>CM053029.1:139937952-140667952 GCA_028564925.1 Lithobates sylvaticus
GTTATTATTGACTGATTATTTTCTAAGTGCTATACAAACATGATTAAGCAGTTATTTTAATGCCCGCTATTTGTATGCTTAATAAAGTATAATATAAAATATATGCTGATCATTTCCTTTATGTTTTCTACCTCTTGACCGTGCTGCCAAAATGCAATTTTAGTGTTGGCAATTTTCGCACTTTAATTATGTGTACATACTGTCCTGTATAGTAGATGTCCTATAGGAATGACCCTAGCTGAAAAGGCTGCACAGATCAAGCAGTCTTTGCATTCGATATACAAGCTCATAATTATAAAAAAAACAATATCAGACTGCGAGAATAGAGTGTAGGTCACTCATTAACTGAAGCAGTACTTTTCAGCTTAGCCGGTGTTCGCACCTAAAACACATTACCCTATAAAATTAACGTTAATTGGGAATTTGAAGTAAGTACAATGTAAGGCGAAATATAAGCTTCAATGTATAGAAGCTATTGGTGGCTGATGCAGTGGCCTGTATTGATATGGAATTTTAAGGACTATTAAAGTGGCTTTGTATTATTGGTTATGTATACATCTGTAGTTATGGGATACACATTTAAATAGTAAGTACTTTAACCGGAAAATGATTACGCATTTAGAAATCAAGACAGAAAGAAATCAAGCTATTATTGATCAATAACCTGTTTGCAGGTACTCCACATACAATGATATAGTCGATTTGTAAGGCACTGTACATGGTTGTTCACATGTTAAGCCGGAGTACCTAAAGCCATATTGCACTATGAAGCACTAAATTATATATATATATATATATATAAAATTATTATTATACAGAATGTATATAGCTCCAACAATTGGCACAGCGCTTTACAACATGAGGGCAGACAGTACAGTTACAATACAATTCAATACAGGAGGAATCATATATCATATACATATGTGTGTGTATAACAATGTGAAAATGTATGTATAGTAGCAACACGTGAATATATGTATAATATATATATATATATATATATATATATATATATATATATATATATATATATACCGGTATATAATGTGTAAACATATGTATGATAACAATGTGGGAAACTAATATATTATATATGTGTTTATTATTAATATTATTATTATTATTATAATTTGCAGTCATGTGTATAGGAACAATGTGTAAAAATGTATAAATGGGCTTATAATTATATTGGAATGTTGATCCTTTTTTGCATTTCACATCCTGTAACCTTTAACATTTAATAAGAAGGAGACAGGTGATACTCATTTGACCTAACAGGTAGAAAAAAGGGATCGGTAGTATTGGTTCTACGGACCAACATTTCCAGGGACAAGCTCTAAATCTTTGGACTGCCCTTGGAAGTCCGGGACAGTTGGCAGTTAAAACGTTGGTATGTTTCAATCCCATTCTGATGCAATACACATAGTGCTTGCAAAAACAGCACTGACTTCAGTTACGACATGTTCATCTTTCTAAAAGCCTAATAAAATCGAGAAATCAGAACCTAGAGGTCTTTCATTTACCTTTTTTTCCCCCCCGGATCTTTGTGACTCATTGCTGCAGCCTGTGTGAATCTTAGCATGGCTTAATTCCTGTCTATAACGGAGACTAGGCCCAGATTGCAGAAAACTCTGGCAGAATTCAGCACTACAAGCTGCTTGCTTGTAAAAAAAAACCAAAAAAAACAAGCACCTAAGAATTTTAAGGGTAAATGGACGATTTGGAAGAGCTTTTGATTACAGTAAGGCGAACACAGCAAGTTATTTTCTAAATCTTGCTTTCTGAGTCCCCCACATCCTGCCCACGAGGGAATGGACCTATTTTTAGGATGTCAAACTCTGTTTAGCATTTTTCTGCTGAATTTTCATATTTTTCGCCTCCTTCTGTTACCTTGTGTCCGACTGTCACTTATTTCATGAATATAGTCATACACAGGCAAGGTGTTTTCCTTTTGGGCTGTTAGCACATATCTTGTGCCTAGTATATAGACTGTAAGGATGTGATTTTTATTTATTTTTTTAATCCAACAAATTATAAAATATGACGTGCCTGTCACTGGGTGTAGTTAAGGTGAAATGAAAAAAAGTAAACGCTGCAAAGCTTAATTGCTATAATAGCTATTCGACGGTTTCAAGAGACGTGATTGAAATCAGTTTGCTCATGAGTTTTGACAAGAAGATCTGCTATCAGTACTAGAACATCTAGAAATCTATCAATACCACCAAAAAGCTAGAAAATACCTCTCTATGTATTTGTGTGTCTATATGTGTGACAAATAGATAGATAGACACGTCTGTTTATAAAGAGCTAGCCTATTGACCTCTCTGTCTATCGATATGTCTATATTTATTCATTACAGATATATATATATATATATATATTATTATTATTATACAGGATTTATATAGTTATATATATATATATATATATATATCTACATACACACATAAAACTTAAGCAGCTGGTGTGTGCACCCTTATAACAAGTGAAGATATGTTGCTTCTATCAATTTTAATAAATATATATATATTAATTTATATATATATATATATATATATATATATATATACACACACTATGCACATGTACATACACACATTAGCTGCACATAAAGGTGTACACCCTTTAAAACAGGTTATTTTTGTGTATGTTACTAAAGTCTTTATATAATACCTAGTAACCCCTTCCCCCACCGCCAAATGCGAATTACTTGACCCTCCAAACCCATCTTCTCTTTACTGTACGAGGGAATGACTACAAGGCCTGTAAAGTTTTAAAATCGAGCCTGTGCATGTTTAATAATGTGTTTCTTCCTCACTGCCAGCCCCCCCCCCCCCCCCCCTCTCTCTCTATTTTTTCCCTCCTTCAAATATACCAATGAAGTTAAAAGTATATATATATTTTTTTTTGTATGAAAGCAGAGAGGATTCAATTGGCTGAGAGGAATGGCGAGAGGTGACGCAACAGGATACTTGGCCGGGTATAAATGTTGATGTATGCCAAAGCTAGGCGTACCAACAAGTACTGTTGCTATGAGAGAAATAGCCGGTCGAGGCCTAAACCCCCCCCCCCCCCCCCCACACACACACCTCCCCGTCCTCCCCCCTTTTTCCCTTTTGCTTTTTTGGCTTGTACCATCGAGAGTGCAAACAGCTCACTGTAACGAAGGAAAGGAAGAGCCCGGCGGATGTTTTCATTAGGATGAATAGGAAAAAAAAGGGGATACAGGTTAGTGAGAAGGGGTGGGGAGCTATGAAGCCTAAACGCTAGAGGTGCAATCTGGAAGCCGCTAGGATCACGTTTTAACTAAAGCAAATCGCAAGACTAGGCTAAATTAAGTTATCGCCGTTCGTATGAACAAACTGATTATTTTATTTTTTTCAAACATAAAAAAAGACCCCCACCTTAGTTTTTGAGTTTTTCCCTTCTGAGGATTGAGCGGTTAAGGTTTTGCTTTAACTCCTCGATGTCATCAAATAAAAATAAAAAAAAATAATATTGAAACAAAAGTAAAAAAAAAAATAAAATCAGAAAAGAAAGCAAGAAACGTGGGGAATAGCTTGCAGGATTTTTTTTTTTTGTCTTCCTTCTTCAGCAGAGAGAGAGAAAAAAAAAAAAGTTTGTTCTACTGAACTTAGTTGAGCAGCCTTTGGAAACCATGCCAAAAGAGGCAGGATGTTCTGCTTACAATAGGCGTACAGAGATCTGCCACAAATGGAAAAAGCCAAATGTTGGTCTTTGGAAAGAAAAAAAAAAAAAATACCATACACTCGCGCTTTCTTTTTCTCTCACTCAATCCGCACATCTCTGCCTGAGAAAACGTAGCGTCTTTTTTTGCTGCAGAAGGGGGCCTACCAATGTGTGTGTGTGTGTGTGTGTGTTTTTTTTTCTTTAGCTCTGCAGCCCGCTCATGCCTGTGAAGGGTTAAGGAACAGGTTTTTATTTTTTAATATCTGCTGTCGGCGGGAGTTAGTCGCCTCTCAGCTGTTTTCTAGAACTCTAAGGATTCTTTCTTTTTAAATAGTACTATCTTACTGACTTTTTTTATTTTTGAGGTATGGAAAGGACGTTTGTTAAAAAAAAAAAAAAAAAAAAAGTGGGGGAAAAAAAAAAAAAGGCGTACTGGGTAACCAGCAACGTGACACTTGGCATGATTCCTGCAGCTTTGCTTTGGGTTATGCAGGGGGAGGGAGTGCTACAAGAAGCTGCTTTAGCAGTTCGGCAGTAAAGAAGAGAGAAAATGGAGGGCAGACTTGTCGTCTTCCTCTAGCGTGGTGGATCTTCTGCACAATCCTCTGGCATGCCTTGTCTTTCTTTGCAGTCTGATTTTTTTTCTTCCCCCTTTTTTTTTTTCAATGTAGGCACACTCAATCAAACTGCAATCATGGCAGCTGGTTTTCTTTTTTTCCCCTCGCTCTCTCGCTCTCTTTTTTTTTTTTTTTTAGCCCAGCAGTGGAGCTGTGTCGCCCAAGTGCTTATCAGCTTTTGACTCAGTGCCAAGATCATAGCTAGAAAAAGGGCCGGGCAGCTTTACTTCAGATTTTGCAGATGGTTTTAAAGTGAAGGCAGGGGAGTTACTGTGGGAGAGGGGAGAGGAGGGGGGGGGGGGAGCAGGGCACCCACTCAAATCGGAGCAGAATAGGGGATCTACTTGCTGGCTGGGTGTTAACAGGGTGAGAGCATATAGCTACACAGAATGCCAGGGTAAACTTATAATTGCATGTGCATATGCCAAGTACATATAAAATATATATATTTTTAATACATACGTAGCTGATGTAAAAAAATGTTTTGTAGTATGCTGCACCCATTTTTGTGGATATAATGCAAACAGGTCCCTTACATTGCAAATTCGTGCACATAGAGGTTGTTTTATGTGTCACCTGCTCAAAGCTCAGGCCAAAATTAGCTTTACTGCTAGGCCCACATGTTAGGGATAACCTGCAAAATTTGCAAGGAGGTGGGGTAAAAGAGTAGCAGTATATTAGTAGAAACATGCACACACCAGCACATACACTAACTATAGTGATAATACTAAAAATAAACCTATTTTATATTTTTGGCTTACACAGTACAGTATAATTACTGGACTGACCAACATCACAAAGTATGACCTCTCAACCTTTTGGGTCTGCAATCTGTTGTAACATTTATCCCCCCCTCTTAATCCTGCACTGATAGACACACACTGCTTCGAACACACTACCCGGTGGAATGACCAATGCAATGCAACCCCTTTTATAGGACTATAAAACTCAACATGCTCCTCTGGCATTTATTTTGCCCACCCTATAATACCACTGTTCAGTAAATGGGCACACTTTTGCTAGTGGTTTTTCAGATGCTTTCATTGGACAGTTTTGTGGCAACATGGGCCTACATCAGAAGTATCTCCCTACCAATATGAGGGACCTAGAAATGCTTTTAGGCAGTATTGGAAGCCACAATGTCAAAACAAAATGTTACAAAGGAAAATCACCTGTCCACTGTAATGCCGCGTACACACGATCGGACTTTCCAATGGGAAATGTTGGATGTGAGTTTGTTGTCGGAAAGTCCGACCGTGTGTATGCTCCATCGAAAATTTGCTGTCGGAATTTCCGCCCACAAATGTTTGAGAGTAGGTTCTCAAATTTTCAGCCAGCTTAACTTTGTTAGATTTGGAGAAACACCGCGCTAATCAAATTATGTAAAAGCTGCTAACAAACAAAACAAACAAAGTCCAAGAAGCATGCAAATCCAAAAATTGTAGCGCTAATACATATACAAAGGTGGGTGTATGTCACAACACTCTAAACCAAAGGAACGGTGATAAAAACCGAAAATATGAATGGTGATTCTGGAAGTGACCCAGTGCGAATCAAAATAAAATATATAAAGTTCAAATTGATAAATATAAAGTTCATGAGAGTGATAACATCAACTGGTGAGTCCCTCTGGAAAACTCCATAGAGAGAGCTGGAAAAAAGGCAGGCTTGACTGATGTCACTATGAGGCGTATGTACTCTTACCGGAAACGTTGGATGTGGGAACCGTACGGCATCCACATCAGACAGGCTTAGGGATGGAGAGTCTTGCATCTAGGGGAGACCACCACAAGCTGGAACTCAGACGGCTTCCGAAACAGGACACTGGATCAGTCAGCAGCAGCAGCAGCAAGGTATGCTCGGCATCCGGTCATCCGATGGTCACAAGGATGATCCCAAAGACATGTGACAAATTTAAAAAACGAATAAAATCTCGAGAAAATATAAAATAATGCGGCAATATGAGGGGTGTGAGACAGCGGGCCCGACGCGTTTCGACTAAAAGTCTTCCACAGGGGCATATCTCTCTCAGAGATATGCCCCTGTGGAAGACTTTTAGTCGAAACGCGTCGGGCCCGCTGTCTCACACCCCTCATATTGCCGCATTATTTTATATTTTCTCGAGATTTTATTCGTTTTTTAAATTTGTCACATGCATATGTGAATAAATCCATGTCCGTCTGACCTGCACCATCGGAGTTGTCTCCATTTTTTATCCTATTTCCTCGGTCTTTGGGATCATCCTTGTGACCATCGGATGACCGGATGGCGAGCATACCTTGCTGCTGCTGACTGATCACAATGAGCTTATAGAGTGGGAGTTGCAGGTGAGAGAATCAACATCCTTGTCAGTAACAAAATTATTAACATACCCTCATCTGACAAAGTAAAAACAAGGGGATTAACTGTCTGGAGTTTTCCTTTTCTCCCTTTGCCTCCATGGGTTTCCTCCAACATGCCAAAGACATACTGGTAGGTTACACCGGCCATACACAGTGCATATTTCTTTCCTGCAACCACGATTCCCCCATTAACACAGGTAGTGCTGACAGGGGAATCAATCATTGTCTTCTCTAGGTGAAGACAGTAAATATTGCAGCCACTTGCGATAATCGGAAGTGAATTCGGCAGGCTTGTTGCACCCAAGTTGATTGTTCGATCAACTTGGTACATTCAGCCTGCCCATTAAGAGTTCAAATTGTGTATTGCCGGCCTTAAAGTGGTTATAAAGGCAAAAGTTTTTTTTATCTTAATGCATAGAATGTATGTGTGCAGCAGCGCCCCTAATATTTACCTGAGCCCCATCTCGATCCAGCAATCTTGTGCTAAAGACTCGGCTGTCCGGGACTCTCCCTGCTAATTGGCTGAGACACACAGCAAGCACCATTGGCTTTCAATCAAATACAGTGAGCCAATGAGGAGAGAGGGGGGCAGGGCTGAGCTGCAGCTGTGTGTCTGAATGGACACACAGAGCAGCGGCTCGGCTCAGGTGCCCATAGCAAGTTGCTTGCCATGGGGGCACTCAGCAGGAGGGAGGGGCCAGGAGCGCCAGTGAGGGACCCAAGAAGAGGAGGATCTGGGCTGCTCAGTGCAAAACCACTGCGCAGAGCAGGTAAGTATAACACGTTTGTTATTTTTAACCACTTCCGCCCCGGAAGGATTCACCCCCTTAATGACAAGGCCATTTTTTGCAATACAGCACTGCGTTATTTTAGCTGACAAATGCGCGGTCATGCGATGTTGCACCCAAATAGAGCTTTCTTTGGGTGGTATTTAATCACCTCTGCAGTTTTTATTTTTTGCGCTATAAACAAAAAAAGACCGCCAATTTTGAAAAATAAACTATATTTTTTACTTTCTGCTTTAATAAATATCCCCAAGAAATATATCAAAAAGCAAATGTATTCATCAGTTTAGGCCAATATGTATTCTTCTACATATTTTTGGTAAAAAAAAATCCCAATAAGCATATATTGATTGGTTTTCTCAAAAGTTATAGCGGCTACAAAATAGGGATAGATTTATGCCATTTTAATTTATTAAATTTTTTTACTAGTAATGGCGGAGATCAGTGATTTTTAGCGGGACTGCAACATTGCAGCAGACAGATCGGACACCTAACTGACATGCTTGCCACTTTTTGGGAACCAGTGACATTATTACAGTGATCAGTGCTCAAAATATGCACTGACATTGTACTAATGACAGGGAAGGGGTTAACATCAGGGGCCATCAAGGGGTTAAATGTGTTCCCTGTTTGTGTTTTCTAACTGTATGGGGGACTGTGCGACTGGGGAAACACACAGATCCATCGTCCTGCTTAGCAGGAAGACAGATCTCAGTGTCATCCCCTGACAGAACGGAGATCTGCCTTGTTTACTTCGGCAGATCCCTGAACGATCGCAGGCGGCCAGCGGACATTGAGTCCACTGGAAGGGATGATTGGCTCCCCTGGTGGCCAATCACAGCACGCGCGCATCCATGAAAGCTAGTACATGAATCACCATACCGGTACGGCGATTTGCACAGCCGAGCCACCTTGCCGCAGTACATCTGCAGCGGGTGGTCGGCAAGTGGTTAAACCAAAAAAATAAATAATAATTTTGTATCACTTTAATTGGCTCCTGTCTAAATTGGCCCTACGATGTGTATGTATGAATGTGAGTTAGGGACCTTAATTGTAAGCTCCTTGGGGGCAGGGACTGATGTGAATGTACAATGTTATGTAAAGCGCTGCATAGATTGATGGCGCTATATAAGTACCTGTAATGAATAAATAAACAATAAGAGGGTGCAAAGGCCTACTGCATTACCCGATAAAAGCTTTTTATCGGGTAATGCACTAGGCCAGTGATGGCGAACATTGGCACCCCAGATGTTTTGGAACTACATTTCCCATGATGCTCAACTACACTGCAGTGTAGTGGAGCATCATGGGAAATGTAGTTTCAAAACATCTGGGGTGCCAAGGTTCGCCATCACTGCACTAGGCCTTTGCACCCTCTTGTTTAGCAGCAAGATTTCCCAATCGGAAGAAGACTGCATTGGTAAAGCTGTTTATGATAAGACTTACATGGACTCCCCTGCATTGATGTATATCTTGGCTTCAACAGTACCTTGCATTATGGTGTGAGTATTTTGGATACCCCCACTTGATGCAGAAATGTATCAAACTTTTCTCAACGCAGGATATTAACGGTCAATCCTCATGTAAAGGTTCCATGAAAATAAATACTTATATATAAAAATCCAGATATAGGAAATCTGTGCAATATTTAAACATAAAAAAGCAAAAACAAAAATTATTATATTATTATATTAAAATTATTATAAATATTTAAATATTGTTTAAAATATTAAACAATGTATCTCCCATTCCCATTCAAAAAGCAAGGTAATTTATTGAAAAAATATATATATTTTCCACTTTTCACATGATTGGAGAATTGAGGTGGCTATTCACACTTTATTTTTATTTTTTTTGAGTGAAGATTCGTGGCCTGTTTGCTAATGTATCCTAAAAATATCACATTGTCATTGTTGGGTTTTTTATTTTTGTGTTGCAGCATGCACATTTACAAGGTTTCTAAAGTCACGTGACATTTTTTCCCCCCTTTCTTTTTGTATGAACAGTTAAAAAAGAAAAAAAAAAAAGAAAGAATATCCACACATGCTCTTGCTTACTGTATGTGACTGAAATGTCAAAGCAGATGCTACAGTAGGGAAAGGGAGGGTTCAGCTGATGTCTAGATTCATGCAGTATGTGTTTGTGTGAGGGTACGTGTGTTAACAACTAGCTTGCTCACGCAGGGCCATGCCTCCGTTTCATCATCAGCTCTAACCCATCTCTTTCGCTAGCTAACGTACGCCTCCTCTTTTTGAGACAGACTGCTCTAGCTGCTCACAAGGGGGAGATGGGAGTTTGCAAATAGCTACTGCTCCTGATTGCATTCCTACTGCAAGGGCCTCCCCTTCAAATGGCTTGTGCCAGGGCACAACTTTTTCTGTTGCAGCAAATAGGATAATTTTTTCATTTTTCCTCCTTGCTTTTTATTTTAACCCTCTGCTTTTTTTTTTTCCTTCTATCTTTCCTCCTGCTCACTACTCCCCCCCCCCCCCTTCAGCTATTTACAGCTTTAATTATTATTATTTTTTTCCTGCAGCCTTCTTGATTTGTACACTCCAAGATTATTTGCACCCCTCTATTTATAACCAAAATTGATTTTTATTTTTCCCTCGGTGTAACAATGAGCCAAGCCGTGCCAGCTCGCCGTCTTTAAGGAATATGGCTTCCCCACTCCTGTCTTTTTTTTTTTTTCTTCGCAAATTGTGACGCGCTTGCCCGTCAAGTATACAAGCCGCCCTTTTCCGTGTTTTTTTTATTTTTTTACCAGCCGCGGACTAAGACCACCTGACTTAAAGGATGGATAGTTCTATTTCCTCTTTTAATCTGACAGTGGATACAAAAGGGAATACTGTTTTTTCTTCTTTTTTTATTTTTTTCTGCACCATTCAGTTTTTCTCAGTAATTTATTTTTTTGGGGGATTGCGAGGCATTTGGGTGTGCATAGCATTGCACTGGCTGGGACAGGTGCCAGCTGAAAAGACAAAAGAAAAAAAAATAGGCGGCAAAGATGGAATATGGCAGTATACAGCAATCTTTTTTTTTTTCACTGTAACTGTATACATGCAGAATGGCACGAGTTGGCGCAAGTAACTGCCAAAGTGCCTAGATACATATATATGCATATATGTATTAATATATTATTTTTTTCTTTCTTTTTTTGCAGTTTAATTTTCATGTCTCTACAGATGTAGCAATGGCCATTTGTTTTAAAGGGGGCGGGGAGTTTTTTTTTTTTTTTTTTGCCTGCTGAATTATTCATAATTAAGTAGTGAAGTAAGACCATTAGCATGCACCCTATATGCTGTTTGTCTGTTTGGTAACATTCTTCATTCAAGACTTGTTAACTGCCAGACAAGCTTAACACGCTTCTCTGTTTTTCCCTCCCTTCTTCCCTGTCTCTTTTTTTTTTGCCTTTCATGCCAGCCCCTCTTAGCCTTCTGTCGTTGCTGGGTGCTGGTAGCCAAGGGGTAGTGGTGGCAGGGGGAACGCACGCTGCCGAGAATCTCAAGCTAGTTGTTAGGTAAGGACCGCCTTCTAGCTCTCACAGGCCTGCAAGCACTTGCACAAACCAAGAAACTGAGCTCTCAGACTCCTCTTGTCTGCTTTTCACAGGAGGCTGCAAGGTGAATGCTTTAGGGGCTCGTGCCTTTTCCACCGGTGCATGAAAACCTATCGCCATCCATTGACGGGTAAGACCCTTTAATCAGTTCAGATGCTGCATGTAATATTTGTATCAGCTAATTAAGTTTTTATTTATCAATCGTCTGTTGTATGTTCAGCTCAGACTAGGAAGTTCTACTTTAAACGTAACGGCTAGTGCAGCTTAATGGCCTGATTTCTGTACCTCTCTTGGTTATATTTTAGATAGATATATATATACCGTATATATATATATATATATATATATATTTATTTATTTTTATTATTTTTTTTGGCACCGTGACCAGCTATTTTTCCTTATTTAATGAAATCTGCAGCCTTGATGATATTGGTCAAACAGATTGTTTAATAATCTCTCAACCATTCTGCTTGTTTGTAAGATTTGGGATACTTTCAAAAATATTTCACGGGAAAATTCAGATGTATTTTTTTTTACTATACCTATTTTTATTGTCTGATTCACAGTCTGGTCATATGGTACAAATGTATTTATTATCAAGTGTCTTGATCGATTATTAGGACGACTGTGTTCGGTCGTGAATTGAATTGCACTGCAACTTTCCATTGCATAAAGTGTATACTGTTTTCTTTGCATTTGCCTGTCAATTTTGTATACTGATTGGCATTATATGGGATATTATTATAATTTAATAGGGTTTTTTCCAACCTATCAATTTGTTGTATGGTCCTTTGCCTTTTTATTGATTATGGAATTTAGGAAATTATATGAGGGATTGTGTTATGTATTTAGAAGTCATTACCATACGTTAGTGTGTGTGTATGTATATGCATATACATATATATATATATATACGTATATGCACTGTATATTATTTTCTCATTACATATATTGATAGGTGTAGTATCGGTTTGTCAGCTTTTTTATATAATCATAATTAGACGAAGTTGCATATTTTGCTCTTTTATGGGTTACTTCTCAATTTTACTCAGTGCAAACAATATTTAAACTTCTACAACACATACATTTCATTATTTCAACTTTTATTTATCATTTTCATTGCTGTCTGTAGGATATAGTAATTGTTATTAGGGAGGGATAACATTTCTTTCTTTCAAGGGTTATGTTATAGGCAGTTAATAAAATTCTGATCACCTACAGGTAACATAACGTATTTCATGTAGCTACCTTGGCGCCAAAAAATGCGATAGTATTTGGACGATGGCATATTACATACGTGAAATACCCAGATATTAGAACACGGCACTGGTAGTTACAATAGATTTATGAGTTAAACTTGCATATTAGAAGGTATGTTACAATGTATTGCATGCAGTAATCATTAGTAGCATATGATAATTCGTCACTTTGCATAAGAAATTATTCCGAAGACACAACCAAAGGCATAAATGTAAGCCTAACACTATTCCTATATGGTTCTTTGCAACATTTACGACTCCCAAGTAAGTGCAGAGAAAAGAAACCTGCAGCAATTTGACTAAACTGTGTTCTTATTACTAATAAAATGGGGACTAATATGTAAGTAAATATGGTGGAAAAATTAAATATGTGTCAAATCTGGTTTTGAAAATTGGGACGCTTAATTAGACATGTCATTTAGGCATGTAGGCCTTGCTTAGTAGTGGGAACATTTTCTTGCTAGGAGAAATTAAATGTACCTTTCAGAAAATATAGGTTGCTAAAGGGTATTATCTAATATCATTCTTATTATAAATTTGCAGAATATGTTTATACTTTAGCAAACAACTGGAAGGACAATCTCCTGTGTTGTTCGATTATTAAGAATCCTTTCCTCTCATTTATTATAAATGAGTGAGGGGAGAGAAAGCAATACTTGCCATTGAAAAGCTCAGTGAAGGGCTGAACATCGAAAATTACTTTTGCCGTAAATTTCAATACACATTTCATTTTTTTCTTCTTCAAGTTTAAATTAAAAAAAATTAAAAAATAAAAAACAAGATATGGTAGGCCTCCTCTGCCCCGAAGCCTTCACATTTTCCAGTCCTTTGACTTCCATATTTCAGTTATCATTTTTATTTTTGCATATTTATTCGTGCACTATTATTTGATACCGACTCGCAAATCTTTGTCGCAAAGCAAAAGGAACTTCGGACCTATAACCTGACAAAGCTGAATAAATTATTAAAAAATTCAGGAAGATGACATGTGTGTGTTGCTATCATTGTAACAAAATTTTTTTTCCAACTGTCCTCCATTCTTTAAGATGGCATAAATGCCATAGTGGCGGTAAAGTGAAGTGAAAATGGCGACTATACTTTCCTAGAACAGGAATGCCGTCCGGTCCGTTCTTATTGTTGCATGTCCACATTAAAAAAATTAAAAAATAATTTTATATATATAATTTTATATATATTTGTATATATATATATATATATATATATATATATATATATATATATATATATATATATATTTATTTACACACATATATTAGCCTGAATGCAGCAAGTAGACCCAAGCAGTAGCCTATGAAAACCTCTGTATTAGATCTTTGTAACAGAATATTAAAAGAATAATTTGAAAGACAGGCCACATAAAAATAGGTTGGACTGCATCCAAGTTCTTTGCTTCAATGTTTTTTTTTTTTTTAGTTTATTTTCATTATTTTTGCTAAACTGTGTAACCACGTTGTTCGCATTCCCACTTTTACACATTTAAAATATTATATCTTTACCCTCTTTTGTTTGTAGCTTTAATAAAATATTTCGCTCGCTTAACCTAAATAACATGTATTTTTGGCTACCTAAAGGAGACCAGGAACACATAAAATAAAAATACATCTCTAAATGCATTTAAAGAATTGGAATCGTTTAATATCGTTAAGGATAATTTTGAGGCGTTAAACTCCCAACACAATTGTTTTCTTCGTCAGCCATGTTTGTTTCAAAAATTGATGTGTCACCCCCAGACCTGCAGATATTTATTTTCAAGCTTGCATGCAAATACACAACCATCTTCTATTCATGAAGGGTGGGAAAATGCCAACGTTTATATTGTGAGCATATAATGTAAATTTCGGTCATAGAAGAAGAAAAAAATAAGAAAATGTCCTCAGTTTGAAATAATTTGCCTGCAATTCTTGATCATTTGTTAAGTAGGCCAGGTAACATTAAAAACAGATTTGATCTACATTTCATCCAAGATAAAGAAATAGACTGGGACCTTGTGGTGGCTTGGGCATTCGTCTTTAGCATGTACGCTAATGCAGATTGAAAACAAAATGAAAGTACATTTTATTCTCATTTTTTTTTGATTTAATAAGATTTATAGGAACAGCTGTTGGGCTTGGAAAGGCCTTGATTGTTTTCGGATCCTTTGTATCCAGTAATACAAAGAATTTGAAACAAAAAAATGTAATTACTGTACAGAATGCATGCACTTGTTAACAGATAGCAGTCAAAGCAGAAGTGTCAGCTTCTGAAATGTGTGTGCGTGTATACTGTATATAAATGTATTTTGTCTATATGCATGTGTGTCAGTGTGTGTACGATAGAGCTGTGGTTATGGTGATAAATATTAAAACATATGGTATATTTATTGAACATATTCTCACACAAAGTATAGTTTCTACTGCGGATTCACCCAGTTATGTAAAGTTGTCAAGGAACAATAATATCCAGCAATTTTTTTCTTGGAATAACCAGTCTAATGAGGGAAGAGACGTCATCCACGAATCTGAGACTGGTTACTTGTCCTATAGTGTTAAAAAAAAAAAAAAGTAAAAATGTGTACATGTGAGTACATGGTGTGCTGGACACACACACACATATATATATAAATAAATATATATATTTATTTTATATATATATATATATATATATATATATATATATATATATATACACACACATGTGTGTGGGTCTGCGGCTAAACATATATACACACATATGTATACCATATACACACACGCACATATAGATATATATAGCTATATATATATATATATATATATATATATATATATATAAAATTACCAGACTGAATCACCTGTACAAATGACATTTTCCATAAATGTGGGTGTATGTGTGCCACACTAGCACTTATGAAGTGGCTGTCAAAATTTTCCATAATTTAGCAGTTGAAATGAGTCCATTGTTAACCCTCTGTGCCACTGGGCGAGGAAACTGAATTTTTTTAAGCAAAACACTGAATAATATTTGGCATTGCAGACAATGCACCCCATACAGTATACAGTACGGGGCTCAGTATACATGGTCAATAAACATATCTATACACTGAAGGTTAGAACACAGAATTATATCCCTTTTATTCACTTGATGTTGAACTTTTTGGTAATATATTAAGGAATAGAAACAAAACAGTCAGAGTCTTTTTATCTGATCTTTTATTTCGTTTGATACAATATTATAACAATAAAATGAACTTACCTTCGTGGTATCGCTGAATGCATATATTATAAAGAGGTGATTAAGTGTTCTCCCTTGTAGACAAGTGTAGAGGAATACAATGCAATGTCCAGTAAAATATTACAATATACAACACTACCTGTAGATCATTAACTGGTAGAATGGTCAGTTGGTTGTGTATTACAGAATGTGATCACTCCACATCCTCTTAACTTGCAAAATGCTTTACTAAAACGCTAAGATTAGGATTTGTTAATCTAGCCCCTACAGGTTTAATCACTATAATTATACTAACCGCGCGCTGAAACGGGCACTGCCAACTTCTCACGACCTTGATCTTGGTGGGTCATCTAGGCATGGCCTTGCCTCAAAAAGTAGGCCCACCATGGACCAGTAGCACTCATGGCTGACTACAGAACCTGGCTATCCCACAAGCTATCGCCAAGCAGCACTATCTGCTGCAACAGTCATTCCATGTGGTTAGGTTAGCCAAGAAAAGGGGAGCATGTGCCTACAGTAAAAAGACTGATCTCTATTCTCTTGGTTGCACCATGTTACATGCTTTTCCTGCAAATGATCCTTTAATGGATTGGGTGGTATATTAATATTGGCCTGCCTTAGATTAGACATACTGCTAGATATCTCAAAGCAACATGCCAGATTTTAACGTCGATCGAAACATGTAGGGGTTCTTGCACCATTTAGTGGTTCATACGCGTGCTTCAAATTTTCAAAGGCACTATTTATTGCACGGGCAGAATTTCGGCTTTGGTATTTGTATGGTGTTGTATGGCTGAGTATTTCATTTTTTTATGGAGAAAAAGAATAGACCCAACCTCATTGTGTGCTGCCTTGAGTTGCCATCCAAGTTAGTATAGAAGGCTGCAACAGGTCCATGTATGCAGGTTAGGCAAGAAAGGAGGGGCATATCTACATCGCCTCCTGTCTTTCTCAGTGAGATATCTGTCCATTGATATGACATATCCAAAATTACTAAGAGATCTGTCTTTTAAACAATATTAAGATTAACAAGCACACTTAGATCACCCAAGCACGGATATTAACGTGTATGGATATGAGAGGAAACAGCGGTCAAAATACAGCTGCCTCCACCTTGACCCCCTAGGGAAACTAGTCAATGGTTAATAAGAAGAAAAAAGGATGGATGTAGATAAAGATTGTTAACTGATCGCCCTGAAACTGGCCATAGCTGTCAACACATCTATAGGTGCCTTTAGACTGCATCCCCTCATTAGCCAGCCAGAACTAAGAAAAAAAACAAGAACAAGGCGTATGTTAATTAATGACTGCAGTGCTATGAACCTGTGGACTGCATGTCTCCTACCCTGTCTGAATCAATACGTGTCCCTGGGATTGGCACTTTGCACTAAGGTGAGACTCACTAAGGATCCAGATGCATTGTATTGTATAGTCTGGATTTTGGAGGACATAATCCTGCTTGAAAGTCAAAAAAGGTGACATTCAATATGAGAGCAGATGGTTTAAAAAATGGAGAGAATGTCAGACATTGATTGACATTGTACCAGAGTGTACCTGACAATGCCCAGCACAGGAGCAAGGGTAGGACAATCTTAGAAGAGCGCAGTTTAGGAAAGGTCAGCAGCATAGCATGGAAGGAGCACACTGGCGCCATTATGCTGTATGCCCACTGCAGCTAATGCCTCTGCATGATGCCGCTGGGTAAAGCTAGTGAGAATTTCTTTTGCTGTGATTGCAGATGCAGCTCTGCCAGGTCTTATTTATCTATCTCGTCAATGCCCATTTCAATATGCTAATGTTTTATGCACATTAACACAGCTAGCGGGTCTTTATGAAGTGCAGCAAACATGGAATTAACAGCTGCGTTTGAGACGTGTCATGGTTAATATGTTATTGTATTTTTTTTTTTAACAGAACACCAAAAAAAGGGGAAATGTGTATACAGGCCATGTGTTTGGTTATTGAAAGTGAAAAAAAACATATTTGCTAAATTATGAATATAACTGGTGTTTTTATGAGACATATAAAGCTTTTAGTCGTATTTTTAAACTGTGATCATTTTATTTAATCACCAAAGATAGATAACTAAACACAAAATGTCATGTTTGTATTTTTTGGAATCCCTAGAAAATAACATCAATTCAGCTGCAGAGTGAAGAATTTCTGAATTCTAATTTTCATAATACAATTCAGATTAAGTTCCTTTAGGTGCTAAAGCATATTCGAATGTAGATGGAAAAATCCTTATGTACTCTATGATAATAGGGTGTCCATGAAAAAACATAAGACTTATGTTAGGCCACATGTTTAAGTGTGTGTTGGGGGGGGGGGGGGGGGGACAAATGCAGCCAAAGCTGAAGAAATACTTGTCTTGAGCAGAACAAAACCATTTGGAATAGGTACTCTAATGCCATGTACACACGATAGGATTTTCCGACAAAAAATCCTGGGATTTTTTCCGACGGATGTTGGCTCAAACTTGTCTTGCATACACACAGTCACATAAAGTTGGTCGGAAATTCTTAACGTCAAGAACGCAGTGACGTACAACACGTAAGACGAGCCGAGAAAAATTAAGTTCAATAGCCAGTGCTGCTCTTCTGCTTTATTCAGAGCATGCGTGGCACTTTGTGCGTCGGAATTGTGTAGACACGATCAGAATTTCCGACAACGGATTTTGTTGTCGGAAAATTTGAGAACCAGATCTCAAATTTTGTGTGATGGAAATTCCTATGAAAAATGTGTGATGGAGCCTACACACGGTCGGAATTTCCGACAACAAGGTCCTATCACACATTTTCCATTGGAAAATCCTATTGTGTGTATGGGGCATAACCTGTACCTGCAGACGCTCTTCCTAAACCCATAGATATAAGATCATCACCCAATCCAGCTGAGAAGAGCCAGATCATCATCTCATATCTATGGGCATATTGACATATAACTCTATGAAGAAGTAAAAGACTCAAATTGATGCAAACAAAGGAACCAGATCCTCATGCTAATCATGCATTCCAAATTCATGAACGGGGTACCAGGCACCACTTCTACCAGGGTGCTGGAATATACAAATTGTAGAAAAGTCACCACTCTTCTCCAAAACTGCTTATAGAATCTTTATTATTGTAACAACAGGTTAAAAGGCATTGTCTGGGCTGACGCGTTTCAGCTAATCCTGGCTATAATCACCCAATGCCCAGGGCAGTTTTGAAATTTTTCACATACGTGTTGAAATCAGCATTCTAAGTAGTGTTTTCTAAGAAAAATTACTTAGAACCCCCAAATGTATATTTTATGAAAGCAGAGGCCCTTAAAAATAAAATTGTGGCTGTTAGCTTAATACATTCGGGAGGCTGTTATCAAATGCAAATTTTCAGGAAAAAATACACTTAAGTGAATTTTAGTGCACACAAACACAATATAATACCCAATTTTGGGTAAAACATAAAAGATAATGCTGTGCTGAGTAAATAGATACCAAACTTGTCAAGATTTAAAATTGCGCACAAAATGACGACAAGCGCTTGTACCTAAAAATGTCCATAGGTGAAGTTTTAAAAGCCTTTACAGCAGGGGTCTCAAACTGGTGGCCTCCAGCTGTTGCGAAACTACAAGTCCCATCATGCCTCTGTCTGTGGGAATCATGCTTGTAACTGTCAGCCTTGCAATGCCTCATGGGATTTGTAGTTTCACAACAGCTGGAGGCCACCAGTTTGAGACCCCCGCTTTACAGGTTACCAGTTTAGAGTTAGACATGAGCTCTGGCTCTAGAATTATTGCTTCCACTCTTACATTCAAGGCAATACCTCACATATGTGGTGCAATCCCTGTTTACCAATGGCGTCCCTAGGGGGGGCCAGAGGGGGCCCTGACCCCCCCACCAAAATGATGCTGTGCCCCACCATGTGCCCCCCCCCCCCCCCAAAAAAACACCCAAAAATTTTTTTTTTTTTTTACAAAAAGGCAATGTCTTTTTGTTTGCATCCGTAGCGGATGCGCCACATCTTACTCAGGCTGCCGCTGGAGTAACACAGTCTCTATTGAGAGGGGGAGTATTCTTCTAGCCTGGACGCGTGGGTAAGTGTGTGCACTGCAGTACACTGTAATCACTGAACTGCATTATCTCCATCCCTTCTCTCCCCCATCTGTCCCTCCCCCTCTTCTGTTCTTTCAAGACCTTCACAACTTACTTTCACTTTCAGTTAGGCAGGTAATAGACTATGCAAATTTCTTTCCTGCATCCACAGAGTGCAGGAAAGAAACTTGCATGATTCCCCCATTAACACAGACAGTGGTGACAGGGGAATATCCTTCCTGCCCAGCAATTGTATTCTCCCAACAAACAGTCATTATCACTAGTGGCTATAGCAACCACTAGTGATAATCATAAGAGTATCTGTCAGGCTGGTTGTTCCCAATTTGATCGATCAACTTGGTACATTCAGCCTGCTCATTAATGGTTCAAACCTCAACCAGCTGAGATTTAAACTGCCTATGGCTGGTCTTAGCACTTAGGCAGCCCATACATTGATCACTTTTTTCATTTAACTAGTAGGTTGCATGAAAAAAAAAGTGTGGACCAGTGGTGGAACTACCAGGGTTGCTGTCCTGGCTATTCACAGCACTGGTTTCTGTCTCCATGGCAACAGTGGCACATTGGAACCCAGTGCTGGTTACTTTATGGGGCTAATGTACAGGAGAGCCAGCACAATTTGTTGTTAGAGATGGGCAGGGCATGTTCAAAATCCCACATGCCCAAGCCTGTCAGGAAGCCCACACTGCACGGCGCTAAGCACAGGCAGTGAGACATTTCCTGGTCCGCAGCTGCACAGCTGCGCAGCTGCACAGATCAGGAATGTCTCACTGCCTGTTATTAGCCGTGTGCAGTGTCGGCTTCCTGGCGGGATCGGGCAAGTGGGATTTCAAACACACCCGAGCCCATGTCTAATGGTTGTAGAGTAGACAGTTGACCTCCCTGCAGGTTGCTTAGCAGCAGTGCAGCCTTCTCTGACATGCTGATCGTGATGCAATCCAGGTGATGCTCCTAGTCAAATCCTAGTGTTAAATATCATAGTGATTTTATTGATCGAAGCCCACACCTTACAGGCATAGAGTACACATGGCTGCTGAACATACGGTTGATGTGGTTGTACTCTTGATGCTAATAAATACTGTGTTTATTAGATCTGACTGGGAGCATCACCTGGATCACATCCCGATCAGCATGTCAACAGAGAAGGTTATACAACATTACTGCTGCTAGGTGACCAGCTGGGGGCTCGGCTCTCTACAACCAATAGTGCCAGCCTTCCCCAGCATGCACCCATAATGTCACCAGCACTAGGTCCTAATAGGCAGAACACCAAGGCCCGGTGGCAAGACAACCTTTGCAACCCTGATAGTTCTCCCACTGCTTTGGACCCTTATATTTTCTTGGTATGCTGGTGACATATATCTCTTGTTTTCTGCCACCCTGGGGATCGTAGTAAAATTGCATTTTATAGTTGCCCCCCTACTTTTGTCCCTGTCCCCCAATGTGCCCCCCTAAATATGAAAGCTGGAGACGCCACTGCTGTTTACATATGCGTGCCGGACCTGCGTGCCGGTTGCATTTGTGTACCAGCACGGGGGAATGGGGTGCTTTAAAAATATATATATATATTATTTTTTTTTTATTTTATTTTTTTTAAAATTTCATTTAACATTTTTGCTATCACAAGGGATGGACAACATCTCTTGTGATAGCTTGGGCAGTGACATGAACTCTTTATGGAGAGATCAGAGGTCTATTAAACCCTGATCCCTCTTTTGCCCTGCAAAGCATCTGATTAAACACAGATCCTTTTGATCAGAACTAAAAACAGAAGTGACAAAATCCTTGTCACTACCGGATTCAATTGTGACAGAGGAGAGGGAGGAACACCCGTTCCTCCATCTTCACTGTAGGCAGCCAGCCCCACCACTTGCAGCGGTCCTGGACTCCATAATAGAAACGAGAGCCAGGGAATGGTGGCAGGCATTGTCGGGAGGGGGCATTTTCAAGCCTGTAAAAGTGATTGGGCAGCTGTAAACCGCTCCAATCACTGTTACCTGAAAGCCAGTCACCAGCTGTAATAATTGATACCAGGATCATGGCTGCAGCCATGATCCTTTTATAACCACTTGCTCTCAAGTCAAAACATATATACGACCTCTGGGCTGGATATAATTAATCATAGCACACAAATTAATGCAACTCCATATTCATTCATATAGCTTAAAAAGTATGCTTCTATATGTAAAACGCTTAGGTACCTGAATTTGACTTGATATCAGTCTCTTGAATAGCAAAACTCAGACTGAGATAAGGAGAAGCAGAACAAGTAGCCGGTGCTGCAGTGCTCATGTGCTAACAAGAGACATGCCGATAGAGGTAGAGAGCAGATTGACAGAGAGATGGGCTCATCAGTCTTCTGCTTCTCCTTTTACTCTTCAACCCCAGGGGACTTCTGGGCTTCCATACAGGGCTGTGCTGTATGGCAGAGCTGTGTAAATCTCAGAACTGGATGGACAGAAATACAGACATTTTGGCAGATAAAACAGCTCCCATATATTTATTTCATCTGTGGATTCAGCTTTAAATGAAGGTCATCAATCTGTACAAAGTCACAGAATCCTTTCAATTTCTAGAAGTCACATTGCAGCTACCCGTCCTCTACAAACTTAGCAGAACTGATGTAAGCATAACACACCCAGACGTGAGGAGCACCTCACTTCTAAAGGGTTTCTTGGAAAGTTAAGAAAATTTCTCGAAGTCAGCAAAAAAAAATTTGAAACTGCCCGAGGTGTACTGTGAGCTCATGTTTCTCCACATGCTCAGGAGTGTTTGTATTTCTTGAAAACTAAAGAATTTTGCTGAGTATGTCTCTTGGCCATCAAAAAGAAGACTGCATATATACATTTTTTTTTTAGAGCCATACATGTGCGATTAGAATCATATGCTCCCAAAAAATTCTAGTCCTAAACAGCTCCTAAAAGTGGTTGTAAACCATTAGATATACCCAGTGAAGTGACTGGCCTCAGGTAATACACACAAATCCTCCTGCATAAGTTGTACTTGTTTATCTGCAGTCTTCTCTTCTCTACATCAGTGCAGAATGTATACAGCTTGTCTGAGCTTTCAGAGAGCAGGGGTCGGGGAGCTGAGGTTAGTGTCTGCAGAGCTCAGTGAAAGCTGATTGGAGGGAAAGGACACACCCCCTTCACATAGGAACAGAGCTGAGGCTGTCAATCAAAGGCTGTGTGCTGGAGCTCCCTCCCTGTCACCTTTTTATCTCTTGGTCTCAGGAAAACGTGTCAGTAGTGATTCCTGCTGATAGCAGAGGAATGGGGCAGCAGCCAGAAATAACTCTTTGTACTCTGGATTGAGGCAATTACACACTATAGAGGGATGTGCTTTGTTCATACTTCATGTCTGAGGTTTACATCCACCTTAAATGTCTGACTTGTTTTTTAAAAGTGATAGACATCAGACACAATTGCAATGAATAGTAAAGGAACCAAAAGGTTGATCATTGTCAATGGTCAGCACATAAAAAAGTAAAGTGCCACCACTACCCCACCAAAGCCAGCCCCCTTGCTCTTACTCCTTGCTGAAACTGAGCTGATCGGTTTAGCTGTTTGTGACCAATCACAGCCAGACAGTGGTGCCCAATTTGAGTGAAAAACCAGTCCCTGCATTATAGCTGAACTCCAGGAAAACAGCTAAATACAAAATTACAATATATTAAATATATGAGAAATGTTTTACAAAGGATATGTTTGTTTATTGTCCATCCAATCCTGAGATTTACCCAGCCTTTCCAGAGACCTGATTTTTCTCTGCTGCATTGAGTAACACTTACAGGTCTGGTCCCTCCCCTAGATTGTGACTGGACAATGACATGAAAATCGGAAAACTGATGAGCTTATCTCTCTGTCACTCTGCTCTCTCCACCCATCAACACGCCCCTTGTTAGCACATGAGTACTGCAACACGACTAACTGGCTTCTTGTGCTGCTTCTCCCTCTTCTAGTCTGAGTTCTACAGGGGATTGCCAGTGGCTCATACATACCAAGATAAATTTAAGTACTTACACTACTTGAATGTAAAAAAAAATAATTAAATGGCTGTATAAAGTACGGTATAAATGACTACAGAGCTGCATTAATGTTCATCTTTTATGTCCCCCTTGGAGTTCAGCTTTATTGAATGACTGAATGTAACCATAGGCTCAGTTCACAAAGCTTCAGCACAAGGATACAGCACACTAATTTAGCCATGTGACTATACGTTTCAAATATCATTGGACAATGATATAATAACTGGCACAAAAAAGTTGTGTAGTTTCTTAACCACGGACAAGACCACTGAAGTTAGCACCACATCCCTAGATTAAGAAGATAGAGGAGTATGTATGGGATTTTTAAGGTGTGTATACTAGGAAATAGATCCAAAGAAAATATTAAAAGAAAAACTTTTTATTTTATTTTAACATTAGTTTAAAATATCTAAAAACAATATCACAGCGAGTATATATAGTACAGTCCTTATGGGTACAGCAAATTTGATTTAGTTCCCAACGTGCTTCACCCTCAATCTGGGCTTCCTCAGGGGATGCTGTGCCCTTAGAGCACAAACATTTTAATAGAAACAGATATATACATTGATATTAATATAAAGCATTTTAGAAAAATAGACAAAACAAAATAAACACCCAAAAAAAGGCATACAAATATACATGTGCATATTCGGCTCAAAGGCATCCCTACTCACCCCAGGATCTAGGACAAGTATATAAAAACTGCAATCAATGGAGATTCAAGGATTCTACAAATGCCACAACAAAGCCAAGGACTGCAGGTGACCATAGGAGGCATTTAAGGACCAACTAGATGGATAATAAAAAAAAAAGTTGCGTACTTATCCTGTTGTGTTGGCTGTGTGAATTGCGCCTATTTATATCCCCCCGGTCTTCAGTTTTTGTCACCAGAGCAAGAAGTAAAGGAAAATCATTTAAATGGATACCCCTGTTCCTAATGGAAACTCCCTATGATGAGTATTCTGTTTTCTTTGAAGAGATTTCCACCTTTTTCCTGCTGCACCTCCAGGACCGGAAGTGCAGGGAAATCTCCTCAGTTCGGTATAGATAGTAACAAAATACCCTGATAGGACTTTTTTTTAGGGCATATTTACTTCCCAGTGCAAAATAAAAAATAAAAGGTAAAATAAATAAGAAAAAATAATTTCTTTAAACGTGCCCTGTCCCGCCGAGCTCGCACGCAGAAGCGAACGCATACCTGAGTAGTGCCTGCATATGAAAACGGTGTTCAAACCACACATGTCGGTAGAGCGAGAGCAATAATTCTAGCCCTAGACCTCCTCTGTAACTTTTTTTAAACATCGCCTATGGAGATTTTTAAGGGTAAAAGTTTGTCGCCATTCCACGAGTGGGAGCGTGACATGTTGGGTATCAATTTACTCGGCGTAACATTATCTTTTACAATGTAAAAACAAATTGGGCTAACTTTACTGGTGTCTTATTTTTTAATTTAAAAAAAGTGTATTTTTTCCAAAAGAAAGTGCGCTTGTAAGACCGCTGCGCAAGCACGGTGTGACAGAAAGTATTGCAACAACCGCCATTTTATTCTCTAGGGTGTTAGAAATTTTTTTTATAATGTTTGGGGGTTCTAAGTCATTTTCTAGCAAAAAAAAAAAACTGTTTTTAACTTGTAAACAACACATCTCAGAAAGAGGCTAGGTCCTTAAGTAGTTAATGTAAATGAGTCCTTAACCCTCTATCCAAAACTGGAAAAAGAGTTTTGGCTTTACACGGACTTTAAGATTTATCCCCATTTCTGCTCCGGGATATTGTCGTGGTTGTGGCATGCTCTAGGGGCTGGCAGCATAAGGATCTCAGAATCTATAGGAAAAATCTGTCTCTTTCCAGACCCCCTCCACAAACCCCTCCAATCTGGCTGCACGTTTATGTATTCAGGCTACGTGCCAGATTTGGCATCTAATGATATATACATTATTCAGGCACCTGTGTCACATTAGTGAAGATGCAATTAGAGAATTGCTGTGCTGGGCAATTTTCTGGCACAAAGATTTCTGTGGGTAGGGTCGAACTTTAACAATGGAGCTAGCAGACTGTGGACATCTTCAGATTTTGTCAGATGGCCAAGTACTCTCTAGTAACACCCCTCAGCAGTCTCATTTTGGGGTAATTTAAAAGAAAAAAAAAAAATCACTGGAGCAACAAAGAACAGATTCTCGTGTGTAAAAGCATGTGATTAAAGAAGAATAGGAGCCGTTCTTATTTCAGACATTTGTGCATGAGGCAGGGAGTCCTGAAAAAGAAAATCTGAAAGGGGTCGGAAGAAAATTAGTTTTCATGTTCCATCCTCCTTTTGCTTTTTGCCCAGTTTATGTAACGTGCACTCTTACTATGCATGAGTAGCAGTTACAATTAGGTGGAGGGTAATTCCAGAAGCCATTAGATGTAGGGATCCAGGTGGCAACGAATCACCATGGCAACCAGCAAAAAGTGAAAGGTGGGTGTGACAAGGACACAGCGAAAGGAAAGGAATGTGAAAAGGTAGAAAACATTTTTAAGGTGATGTAAAGTATATTCAAACCCAAGAACAAAAACAATTATATATTGAAGCTTACCTGTCCTTGGAGGAATGTGATGGCTGCATCAGTTTATTTTTTTCCCCTTATGCCGCTTACACACGGTCGGATTTCTCGTCGGAAAAAGCTCTGATGGTTTTCCCGTCGGAATTCCGACGGAATTTCGCTCAAACTGTCTTGCCTACACACGGTCACACCAAATTCCGATGGTCAGTAACACAGCGGCATAAAACACGTTCAACAGCACTATAAAAGGGAAGTTTAATGCTTCAGAGCATGCGTTGAATTGTTTCCGAGCATGCGTCAGAATTTTGCGTGTCGGAATTGCATACACGCGATCGGAAAATCCGATAGAAAGGTTTTCCGTCTGAAAAATTGAGAACAGGTTCTCAATCCAAAGTCCGTTGGAAATTCCGACAGAAAAAGACCAATGGGCATACACACGGTCGGAAAATCCGTTGAAAAGCTCCCTTCGGACTGTTTCCATCGGAAATTCCGACCGTGTGTACGCGGCATAAGTTTTCATCTGATGATCCTGCCAGTAACACACTTCCTGTCCCAGAGTCACTAGCTGTACTGTATGTATGGAAGACAAAAGTGGGAAAGTAAGCGCATTGGCACTCATAGGCGTGCGCACAGGCTGTGCCAGGTGTGCCTGGGCACACCCTAATAACCCTGTGCTGGGCAGATTCCCCTTGCTGCTTGACTGCAGAGAAAGGGACTGGGGAATCTTTGTCCTCAGTCCCTTTCTCTGTCTCAAAAGTGAGACATCAGTTGTTTAGACCCCTGACATTTCACCAAAGCAATAATAAAAAACAATAAAAAATTATTGTAAAATAAAATTGTAATAAATAATAAAAAAAAAATTAAAAAAATAAACTACTGACACCAATCTGTGCCCTTCTGACATCGTCCACTGCTCTACAGCCTGCAAGGGAGACACACAGAAACATGCAGATTTTTTCAGGTTGGCAGGTGGCTTTATGTCCATATGCTTTTACTGTATTAAGACCCAGTGTGGACGGGCTTTTGTTCAGTTCAGGTGGGTGTTGGATTTCCGACCCGCTTGTCATACTGCAAGTCAGATGCACCTGTCAATGAATTCTGATTGATCTCAGAAGTGTATCAAACTGATTCCAGTGACACAAATCCAAACCCTATCAACAAAGACCTGTATGCTATCGTGGTCTATGTTGATCAACGAGATACTTAACATAGGTAGAGAGGCCTGGTGACTATGGTGAGAAAAAAAAGAAAATAAACATGGTCTGTATACAACAAATGTCTGCTACATGCCAAAGTAACTTAAAGTATATCTAAAGCCAAGTTTTTTTTTGTTAGTTTTTTTAGTATTGGATCCATTAGGGAGTGGTTAAGACCCCTGTCTGGTCTGTTATTTCTGTGTGTATCTTGTTGGAGATAGTTCACTTCCTGTCCTGCAGACACAACAGGAAGTGAGAAATAATAATTCTAGAGTAGAAATTTGCTGTTAAAATTTGTCACTGGAACCATTGTCCCCATTGAAAGATTTCCAAAAATTTCCAAAAATTCAAAATTTTTTGATTTCCCATCCCATCCTTTATGTCCCACATTGGTTACCACAAAGAGGACGCAAGAAAATAAAATCTGACCAAAGAGTGAGGCTTTTCCCATTAGATTCAAAATAAAAAGAAAGTTTGGGGTTTAGATATGTACATTAAGTGCAAATGTTCCACTAGAAATTTAAGCAGGGGTTGGCAATCTGTCAGTCACAATTGTCGCGCAGGGGCATGGGGAAAGGTGAATAATGACCAATTCTGCCATGCCACCAGCTACTGACACCACTTTATCACCACTGTTGCACCTCTTAGACCTCAGATCAGAGAATAAGAATGCAGAGCCACGGGAAGTCCTAAGAGACCTGGGATGACTTCCCTTATGCCTTGTACACACGGTCGGACATTCCGACCACAAAATCCATTAGATTTTTTCTGACGGATTTTGGCCAAAACTTGTGTTGCACACACACGGTCAAAGTTGTCGGAAAATCCGATCGTTCCAAACGAGGTGACGTACAAAACATACAACGAAACTACGTAGAGGCCAGTAGCCAATAGCTTTCATCCCCAAATTTATTCTGAGCATGCGTACTTCAGAATTCTATACACACGATTGGAAAAAGTCTGATCAGATTTTGTTGTCGGAAAATTTAAGGTCCTGCTCTCAAATTTTTTCCGTCGGAAATTCCAACAGAAAAAGTCCGCTAGAGCCCAGACACAATCGGATTTGCCGACAACTTAATCCGATCTGACTTTTCTCATCGGAATCTCTGACCATGTGCACGGGGCATAACTCTGTAAGTACTTTTCAGGAGGGACTACTGCTACCTATTCCTGGCCCTTGAACCCTTCTTTACTATTAACACCTGAACTCCTCAAACCTTCCATACTTTTTAATGTTGCCTTGCTAGGTTATTTAAAAAATTATGGGGATCTTTTATCTCTTCCATGTTGTTCAGTTAGATGTCCACCTCTTCAGGGTTGCCTACCTCTGAGTTAAAGGATCATTGTACAACTTCCAAAAATCCAAAAGTTTAGGGTCAGCTTCGGGATATTTGCATAAACGTGCACACTTGGGCAATGGCAGCATGCTGGCTTATGCATAATTAGTTACTTATGGGATTATCTAACCCATATCTGATGTCTATAGCACTGTAAAACCTAGCCACATGTAGGTCTGTTTTAGAGGAAGGTCATCATACTCACTGCCTACTTTTAAAATCAAAATTCAGAGGCCTAGATTCAGGCTCAAAAAATCCCATGAATGCTTTTATGAGGAGATTGTACTGAAAATAGACTTTTATAGACTTCATATAGTTCTGCAATGTATAGTATGTGATAGAATTGTAGTATGATCAGGGCAAATTTAACCTTAGGCAAAAAAAAAAGGCATATGTCTATGGGCAACAGATACAAAGAGCCATCTTTTCAATTTATTGAAAACAGATTTTCTTCCCTCCATCAAAAAGAATGATCATCTTATATAACCTTATGTGTATAATATATTATTTAAGTCAGGTTAGGACCAGGAAAATAAATTTTGTTTGGAACCCAACAAAAGAAATGTTACTTAGGGCACCAACAGCATTGTTCTTATTGGCTTCAGTGTTTAGGACACAATGTTCTATAACGTATTGTAATACAGTTTGTATAACAATCATGCTTAATGGTCAGATCCTGTTTGAGGTGCAGTCTTCTATCATAGCTCCCAACTGGCCCCCTTTTTGAAATAAAACCTTCTGGCCCTCTTTTTTGAAAATTTGTGGGAAAAAAAGCGCTAATCATATTTTTTTAATACTATTTCGTAGTGATCTTCAAAACTGGGGTTATAACAAGGGTGTTTCCTTTGCTTACATACTTTGTAGTAGGAGGTATCCCTCTATTTCTTCTCATGAAGTTGGGGGGTATGTTCTGTCTAGAGTTTTATAGAATTCAAATTTAGAATTCAATTAAATTAATCTTGATCCAAATAAATAATAATTACATTGACCAAATGTTAATTTATTATCACTGTAAGCATTTCAGTAAGTATAGTCCAACTGGGTGGATAACGATGATGTTATATAACATGCAGTGTTTTATACCTGTAATAAAAATATAGAGTATTTTGTTGCTATAATTGATTATTGCGATGACTTATATTAGTAGTAAAGTATTTAACTTTGTAAACCATCAATCAATACAAAAAGCTTGTCGTTTAGGCGATACCTTTATTGGCTAACTTGAGTTCTTAAAAATGCAAGCTTTTGGGATCCCTTAGATCCCTTGCTAAGGCTTCATAAAATTCAGTTATATTTTTTGTAGTTTTTTTGTATAAAAGTTCAATCCCAACTGTGCCGGCCATACAATAAATCAACCCCAGGTTTCACAGAAATTCCATTCACTCTGTGGGGTATTTTCAGTGGTTCACTCCATCCTTCTCCACCGCGTGTAAATATTCTCTCACCTCAAATGGATGACCTAAATATTATAGAGGTCATATAAAGGTTTTTTCCCCTTCCTATTGTCCAGGCTCTATATGCACCATTTTGCTCCACTGTAATGCCCCGTACACACGGTCGGACTTTCCGACGGAAAATGTGCAATCGGAGCTTGTTGTCAGAAATTCCGAATGTGTGTAGCCTCCATCGGACAGTTTCCATCGGAATTTCCGTTGCACAAAATTTGAGATCTGGTTCTCAAATTTTCCGACAACAAAATCCTTTCACGCAAATTCCGATCGTGTGTACACAATTCCGACGCACAAAGTGCCACGCATGCTCGGAATCAAGCAGAAGAGTAGCACTGGCTATTGAACTTAATTTTTCTCGGCTCATGGTATGTGTTGTACGTCACCGTGTTCTTGACGTTCGGAATTTCCGACCAACTTTGTGTGACCGTGTGTATGCAAGACAAGTTTGACCCAACATGGAATTTTGTTGTCGGAATGTCCGATCCTGTGTAGGGGGCAATATGCACAACATATTTTATTTATGATATATTGAGAGTAGCGCTACTCTATTATACTTGTACATTATGACACACCTACCTGCTGTGCTCTCTATAGTGATGTAAGGTCCTCATCTCCCCGGATCCTTGCTTTGCCCATTGTACAGGCACTGATAATGTTACTCCTGTGCATGCCCACTGAGTTACATTACCTTGTGACTGGGATCTATTCCCAGCATCTGTAAGATCCTGGGACTGTACACTGAAGTGCACCACAGCCAGTGTACAGATTTAGAAAAATACACTGATAAGCAAAGGAGTTTTTTGGCATCAGAGACTTCTAAATTCTCGTCTACCTCTTACGACCTGGCAAATTTTGGGGTTGATTTAGTAAAATTGGAGAGTGCAAAATCTGGTGTAGCTCTGCATAGAAACCAATCAGTCTCCGTTTTTTTTTTTGGGGGGAAAAGCTTGATAGAACAAGCTGAAGTTAGAAGCTGATTGGCTACCATGCACAGCTGCACCAGGTTTTGCTCTCTCCAACTTTAGTAAATCAACCGCTTTGTTTTTTAAAGTAGTTGTAAACCCTTTACATTAACGCAGTGAAGTGACTGGCCTCAGGTGATACACAGAGTTGAAACAAATCCTCCTACATAAGTTGTACCTGTTTATCTGCAAAATTAACATCTCTACATCCATTCAAAATTCAGAATATATAAAGCTGGTCTGAGAGTTCAGAAAATAGGTGTCAGAGAGCTGAAATTGCACTCTGCAGAGTTTTGTGAGGAGAGCTCTGAGAGCTGATTGGAGGGAAGGGACACACTCCTCCACACAGCACACAAGAACAAGGGAGAGGAGGAGAAGCAGGCATTCAGCCGCTACATGGAGGGATTGGTTTCTCTACATGCCACCGCCGTCCTATCCAGGCATACAGGGGGGCCACACGGGCCCCTTGGAGCATGGAGCTGAGTCACAATTGCAACCCCTACGATCCCTGGTACCCACTTTAGAGGGATATGCTTTGTTCATATTTCATGTCTGAGGTTTACAACCACTTTAAGGTTTATCTTCTTCAAAATTATGGCCATCTTTTTTAATATTTGCACAAAAGGGAAGGGGGACAAGCGCCTGCTAAGCGTAGTAATTTAGTAAAAGCTTTAGTAGCATAAAATCATATGCACACATGACACCAATGAAAAAATGCTTATCGCGTGTATAAAGCCATGGTCCGTGGTACGCATGTGACTGTAGCCAATTTTATTACAAATGCATTGCAAGGCGGATTTACCAGAGGAGTTAAGAATCTTCACACAATAAATTGTATGAATATTCATTTTATTATCCAATCATGTGGAATACAAATTCTTTTTTGTTTTGTCTACACACAGTTGGGTATTGGGTGAACGGTAATTGTTTTTCACATAATTGCAATGAATATTCCAAAGTTATATTCTGTGAATATCTCAACTCCTTTTGTAAATCAGCCCATTTGTGTTGCCAGAAGCGTCTACAGCATTGAAAGGCACATCAGCCACTACCATAGTCAAAATCCCAAATACATATGCCGGCATGATCTGACTTGCTATCTGGTGTAACGTTTGAGCAGAAGGGTTAATGAACACTGCTGAATCATGGATATGGCTTACAAGGTAATATGACATCCTAAAATATGTAAGCAAAGCAAACAAACCACAGTAGTAAAAATACACAGTGCGCCTTCTATCCAAAGGGCTTAGGTGTGCAAAACGCCAGCTCTGCACGCTTCAATTGAAAGCCCCAAACTGCACTCTTTAAATTAAATTAAGTGCACGCTTCGTCTATTAGGTTTCAGAAAGCCAAGTCTGTTGTTCAATTACCTAGTGATAGAGCTGAGGATTAGCTGGATAGACCACCTCCGATCTAAACGATCACGTTAGTTTAAAAAGTGCATCTTTTAAAAAAAAGGAAAAAAAAGTTATATTATTTATTTCCCCCTTTCCTGAGTAGCTAATCCTAAAGAAACATGGATTTCCAGTCTATGAGATTAAAAAAATTGCCTGTGCGGCCATAGTATAATTATCAGTAGAGTGACAGCATGCGAAAATATAATGCTTAAAAAGGTTTGAAACAGAAGGGTATTTAGTTAGCTCACTCCATCACAAAATCAGTCTTCGAGAGGTTCTATAGGAAAAGGGGTGGAGACATGAAAATCTTTCCTAGACACTATATTACCAAAAGTATTGGGACACCTGCCTTTACACGCACACGAACTTTAATGGCATCCTAGTCTTAGTCTGTAGGATTCAATATTGAGTTGGCCCACCCTTTGCAGTTATAATAGCTTCCACTCTTTTGGCAAGGCTTTCCACAAGGTTTAGGAGTGCGTCTATGGGAATGTTTGACCATTCTTCCAGAAGTGCATTTGTAAGGTCAGGCAATGATGCCTGACGAGAAGGCCTGGCTTGCAGTCTCTGCTCTAATTCATCCCAAAGGTGTTCTGTCGGGTTGAGGTCATGACTCTGCGCAGACTCTGTGCGGCTCGCAGCAGGGGTCTGGTGCGTCCCTGTTCTCCATTTCAGGGACCAATCAGGGCTGATATTTTGCCTGAATTTGGCCTTAAACTGAGACAAAGATGCACAGGACTCCTGTTCAAGCCACTCGCAGCCGCAACGGAGATATGTGAACCGGCTCCATAGAGAGCCGTTCACAATCTCCTGTCGTGCGAATTGGATGTGGGGAAACCCGCATCCAAATTGCATAGGTGTGAACCCAGCCTTATTGTTGTCTGTGCCCTTGCTGGAGAGATTTACCCTCTCTGATTGTCTGATGGGAAATCCCCAATTTTTACTGGATTTGTTCATCTCCGGGACAAAAGGTGAAGGCAAATCCATACTTTATTCTGTCATTGTCTTTGTAATTGCTATAGAATGTTGATTGTAAGTCTCTATTTAAAAAAAGTATGTTTTGTCTTACTTTTGTATGTTTAAACTTCAACTATAAAAAAAAATACAGAAAAGTCAGGAAAAAAGGAGAAATATTAATTTAAAAAAAGGTAAAAACTGTTGAAAATGAAATTAGAAAAATAAAAAGTAAAAAGCCTAGTAGTAGACACTCCTTTTTTTTAGTGTAGCTTTCCTACGCTAAAAATAATGACTTCTATCTAGTTTAAAGTGGTCTAAAAACAGCAATGTAGGTTTTCCTGGGTTGTATTCTCCTTTGTCAAAATATGGTGAAAATGGGTGAAGACATTGCCCAAGGCAGCTTTATAAAAAAGGAAAACTGTCAGAATTAACATTTCCCATGATAGAAAAAAATGGCAGCCTTTGTAAATAGCTACCAAATTGTTTGCTGATGCAACTGTAGACACATTTTCCTCTAAAAGTTTTAAAATCTATAAACATTGTGATCACGTTCTCATCTTTTACCTTCTATAGAAATATATGGTTTGTTTCTGGTCTCTTAAGCCCCATACACACGCTCGGATTATCCGAAGACCAGGTCCGTCGGATCATGTCCGTCGTACTTTGTCCGATGTTGGTTTTGCGTACACACGGTCGGACAAAGTTATCGGAAAATCCGATCATTCTGAACGTGGTGACGTTTGTTGCCTACGACGGGACTACGTAGAGGCTAGTAGCCAATAGCTTTGGTCTTGTAATGTGATCTGAGCATGCGTAGCACTTTGTCCGTCGGAATTCGCTACACACGATCGGATTTGGTGTGATCGGACTTTGTTGTCAAAAAATCTATCCAGCAGGAGATAGGACTTTGTCCGTCAGACAATCCGATGGAAACTGTCCGATGGTGCCTACACACGGTCGGAATTTCCGACAACATTGTCTGATAAGACAGAATCCATCGGAAAATCCGACCGTGTGTATGGGGCTTTAGAGCCCATTCTCGCTATCACATTGCAGAAATGCATGTTAGATGTGGTGCCACCCCAACGCACCTTGGACATGCATAGTTTGACCCTATAGAAGGGGAGGCTGAATGTTTGAAACGTGGACGTGTGCTCGCTCCTGTGATGCTGGGAATGAGTGTCTAATGTTTGAAGCATCCTTGAACTTGGGGCTCATAACTTTGGTTAGAGTTTTGGTGGCAGACTTTGGGCATGCTGGTCATGGCCCACTGGTAAGGCATTAACATTGAGGACACTATTTGCAAACTGCACTGCACATACTGGGCCCCTAGACAGCATAGTGTATTTTAGTGAAATTAAAGCCATCAAAGCTAGAAACTAAAAGAACTTACCTGTAATAAAGTTTGGCTCACATCATGAAGGCAGCTGCTTCCTATAAAACCTTGTCATCAAGATAGTTGCAAGGTCTATAGCCCTGCCCTGGACGCGAGGATGCTGAGGGACACTACGCTGCTGGAGTATGGAGGAGTGTCATCTACTGGAGGAGTGGGTGAGTAAAATTACTTTTACTTTCCCCCCCGAATCTAAACAAGTAGTTAACCCTTGCAGTGTAGAAGAAATTTCAGGTTCCCCAGTGTTTAGCTTTAAGGGCTTGTGTCCATGCCATCAGTTTGAGACGCTTCTGAGATTATTCAGAATGGTGCATTTGGCCTCCTGTTGACCTCCTTCTGAATTTGACCTGCTTCAAGCGAGTTTTGCATTCCTATAGGCTTGTATGTGAATGCTAAACCCACTTTATGCGAACAAAAGCCTATTGACATAAACCCTAAGGTATACTGAAACAACATGCAACAACATTGGTTGAGAGGCTACCTTAAGTGCCTTAAATGCTACTGCGGCTTGATAAAATCAGGACCTTTGTGTACAGTCCTGCTGCCCACTCAGCTTTTTCAAGTGCCCTTTATACAAAAAGTGTATTAAGCTGTGTGCAGTGTCCGTATGGGACCAGGCTGAAGTTCTTGTTTAGTTCGGCCCCTACGTGCAAGGAGAGTGTGAGGATCTTCCTAACAGCCCTTAATATTTATGTGCATACAGCACTTATTTCCACATAGGTCATTTTCTTTTAATCTTGATAATAATTTATTTATAGGTAGCTTTGCTCTTAGGGCGCTTTCACACTGATCAGTTTTTAAAGCACTTTTGGTGTTTAACCACTTGCTGACCGCCCGCCTGCAATGTACTGCAGACGGGCAGCCGCTGCAGGCAAAGCGCGTACCCGTACGTTGCCGCCTTTTTACTGGATTTAGGACGCACGCATGTGCTCCCCCCACCTGGCTCCCACTGTGATTGTACACAGTGGGAGCTTGTCAGCAAGTCTCGGCCAATGATTCTTGGCTGGGACCTGCTCATTGGCTGTGTGTAATAACAGCCCAGAGCTCTGTGTTGGTAAACAACATAGAGCTCTGTACAGAGGGAGCGATCTGTCAGTTTCTCATACCTTTAAAGCAGGGATGAGAAACTGAGAGATCAGTTAGTAAGAGCAGCACACTGTACACACATTACACATTAGCCACATATTTAACCCCATGATCATCCTAGATGTTAACTCCTTCCTAGCCAGTGTCATTAGTACAGTGTATAGTATTATCACTGATATCAATGTCACTGTATTTATGTCACTGGTGATGTCAGTGGCAGTTAGTCAGTTCCCCCCAGCATCAGTTAGTGTCAGAATGACCGCTGCAGTATCGCAGTCCCATTATAAGTTGCTGACTACTGCCATTAGTAGCATTAGTAGTATAAAAAAATAAATACATAAAAAAAAAATCTGTATATATACCATAGTTTGTAAGCACTATAACTTTTACACAAACCAATCAATATACACTTATTGGGATTTTTTTTTCTATCAAAAACGTAACAGAATACATTTAGGATAAAACTTATGAAGAAATAAAAATTTTTTTTTAATGTTTTTATTGGATATGTTTTATACAAGAAAGTACAAAATATTGGAGTTTTTTTCAAAATTTTCGGTCTTTTTTGGTTTATATTGCAAAAAAAAAACAAAAAAAACAAGTGGTGATCAAATACCACCAAAAGAACGCTCTATTTGTGTGAAAAAAAAATAACATTTCATTTGGGTACAACATTGCATGACTGCGCAATTATTAGTTAAATTAACGAGTGCCGAATAGCAGAAAACGGCCTGGTCATGAAGGCAAATCTTCTAGAGCTGAAGTGGTTAAAAAGTGGTGTGATGGTGGGAATCATGAATCCCTTTAAATCCAATGGAACTCGCCACAACCAATGAGCTGGTGGTGTGGTGCATTTTTAAAAGTTTGGCATGCTGCATTTTTTGGTGCATATTTAAAAAGCGCACAAAAAAAAATGCACCTCCTCATTGAAATAAATGGAAAAACGCAACCGTGGTGCATTTGTGGGCTGTTTTTTTGAGTCACGTGTTCCAAGTTTCACAGGTGCATGCTGGAAATCATAAATACAGAAGATACACCAAAAACGCATTAAAATGCATACTGTGTTTTTAAGCACACCAGTGTGAAAGGACCCTTACACTTGTATCATATTAGCATAAACACTTTTAACTGGGAAACATAGTTTAAAAATTGTTTCTATTTTCTTCATATTAAAAAATACCAAAAATCTTTTGGTTCCTGTCTATTAGATCCAGGATCATGAAATAATGTGAAGATCTAGAAAACTGTTTTGCTATTTATATATTTAACCTCAATTAGGTCTCATTCAAACAGGCCTTGATATACATGTGTTTCTAGGACAGTTCTAAATGTAGTACGTTTATATGTGGCAATGCATACATTAACACGTGTCGCCATAATGCATGGCAGTGCACTGTGGTGTGCTGCATACTGAAATTCTGCATGTTTTTTCATTCTTTGTGGTACATTGACAGCCTGTTCATAATGAATGGGCTTCCTAAACCCAATGCACATTAATGCATGCAATAACACATGTGCGTAAATGCACAGTGAATGAATGAATGATTTGTATAGCGCTGCAAATGCGAACTGAATCGCCTCAAGGCGACAGTGGCTGTCTGCTTTAGAATGGGCCCTGAATGGTATTGTTTACTTGTGTTTAGGTGCATTTTGGTTAGTTGTGTTGAGAGAAAATAGAAACCTGTCTGTCCAGGGGCAGATTATATACTGCAGGTTTACCTCGGCAAGCGATCATCTGTCCCTAACCGCCAGTAATCGCTCCCTGTGCAGATAATTACTTCCAAACATCGACCGTCAGCTACAGCCACTATCAGCCTGTCATTGCTATGTACATATTTCCTGGCCATGGCTGTCCACACACACCTGGGCAAACAACCCCCCCCCCCCAGTCGGTCAGCAGCAACCACATCTGTCTCCCAGCCCCCCCCCTGCGCACGCGGTCGGAACGACGGACGGGGTAAGTCCAGCACTTACCCCATCTGGATAGCGGATGGGTGACCGCAGCATGTCCTAGCATGATCATCCTCCCTCCTCCTAGGCCAATTCGAAAACGTGTTTCACACCCGCTTCTGATTGGCCGAAATGAGGATTGGTGTTTCAACAGCGAATATTCATTTGCTGTTGTAACACACCTGGGTGGGCTCTGGTTGCACTCTCTGCGACCCAAGCCCACCCTATTTTGAATCAGGTGCTTAAAAAAAAAGAACCCCGCCGCTGTAATTTATGTGCCCAGTGCCCTGAAAAATGAATACGGGGAGGCCGCAGCAGCCATGGATAGATTCATGCTATGCATGAATCTATTCATTGCATATAGGGGGTGGCCTGGAGAGAAGGGGCAGCGCCTGGGTGCTCCTAATGAACGGGCCACCCCTGCTCCCATCCAATGGTCAGACTTTACCCCCTGCACAGCCATTCACTGGGAAGACTAGTGTTCTGCTGTTTCTCCTCCCCAGCTCTCTGAGCTCCTCATGCAGCTGAAAACAAATGTAATCACTTATAAAAAACATAAATGTTTTATATTTCATTTCTATTTGAAACTAAATGGGTTGTTTTACAAGGCGAGAGTTCACATATTGTAATCCTGCTATGAAGTTCCATCTTCAGATACCTCCTGATATGGAGTGACAACTCTCTCCCAGTTGTACTCCTGTATTGTTACAAGCAAGGTGTGATAATGCAATGCCCTGATAGTGACTCATTGGGGTTCATTTACTAAAGGCCACTAGACTGTGCACTTTGCAATTTGCATTTGCAAAGTGCAGTTGCTCCAGACTTTAGTAAATGAGGTAAAGCTTCACTTTGCAAAGAGTACCCAATGGAGTGCAATTAAAAAGCAGCGTTTTTGTTTGCGCATGATTGGATGATGGATGTCAGCAGCAGTTTACTAAGCTCTGGAGCAACTGCACTTTGCAAAGTGCACAGTCTATTTGCCTTTAGTAAATCAACCCTATTGCATTGCCAATACCAGGGAGCCCCAGTTCGGAGGAAAGTTGTGCAACTTAAGTTGGCGAGAGTCAGTGCCCGGCTATCAGTAGCTGTATTGGCTAACAGAAGTTACTATTAAAGCTGGCAACTCTCTAGCTCCCAGCGCCACCAAAGTCAGTGACTAAGGGCTGGTTCACACTGGCTGATATGCATTCTGCATTGTATTATGAAATAGGCCTGCTGGCGTGCATTGTGAATGGGCAGTGGGATGCATTGTGCTGTTAAGCCTTTTTTTATCTTTCTTTTTTAACATTAATTTGAATTAATTTTTAACTTGAAATGTCACAAAATTATCTTTATTTGCACTCCATGCACCACAGCTCACTGTGATGCGATGATGTAAGGTGTGTTGCGCTACGTAAAACTGCAGACATGTTGTGTTTCTATGCAACCCCGCGCAACCTCCCTGTAGGGCAGGGGTCTCAAACTGGCGGCCCTCCAGCTGTTGCGGAACTACAAGTCCAATCATGCCTCTGCCTGTGGGAGTTATGTTTGTAACTGTCAGCCTTGCAATGCCTCATGGGAATTGTAGTTCTGCAACAGCTGGAGGGCCACCAGTTTGAGACCCCTGCTGTAGGGTGTGAACAGGAAACATAGAAAACAATTATTTTTTACTTCCCCCTGTGTTGAGCCTTTATTGATCTATGCAGCTCAACAGACATGGTGTGAATGAGCCCTAAGCTGTGAATCACTTGGTATCTGCGATGCAGACCTTTCATTATTTGCAAATCATTTTTTCCCAGCAACAAAACCACTAAAGCTGAATTCACACCGTTCCGTGTGCATGCAGCGCGTGAGGTAAGGCACATGCAAAGGTGTTAACGGGCCCACATAGTTTCCTTTTCACACTGAACATCATTGCATACTATTAACCAGCCCTATAGAGAAGATGGGATTTCTACTTCACAGGCATTTTCATGAAGCAGAATGTATTGGCTTTTCTACATTAAAACAGACAAGCCTGAATAGGCCAGAACGAGATCGATTATGTCGCCGATTCAGAACGCTTCTACTAAATGGCCAGTGTGGCCCTATTTACACCTGAGTGTTTCGTCACACAATTCCTGAACACTCAGGATGCAGAATCTCATTATTCTCAATGGTCCTGTTCACACCTGAATGTTGTATCTCTTGTATAAACAGGTATAAATACATAAGTGGTCCATATACTGAACTTGGTGTTGAGTTATTCACTTTAGGCTTCATTCACACCATGCCGTTCCATTTTGCGGGCCGTATCGCCTCGATCCTGCCCGTGATTTGTGGCGTTTCCGAATGGGATGCCCTTGCGATCCCCGTTACCTTGAATGGCACCCAAATCAATCTACTGAGCTGGCCAGAACCAGCTCTTGAGGGAGTCTAGTCCACATTTTCACAGCTCTTACTGTGAAGAAGCCTTTCTGGATTTGGAGATTAAATCTCTTTTCCTCCAAACGTAAAGAGTGCCCCTTGTCCTCTGTGATGACCTTTAGTCTCCAGTCACACCATGCCGTTCCGTTTTGCCATGGGGTTCCGTTTTCGCACAAAAAGAATTACTTCTTTTGGGCAACAGGGGTCCCGCGATTCTGTTTGCACGATTTTAACGTGATTAGTGGGGCGACAATTGCGGGAAAATCGCGCTGTGATTTGGATGTCATGTAAAGTAACAGGGATCACCAGGGTGTCCCTCGATTTGCGGTGTTTCCAAATTGTGGGCAGAATCGCGGTGATTCCACCCGCCAAAACGGAACACTATGGTGTGAATGGAGACTAAAGGTCATCACAGAGGACCAGGGGGCACTATTTATGTCTGGAGAAAAAGAGATTTAATCTCCAAATACAGAAAGGCTTCTTCACGGTAAGAGCTGTGAAAATGTGGATAGACTCCTCAAGAGCTGGTTCTGACCAGCTCTGTAGATTTCTCTAAAAAAGGCCTGGATTCTTTCCTAAATGTACATAATATAACTGGATACTATTAATTATAGGTAAAGTTGTTCCAGGGAATATCCAATTGCCTCTTGGGGGAATCAGGAAGGTAATTTTCCCCTGTTGGAGCAAACTGGATCATGCTTTGCTGTTTTTTTTTTTCCTTCTTTTGGATCAACTGTGGATATTGGATTGTATGTTTTTTTATTTTTTTTCCCTTTATTGAAGGGCTTATGTCTTTTTTTAACCTAATGCCCCATACACACGAGCGAAATTCTGCTCAAGCTTGGCTTGCATACACACGGTCACGCAAAAGTTCTCTGAACTTTCGACAGTCAAGAACGCGGTGACGTACAACACTACGACGAGCCAAGAAAATGAAGTTCAATGCTTCCGAGCATGCGTCTAATTTTTTCTGAGCATGCTTAGGAATTTTGCGCGTCGGAATTTGTACAGGCGATCGCATTTTCGGATAGGAACTTTTCCCGACCGAAAAATAGAGAGCATGTTCTCAGTCTTTTGCTGGCTGGAATTCCGCCAGCAAAAGACCGATGGAGCCTACACACGGTCACATTTTCCGACAAAAAACTCTCATCTGAGTTTTGCTGGCGGAATTTCCGATCGTGTGTACGCGGCATAATTATGTAACTGTTGTAACTTGAAGAATGTACACCTTCTTTTTTGGCAGTGGCTGAAAAACGCGTGCTTACGCATAGTTTTTTTTTTTTTAATTGTCTATTGGGGCAAGAACGCGCACTTCTGCTCCATTACTACACGTACAAGTCACGTATACGAGCGTGTGCAAAAAAAAAAAGATTTTAAAATCCCCCGACTATGCTTACGCTCAAGCGTAATTGGGTCTAGAGAGGGTGGGGCTCAATGCAGCGCAATGTATTTTCTCAAATTAGAGTTCCCAGGATGATTGCCAGAATAAAAATAAAAACAAATCGCACAGGTTGGTTTTGCGTCCCCAGAGTCCGCTTTAAATGCAAAACGTTCCCGTTCGGCCAGACTGTACCATAATCATCGAGCTTAATGTGCCCATTTTTCATGTACGTCGCATTAAAGCGTTAAGGATTTGGGAGGAAAGATGAAAGTGGATCCTTCTAGGCGAGTTTTGTCGCTGCCTATCTCACTGTAAGTCGGCGGCAGCTGGAGATCCCAGCTCTTTCTCCAGCACACCTGTGAAAACAAGGCGCAGGGGCCGATGTGAATTGGCTTTCATGGGTCGGGGCGGGCGCTCGCTCTGTACTGCTGCTGGTGAAGTGACGGAGAGTCTTGCCCTAGTTTTCTCTTTTTCCTGTTTGAGACAGACAGGCTACAGCCAATTACCGCTGAAAGCAGATTAACTCCTGGCATCCTGAATTCACTTCTGCGTGAAAACATCTCTCCGGCTCTTATTGACGGCCTTCTTGGTTTTAGCGTTTGTATTTTTTCCTTTTTTTTTTTAAATCTTCTGCATTTTTCAGCTGCAAGGAATTCTCAATGATGGCAGACTCTGGAGTTGCAGGTTTTGTGCGGCGAAAAGTGAGTTAATATTTGCTGTGAGATTATCTCATCCCTGTGGCCAAATACACATTTACTGCGGCTTGCGATGAAGTAATTATTTCTTTTTTTGCTAAATCATTTTCCAGTGTGTACCAGGCCGACCTTGATGATGGTGACTTGTATTTAGGACGGCCGGTCGCTGAAAAAAATGGATGCTGAAAATACAGTTAAGGCACGCTTGCTTTGAAATGAGTTGCATTATGCATGTCTGCATGATTTAGGTCGGCTGTGCATGGTGCTTGTGGATTGATTCATGTGTAGGCTTCTCTGGATGTATGGGAAAGTCAGGGGCATTTTAAATCTGAAACTGCACAAAAATCAAGGGTTAAATGCTTGCCTAGGGGTAGAGGAATAAGGTGTGATACCTACCTTATTCTTCACTCCACTAGGCTCCTTCCAACCGGTTCCCTGAACGCTGTTCTCTAAGGCACTCCGGTCAGTTGTCGCATGCTGAATTCATTGAGTACAATGCAGGACCAATAGTCATACGTGAGGGTCCGTCCACAACCTGGGGCATCAGGGAGAAAAGGACGAGCACTGGAGTGAGGAATAAGGTAAGTATTGCACCTTATTCCGCTACCCCTAGACTTATAGCAGTGGTAGACTGAATTTTTTTTTCATCGGTCCCCTTGCCGCTTTGTACCATAACGTGCCAGTTGCACATTATCACTTACCTGTTAACGGAAGCCTCCAGTGCTGCATTGTAAGTGCAGGGGCGCTTCCATCTTCATCCAGTCTTCCTTCTGGGTTCGCTCTGGCCACTTCAATGGCCTTATCGTGATGAAATCACTCCGGCACATGTGAGGGAGTCATGTCACCACGGCACAGAGCAGGTGCCATAATGTACTCTGGGCTACACATGCGTGGCTCAGTGTACATTACAGCTGAGAGGCAAGAGGGAGAATTTATGTCAGAGGAAACCGATAGGTTCTCTACTGCCATAAAAAACTACCTGTCAGCATTTTTTATATTTTTAACTTTAAAACCACCCAAGCCAATTCTGGCAATCTCTGGCTTTCCAGTTAAAAAAAACGTCAGTGTTTACATTTTCTGGTCCTGGAAGTGACGTCATGACGTCGCACCTAGCCTCCGAAGGTCATAGAGATGACCGAGGACCATCTGATCCTCCGTCAGCTCTATGGTAAATGGACATTCCGGCCGGGTTCACACTGGTACGACATGCGTCCTGGATCGACTTTGCCCTGCGACTTGAAGTCCGACATGCATCCGACTTCAATGAACAGGGATCCGACTCTGATCCCCGACAATACCAGGCACTGTGTCTGGTATGAATCATTAGGGGGAACCACGCAAAATGTAAAAAAAAAAGACATGGGTTCCCCCTCCAAGAGCATACCAGGCCCTTTGGTCTGGTATGGATTTTAAGGGGAAGTTGCACAGACGTTCAGCTTTAAAATCATGCGATTTCAGATTAAGTTGCACAATTTCAAAGCCGCATTCAGTGTGAAGGAGGGCTAATTAGCATTTAACCCAGCTGGCCATGGGCCCACTGCAAGGGTGTTTTTTTTTTGTATAATTTTCAACGTTTAGCTTTAAATGTTCCCTTTAGATGTAAGCTCTCATGAGCAAGGCCACCTAATCCTCTTGTCTTGAATTCTATTGTAACTGTACTGTCTCCCTTTTATATTGTAAAGCGCTGTATAAACTGTTGGCACTATATAAATCCTGTATAATAATAATAATACTGTATACTGCATTCTGTATACTGTATACAAATTCTCCTATTTCAGCCTAATCTGTTACACGCTAGAGTTGCCAGTACAGCTGGCTGGGCTACCCATGACCTGCATGCTCTGTGAAAATTGTATTCTGGAGCTGCTATACACCCTAAAGAATTGTGACTTCAGAAATGGGAAATCTTGCATTACATGACTAGTATACCAGGGACTGGGTTGTCTTATCAAAATGCCATGAAGGGCAAGGCAACAGGGACATCTTATTCAGTGGTGTAATCATAGCCATAGCAGCCCATGTGGGGCCGGGGGGGGGGGGGGTGGAGAGGGGCCCCATTAATACATTTTAAACTTAGAAAATACATACTGTATGCATGTGAAGCTGACATAGAACCATCACTGTGATATTAAGGACTGCAGAGGTTGCTTTAATAACTTCTATACCACTTCTTCCAGCACTCACTTGCTGTGGCCGTGGAAGAAGTGGGAGGGCTTGGTAGGGAGATCATCTGGGGGTCTTATTAAAATTCTGCTATGGGGCCCCATGATCTGTAGTAACACCCATGACCCTGATACAGACCTTAACCTCTTGCCTATATTTTGTTCTACTGCCTATGGGAAAGAAAGGTCCTGGGTATTGATGAGTTTAAGTTTGGTATGAACTTGGGTTTGGACTGAACCTGGAAGGAAGCTGTCACTGCCACCCAGCCAACTGCAGCCAGGGTATTCCCTGCATGTTCACAAAGGGGCGGGGATGCTCATGACATCATCGACATAATACCTCTATTTCATGAGCATCCCCGCCCCTTTGTATACATGCAGCTGATGGGCGGGGAATGCCCTGGCTGCAGTTGCTTGGGTTGCAGTGTGCGGAAGGGACAGCTTCCATCTGGGTTCGGTCTGGGCTCATTTTTAGTCCTGAGTCACCAACGTTCAATCACCGTGTTCAATCACCGTACTGTATCTATTTTGAGGCGTAGCGACATTACCCTAGGACAGGTGTGGTTGGGCTACAGTTCACCTTCACCTTTCCTCATCTCCACAACGAAACGGGTAGGAGTTTTGTAGCCTGCAGTAAGGTACTGGGCATGGCTGATAATGCTGCTCGAGATTTTAGTGCAACACAGGAAGTCAGCAGCTCAGTCGATTTCTGGCAGGATCAACTGGTATTTTTTGCACTTTTTAGACAGATAGGAGGGAAGCCCCAGAAGCAGAAAGTATAAAGTCCCGATAACACCAGTTTTCCCTTCAGTCTTGCACAGTTGTACAGGCCCCTGTCCAGGGGCGTACCTAGTGCATTTGGCACCCGGGGCGGATCCTATATCTGGCACCCCCCCACCTTAAAACGTAAAAACACCCCACTGTGCTCCCTGCATACCTCTGCATCCTTAAATATCTCTTTGTCACTACTGTGTACATTACACACCCCCCTGCACCTCTGGACCCCTTTACATTACACAGCACCCTGCACCTCTAGACCCCTTTACATTACACAGCACCCTGCACCTCTAGACCCCTTTACATTACACAGCACCCCTTTACATTACACAGCACCCTGCACCTCTAGACCCCTTTACATTACACAGCACCCTGCACCTCTAGACCCCTTTACATTACACAGCACCCCTTTACATTACACAGCACCCTGCACCTCTGGAGCCCTTTACATCACACAGCACCCTGCACCTCTAGACCCCTTTACATTACACAGCACCTCTGGACCCCTTTACATTACAAAGCACCTCTGGACCCCTTTACATTACAAAGCACCTCTGGACCCCTTTACATTACACAGCACCCTGCACCTCTAGACCCCTTTACATTACACAGCACCATGCACCTCTAGACCCCTTGACATTACACAGCACCCTGCACCCCTAGACCCCTTTACATTACACAGCACCTCTGGACCACTTTACATTACAAAGCACCTCTGGACCCCTTTACATTACAAAGCACCTCTGGACCCCTTTACATTACAAAGCACCCTGCACCTCTAGACCCCTTTACATTACACATCACCATGCACCTCTAGACCCCTTTACATAGCACCCTGCATCTCTAGACCCCTTTACATTACACAGCGCCCTGCACCTCTAGACCCCTTTACATTACACAGCGCCCTGCACCTCTAGACCCCTTTACATTACACAGCACCCTGCATCTCTGGACACCTGTATGTTACACAGACACCCCCCCTAGCAGCTCTGGACCCCCTGCATGTTACACAGACCCGCCTACAATACAGACCCCCCCTACAATACAGACCCCCACCCCTGCACAACCCCCCTACAGTGCAGACCCCCCCTTCAGCACAGACCCCCCTACAGTGGAGACGCCCCCTACAATGCAGAGCCCCCCCCTTTAGTACAGACCCGGGACCCCCCCTACAATGCAGACCCCCCCTACTACAATTCAGACCCCCCTTCAGTACAGAGTGACCCCCCCTTCAGTACAAACCCCCCCTTCAGTACAGACCCCCCTACTACAATGCAGACCCCCCCTTCAGTACAAACCCCCCCTTCAGTACAGACCCCCCCCTACTACAATGCAGACCCCCGTGCAGTCCAGAGTGACCCCATCCTTCAGTACAGAATGACCCCCCCCCCCCCCTCAGTACAAACCCCCCCCCCCTTTAGTACAGACCCCCCCTACAACCCATAATGTGCCTACCTCCTCCCTCAGGTCAGGAGTGTCAGCGCGGGACACACAGCACTACAAGGAGGAGGGGGAGGCGGAGCCGGCGGCATCACTCTGCTCGGCTGAGATCAGAGCCACGGAGAGCCGCGGAGCGCGCCGAACACCCTCCCCCTCCTCTCACCTCACCTGCGCAGCCTGTCACTCACCGCGCCGCTGCGCCGCTGATGTGTTATATCAGCGCTCGGCGGCGGCGGCGCGCTGTCACCGCTTCCATCGCGGAGGGGGGCGCCGGCCTGGCACCCCCCCCAGTGTGTGGCACCCGGTGCGGCCCGCCCCCCCCCCCCCCACCCCCCCCCCCCGCACCCCCCTTAGTACGCCACTGCCCCTGTCCTGTACTGAAATTGCTTACTCTGATTTCAACTGCACACTGTAAGCTTCTCATAATGTGCATTAGAAGCTGCAACATGTTTGGTAGAATCTGCCTCATTTCCTGACTGGGAAACATCCAACTTTCAGAGTGTGCACTTTGAAAGCACAAATGCTCCAGAGCTTGGTAAATACACATAAGCTCAGCTGACTTCCATCATCCAATCAAGTACTAGCAAAAATTCAGTTTTTTTATGTTCCTTGCATGTGATTGGTTATCCTTTGCAAAGTGACTCTTTACCTCATTTACTAAGCTTTGGAGCAACTGCACTTTGCAGCATGAACAGTCTATTTGCCTTTAGTAAATCATCACCAATGAGTATTCAATCATTCCCTACAGAGAGAAAGGCAGACAGCCTAAGGGGTTGATTTACTAAAGACAAATAGACTGTGCACTCTGCAAGAGCAATTGCTCCAGAGCTTAGTAAATGAACAGAAGCTCTGCTGACTTCCATCATCCAATTACGTGCTAGCAAAAAAGCATTTTTTTTTAATGTTCCTTGCATGTGATTGGGTATTCTTTACAAAGTGAAGCTTTACCTTATTTACTAAGCTCTGGAGCAACTGCACTTGTAGAGTGCCACTGCACTTTGCAAAGTGCACAGTCTATTTGCCTTTAGTAAATCAATCCCTAAAAATTGAACTCTGGGATAAGCAAATAATATCTAAATACAAGAGGCCTGTGTACTCCTACTTGAATCTTGGGGGTTGATTTACTAAATAGACTGTGCACTTTGCAAAGTGCAGTTGCTCCAGAGCTTAGTAAAGGATCAGAAGCTCTGCCGACTTCCGTCATCTAATCATGTGCAAGCAAAAAAGGATGTTTTTTTTTTTTTTTTTCTGTGCACATGATTGGATATTCTTTGCAAAGTGAAGCTTTAGCTCATTTATTAAGCTCTGAGCAACTGTACTTGCAAAGTGCACAGTCTATCTGCCTTTAGTAAATCAACCCCTAGGTGTGCTTTGTTTATTTTCAGATCTGTGCAGTAATCCAATGTGAAACTTTCCCTCTGTGTAGGGACTTCCTGTAATAAAGACCGGTCACTGCCACTTTCTCTCTTTGTGCAGGGTGACTGGTCTTGCCTCCATCCCCTCCTGTCATTTTTAAAGCAGCCTTTAGTGGGTGGGGTCTTATTCGCCCCTCCCATAGCTCTGCTCCCTGCACAGGCACAGTGATGATGTCGCTGCTACTTTTACAAGGTAATATATGGATTTGCAAAAGCATTTAGTGTGCACAATTGGATTTCTATCCCTTGTGGCTATTAAGGAGTATATTTAAGGTAACCTTTTAATGCCTTTAGTTCAGCTTTAACCATTTCATGAGTACAATATGCTTTGTTAAGACTTTACACACAATGCCCTGCTCAGTGACAGTCTATACTTGCAGCAGAGAACTGTGTATGCACACCTAGGTACATTCCTGAATCTCAGACTTTGCTGTCGAACTGTCAAATTCGTTTTGGAATTATAGTCAAGTTAAAGTGCATGAAAATGCAAAGTCCACTTATCTGGTAAACCCCCCCCCCCCCCAACCCACAACCTCCAGGTTCAACTACAATCAGTTAAATTCAAAGATTTGGGAATGTCAGCTTTCCTGGGACCCTATGGTGAGATCCAGTGATGTCCCTGGAGCCTACAGGAAGGCTGGGTATAAAGTACACATTTTTATATAGTGTATGTTTTAATTAGGGGGTAGGGGGACTTCCAGGTAAGCAGACCTTAAATGCAAAGTCTGCCTTAACTGATGCTGGACAACAAAGCTTCAATGATATCTGTCACAAAAGGTTCAAAACTAGATTTGACCCAGCATTTTATTATGCAGGGATGTGAATCTGACCCTAGGACTCCCGGAATCCTTGGGAGAATGTGCAGTATAGAGGAGCAAAAGTCCACGTAAGATTTAATAAGCACCAAATTCTGCTTTGGCCAAATTCCATTTGGCAGGCTGTGAACAAAAGGTCAGAGAATGTGCATTTCTTCTGTGTCTAAATTTAAAAGCCTCGCTTATTTTGTGTACAGTATATTTAAAGGGAATGTACAGTTTTCAATGAGTCATGACCTAGCCCAGAAGCATTGTGACAGTTCTCTTGAATAACCTGGAAAACTATAAAAAATATTGTCAGTAAGCTTCTACAAAAAATGTGTTTTGTGTTTTATTGGTGTCCCCATTGAAGAGATTTGCCATCATGTCCTATAATCAGGGGCGGACTGACCATTCAGCCACTCGGGCACTGCCCGAGGGCCCTGGGCCACTAGGGGGCCCCATCAGGGTTGCCAGCCTCAGTAAAACCAGGGACAGTATGTAAAAATCTGTGTTTTTTTACATCTGTCTCTGAAATGTCCCTTACCGACATCCTTTTGGTCTAAAAATCCAGAGATTATAGCTGCCCTACCTCTCCAGTACCTTCTCAGCCAATAAAAACATGTCTGTGTATACTGTGTGATTGTATACTGTGCGTGTGTATACTGTGTGGCCCCATAATCTCTGATTGCCTGGTGGCCCCATAATCTCCTATTGCCCGGGGGCCCCATGAGTTGTCAGTCCGCTCCTGCCTATAATAACAGGAAGTAAGGGGAATCTTTTCAATAGGCCCGCAGACAGCAATAAAAATAAAAAAAAGCCTGACATGGCTTCTCACCCTTTCATGCTCTATTAATTAAAAAAATTAAAAGATTTGGCTGAAATTGCTTTAAACATTTCTTGTTAAAATTCTGGCTTGGGATTGTGCAACCACAAAATAATGAGCATCGTGTACTTGTAAGTTTTTCATGAAGCATTATCCAGGATAGCTTGTGTTTAGTTGTGGCAATGTTCACCACAGGGGCTTTCCAAGCTTTTCAATAGACATCTTCTCAGCTGGTGGAATATAAACGATGAGGGATTGGATATGTCTAGGAATATCATCTGCCAAATCATTAAGAGGCACTGTTTTAGTATTTTTAAGGTTAAAATGAACATTCTGGTCCAAAAGCGTTAGATTTTCAGACAGGTCCACCAAATATAATACGTGGTCCCCACATGTCTGCAGCCTCTGAAGCGAAGGGAAGATCATAGCAAGTCTTGTTGGTATCATGTACCAGCGAGACAGAATTTTATAATTCGCCTCAACAAGAATGGTGTTAAAGATCCCTTTGTGCACCATAGTAGACCATCTGGACCAGTCTTCTATATCTATGTCTGTTCCCAGATCCATATCCCAAGCTAATTGGTGGGGTAGCTTTGTCGAGGTCTTAGAAAGGAAACAGTACATTCCCTCTTCAACCAGTATCCCACATGCACCTGTTCTCAAAGAGTGTCCTTGATGGAATGTCATCTGTAATTTGCTTAAGGGAATTCAGAAATTGAAATACTTGACGAAGGCGGAACATTTCTGACGAGGCCATCCCAAGGGTCTGCTGGTTTTATCCCTCTGTGGTCAAGGAAATGCCTTATCCTGTACAATCCCTTGTTAATCCACCATGAGAAGCATTGTGGGGAGAGGCTCGGGGGGGACAAAGGATTACTGAAAAGAAGGGCCATTGGAATATGTGCGGACCTGAGGGTATAAGTTTTGCAGACAGAGTCCTAGAGACGGAAGGCTTGGACTTAGAAAATCTTTTAGGACTGGAGACACCGCTTGAGCTTCCAACTTGACCCAATCGGGTTGTTAATAGGTAGAGAAAATTTGCGTCAGCTGAATTATATGAGCCACCTTGGAGTATCTCTGTAACTTTGGAACCCCCAGACTGCCAAAAGATTTTGTAGCGTACAAGGTCTTGCTTGCCACTCTGCAGCCCTTCAAGCCCCAGATATATTGGAAAGATTGAAATCTTTTTGGATGAAGAGAGGGAACAGAAATAGAGAGAACAAGGCTTTAAAGTGTATCTAGTCCCAAGAACAAAAACGACATATATTGCGGATTACCAGCCCTTAGATGTTATGGCTGCAATCGTTTTTTGTTTTTTTTAAATTGTAGTTATTTTAGGAGGATTCTGCCAGAAATACATTTCCTGTCCAGGGATGACAACACTCACTCACTGTACTGTATCTGTGGAGAAGCAGTGTTGTCACCCTAGGACAGGACCATAATAACCACCCCTGTGTTCGGGAGTCCTCAGAGATAGTTGGGAACAAGTGGAGGGCCACCCTAAAAAAAAAAACAGCATTAATATTCTTAAAAAAAAAAAAGGAAAAAACTTTTAAAAAAAAACATTTTTTGTACCTTACCAGAAACCCCTGTTGCTAAGCAGTCTTCCTAATCGGCCTCTTCCTACTCCGCTGTGATCTTCGGTCTTCTGTCCTCCTCTGCATTGTCTTCTGGGTAATGGGGCGCGTTCTGTTCTGGGAACTGTGTGTTTCCTAACACAGCGGGTCCCATTCACAAAGCGCAGCACCCCAAGGGATGTGTTGGCCTCGGTGGCCGACATCGCGGGCGCCCTGGAAAGATAAGTGTAGTAAGTGTGGATCTCCCTGCATAGTAGTACTTCAGTAGCACATGCCTGACGAAGGGGCCCTGCATGGCTTTGAAACGTTGCACTATCCTTGTGTTGTGATCATGCAATAAATCACCCTTTTGGACGCAATTTGTGTCGTTCCATGGTGTGCTGGCAAATATCTTCACCCTCCCTGCATAGTACACACAGAGTTAATTATGACAAGTACAGTTGCCCAGCCCCCTGATAAACAAAGAAAACTACCTAGGATTTTTCCTTGGAGGCAGTGGCGGCTTGTGCTTTTTTGGGGGAGGGCTGCAAACAAACCTGGCCCCCTCACTCCCTCCATCCCCGTATCTCGATTGCCCATCGCCTGCCAGGCCTCCAGCCAGCCCCACACTTATGGCTTCCCACCTGCATCTCCTCCTAGGTTCTGGCGGTCGCTTCTCCTGGCGGCCAAACGGGTCTTAGGACTCCCGGCCAATCGGGTCTCAGACCCACTTCCTGATTGGCCGGGAGGAGAAGCAGGAAGACATTAGCGAATATTAATTTGCTAATGTTACAACAGTGGGCTCTTATCATGTGCTTCAAAAAAAAAAAAAAAAAAACCCCATTGAAATCCATGCGTCTGGTGCCCTGCATGGAGATTAGGGGCTGGGCGCATTGATTAGGGGGGCAGTGCCCCTTATAAGCGGCTAAAGGGTATACAATAGAGCATCTAAAGATGTTTTTATGCTTTGTAAATAGGGGCATGTAAACAAATAAAGCAGGTATTATCCCAATTTGGCTGCAAAAGTTAAAATACATTTAAGATGTGCCTTTATCAATGCATTTTCCTTTATAAATGCATTTATCAATGCATTTTCTAAAATTGCAAAATTTGTACAAAATCTCCTGATTTCGGGGGATAGAAAAGCTTTCAGTTTTGTTCATCTCTGCTTATAATGATAGCTATGCTGTGAAGCTCTGAATAGCTTTTCTACCCTATACCAACTGATCATGTGACCCTATCTGCACCCATCCATGCACCCCCTAAAACATTGATATTTTGTAGCGACATCTACAGCCATGACTAATAACCAGAATTTAGCAACTTAAACACTGGTATCTGTGGTTGACTACTGCATGAAACTTAACCACACTGTGTACTTTTAATAACCGATGATGAAGTGAGACAGAAACTAGCAGTCTTAGAATGTGTCCCCAAGTGACATTTCATATCTCTGCATCTCTATCTGGGTGTAACCAGTTTAAAGCAGAGCTTGCACTTCAGGCAATATCTGCTTATTCATTGCGGCCCCCTTATTTAGCCGCTGCATGAAGTGCAAAAAAGAACCCATGGGGGGAGAAATGCATAATATCCTCAAGTTTCCCTGACTTCCAAAGTGTAGGGGGCATCACCTTCCTACCAATGAGATCCCAGGGAATACTGAGTAGCTCAGATAGTGCAAAAAGACGTGGCAGCACAGTGCAAGATCATCTTCTTGTTGGATTTGGGCTACTCAACATTCTCCAAGTTCTGGCCAGAAGGAGGATTAAGTCACCCTCACCTGGGCACTGTGGGTGGAAGCCAGGGAAAGGCACTATGCTATACTATACTATACTATACTATACTATGTAACTTTACCCCCTACAGGTTTTTTTTTTCTTCTTTTTTAGCACTTTTATCCAATGTCTTAGGGAGGGGTTTATGTTGAATAGGTGGATCTTATCACTGATGTGCAAAGAAAGAACTCCAATTTAGAGTTGACTTAAACACAATCACTAAAAAAGTCATGCGTGCCCTACTGTTTGTGTGATCCCCTGCGTTTGACAGCCAATTAAAGTGAATAGGGCTGTCAAAACCGAAAAAACACAGGGATGCGATAAAACGCGCATTTTCCGGCATGAACCGGCCCTTAACCACTTAACACCCAGCGACGTACCCGTTCATGACTGGACTTTCAGTGATTATACTGGGATGATGCCTGCAGGTGCAGCATCATCCTGGTACAGTTTTTTACAGCCAGTGGTCGGCTCTCTTGTAATAGCAATTGGAGCACCTAACTAGCCACTCGATTGCTATTACAAGCAGCAGGAGGGGCTTCCGGGGGCTCTCCCGTCCCACAGGGAGACCCGTGCTACCAGCCGGCACGTTTTCCGGCTGGCCGGCCAGCCAAGCAAATCCAGAATCGGCTTTGATCAGCTGTTCGTAACCTGGAAGCGATGATATGACGTCACTTTCCATTTACCCGGATGTCAATGGCGCCATTTTCTTTTTTTTAATTGAAAGTGTTGCATAGAAATTATATATATGGATGCAGCCGCGCTTCCCTGGTGGTAAAGCAGCCAACACAACAATATGACTGATTGTGAAAAGGAACTAAAAAATGGTTAAGTGTGGCGCTGTGAAACTTTGTATCTGATCAATAGCTACAAGGAAGAATGCAATCTTCATTATATTGCTATCATCCAGATTTTAGTGATTAATCACCATCTGTAAAGGATGGTGAGAAAAAGTAAGTACAAACAATCCACATCAGAACTGTTTATACAAATAAAAAATACAAAATACAAATGTTGTTAGAAATAAAAGTGAGCATCCAACATGAATCTATGTGAATCGCATGAGTGAACTGATTATGGTATGAGGATAAGGAAGTATTACTATATATAATGGAAATACTAGGTTGCCTGTCTCTGAAGAACAGGAAATCATATAATGCAATACAGTTCCTTTGTATAACCGCCTATAATCAGAATTACAGTATGTATGAACTAAATGTAATCATAATCCACAAACAATAACGTTCATGAAAATAAGTGAACACAGTAAAAACATGTAATAGCAATAATATATCAAATTTGTATATATAGATACAAGTGTCCCAAATGAAAAATCACATTAGCAATGATATATCAATATTTTGATACTCCTCAGAACTTAGATAGTGTTCATCAACGTATCATCCTCATGTGTTTTGGACGGCGTCAAGAACTTTGAGGCGTAGAAATAAAGTTGGGTACTCTTACCGTCAAAGATGGACCCACTGACCTTTGGTGAGGGGTCAAACAGAGCTTGGATATGCCGATGGATGGCAACCGCAGGATGGTAAACCGGAATCAGGAACTTGAAAGGGCACAGCTGGGCCGATCCATGGTGTGTACTCACCGAATCTCAGATAACGGTATAAGGACTGCACTTAGAGCAACTGTGCAGGAACTCAATGGTTGACCCCGAGGCAGCTCAATAGGTAAAAATCATGGAAAAGAGATAAAACAAAAAGCCTCCTCATAGGGTGAATCAATCCGATACCGGAATGGATTTATTTATAAAATTCTTGTTTGTCAGAAAGAACGATCAGTAAAAACAAAGACAAATCAAGAAATAAAAAAAGCAAACGCAGTGGTGATGGGTATAGCGTATCCGCCCTACGCGTTTCGTCTTAACAGACTTCTACAGGGGCATAAGCTAGTAGACCACCTCTGCGTTATATATATACCACTATACTAATACATAAAAGCTAACACCTGAGCTTTTTTTGGGGGGAGTCACACTTCCGGTTGTACACTCCCATGAATCAAGGACCTATCCAATTGGTTACACACAGCCAATAAGAATAGCGACTTACCCGATTGGGAGGGTCTGGTATGACCATGCAGGATTGTATTGGACTGCCCAAGTGTCAAACTGGATATTATTAAGATCATAGGCTGTTAAAGGCAACATGATCATAGACCGCCCTGAACGGCGTGTACATCCGAAAAAATGGGCGTTTGGGCGCGAAAAATCTCATGCTGGTTTAGGCGCGAAAAAACGGGAAGTGCGTCATTCAAATGGGAGGGCGCAAAAATCACATGCTGGTTTGGGCGCGAGCAGAAGCAGGAAGTGCGTCACTCAAATGGGAGGACGCAACGTCACATGCAAACGAGTGGCGTGTGGTGGATGGGGAGGTACCCGCCGGACAACGCACACGCTGTGCGGTGCATGCGCAAACCATGTGATTTTTGCGCCCTCCCATTTGAATGACGCACTTCCCGTTTTTTCATTTAGTTCATACATACTGTAATTCTGATTATAGGCGGTTATACAAAGGAACTGTATTGCATTATATGATTTCCTGTTCTTCAGAGACAGGCAACCTAGTATTTCCATTATATATAGTAATATATATATAGTAATACTTCCTTATCCTCATACCATAATCAGTTCACTCATGCGATTCACATAGATTCATGTTGGATGCTCACTTTTATTTCTAACAACATTTGTATTTTGCATAGAAATTGCATTTGAAAAAACGCTGTGCAAATATTGTGAGACATAACAAATGGCAACACCCACCATTTTATTCTCTAGGGCCTATGCTTTAAAAAATATATGTAATATTTGGGTGTTCTAACTAATTTTCTATCAAAAAATACAAATTTTACATGTAAACAAAAGTGTAAAATAAAAAAGAACTAGAGCTGATGTACAATTCATAAAGCAGACTGCCTGTGGTTTGTTTTCGTCCCATATACTTTAACCATACATGCACATTAATACTAAAAACTAAGCTGAACTCCAGGCAAATAGTTAAATACACAAAATAAATTCTGTATATGGGAGCTATTTTACCTGCCAATGGATTGGTGTTGTTTGTGGCCAATTAATCTGTATGATGATTTTATATGAATGAGCTGATTATCAGCAGCTTATTCATCAATTTAGTAGCTATTGTTTATCCATTTACTATAACGCTGTTCTTTTTACACATCTAGGGTGACCTTTTTTTAACAGGAGCTTCCTGTAATAAAGACCGGTCACTGCTGCTCTCTCTCCTTGTGCAGGGTGACTGGTCTTGTCTCCGCCCACCTCCTGTCATTTTCTGCAGGCAGCCTGTAGTGAGAGGGGCCTGTCTGGTCCCTCCCACAAGCTCTGCTTGTGGGAGCAATGTACAGCACATTGATGATGTCACCATTACTTTTACTAAGTAATACTAAGTAATAACTAGATTTTCTAAAGCATTTCAGTGAATTCATGTTTTTTTTGGGGCTATTGAGGAATATATTTAAATAAAATTTTGTGTGCCCAGAATTCAGCTTTAAATCTGTCAGTGGGAAGATATTAAAAATGTCGGTGTGCCATAACCCTAATTTGGGGAACAGATTCTTTGTCCCTGTCATCATCTTTTCATTAAGAGGCTTGTCTAAATCGCCCACATGTACATGTATATACCTATGAGGGTAGGCCACTATAAGTCTTCTGATAAAATGTGGGCGAATGGGCGCATTGCATGCATTGCTCTGTCACACAATGCTTTTATTGAGTGGTAGCCTCCATAAGGACAGCACATTACAAAGATCACGGGCTGGGTTTACCCGAGGACAGCTCTGGTCTTATGCTTTGAGGTTACGTTCTGTGTATGATTAACAGAGTCCTGGCTCACAGACAGCTGATCCCAGGCTGCTGCTGCTGATGCCATTCAACTGACAAGACCATGAAGCTGAGCATGTGGAGCCTTTAAAAGAGGATCTGTGTACAAACAACAAAAAAGTATTATTCTTACCTTAATTGCACTGGAAGAGTTTTTTTTTTCCATGACTCCATTCTGAGGACGGGGAGGCGAGCTGGGGGAAGGGCTATTCTGATGAACATATGCTCATTAACATAATAATGCACGTAGCAAATGTTTACATTGCAGCACCGCAGTAAGCTGCGCGAATGTGGAATATTATATAACCACGGGAGCCTGATAAATATTTAAGCTATGCGAAATTCTAGAGATCAGTTTGCACAGACGTGGGGGGTATGTACAAAGCAGCTGCTGAGATCTGGCATGTTGCTTTGTCAGATTTTGTCAGCTTTTTAAAATTTTTGACACTGTTGGTTTCTATTAAATATATATGGCAAAGAAAAAGGAAAACTGTGCTAACACTATTCGAACACTATTCGAAAGAGCCATGTGTTACCCTCATTGAAAGTTCTTCTAAAGGCTGAAGGTTTTTTTTTACCTTTAAGCCCCATACACACTATCAGATTATCTGCAGACTTTTGTCTTCAGATTTACCAAAACCATATAATATGAGGTCAAACCTTAAGATTTTTAATTTGTATGCAATCAGGCAGGCCCTTTCACTACATGGTTTTGGTAAATCTGAAGACAAAAGTCTGCAGATAATCTGATAGTGTGTATGGGGCTTTAGGCCCCTTTCACACTGGGGCGGTAGCCGCGGTGAGCAAAAAAAAAAAAATATTTATTTTAAAAAAAAAAAAAAAAAAAAAAAAAAAAAAAAAAAAAAAAAAAAAAAAAAAAAAAAGGGTTAAACACCCCCCGCAGAGCGCCGCCGTAGCCGCGGTATTGCCGCGGTAACCGCGGTATTGCCACGGTTTTACCGCGGTCTCCCATTGTAATCAATAGGAAGGAGCGGTATAGGAGCGGTGAACTCCTATCCCGCTCCAAAGATGCTGCTAGCAAGGGGCCGGATTTTTTCATGCGGTGAACAGGCGCTATTTTTAGCGCTGCACCGCATGAAAAACGCCCCGGTGTGAAAGGGGCCTTAGGCTTAGGCTTAATGTACTCCTGAATGATTTTACTTGACAAATAGTAACCTACGTTTAAAACGTCTGTTTTGCCGCGTTTACGTTTAGAAGCATTTGAAATTTTTATTTTTTTATTATTATTATTATTATTATTATTAATAATATTATTGAATTATAATTAATTATATTAATATTATTATTTTATATATACATTTTTTTTAAATAGACAAAAATGAAAAACGCCTGTAAACGAAACGCAGCTAAAGCGAGTTACCGCGTTTAGAAGCGTTTGGTGCTTGAAGTGCCTCTAAACTCAGCGTCTGAGCTAATTTATTTGCTTTCCAAAAATAGGCTTCTAAACGCAACTGCCTAGAAACCACTCTAAACCACCCTGTGTACATGTGGTTATGTGTACATAAGATAACATAGAGGAGAGTTCATGGGCAGTTGAAAAAAATGCCCAACTGCCCCTAAACGTCCGTTTACCAGCAGCAGTGTGCATGAGGCCTAATGCATTCTCTGCATTAAAAGAGAAGTATGGGGTTTGTATGTTTTTCTTAATCATACTTAACAAGGTGGATGCAGCATCGGTCCAATGGTACATCTGTCCCCTGCCGGCGCTAACACTGAGAACTGAGCAATCAAACATTGCCGATCAGAGAGCCGGTGATTGTCAGTCACCGGCTATCTGCTCTGAACCCCCACCGCATTCACTGGAGCTCTGGGCTGTGGAGGGGGTGGGAAAAGTTGAGCCGGGTGCCGGTCCAGGCATGTGGGCGGATCCTGACTTCATTGTCACGATCTTGCCCCGAGCCTTGATTGGCTCTGTGACGTCAGCAGACAGCAGGCTTCAGCCCGCTGTCTGCTGAAAACAGGTCACAGGAGTGCAGAAGAAACTGCACTCCTGTGATCCACAAGAGAAGTAAGAAGTACAGCCAAACGGGCTTTGGCTGTACTTCTCCTTTAAGGTAAAAAAAACTTCTAAATGTAGTTTCTCTCTCCCCCACCCCATCTTCAGATCCCCCTTATACTTCCCTGAGCCTGATCTCAATCCAGCGATGTGCACGAGAGCAGCGTCTTTCTCTGCTCTTTCCCTCCTCATAGGCTCAGAGACAGCAGTGAGAGCATTTGCTCCCACTGCTGTCAATCACAGCCTGTGAAGAGGGAGAGGGAGCAACCCCACACGAGTGCCCCCAAAGAAAGCGTCTTGCAATGCTGGGCACTCGGCGGGAGGAGGAGTGACCCAAAAACAGGAGGATCAGGCTGTTCTGTGCAAAGTCATTGCAAAGAGTGGGTGAGTATAGCATGGTTGTAATTAAAAAAATAAAAGAAGGGTTTACAATCAGTTTAAAGTGTATCGTAACCAAAAAACAAAAATATATCACAGCTTATGAATCCTTAGATATGGAGACTGCATTTGTTTTGTTTTTTGGCTTTTTCTTCACCTGGTGAACATACTCTCTGTCCTAGGGTGACAGCAGTGTTGTCACGCTAGACTGCCTTCCTGATTTAGACTACAAACAACTCCCATTCTCGTCATATCAGGACCAGAAGATATTTACTGTACTTACCAGAAAATGTACATTTTCAAAAAGAAAATGAATACATACGTGCCAACATCTTCATACCCTGGCACATTCTCACCCCCACCCACAGCCTACAACTATCACACCCTCTGTCCAGGCAATCCTGCATTAACTGCATGTCTCTTCTACAATAAATAGTCTGCGTGTTCATATTTTTTTATATTTTACATTTGGTTCTGCTTGAAAGCAGGTTTAAACAAACAAAAAAATAAAATAAATATCTTATATATATATATATATATATATTGCAGATTACCAGTTCTTAGATGTGCTGGCTTTTTTTCTTTATCTATACCTGGTGATCTGGCCAGTAACATGCTTGTCTTGGGTGGTTACACTCAATTCTACACTTAATCTATGGAGGAGCAATGTACACTATGCTACCTTGAACAGCCGCATTATTAACCAGTGGAGAGGGTAATGTTAGAGGAACTAGTGGATTTAGATGGACTTTACGTAGGTGACTAAAAAATCTAACTCCAACTAACACTTTTTATGCAGTTACAGGAACAGTTTTTTTTCTTTTTGGGATAAGGTTTTTACCATGCATTGTAAGCACCCTTGTCAGTGTTAAAGTGGAACTAAACCCTCCTATTTATTACAGCCAAGGAAGCTGCCATCTTAGCTTCTGTTTGATCTGCAGTCGCCATGGTTCTGCACATGTGACACCTGTCATGATAGAACAAGCAACTACGATCATTCACACTCTGTCTTGAATGTAACAGTTTTAAGAAACCGTTAAATCGATGAGTTTAGTTCCGGTTTAAATTGTTTGTCTGAACCCTCCAACTGCCACATTTTTCTGGACAGCTTGGTCTGTTAAAAAAAAAGAAACAGCAGACTTAGACCTCTTTTACACCATGGTGCAGAGACGTCAATTTTTTTGCATGCATTCTGCAAGGGCACAAAAAAAACAATTGTTCTCTATGTGCCCCGTTCACACCACAACACTGGTATCACTTGCAGATTTTCTCTGCATGGGAAAAAAACTGACATGACATCAACTTTGGTGTGAATAGGGCACATAACTGACCCGCATGGAAACTGATGGAAACTGATGTCAGTTTTCCCATCCGTTTTCATGCACGTATGGTGTGAAGAGCCCTTACTAGCAGGATCACCCTGTGAAAATAAAGTAAAAAAAGCATTAAAAAGAAAACAAATGCATCCACCACATCTAAGGACTGGTCAGCTGCAATACATTAAATTATAATTTTTGGGTTTAGATAGGCTTTAAGTCACTAGACTGGGGGTTGGCAACTGGTTGATCAGGATCCATCCATCAATCACGGCCATATGACAGGTAGATCGCGACCCCACCATACCGTCATACCCACTGCCTCTCTGACCTATGATTAGAGTAGCAATATGTATTGCAGATCCAGGGAAAGTCCTAGTCTCCTCCTCAGCTCTAAAGTGTCATATGACAGAGCTCAGGGGAGACTTGGAGGAATTTCCCTCCCTCCAATGGGCAATTCTGCTTTTGAGGTCTGGTGAGTGAATTTTACAGAGAGAGAGGAGAATTTGTGCTGTGTGCAATTTTAGTGTTGGGTGGTAGATATTTGTACTGGAAGGATGTATTTTTGTTTGTGGGTAGAAAAGGGTGTTACTCCTGACCTGTGTGTTACGTACTATTGAACTCTGGAATGCTTACTACTGACCCCTGTATTCTGCGTTACTTACTACTGACTCCTGCCCTTTTTGTTACTTACTTACCTGACCCCTGCACTTTGTGTTACTCCTGACCTGTGCATTCTGTGTTAAATACTACTGTACTCTGCATTACACACTCCTTTACTCTGCATTATGTACAACTGAAGCCATTTACTCTGTGTTACTTACTACTGACCCCTGCACTCTGCGTCACTTACTACTGCCCCCAGCACTTTGTGTTACTTACTACTGCCCCCAGCACTGTGCGTTACTTACTAATGACCACTTTATGTTACTCCTGATCTTTGTACTCTGTGTTACATACTACTGTACTTTGCATTACATACTCCTTTACATACTACGGAGCACATTTACTCTGTGTTACTTACTACTGACCCCTGCATTTTGGGGGTTATTTATGAAAGGCAAATCCACTTTGCACTGCAAGTGCACTTGGAAGTGCAGTCGCTCTAAATCTAAGGGGTAGATCTGAAATGAGTGGAAGCTCTGTTGATTTTATCATCCAATCATGTGCAAGCTAAAATGCTGTTTTTTTATTTTCCTTGCATGTCCCCCTCGGATCTACAGCGACTGCACTTCCAATAATTGCACTTGCAGTGCAAAGTGAATTTGTCTTTAGTAAATAACCCCCATTGCGTTACTCCTGACCTTTTGCACTCTGTGTTACATACCTCTTTTCTCTGCATTACGTACTACTGACCCCTGCACTCTGTGTTGCTTTCTACTAACCCCTGAACTCTTCAAACCTTCCTTTATTTTTTCTGGGGTCTTGCTAGGTTACCTCCTTAAAGAAATGCTGTACCCTGGTGGTCTTTGATCTTTTCCATGGTGTTCCGGTAGATCTCCACCTCCTCAGGGTTGCCTACCCCTGCACTTGACATTTAAACTCAAAGAATTGGTGGTCTAATATTACCATAGGTGCAGCTCTTTTCTGTCCCATGGATCAAACATGTCATGTCTTTGTCCTGTAACCTGCCTGCATTCTAAATATAACCTCATCTATCTTCTTTCTGCAGATTCCACCAGCAAAGAGAAGCCAGACAAGAGAGGCCAGCAGGGGAATATGCAGGTATTTACTGTCACGTAAAAGACATATGATTGAAAGACACAGACATTTACACCATTGCCCTTTGCTAGAGTGAGCGCAGTGTATGTAACAAGAAAACCTGAATGCATTTCTCTGTGAGGGTGGTAAGTTAAGAAAGCTGAAAGTGATCCTTAAAGGAACATTCCACCCAAAGTTGGAAAGAGCACAATAGTTGATGCCAGCACTTTAAATCGCCCACTGGCTCTCTGGCTTTTTGAATGCTCAGAAACGTCAGCAATGACATCTATCACTTGTTAAGGCAATTACAATGTATATAGAGAACACAGCTGGGGACACGTGACTCAGTGACAGGAGCACGGATTTCTAGCAAGAAGAAATTGCTTCTAGACTCCCTGAAAGATATAAGATGCCTGTGAGTGAGTGGATCGAAACCATATCACTATATTCTAATGTCATATCAAAATATCAAAAGTCATTTTCAATCTTTTTAAATTTGCATCTTTCAATAGATATTATCTGGTGATCCCACCATGAAGGTCAAGGTTCAGGCACTTTCTGTTGTGGGTCACTTAATTGTTCCCACCCTGTCACATGAGCCTCTAGTAGGGATTACAAGCACCTCTGCTGACACACAATGCACAGGCATGGTCTACTGTCGATCAGGAAGACAACCAGAAGCAATGATGTGCAGCCAATGATGTGCAGCCAATGCTGGAGTTAGTACATGTAGACAGGACGTGGTGTGCTGTGATGGCCAATCAAAGTGTTGACGATCATAAATCATACAGGTAGGGAGGGAACTTCAGGTGTATTTAGATTTGGTCTTTTGGTGCTTCTAGTTTATTATCACTACCCCCTCCAGAGATCCAGGGGTCCAGAGTGTCCTCAAATCTGCCGGCTAATGGCTCATGGCCGACGTTATAGTTTCTGTTTGTGACAGTCACAGGCAACATTGTAAAAACAGAGCAGAAAGATAAATATTCTATTTTATATTGTTATAAAAGTGGAAATCCCTTATACAAGGTCTACAGCATTGTCCTCAAACAAAATCTGTTCATCTGACATCACTCATTTATTTCCTTCTTTAGGATAGGCAGATACAATATTTTCTATTTTAGTTCTTCCGTCATGACACATAAAAAATAAATAAAAATACCAGCAGTAAGTGTGCAAAAATATGGTACATGTGGATCCCACCCTAGTATAGTCTATATAGCGTCCTTTGTATGATAAATAGTCAGCAACATTGGAATGTGTTGCACCATCTTGTGGTCTTAACGGGTAATGTTATTTATAAATTTTTTGCACATTTTTTAAAAATGTTATCTTATGTTGGCCATGAATGCATATTATTTATATATGCGATTATTCGATCTGATAAATCTAAACCACTGGATGTCTGAAATCATCCGGCAACACAAACGGGAAGTCCACTTGCATTAGTCAGATTGCTTTCCATGTTAAACATTTAGAAACGGTGGATTGCACCATACTATCATATGATGAGGATTTTCTAAATCAAGTATTCAATATTTTTGGTGTCATTTCTCAGTTTATACAGTTTTCTCAAGTAAATAGAGAATGTTGCCAGAAATAACGCTTCCTGTTTCAGGCTGACAACTCTAAACTGCTGCTTTCCAATTAGCAGCCGTGTTGTAAGCTTACAATGTGTGCTCCTTTCGTTGGGCATTGGGCTGCCCATCAGGCCTGCAGGAGGCATTCACAGACCTGATAGGTATCTCATCAGCCAACAGAATGAACACTCATGGCAAGCTGACAATGCTACTGCTAATTGGAAGGCAGTGGCTTAGCGTTGTCATAAACAAAACAGCAAATGCTACGGTATTAGGCTGATGCCGAACAGGTGATTTTGTAGCAGAGATAAATTGCTGCTACAAATCCTTATTGTCACAGATTAAAAACATTTGTAGCTAGCAATTTCATTTCTGGATGTTTGTCACCAGAGGGAGGGTATACGGTGGTAATTCACCATTGCTTTTTTTTTTGTGAAGAGGTGAACTTGCGCTTTAACTGCATAATTGCGTGAGTGACTGAAAAATTAGCCAGTTAGCGATATCCTAGAGCCCTGGTTCACACTGGTACGATATGACATGCGATTTGACCTGCACAGATGTCTCTGAAATCGCTGCCGAAATCGGGACTGACATGCGGGAGTGAAATCAGCTGAACTCGCACGGCTTTATTCCCGCAGCTCAGTGCGAACTTGGGCAGAAACTGACTATGAGTTTCTTTAAAACACTTAAAAAAAAAAAGAGGGGGGGGGGGGGGGGGGGGGGGGGGGGGGGTTACTGCAAAAAAATCACCCGTCTTATGTCAGATGGGCGATTCTTCTAGAGACAAATCTCAAGTAGCAGAATTGCTAAAAAGGCTGTCTGTCTTCCCCTATCGCTCCGGAATCCATATGTAGTCAGATGCAGTGAGATGTTGTTTAGTCACTGGCCCAAATGCTGCAGAATCTCAATCCCTAACAATGGGAGCGACATCTTGCTGCCTCAGCTAAAGAGGGAGTGATTCCAGACAGACAGGCAGCCTGTTAGCAATCCTGACACTGGAAATAGTCATAAATCAGCAGCGGGATCAGTAGTGCGACAGATTTTCCTGTCTGACATTAACATTACTCTAATGCCCCGTACACACAGTCGGAAATTACGACCACAAAAACTGTCTGATTTTTTCCGACGGATTTTGTCCGACACTGGTGTTGCATACACACGGTTGGACAAAGTTGTCGGAAAATCCGATCATTCTGAACGTGGTGACGTTCGTTGCGTACGGCAGGACTACGTAGAGGCTAGTAGCCAATAGCTTTGGTCTTGTAATGTGATCTGAGCATGCGTGGCACTTTGTCCGTCGGAATTCGCTACACACGATCGGAAAAAGTCCGATAGGACTTTGTTGTCGGAAAATTTGAGAGCAGGATCCGACGGAAAAAGTCCGATGGAGCCCACACACGGTCGGAATTTCCGACAACATGGTCCGATAGGACATTTTCCGTCGGGAAATCCAACCGCGTGTACGGGGCATAAGGGTGGAACAGTGGTGTAGTAGGTAGCACTCTCGCCTAGCAGTAAAAACAGTCACTGATTAGAATCCCGACCATGACACTACTTGCCTGGTGTTTGCATGTTCTCCCTGTGCCTTTGTGGGTTTCCTCCGGGTACTCCGTTTTCCTCCCACACTCCAAAGACATTCTAGTAGGTTAATTGGCTTCTGTCTAAATTGGCCCTAGTATATGTATGAATGTGAGTTAGGGACCTTAGATTGTAAGCGCCTTGAGGGTAGGGACCAAAGTGAATGTACAATGTATATGTAAAAGCGCTGTGTAAATTGACGGCGCTATATAAGTACCATAGATAATATGATAATAATAATAAAGGTTCTCCAGGTAAGAAATTCTGCAAGAGATTCCCAAAAACATTATTCACTTAAAGGCTTATTTCACAGTTATGTTACATGTTGCCATGTTACACTCATAATTAGGGTATAACATGTTCCCCCCTCACCACCTGAGTCCCTGCAGTTCCTGTCACATTTAAATAATAAACTACAAGTCCTGGTGACCACCACAGCTGACAGACCTGTCGTTTCAGTGAATTACGAGTGTGGTGATGAGCGCACTTGTAGTCCACTGATACTTCCTCCAGCTTTGTAATTGAAAGTCCTACAAAGGTGCAGCCAGAAAGCTAGCTGAAGTGTGTGCAGGAACCTTACATTGCACCCGCGATTCACTGATCACAGGTGCAATGCTTTGCAGGCTCCTGTAGAAAAAAAACAATACATGCACACTTTTTTCCTACAAAAAACAAAATATACTGAAAAAAAAAAGATTTAGGGTTTACATACACTTAAATTCAATCCCACAAAATGTGTCTAAATAGACAAAAATAGTAGCAGAATATAATCAATAATTGCTAGATTTGACCAGAATCTCTAAAATTAGGCTAATGATACGTGTATAGAAAACAGTAGGATTTTTAATATACATTGCATTATATATATATATATATATATATATATATATATATATATATATATATGTATATATATATATATATATATTTATGTGTGTACTGTACATAGCAAATGGCATAGTTTGTTCTGCTGTAGTACATTAATCATGGTTTACCATCTGATGAGAAAACAGCTTGGTGTCTCCTCATCGCCTCACAAGACTGCCCTCCGTAAGAACATACAGCATGTCGTTTTTCATAAGCATTGTTTTAACAAGAAACATTTATTGTATAAGCATACAAAAAAACTGTTCAGTCTGGAAGCTACAGTCTGTATGTTTGTTGGACATGTGTTGTTCAAAACTAAGAGCTTTATTTACTAAAGCTGGAGAGTGCAAAATCAGGCTCACTTCTGCATCGAAACCAATCACCTTCCAGGTTATATTGCCAAAGCTTAATTGAACAAGCTGAGGTAAGAAGCTGGTTTCTATGCAGAATGGAGCTTGATTTTGCACTCTTACTCTCTCTCTTTAGTAAATAAACCCGATGCCTGATCTTTCTTAGAAATCTAATTTGGGGAGGTGAAACAGTTAGAACAACACTGAGGACTGCCACCCCTGCCACCCTTGTACTATGGAAAATGTCAGTGTAGATGTGGACTGTGATTCTGCAAACATTTGCAAATTCAACTGTTATTTAAAGCGGTTAGATAATTTGTTCCCAGGGTGCGGGCATTAAAACAGCCTATAAAGGCAGTTGCTTATGGGCGCACATGTCATGGAGGTGACCTTACAAGTTGCCTGTAGTTTTATTGACTTCTTCTTTCCTTCTGTGTTTTGTTCTTACATTGGTACAAAGCAATTAATGTTGCTGTATCTAATAATAGCAATATTAATTTTATAAACACTATATGGCTAACAGTATGTGGACACCCCTCCAAATGATTGAGTTCAGATGTTTCCAGTGACACAAACTGGTAATACTACTTCATACAAAGACATTTTAGAGATTTGCACATGCCCACTCTTGTGGTAACAGTTTGGGGAAGACTCTTTTCTGTTCCAGCATAACTGTGCCCCCCCCCCCCCCCCCCCGTACAAGGCCAGCTCCATAAAGACATGGTTTGACTAGTGTGGTGGGGTGTAGGTGTACTAAGGGGCTGGTTAGCTGTGTCTGCCGTAATTAACCTTGTCTGTACTGTGCAGGCAGGTCTCCATTATCAATTTTAACTAGATTTGAACACTTTCTGTCCTAACAAAACGTTAAAAATATAGAAGCCTCTATCCCTGCATTGTATCTTAATGAGGACAGACCTTGGGACAGACACTGAGTTTTTTTTATGTTCAACCCAGCGGGGAAAAAATATATCAACTCTGATCGTATTTAGTGTACTAACGATCGGACGTTAGTACAGCGACCCCCCCCCCCCCCCCAGGGGAACACTCCGGTCAGCAGGCTGATTGGGAGCCAGTCAGCTGCTGGTTTTCAGCATGATAGTCCAACAGAAGCCGGCATCTGTCAGACCGGCTGCCATACACACGGGCCGAATGTCAACTGGTTTTTATTGAACCAGCCGATGTCGCCCGACATTTGGCCTGTGTGTACTAAGCTTTACTCTAACATTGTTCAAAAAATCGTGCAGTCAGCTATGACACCTTGTCCTGAGAAATATCTAAAGGGGAAGAAATATTTCTAAAAACATTTCTTTAGGCATGCTGTGTGAATGGAAACATAAAACAAACATATAGTGAGGTTTTCTAAAATTTGACTGCAAAAGTTGAAATACGCATTAAAGTGGTTGTAAAGGGGTTGTAAACCCTTGTGTTTTTTCACCTTAATGATATAATCCTATGCATTATACCTGGTAGTGACTGGCCCCCCATTAAAAAGTAGCACAAATTAGAGCTCCCCTTTAAGGCGCACACATGAAATAAAGCTTGAGATCGCACAGTGGAGCCCAGTATCAGGACTGCTTGTCCTAACCGGCTCCGAGGTGCAGAGAGATGAATTAATTTCACATTGAACAGCCTGGGAGCCTTCAATAGGATTTCTGTTACTTCAAAGGCTTTGCGCACAATGATAGCCGAGTCCGCCGGGAAAGGAAAACACAGATTGTCGTAGCAAAACCCTGTTACAGCAAGAGCAAAACCATGTCAGATATTGCCCTTGTTGATGGTCATAACCTGCCACTGCCACAGTGCCACAATCACATATTGCTTGGCACCGGCTCAAAGCCGTCTCTGGCACAAAGACCCTTCGAGGAGGGACGGGCGGCTGTGGGCCTCCCAGCTGTTACTGAAAAGCGTCTTCATTGATGCTCAATAAGCTTATGATTTTTTTTTTTCAGGGAATAAATAGGAAATTTAGGGCCAGACATCCCTTGTAGACAGACAGCCAAACAATGGTTATTGATTGCTTTCATTATTAGTATAAATAATAATGGGTAATAATTCCTAGTATAACTAAAGTCTCCATAATAAAGCTCTCAAATATTTAAAAAGCTAGTGTAAGCAAGTGATGTTTTTAAAAAATATTAAAAAAGATAGTGTCTTCAATACCAGTTCAGTAATGGTGGGGCAGATCCTATATGCTGCAGATGGCTGCCTTGTTCAGGCTCTCACTGTTATAGGGTGACAACACTCTGTCTCCATCTCCCAGTCTTATTTCCGGAATTGTCACCCTGTCACATGGGCTACCAGAAGTTTTTGAAAACTCAAATGTTCAAATTACTGACATTTTTGTTCACTGTAAAGTTCCTATGTTTCTTATTGTTGTTTCTATGCTCAGCTTGTTTCAAGCACGACTTCAGATTCCCATAAATAGGGCCAAAAAGATATACTTATTGCAAGTCAATCGGGTCACAAAGCAAAGGCAGTAGTACTACTGTAAGAGATAGGCTAACCTAAGAAATACGTATTAAAAATGTTAGTTTTGGTGGACTATTTTTTTCATGGTTTATTTAACAGCTTACTACGGCAGGTTGGCTTATACAGGCAAAATCACGAACCTGTACGTCGCATGCGTAAGCGGACCCGGAAGACTGTGCTCACATTCGCTGCAGCACAAGCATATCAGCGGCCCCCAGCTAATGATTTATGGCCAGCACCCGCTGATCAGCTCAGCAAATGCCAGAAGAGAGCCCTGTGTAGGTAAAGTAGGGAGTAAAAAGCGGCACATTGCTTAGTAAAACACTGCACAGTAAACATACTAAACATTGTTACGCACACATTTAACCCCTTGATCGTCGTAGATGTTGAGCCATTCCCAGCCAGTGTCATTAGTACAGTGACATTGTATCATTTTAGCACTGATTACTGTATTAGTGTCACTGGTGATGTCAGTGGCAGTAAGCCAGCTCCCCCCAGCATCAGTTATTATCAGATTGCCTGCCACACTATCACTATCGCAGTCCCCCTATAATTCACTGATATATGCCATTACTAGCTTAAAAAAAATAAATCAAAAATTCCAGTATCTATATTACAGGGGTCTCCAAACTACGACCCTCCAGTTGTTCAGGAACTACAATTCCCACCATGTCTAGTCATGTCTGTGAATGTCAGAATTTTACAATGCATTATGGGACGTGTAGTTCCACAACAGCTGGAGGGCCGTAGTTTGGAGATCCCTGATCTATATCATGGTTTGTATACACTATAACTTTCACGAAAAACAATCAATATATACTTATTGGGATTTTTTTTTTTTTTTTAACAATGACATGTAGCAGAATACATCTTGGCCAAAATTTATGAAGAAATTTTATTTTTCTTTACATTTTTTATTGGATGTGTTTTATAGCAGAAAGTAGAAAATATTGTTTTTTTTTTTTTTTTCAAAATGTGTTTTTTTTTGTTTATATCGCAAAAAAAATAAAAAATAAATAAAAAGTGGCGTTCAAATACTGGCAAAAAGAAAGCTTGATTTGTGTGAAAAAAATGATAAAAATGTTGTTTGGGAACAGCATTTCATGACCACGCAATTGCCAATTAAACTAGCGCAGACCTGAACTGGAAAAAATGGTCTAACTGCAAAGAATGGCCTGGCCATGAAGAGGGCACAATCTTCTGGAGCTCAAGTAGTTAAAAGGGAACTTTTAAATGTTTTTAGATGTACTAAGGAAAGGGTTCATCTTAACTCCTTACCATTGGCCAAGCTGATAGGATGGGCCCCTGATCACGTGATCATTGTGAACACAAGTTTGGGAAGCCCATAAATGGCTAATGCTTCTAGCGTTCCAAACTCATAAATGGCTACAAGGGGTTGATTAAAGTAAATTATGGTATCAGCAAGTGTTTTCAAAACCGAATCTCAGCTTGTGGTTTGTAATTTCGTACAGTATGTACCTCGGGGGCAGACTAGTTGCTCATCAGGTTCTCGTTCATGGGTGTGTCTGGCTGATTCTCTTATCTCACTCCTGTCTACCAGAAAACGTATGTTTGCTTAAAAGCAACAGACTTTCTGCAGTCCCCAATGATGTGAAACAGCTACAATGCTCCTTGTATCCAGAGACCATGTGGCCTGGACTGCCTAGGCTTTAGAGCACTTAAGGAGCTCAGCGATTTTTAATTGGCTTGCAAGTACAGTACAGTAGAAGTGCTGAGCAGTGCTGACATGTGTCCTACTGATCCAGATTAAGTGGGAAATAATGACAGGTCCACTTTAATGGTATATTTCCAGTGTTTTCTTTTTTTTTTTTTACTGTCAAATGTTAACTATTGATTTTATTTTTATTTTATCCTGGGCCTAAAAGTGGAATAAAAGAAAAAAATTCTTAAAAAGGAGAAGTTTGATTATGGATGTGGGAGATGGAGGTCCTTGGGGGCTGATGGAGATTGCGACTCCGGGGGAATTTTTATGACAAGAGTAAACGTTTGGCACAAGAGGATCGGAAATTGAAAATTGATTTAAAACTTTTTCTTAAGCCGTAACACTTCTTGCGTTCTTTTGCTGTTGTATTAATTCACATCCGGTACAAAATTACTATTAAAACAGAACCTCTTACCTTGGTGAAAGGAGTGTTTTATGGCCTTCTTAACACTCGGCGTTCCTAAGAGTGCGAGTGGAACGGCTCTATATAAATATACACATATACACCACTGCTCCCCATCTGGAATCACAAAATACATGTGTACTGTATTTCCTTTAAAACGCTAGTTAAGGAGTTCAGTCACTGCTACCAAGGACAATAATAATTTATTACAGGGATTTACAATGGTTTCATTAAGTAAATAAATTAATACAAGATTCCTTAAAAACCATAAAACCTGACAAAAATTTCATAACCGTTAAAGGAGACCTGCAGCCTTTTAAACCTTGTTTAGCTATACAGTATATGTGAAAGAGATCAACTTAAAGCTAAACTCGAGGAAAACAGCTAAATACACAAATAAAATACATATAACAGTGCTGTTTTATCTACCAAAAGATATGAACTTCCATTCATCCAGTCTTGAAATTTACACAGCTCTGACACACATCACGGTCCTGTCTGGCAAGGTAGGAGACTTTATTTTCTATTCTGCATTTGTAACACTTATGCCGCGTACACACAATCGGAAATTCGGCCAGCAAAAGACCGATGAGAGCTTTTGGTCGGAAAATGCGACCGTGTGTATGCTCCATCGGACTTTTGCTGAATTCCAGCCAGCAAAAGATTGAGAGCATGTTTTCAATTTTTTGGTCGGAAAAAGTTCTGATCGGAAATTCCGATCGTCTGTAGCAATTCCGACGCGCAAAATTCCTACACATGCTCGGAAACAATTTGACGCATGCTCGGAAGCATTGAACTTCATTTTCTCAGCCTGTCGTCATGTTGTACGTCACCACGTTCTTGACGGTCGAAAATTCAGCAAACTTCTGTGTGACCGTGTGTATGCAAGCCAAGCTTGAGCGGAATTCTGTCGGAAAAACCATCCAAGATTTTTCAGACGGAAAATCCGCTCGTGTGTACACGGCATTATAGGTCTTGTCCCTCCCCCAGCCTGTGACTGGGCAGTAATAAAAGATGCAGCAGATTCATGACATTATCTCATCATCACTCTGCTCTCGCCTCCTATCAACAATTGTTAGAACATGAGAACAGCAGCACTTCTGATTGGTTGCTTGTGCTACTTCTCCCTTCCCCAGTCTGAGCCTCCCCCTCTATTGTGGCTTACAATAGGCTGATGTATGTATGTATGTATTTATCCTTTCCTTTGTATCCAAGTCTCAATGATTCTTTGGGCCAGCTCTCTAGGGTCCATGTCTGGTACACTTGAGACCCTCAACCCTTCCCAACAGTTTGGGACTGGAATGCACAATAATATGTCCATAATCATTTTGCACATACATACTAGGGCCAATTTAGACAGGAGTCAATTGACTTACCAGCATGTCTTTGGAGTGTGAGGAAGGTGGGAGGAAACGGAAGTACCTGGAGGAAACCCACACATGTTCAGGAAGAACATACAAACTCCATGCAGAATGGGCTGATACCAAGTCACAATTAGGCACATACACCCCTTGCTTTTAAAAAAAATTGTGGTTTAATGATGTATACAGAGCTGTGCTAATTCCTGTCTATTATATCTGCCTAGAGTTTGGTTTTAATTAATATAAATTGTGTATTGCTTGGTTAGAAACACACACACACACACATATATATATATATATATATATATATATATATATATATATATATATCAATTTTTTTATCAAAATACGTAATTGTGGTCATTTTATTTCCACATTACATATACATTTTCTGCTTCCTACTCAGTCCTGTTGCACAGTGTTGCTAATTTTCTTATAGTGACTTGAAAAAGTGTTCACACCCCTTAAAATGTTCCACATTTTGTCATGTTATAACCAAAAACGTATAATGATAATAAAAAACGGTGCGCTAATTCAAGGAGCTACGCAGCAAAAAAAAAGGACATAAGTGCAGTGTGCATGAGTATTTTTAGGGTGATATATTATTCACTGGTATTTATTTTATTGTATATTAGTTTTGGTTGGTTGTAAGGTCCATAGCAGCGCACAAGTACTTCATATTTAATTCACAACCAAAAATTAAAAATTATTTTATTGTTTTTTTTTTTGTGACAGACCAACACAAAGTGGCACATAATTGTGAAGTGAAAGGAAAATGATAAATGGGTTTACATTTTTTTTACAAGTAACTATATGAAAAGTGTGGCTTGCATTTGTATTCAGCCCCCCCAGTCAATACTTTGTAGAACATCCTTTCGCTGCAATTACAGCTGCAAGTCTTTTTGGGGATGTCTCTACCAGCTTTGCACATGTAGAGAGTGACATATTTGCCCATTCTTCTTTGCAAATAGCTCAACCTCTGTCAGATTGGATGGAGAGCGTCTGGGAACAGCAATTTTCAAGTCTTGCCACTGATTCTCAATTGGATTTAGGTCTGGACTTTGACTGGGCCATTCTAACACATGAATATGCATTGCCCCTCAAGCATTCCATTGTAGCTCTGGCTGTATGTTTAGGGTCGTTGTCCTGCTGGAAGGTGAACCTCTGCCCCAGACTCAAGTCTTTTGCAGACTCTAACAGGTTTTCTTCTAAGGTTTTCTTCTAAGATTGCCCTGTATTTGGCTCCATCCATATTCCCATCAACTATGACCAGCTTCCCTGTCCCTGCTGAAGAAAAGCATCCCCACAAGATGATGCTGCCACCACCATGTTTCACGGTGGGGATGGTGTGTTCAGGGTGAGGTGCAGTGTTAGTTTTCCGCCACACAAAGCGTTTTGCTTTTAGGCCAAAAAGTTCAATTTTGGTCTCATCTGACCAGAGCACCTTCTTCCACATTTTCTGCTGTGTCCCCCACATGGCTTCTCGCAAAACTGCAAACGGGACTTCTTGCGGCTTTCTTTCAACAATGGCTTTCTTCTTGCCGCTCTTCCATAAAGGCCAGATTTGTGGAGTGCGCGACTAATAGTTGTCCTGTTGACAGATTCTCCCATCTGAGCTGTGGATCTCTTGAGCTTCTCCAGAGCTACCATGGGCCTCTTGGCTGCTTCTCTGATTAATGCTCTCCTTGCCCAGCCTGTCAGTTTAGGTGTCTTGATAGGTTTGCAGTTGTGCCATACTCTCCATTTTTGGATGATGGATTGAACAGTGCTCCATGAGATGTTCAAAGCTTGGGATATTTTTTTATAACCTAACACTGCTTTAACCACTTGCCGACCGCCCCATGTAGATATACGTCGGCAGAATGGCACGTACAGGCAGAACCACGTACCTGTACGTGCCATTCTTTAGGCGGTTGGGGGGTCCGATCGGACCCCCCTCCGCCGGCGGGGACGGTCGGCATCGCTTCAGGAGCGATCCGGGACGAGGGGACGGCCAGTGGTTTCTGGCCACCCCCTCGCGATCGCTCCTGGCGAATGAAAAGCTTCCCCTTCCTGTCTATTGTATAGACAGGAAGGCGGAAGTGATGTCACGCTCGGTGCGCCGGTCTATGTGACCGGAGACGCCGAGCGGCGAACATGTTAAGGTTAGTGCACAACACTACACTGACACCAGTACAGTTAGGCACACAAAACACCCCCCTGTCACCCCCTGATCACCCCCCCGATCACCCCCTCCCCCCCCAGTCACAGTGTCACTAATTGCAGTGATCATTTATTTACTGATCACTGCATTTAGTGTCAGTGTGACTGTAATAACTGTCAGGGCAGTTAGTTTTAGGTCCTAGGTAGCCCCCTACCCCCCCCTAATAAAGGTTTAACCCCCTGATTGCCCCTAGTTAACCCCTTCACCCCCTTTTGCCAGTGTCACTAAGCGATCGTTTTTCTGATCGCTGCATTGTGTCGCTAGGTAACCATTTTTTTTTTATTTTAACCGCCATGTTTTATATAGGTTCATAAATAGTTTTATAGGTCAGGTACCCCCATATTACAACCTAAATAAAGGTTTTAACCCCCTGATTGCCCCTAGAGTTAACCCTTTCACCAGTAATCACCGTATAACTGTCACTGGTGACGCTGGTTAGCCAGTTAGTTATTTCGTTATTTAGGTTCCCCGTCAGGTTTTTATATAGCGTCAGGTACCCCCATATATTACCTAATAAAGGTTTAACCCCCTGATTGCCCCTAGTTAACCCTTTCACCCCCTTTTGCCAGTGTCACTAAGCGATCGTTTTTCTGATCGCTGCATTAGTGTCGCTAGGTAACCAGTTTTTTTTTAGGTTAACCGCCATGTTTATATAGGTTCATAAATAGGTTTATAGGTCAGGTACCCCCATATTACAACCTAAATAAAGGTTTTAACCCCTGATTGCCCCTAGAGTTAACCCTTTCACCAGTGATCACCGTATAAAATGTCACTGGTGACGCTGGTTAGCCAGTTAGTTATTTCGTTATTTAGGTTCCCCGTCAGGTTTTTATATAGCGTCAGGTACCCCCATATATTACCTAATAAAGGTTTAACCCCCTGATTGCCCCTAGTTAACCCTTTCACCCCCTTTTGCCAGTGTCACTAAGCGATCGTTTTTCTGATCCCTGCATTAGTGTCGCTAGGTAACCAGTTTTTTTTTGTATTACTGTTACGGGTGACGCTGGTTAGTTAGCTTGTTTTTTATACTGTCAGGGCACCCGCCATTTATTACCCAATAACGGTTTAACCCCCTGATCGCCCGGCGGGTGATATCAATTAGGTTTTAGGGTCAAATAAGGTCTGCGTCGCCCCAGGTTAGTGCCAGTACCGCAAACACCCACGCGCAAAGCATACACCTCCCTTAGTGGTATAGTATCTGAACAGATCAATATCTGATCTGATCAGATCTATACTAGCGTCCCAGCAGTTTAGGGTTCCAAAAAAACGCATTGTTAGCGGGATCAGCCCAGATACCTGCTAGCACCTGCGTTTTCCGCCTCCGCCCAGCCCAGCCCACCCAAGTGCAGTATCGATCGATCACTGTCACTTACAAAACACTAAGCACACATAACTGCAGTGTTCGCAGAGTCAGGCCTGATCCCTGCGATCGCTAACATTTTTTTTTGTGGTAGCGTTTTGATTCAGTCGCTAACAGTCAGGAGCTTTTTTACCTGTGAATCTCAAAAAAATAAAAAAAACAAAAATAGTTGTCGTTTTATTGTTTCTCTCTCTCTCTCTATTGTTGCTCTTTTTTTACTCCATTCTATTCTGCAATGTTTTATTATGTTTTATCATGTTTTATCATGCTTGCTTTTCAGGTATGTAATTTTGTTTACTGTGTTTTAGTGTTAAGCATTTTTTTGTTTTCAGGTGCGCCATTCAGTTGCAGCGCGGATTTATTTATCTTGACAGCAACAGCGTTTGCTCCCACGATACATAAAGCCGCGACTCCAACGCTGTAGGAGGTGATTTCACCACCACAGTTAAAAAAAAGAGCATATATGCCGAAGCATGGGGGCAGCAGGGGGCGGGGAGGAGCGATTGGCTCCTAATGCCACGTACATACGGTCGAAATTCCGACCGTGTGTACACGGCATAACTTTTGCGGGAGGATGCCCCCATGCATCGGCATATATAAATGGTGCATGTATGCCCATCATTAGAAGTGGGTGGATGAAGGGAGGTATTCTAATGGTGGGCATACCCACCAATCAATCTCTTTTTTTCGTTCAGCCAAGAGGCTGCATGAAAAAAAAAAAGATTACAATATATGTCCAGTATGTTGCTGGACTTTGAATGGTTATACCAGAATGATGCCTGCAGGTTTAGGTATCATCTTGGTATCATTCTTTTCAGCCAGTGATCGGCTTTCATGTAAAAGCAATTCTAGCGGGTAATTAGCCTCTAGACTGCTTTTACAAGCAGTAGGAGGGAATGTCCCCCCTCCCGGATATAAACCGCGCCATTGGGAAATTGGGAAAGCATTTTATCACACCAATCTTGGTGTGGTCAGATGCTTTGAGGGCAGAGGAAAGATCTAGGGTCTAATAGACCCCAATTTTTTCAAAAAAAGAGTACCTGTCACTGCCTATTGCTATCATAGGGGATATTTACATTCCCTGAGATAACAATAAAAATCATAACAAAGAAAAAAAATGGAAGGAACAGTTTAAAAATAGAATAAAAAAGCTAAATAAATAAAAAAAAAACTAAAAAAAAAAAAAAAAAGCACCCCTGCCCCCCTTCTCTTGCGCAAAGGCGTACACAAGCGTTGGTCTGGCGTCATATGTAAACAGCAATTGCAGCATGCATGTGAGGTATCACCGCGAAGGTCAGATCGAGGGCAGTAATTTTAGCAGTAGACCTCCTCCGTGAATCTAATGTGGTATCATGTAAAGGCTTTTAAAGGCTTTTAAAAATGTATGTAGTTTGTCGCCACTGCGTGTTTGTGCGCAATTTTAAAGCATGTCGTGTTTGGTATCCATGTACTCGGCCTAAGATCATATTTTTATTTCATCAAAAATTTGAGCAATATAGTGTGTTTTAGTGCATTAAAATAAAAAAAAGTGTATTTTTTCCACAAAAAATGCGTTTGAAAAATCGCTGCGCAAATACTGTGTGGAAAAAAAAAATGCAACACCCACCATTTTAATCTGTAGGGCCTTTGCTTTAACAATATATATAGTGTTTGGGGGTTCAACGTAATTTTCTTGCAAAAAAAAAATATGTTTTCATGTAAACAAAAAGTGTCAGAAAGGGCTTTGTCTTCAAGTGGTTAGAAGAGTGGGTGACGTGTGACATAGGCTTCTAAATGTTGTGCATAAAATGCCAGGACAGTTCAAACCCCCCCAAATGACCCCATTTTGGAAAGTAGACACCCCAAGCTATTTGCTGAGAGCAATGTTGAGCCCATTAAATATTTTTTTTTTTTGTCCCAAGAGATTGAATAATGAAAAAAAAAAAAATATATATATTTTTTTTACAAAAAGTTGTCACTAAATGATATATTGCTCAAACATGTCATGGGCATATGTGGAAATACACCCCAAAATACATTCTGTTGCTTCTCCTGAGTACGGGGATACCACATGTGTGGGACTTTTTGGGAGCCTAGCTGCGTACGGAACCCCAAAAACCAAGCACCGCCTTCAGGCTTTCTAAGGGAGTAATTTTTTTATTTCACTTCTCACTGCCAATCACAGTTTCGGAGGCCATGGAATGCCCAGATGGCATAAAACCCCCCAAAATGACCCCATTTTGGAAAGTAGACACCCCAAGCTATTTGCTGAGAGGTATTGTGAGTATTTTGCAGATGTCGCTTTTTGTCACAAAGTTTTGAAAATTGAAAAAAGAAAAAAAAAAAATTTTTTTCTTTACTTTCTTCATTTTCAAAAACAAATGAGAGCTGTAAAATACTCACCATGCCTCTCAACAAATAGCTTGGGGTGTCTACTTTCCAAAATGGGGTCATTTGGGGGGGTTTTGTGCTATTTTGGCATTTTATGGCCTTCGAAACTGTGATAGGTAGTGAGGAGTGAAATCAAAAATTTGCACCCTTAGAAATCCTGAAGGCGGTGCTTGGGTTTTGGGGCCCCGTACGCGGCTAGGCTCCCAAAAAGTCCCACACATGTGGTATCCCCATACTCAGGAGAAGCAGCAAAATGTATTTTGGGGTGCAATTCCACATATAACTATGGCATGTGTGAGCAATATATCATTTAGTGACAACTTTTTGAAGAAAAAAAAAATTATTTTTTATTTTTGTCTTTATTCAATCACTTGGGACTAAAAAAAAAAAATATTCAATGGGCTCAACATGCCTCTCAGCAAATAGCTTGGGGTGTCTACTTTCCAAAATGGGGTCATTTGGGGGGTTTTGTACTTCTCTGCCATTTTAGCACCTCAAGAAATGAAATAGGCAGTCATAAATTAAAAGCGGTGTAAATTCCAGAAAATGTACTCTAGTTTGTAGACGCTATAACTTTTGCGCAAACCAATAAATATACGCTTATTGGCATTTTTTTTACTAAAGACATGTGGCTGAATACATTTTGGCCCAAATGTTTGACTAAAATTGAGTTTATTAGATTTTTTTTTATAACAAAAAGTAGAAAATCTCTTTTTTTTTCAAAATTTTCGCTCTTTTTCCGTTTATATCGCAAAAAATAAAAATCACAGAGGCAATCAAATACCATCAAAAGAAAGCTCTATTTGTGGGAAGAAAAGGACGCAAATTTCGTTTCGTTACAAAATTGCATGACCGCACAATTACCAGTTAAAGTAGTGCAGTGCGAAATTGAAAAAAGACCTCTGGTCCTTAAGCTGACAATTGGTCCGGGGCTGAAGTGGTTAAACTTCTCCACAACTTTATCCCTGACCTGTCTGGTGTGTTCCTTGGCCTTTGTGATGCTGTTTGTTCACTAAGGTTCCCTAACAAACCTCTGAGGGCTTCACAGAACAGCTGTATTTATACTGAGATTAAATTACACACAGGTGGACTATTTGTAAAGAAAAATGAAAACCATTTGTCATTTTCCTTCCACTTCACAATTATATGCCACTTTGTGTTGGTCTATCACATAAAATCCCAAAATACATTTATGTTTTTGGTTGTAATAGGACAAAATGTGGAACATTTCAAGGGGTATGAATGCTTTTTTAAGGCACTGTATCTCACTGAAAGTCTACCAAACAGGGTCTGACAGATTAAAAATACAGCCTTTGCAGTCTCTAATAATGAAAACTGATCAAAGTGCTTCTTATTAGTTATGGTAAAGGCACACCTGCGAATGCAGCATTCCAATTAGATGCGAGGACTCCGGTGGGGGTTCCCACGAATTGCTGCAGGAGGCAGCCCCATTGAAAGCAATGGAAGGCTGACAGCTCCTGGAGCTAATCCCAGCCACTCACATGAAAATCCCTCATGTAGTGATCACATGCGAGTGATTGGGTGCGGATGCAGGCAGTCTGCCTCCAAGGCCAATCGCTCACATGTGATGGCTGCTGTAGCTGGCAGTAGCTGGCAGCCACCGATTGCTTTCAATGGGGCTGCCTCCTACTGGGGTTCTCGCATCTAATAGGAGTGCAGGTGCATTTGCAGGTGTGAATGCACACTCAACGTGCCCAGGATAATGGGAATGTGAACGGAAGACTCCCCAGCTCCAGCCAAATCTGATTTTGAAAAGGCTTTAGAAGGGTAGATACTTTTGTCAAGTATTTTTTATTTTTTTTGTTTTTACTTAAAGTGTTACTAAATCCAGTGATATGAAAATAGTTCATCTGACCTCCTCCCCCCCCCCCCCCCCGCAGTGCCAGTAGCTTATAAATATTTGTTTTACACTATATACCTTTTTGGATGATCTGTATACCACGATTACATGATAAACTGCACAGTTTCTCCAGTACTGAGAGTTCAGGTAGGAGGAGATTTCAACTTCAGCCTGTATACACGCCCACATGTGTGATGCCAATATCATGTGACCTGGCTAACTCTGAGAACAAGTAAATATTCTCTCCAGCATAAAAGACACAACTGAGCATGTGCAGGTTGGCTACTGCCTGTGTGTTAGCTGGTCTTCCCAAGATAGGCAATGCAAGAAGAGAAAGATCTGTGCATACAGGATAAAACACCCTTTTACACAATGCAGAGGATTAACCCCTTAAGTTTCAGAGTGAGTATAGCAAGCATGCTATGCTGCATATATAGACTGATTTTACTGTTGTGGGTTTAGTAACACTTTAAGATACTTTTGCCAAGTTTTAACCCTGTTGGGGAAACTTCCTCTCACTTCCTGTCTCTGTGGCATCTTCTAACTGCAGGACAGGTCAGAAAGACACATAAGTAATAATAACCTAACAGAGCTTAAACCCTTCCTTTAATTTACTTAAAAAAAGTGTTTTGGTGCAATCTATGTCCCCAACTATAGAGATTTTCAAAAAAAGGACAGGGGTTCAATTCCTACCCCTCCCTGTACAATAATTAAAAAACAAAGATTTGGCTAAAGAAGAGCTTCAAAGATAAATTCATTAATCCGAGTGCGCACAGTAAATTTTCAAATCATCATATGTAATTATATTCCTTGCCCCGGTGCTGGTAGAAAAAGAAAAGCAAAATAAAAACAGAATTCTAATAGGTGATTGGCAATTTTTTTTTTTTTTTTCGATGGTGGTGGCGGGGTGTCTCCATTATGAAAAGCCATATGACGTGTTTCAAGGAATGAAAGGCTGAGCATTTAAAGAGGATTGGATTGATTTAAGATTATCTAGGCCCCCGGTGTACATTTGTACTTTTAATGGGTGTAAACAATGTATTTGCTAAGTGCCTGCCATTCTAATTAGCGGGGGGAGAGGTTCGGTATTATGCAAGACATTCATCGCACCTTATGGGATACAAGAGGCTTTGTTAGCGATGGCTGAGAAATTATAAAAGGCTTTCCGTGGTACTCTATGTTTATTTGCAGGGAGGGTTAACCCCTTCGTGGCTCCTGGTTTACTTAAACGGCACATATAGCAAGTAAAAGAAATGAATAAGGAAAATTTAGACCATTTAATACATACATAACCATTAATAGATAGGCCGAGTTTTTCAAATCTTCACGTTGGTTTTATTAAATAGTTATATTTAAAGTATGGGTACACATTGTCAATAAACTTCTCTTGTTTTCTTCCTTTTGGTCTGTTAAATATTCCAGAAACAGTGTTTTGTTATACCTATTTGATAAGTGCAGAAGAAATATTTGCTGATCCTGCCAGAAATTCAGTGCTGCCCTGTGCTATCAGCTCTGCCCCTTTTGGGCTACAGAACACCTCCCTCTTGTGTTATTGTTTTGAGATGATAAGAGGAGAAGGTCATGTTCTGAGGTCCTAACACACTTCCTGTTTTAGGGTGGCAACCGTGCTGCTCCATACAGTATAGTATATGAGTGTTGTCACCCTAGCAACTCTTGAAGCTACCACATCCATGGACTGGTAAGCTGCAATATATTATATTTTTCATACTCATAAAGTAAACAAAAAAAACTCCTTTACCTTCCCTGGCCTAATTCTCCCCCATTTGCATCTCATACACTCCCCTTCCCAGACACTGCATCTCACAGTGGGAGGGTTTCAGTAACAGAGGCAGTGCTGCCAATCCAGGATGTAGTGGGCAGGACTAGGTGTGGCCAGGTGCTGATTGGCAAACTACAGGATATTTAATCAGCAGTGACAGTGCTGATAGGCACGCTCCCTGCAACATCTCCTCCCACTATAATGCAAACAGGCACAGCCTACATGTAAGTGACAACTCTGCTCTTAATTCAGGATCAGAGCACTATCATTGCCACCCCATCACAAGACATTGCATTAGGTGGACTTCACTGGCAGGATCAACAGGTATTTGTGGGACTTTGCAGAGGGACTATGAGAAAGCTGTAAGCACAGATGCAATTATAATTAAGTTCTGCAGCACATTTTTTTCAATTAGTTCTACTTGAAGTCTAAATACTTGATAACATGCCATGGCAGCTTAGCTTGCACCCTACATTCTTTTTTTTTTAATTAGATAATTTTTATTGAAGTGTAAAGACTCAAATTCTACTGCAATAAAAAGACAATGGGCTGTCTGTCGGTGCTCTGGCTATGTCATCCAACATAAATCCATAGTAATCAAAAGCCGGCACGCGATCTCTCCTTCTTATGAAATTTATTTTGCACTATAATAATAACAATCTAAAAATCTAACGCGTTTCGGCCTAAGCCTTCCTCATAGCAAATACATTTTTACTTACAAATTTTTTTTTTTGAATGAGAAACAATACATGTGAATACAGAGTAATGATATCTCAAACATAAATCAACAGTAGAGTAACAATTGAGGTGAATCATGTATTGGACCAATATAGGAGAAGATTTGACGATTGCCAGGGATTTCAATCCCAGCCCGTTCCGAGCTACAAGCCAATTGTTGGGTAATATATATGATAAGCCGATCTGTTTGGTATCGGTACCTGCACCCTCCAACACCCCTTTGGGGATCATACTGTGCCGGAGGGGGCCGATCCCGGTCTTAACCAACAATGAGTATTCCCTCTAAATATGAGAGATGGAAATATTTCCGGGCATATGGAACTGAGCTAAGAGCTATACGGTTGTCAAACCTTGGTCCGGCCGTTAGTGCCTGGACTGGTCAGGTTCACCTCTAGATCAACTTAAACATTGAGATATAAGTGATGGAACACCAAGTCTGAGATGGACTAACGAAAAGAGAAAGAAAGGGAAGAAGAAAGGCTAGAGAGAAAGAGAAGGACAGAGGAAGGAAGTGGAGAGAGAAGATAATAGGAGCACCACTATTCGTTCGGATATGGTTTTATGTGGAGAACGTGGAGGGACCAAAGGCATAGAAAATTATTTTTATTACGTTTTTCATACAAAAAATATCAAATTATCACTTCAGGGCTGCTGTACAGCAACATATAGTAGGTCAACTTGTTGTTTATTTTAAGCCAAACTCTGTGCAATTCATGCGGTTTGCAGTTGTATGTAAATTAAATCAGATTACTTTGATCACCTATGTCAGTGGAGGGAAGGACAGCACTAAGTACAGTGCAAGTATGATGAGAGAACATGCTGACAGGAGAAGAGATCAGAGGGATGAGATTATTGGTCTGCTGCTGTTCCTTTATTGCCATATCACAGGTCACATGCAAACAGGACTGGGATAAAGAAAGGGGGGCAGAAGGGATACGTGCCCTGGGCACAATGCTATTATATGAAGTGGGGGAGGCACATTGGGAGTTTGTGGCTTCTCCACTCCCCAGCTACCTCACTACAGGGATGATCTTTTCATTCTGCTGCAGCGCCTTCACTATCGCAGGTCACATGCTGACAGTAGACTGTGACATCACAGGCTGGGAGGTGACCAAGCTGTGCTGCTTAACTGCAGTATATAAAAGTCAGGTCACCAGTTGAATTGTATAAATATCAGGAAAGAGAGAAATACAAATTCCTTTTGACAGGTATGTGTGTCCCCATGTAGTTATGCCAGCTATGTATTTAGAGGTTTACCATGGGCATTATATGACTGTCCTTCAATCTGGTCAGATCAGGAGACAATCTAATGTCTATTTAGCTCTCCACAGACAGCACAAAATACTTAATGGACAGGTTAGAAAACTTTTTCTGATTGCTATTGCTAATTAGTCAGAGATGTCTTCAGCACCCTTCCAGTGCCTCTCTCCATAGTCCCAACTCTAAACAGTTGACTTCATTCATCCATTCATGTCTAGAGAATCACTGGCTGGCACAGCTATCTGTCCAATTGCCCCTTCTGTCTATGGCTAGCTCAAGAACTCAGCAACCCTCATAAATGTGTCATACAGACATGCAAACCCGGAGATTGTAGATTTACTGTTAGAGACATAGCATGTAACTTCTGCAATAAAAAGCTGTCTTCATTCGTTCTTTATCAGTTATTGCGGAACTTCACCTGAAAAGGGAAGTTTTACTCATCTCCAACCCCGAATATCCCCGCCCCTCCACGAACTTTTTTTTTCTGGCAGTGGGTAATGTTTCTGAAAGGTACCCACTCCCAGCCCCCAACCCGCAACCACCTGGAACAAGTCACAAGTCCCAGTAGACTACGGGACCATTGATAAAACGCAGCTGAGCTCGCGTATACAAAGTGGGAAACTGGCGCATCATTGCGAGGCCCACTGGCGAAACACTAGGAAGTCACAACCGCCTTCACACAAAGAAGATGGTGGCACCGGGGACTCGCAGACTGGTGAAGAACCGACCCAGATGACAGCGCTGGAACCCTGGGCTGGTAAGTGTCTGTATATTAAGAGTCAACAGCTCTTATTATTATAGCTATTGACTTTTAATTTTTTTTTAACTGAGCGGAGCTCCTCTTTAAGTTTAGTTCCACTTTAAGGCCCTAACAAATATGTATTTTGGTTGTTTAGAAAAACATTTAACTTTATTGTAAGTTGAGTTTCAAATGGCAGTCCCCCCTCCTTCTTCTGCTGAGAGGACATATTCCCATAGTACTTTTTGAAGGACACTGTTGGGTCTACGTTAGCGGCCATACCAGGGTGTCGGAGAGGAAATGAGCTGTATCCTGGACAATGAGCTTTGTGCACACAGGAATAAGCCATTAAAGTATTTGACTTTACCTGCACCTTGAAGCAGATGTTTGTGAGCTGTTTCTGCAGGGAAGGGGTCATTATTGTCACCGAGCCGAGTGTAAACATATCCTTACATAACCTGGCCATTATAGACTATGCTTCCTTAGTAACGTTCCGCTCAGGGCTTGGCTGTTTGCTTATCTCTTTATTGCGACACGGAAAATGTTTTCCATACAAACACAGGACGAGAATAGACTCTGCATCTGAGCAATAGAATTAACCCCTTGGGCGCCAAACACCAAATGCACGTAGGTCGGAGATTTGGGTTAAAGGGACAGAGCCTTAAAGGGGAAGCTCAAATGTGCTGTTTGCATATGGTGCAGTTGGCATAAGCCCCAAGACACCAGAGGGGGTGCAGATCGCCCAACTTGTCCTGCTTTGTATGTAGAGGTGGCATAGTAGGCACACAAACTTTTGTGCCCAATCAACACAACTTTGCAGGGATAATATTATACAAAATATTTTGGTTTTATTGGTGCTATCCTGGTTTACAATATTGTAACACTGGGTAAATAAAATTATACATGAGATAATAGATGATGGGGAAAAAAGGAGTAGTTGTTAATTGTACCTAATGAGCTTAAGTAAATCTGACCCTGCTTGTATGGTTAGGGGTCCCAAACTCACTACTCCTCCCCTATAGTTACCAGCTGTTCACTCAGGATGAAACAAGAAAAATAATGGCAACACTGCATTAATATTTAACGTGAATAGCTCTATCGTTCTGGATAAACAAATATAAGCCCCCATCTGAGATGTCCTACTCTGGAGGAGAAGGTCCCAGACAGGGCTTCATTTTTGTTTTTCTGAAACAATAAAGTTATACAAGTAAAATTTTAATGGAGTGTGGCCACTGTTTTTTTTTTTTGGAGGGGGGGACATGGCACTCTGTCTGCAAGGGAACTGACTCAGCGAGAGATGCTTAGGGCAGCCTTTATCAACCTTTTCAACACAGAGGAACCCTTGAAATAACTTTTGGTCTAAGGGGATCCCCTGCTAAATATTACTATAACTCATGATACATTAGTGCAGTGTTTGTCAACTCCAGTCCTCAAGGTCTTGTTTTCAGGATTTTCCTCAGATGAAACAGCTGTGGTAATTACTAAGGCCCCTTTCACACATGCGGACCGTATGTCCGTTTTTCATCCCTCCGTTTTTGGATGAAAAACGGACATGAAAAACGGACATACATGCATGTCTATGGGGCAGCGGGGGTCAGCGGATGAGCAACATGTTTGTCATGTTGCTAGGCAGAACAGGGAAAATGCCTTGTTTACATAGGCATCTCCCCGTTCTGCGTCTCTGTGACACGATCGTGGGCCCCCGGCGGACAACCGGCGGGAACCGCGGGCACGCTCATGGAGGACGCGGCGCGTGCCCGCTATGCCGCGATTTAAAGGGTATGTACCTGTACGCCCATTTGGCCAGCCGTGCCATTGTGACGACCTACATCGTTGTGCACTGGTCGCAAGTTGTTAAATATATTTTCTAATTACCGTACCCCCACAATAGCCTCATTTAGTGTCCCACCTTCCTTTTTCTCAAAGCTGAACCAGGGATGGAGGCACACACCGTGTGCTTCATTTAAAGTCCCAAACTCCCCCCTATTATTCTACATGCCTCCATTATGTCACAAACTCCTACTGACGTGATAGTCTCTTACAGTTGATTTATTGCCTAAAATAGCATTGTCTAGGCATATTATAAGTAGAAGAATATTTGCGAGTGGTGCGGCAGACCCCACAAAGACTGTGAGAAGAAGTCATTTATGGAAAGATCTTTTGGGTTGTAGCCTGGAGCACAGTACAGTTACTTATTTGCTGCCACTGCTGGGAGTGCAGTACCTCTTGCAGCCACACGAAGGGTTGTTTAAGGACAAAGAGAATTTGCATACTTTATGCTTCGATGGCAGAACGGGGAGATACATAAACACACTCTTCCGTAACTCGTATAAATAGCTTGTTTGTCCCCTTTTTTTTTGTTTGTTTTTTTTTTTTTTTTTTCCTTCAAAGATCAGCCGATAACCTCTGCTCCAAATGGGCGCCATTGCTAAAATATATATACGCTCGTATTTACATTCAAACCGGACAGGCTTTATCTGTTCCAAAAAAACAAAAAAAAACAAGCAACTTTCTTTGCAGCTTCTGCAGGCCCCAGAGACCCAATTTCCTCCCTCTGCTAAAATCAGTGACCTTAAAAAAATAACCGATTCCAACACAAACACTGGGGACGTGCTTTGATTGTTTCTCATGCAGTAAATGCTAATTAATACAAGCAATGAGCTAGGAATCTGTAATATATGATTTTAGCTCCCGCAGAGCTCAGATTTGCAGGAGACACGAAGCTTGCTTGAAAGAAAATCTCACCAGGGCCTGAACGGTTTAGCAGAAGCTTGACAGTTCCTTGTTCAATGGTTACAACAGTTGCCTTTTGAAACTCCAAGGTTTTCGTGTTTGGAAAGGTCTTCCGGATTTTACTTTCAAATTGTAATTGCTGCATTTTAAGCTGAAGTTTAATCCGCTTATATTTTGCCTGTCCTTATCAATATGCTAATTATTATATATATTTTTTAATAAAACTCTTCCATTTTAATAGCTCACCTTATTTCAGACCCAGTGACATCATCACCAAATCTCTGTGCTTCTCTGTACAATCCAAGCAGATCGTAGCTGGTGGGAGGGATCGGGAGGACATCAAAGCACCCTACTTCTCTCGAGAGCCTTCAGAGTGGTTGTAAAGGCTGAGGGTTTTTTTCCCTTCATCATAGGCGTGTGCACAGGGTGTGCCTGGTGTGCCTGGGCACACCCTAATCACCCCATATGGAGCAGATTCCCCCTGTTTAGACCCCCTGATATTTCACCAAAACCCCCTAACAGGGTTCCATAAAAAAACGTAAAAATAATAAAAATCACACTTATGTTTTTGAGCTTTGGGGTGCACACCTCAATGCAATAGGCTGGGAACATCTATGACCTTCATGTATTCTATGCATGAAGGTTTAAAAGCTTTTGTGTGATGCCCCCAGGCCCCCCTAATACTCACCTGAGCCCCCTCTTGATCTAGAAATGTGCACAAGAGCCTCCGCTGCCCTGGGACCCCCTCTCCTCATTGGATGAGACAGCTGTGGGAGCCATTGGGCCAAGGAGGAGAGAGCAGGGGGCTACGGTAAGCCACAGCTCTATGTGTGTTATGGAGGCATAGAACAGGGCTAGGGAGCGAGAACCCCAAAAGCAAGTCCATTGGCTTGCCTTTGGGGCACTGGTCAAAGGGGAGGAGCCAGGCACGCCAGCGGGGGACCCGAGAAGTGGAGGATCAGTGCTGTTCTGTGCAAAACCAATTCAAGTCCTAATCTTTTGGCACTATATAAATCCTGTATAATAATAACAATGCACGCAGTGGGCTGGCCCTAGGAAGGAGTTATGGAATTATCAAAATGGGTTAATAGTCGAATGGCAGTCTGGAAGAGAAGGCGTTCCTAGGCACAATGTATTTGCATGCAGACCACTCTACTTACATCCACATGTGATGCTGAACCTCTACGATTGAAAGAACTGAAATCCAATGAATGAAAGGGGCTGACCAGGGACAGTCAGGCTGGAGAGGACAGTGCTAGATGATGCTGGATGTCCTCCAGCCAGGAAATGAGGCAGGCTCTGTCTGACTTGCTGAAGTTTCTAATCCACATTGTGAAAAGCTCACAGTGTGCGGTGAAAACAGCATAAGCAGTTTCAGAACAAAAGAGGATCCTGTGCAACTGTGCAAGCCTGAAGGGAAGGCTGGAGATCAGATTTAAAGTTTATCCAAAATCAAAACTTTATTATTTTGGAAAGAATCATAAATGGTTACAACCCCTTTTTTCTGTGCCCCACTGGCAAGATTGCCCTTCACTTCCTGTTGTGTAGACTAAGCAGGAAGTAAGAGGATATTTTTCCAAAGTGAGGGAAATCCTTTTTAGACAGTTGTCTCTGGGACAAGTGTCCCCCATTGGAAGATTTGCACTTTATTGCTGTAATGGTGACAACCCAAAATGTGGGGTTTGTTCCAACTTTCAGTCCTGGTGAAAGTGGTAATCAGGACAACTACAGAAGGCAAAACATCAAAAAAGGGGCCACAGGCAGCAACAAAAATCCAACAGGGGTTCTATCCCATCTCAGAGGTCTATCCTAAACGAATAAAACTGATAAAAAAAAAACGATTCCCCCATCTGCACATTTGAGGATGATGGAGGAATCCTCCCTACTGCGCTATTGGATTCTGACAGTGGGCTCTCCATCATCGCCCAAATACACAGATCAGCGCTGTAGCCGATTGGCTGCAAGCACTGATCCAGGAAGAATATACCAACAGTCCCGTTCCAGAGGAGTAGATCTGCTACTCTCACATTGGAACGGCCATGCATGGATCAAAATTTAGTCGGTTTCTGCTCGATCCATGTATGGCCAGCTTTATAGCTGTTGTCCCTCCCTCCAGCCTGTGACTAGATGGTGAAGGAGAAGCAGCAGACTGATGCGCTTTCCTCTCTCTTCCTATCAGCATGCTCCTTTTTAGCACATGAGTATTGCAGCCGAACTGATTGACTCCTTGTGCTGCTTCTCTCTTTCCTAGTCTGAGCTCTGCTGTACAGGGACCGCAAGAGGCTGATACCAGATTCAGGCACTTGCACCTCTTGCATTTAAAAATATACATAAAATGTGCGTTGTTGAATAGCGGCAATTTGTACATAACTCTGTGGCCCTTCAGTCAGTTCTTAGGGGCCCCTGTAGGCTTTGTTTTTTGCAGAAATCAGACATATTATGGCACAAGAGAAATAACAAGTCAGGATACAAAAGGGACCTTGTGACATTTTGACTTCATTGTATGAACTGAAAAGAATTTTTACCCAAAATGCATTGTGATTGCCTCTTAGCAGTGTGACAGTGGTGGAGAGGTAGTCCTGATAAGGACACATACTTATGTCTATAGTCCTTCAGAGAAGTGGAATTTTTACACTTCACTCCCCACCTTTGTTTCTTATAGTACAAGTACTGAGAAGACTGTCCGTTTTGTGCGAGGTTAAGTGGTCTGGCTGCATAACTCTTGGGGCCCGTTCACACCCCGTCCGTCCGTGGTGCTGCATTGATTCACATAGACTGACACACGTTCTACATAGGCTGAACTGGAGAGACCTGTCACTTTTTTCAACCTTATAAACTATGGAATGCAAACAATTGTTTTCTACGTTGTTCACACCATAATGCTTCGCTGACAAAGCGGTGGGCTGCATAAAAATGCAGCATGTGAGCTTCTTTATCCAGCACAACTTACCGTACGGCATGTTGCTGCCGCATGCCACAATGTGCCTGAATGAAGTCTCATTTTGGGCACTCCAATAAAAGTAAACAGTGTGATACATTGTAACCCATCTCACTGACCCTAGTGCTCCCACATAATGTATACATCTTTGGCTCTGAGAGAGAGGACTCGATCCTTGAAACGCGTTAGCCGGTTGGACCTTGTTCCAATGTGTGCTGTATCAAGAGTCTGAAATTGCATCTGTTCTGACAAACTTCCACTTACGTTAGTTTGTGAGTATATTACTTATTATCAGATTTTATTAATAAAAGATATCTGAAGATAATGGTCGCCTCCTCACTGCCAGTTTGAACCCACTAAATGCTGCAGTACCCCATCGCAACTGCGTGCATGGCACAGGGTTGTGAGGCGGTTGCAGCGCGGCCCTATTCACTAGAAAGGGTCGCCTTCGGCGGGCGGTAGTCCCACCAAACAGGACAAGGGGGGTATTCATTTTTTTTGCGGCTGCGGCATGTGTACACCATTGGCTGCTGTCTTTGCAGCTAAGGCTACTTTCACACGGAGGCGCTTTGCAGGCGCTAAAGTGCTAAAAATATCGCCTGCAAAGCGCCCGGAATGAGCCGCTCAATTCACTCCAATGTGGAAGCCCCAAGGGCGGTTTTAACCCTTTTCTGGCCGCTAGCGGGGGTTAAAACAGAAGCAGCCGAATAGCACTGCTAAAACAACGGTAAAGCGAAGCTAAATATAGCGCCGCTTTACTGCCGGCGCCCGCCCGCCTCAGTGTGAAAGCAGCCTTAAAGCGGAGTTCCACGCAATTTCAGAAGTTCACCTTATTATCATGCTGGCATTACATTGTCAAATGACATTTTTTTTTCCAAAGGGTTATCTGTTTAACCTTTATTTATGTGGCGTTTCCTGTCTCAGCAACCCGCGGGTATCGCCGTCATATCCGGTGGCGCACTGTCTCCTGGTAGCTATAAATCAATATTCCCAGGAGTCAGTGTGGCTAGCTGCCACTAAATATTGCGATCTTCCGAAACCGGAAGTGACGCAATGTTTATCTTCGTTGCCATCACAACGAGGTGGGCGGGCAGCGCCGCCTGTTATGATGGCAACGTCGGAAGCTTACAGCGATGCGCACAGTACACAATGCGCATGCGCGGGAACGGGCGGTGCATGCTGGTAGCTCAGCATCACCATATCCCAGAACTGTCTGCTTGTGGGCTTCGCATGCCCACAGGCAAGATGAAAACTGCCATCAAGAAATTATATAACTAAGTTTTTTATTTGAAAGCGGACATCGGGGGATATATTAAAAAAAATAAGTAAGTGATACATTTTCATTATATAAATGTACTAATTGTTTAAACAAAAAAAAATCCCAAATCCCCAAAAAAACATGATACATAGCTCCCAACTGTCCCTGATTTCGAGGAACTGTCCCTCATTCAGAACAAAGTCCCTCTTTCCTCCTCATTTGTTCCTCGTTTTGGTCTGATCTATATTGTTGTATATAAAATACACTATTTATCTTCCAAATAGTGTTTCACAGTGCTCAACCTTTCATCCAATTTCTAAATTGTTGTATTTGTAAATTCCAAAATCCGGGGGGGGGGGGGTCTATTGTTGCTGGGGGTTGGGGGGGTGGGTCTTATGTTGCAGGGGATCAATCATTGCTGGGAGGGATCTAATGTTGAGGGAGGGGTCTAAATGTTTGGCTGCTGAAAGGCCTATTGATGCTGGCTGTTGGGCATCCATTGTAGTTGGGGTGGATCTATTGTCGCTGGGGTGTCCATTGTTGATAGATCTATTTTACTGCCTTTCTTAGTATCATTAACAAATTCCATACAAAATACTTAGCACCACAAAATGATACTTTGCTCTGTATTCTCTAAAAGGGGTGGTACTTGGAGGTGGGTAAGGAGTGGAACCAAGGAACGGTGCTTGGAGGTGGGTAGGGGCGGAGTCTTGGGGTAACTCAAAAGGGAGGAGTCCCTGCACCTATTCTCTAAAAAAAAAGCCCTGTGTATAGTTGCACCCATGTGCTGCATCATGAGCCATATTAAAGGTCTACCTGGGAACCACTGGACTATCTAATGGATGCTTAAAACAGAACTCCAAGCAAAAATAACAAGATTAAATAAAAAGCACATAAAGAGATTACATAACAAAACCAGCTTTTGCGGCAACATTCACTTTCAATTCAAAGATTTTCCCAGCAGTACTTTTTTCTTCCACTAGATGTCCTTAGTCTGATATCCGGCAGCATTCATCCTGTTTCCTCTGAACCCCATTGTCTCAGGCCTGTAGCAGCACAGTGATGAGCTCATCTCCCTTTCACTCTGCATTCTCCTTCTATCAGCATGCTTCTTGACAGCACATGAACTGGCTCCTTGTGCTGCTTCTTTCTCTCACACTCCAGCCCCGCTGTACAGGGACTGTAATTATAAAGCTGCATTCATTTATGTCTAATATATCTGAGATAAGCTTTAAATATAACTTAGATTTAACCATAATTTAAATATAAATTCTTAAGGTATGTTCAAAAGTCTCAAGGTAGCAACATATTAGCCAAAATACATCATGCATAAAATACTGATTGTACTCACACGGAAAACCTTAAAGCTCAATGCCGGTGATCCCACAAAGGGTCCGGTGGCACAGGCTGGTGTAGAAGGAGTTAAGTCTGTGGGTGACACCCTGCATGGTGAGGGCTATGTAATGGAAAGGCCCAGGTGCACGGCAAATGTTCAGCTATTCTTTATGAGAGAAAAAAAAGGAAAATTGCCTCTAGGGACATGTAACGTAGAACAATACTACATGGGACGGTGCCAACTTGTTAACCTCCCATCATGCCCTGCTTCTCCCGAGCCCCCTGCCACCACCTTTCTTTACCTACAGCATAACCATTTATTTCTCTGTGGATTGGGCCTCACTAAGTGCTTCTTAATTTAGCAAATATTTTGTCTTCACACAATGATACTGTTTTGCATAATGTTTTTGGAGGTTATTGTTTATATGTCGCAGATAATGCTAATGTGATACTTAGGATTATTTCAAAGGGGATTTGTAGCATATTTAGGCAAACACATTAAGTTGCTATTGTAACATTTTCCTGAAAGTAAATTTTGACCCTTTCATATTTTTGCTTGTTTTTGCTGGTCCATATTTTGATTGTTATATTTCATGTATCGATTTTGAAAGTACTCCCTCTATGGGTTGTATTGGGGATTGTGATTTTCTGCTTCATGACTTTAGAAAAGAAACTGATAAAGGTAAGCTTTTGCCCACAGCGACCAATTAGGTTGTATTGGTATTAACTTGAAAAATGAAATATAAATGCCAATTGGTTGCCTTAAGGCAGGGGTCTCAAACTGGTGGCCCTCCAGCTGTTGCGAAACTACAAGTCCCATGAGGCATTGCAAGGCTGACAGTTACAAGCATGACTCCCACAAGCAGAGGCATGATGGGACTTGTCGTTTCGCAACAGCTGGAGGGCCACTAGTTTGAGACCCCTGCCTTAAGGTGATTGTAAAGTCACGTTTTTTTTTTCCTATAAAAATAACATCCATGTTATACTTACCTGATCCATTGCAGTGGATTTGCACAGAGCAGCCCAGATCCTCCTCTTCTCGGCTCCCTTTTCTGTGATCCTGGCCCTCCCTCCTGTCCAGTGCCCCCACAGCAAGCAGCTGGCTATGGGGGCACCCGAGCAGAGTCACAGCTCCCTGTGTCCATTCAGACACAGAGCCCTGGCCCCGCCCCTCTCTCTTTCCTGATTGGCTAGCTGACTTTAATTGACGACAGGGGCAGCCAATGGCGCTGCTGCTGTGTCTCAGCCAATCAGGAGGGAGAATGTCCGATGGCTGAGACACTCGTGGACATCGCTGGAAAGAGAGGTTAGGGGGGCTGCTGCACACAGAAGGCTTTTTATCTTAATGCATAGAATGCATTTAGATAAAAAAACCTTCTGCCTTTACAATCACTTTATAGTGCTACTAAACCCACAACAGTAAAATCAGTCTGTATATGCAGTAAAGCATGCTTGTTATACTCACTGTGGAACCTAAGGGGTTAATCCCCTGCATTGTTTAAAAAGGCTGTTTGATCCTGTCTTCTTTGATCCTCCCTTTCTTTCACAGTCCCCAATCCATCTCCTGATAGAACAGAGCCTTGGGGGCACACTGTACATTCTCAGTCTGGTGTGTATTGCTAGTCATCAGCATAGAACCAATCAGCACTATCCAGACAGAGGGTCAGGGGTCGTGCAGCCTCATAGGACAGTCAGAGTAGAATGAAAACCCCTCCCACAAGCTTTAACCAGACACTGATAGAAATCATAAGTCTGCTCTATACTGCTGATGAGAAAAGGTCAGTTTATATTTTTGCATTTCCGTGTTCTGTGTGATGTGGAAACCAGATATAGTGAATGTAGGGTCCTGGGTTTAGTAACACTTTAAGCTACGACTCATTTTTTTTTCAGGGTAGCAATAAAAGTGCTGCAAGGGATCTATTCTTTGTAGGTCAAATACCTCTTTATTCCAAGAATTCCCAGTACAAGGCAAATATCAGACAAAATATACATTCTGTACCATTTATGACGGAGTTTTATAAATGAGAGAAACATGAAACTTCTCATTGGTGAGACTTGGGAATTTGAGGCCTATCTAACACAAACAAGGCCATGAAAGAGGGGGTGACAATGAAAGGGGTGAGGGGGGGGGGTAGAGAGAAAACAGGGGAAGGGAAGGAAACTGGGTGAAAAACCAGTAGGATGAGGTGATCAGACGCAAGACGCACTGGGGGACCACCCTGTCTTGGAAATGAGAAGATGGGCAGGAGGTCTCACGAGTTCTGGAAACACTCGGAGAGCAGAATGATCCGGGGGGGACTTGTGATCCTCGATCTCCAGCTCACTGTGTGATCAACGATCGGAGATTGTCAGAATCACTATATGGCCAACAAGTCCAAACTCTACAGACTTTCTCTGAGTCAGTGATGTCCTATGTGGTCAGGGTCTCCATTGTCATGATGTTGTGGAGTATCTGGGCCCATCCCAAAAGATGTGGAGGAGGATGTCCAGTCACACCAGATCCATAGACTTGCTCTTTAAGTTGCGAGTGGAACATATTTCTGAAAGTCAATTTTCACTCTTTATACTGACTTGCTGTTCCATGTTTTGATTGTTCGATTTCAGGGGTCTCCAGACTTTCTATATAAAAGGCCAGTTTACTGTCCTTCAGACTTTAGTGGGCCAGATAGTGGCCATTGTAGAACATGTCCCAGCATCAGTTGGAGTAAACAATGCCCCGATCTTAGGTGTCAGTGAGAGGAATTGTGCTCCATTGTTGGTGTCAGTGAGAGGAATCGTGCTCCATTGTTGGTGTCAGTGAGAGGAATTGTGCTCCATTGTTGGTGTCAGTGAGAGGAATTGTGCTCCATTGTTGGTGTCAGTGAGAGGAATCGTGCTCCATTGTTGGTGTCAGTGAGAGGAATTGTGCTCCATTGTTGGTGTCAGTGAGAGGAATTGTGCTCCATTGTTGGTGTCAGTGAGAGGAATTGTGCTCCATTGTTGGTGTCAGTGAGAGGAATCGTGCTCCATTGTTGGTGTCAGTGAGAGGAATTGTGCTCCATTGTTGGTGTCAGTGAGAGGAATTGTGCTCCATTGTTGGTGTCAGTGAGAGGAATTGTGCTCCATTGTTGGTGTCAGTGAGAGGAATCGTGCTCCATTGTTGGTGTCAGTGAGAGGAATTGTGCTCCATTGTTGGTGTCGGTGAGAGGAATTGTGCTCCATTGTTGGTGTCAGTGAGAGGAATTGTGCTCCATTGTTGGTGTCGGTGAGAGGAATTGTGCTCCATTGTTGGTGTCGGTGAGAGGAAGTGTGCTCCATTGTTGGTGTCATTGGGAGGAATTGTGCTCCATTGTTGACGTCAGTGAGAGGAATTGTGCTCAATTGTTGGTGTCGGTGAGAGGAATTGTGCTCCATTGTTGCCCATCTTCTCATGCTCCATTGTTGGTGTCAGTGAGAGGAATTGTGCTCCATTGTTGGTGTCGGTGAGAGGAATTGTGCTCTATTGTTGGTGTCGGTGAAAGGAATTGTGCTCCATTGTTGGTGTCAGTGAGAGGAATTGTGCTCCATTGTTGGTGTCGGTGAGAGGAATTGTGCTCCATTGTTGGTGTCGGTGAGAGGAATTGTGCTCCATTGTTGGTGTCGGTGAGAGGAATTGTGCTCCATTGTTGGTGTCGGTGAGAGGAATTGTGCTCCATTGTTGGTGTCGGTGAGAGGAATTGTGCTCCATTGTTGGTGTCGGTGGGAGGAATTGTGCTCCATTGTTGGTGTCGGTGAGAGGAATTGTGCTCCATTGTTGGTGTCGGTGGGAGGAATTGTGCTCTATTGTTGGTGTCAGTGAGAGGAATTGTGCTCCATTGTTGGTGTCGGTGAGAGGAATTGTGCTCCATTGTTGGTGTCGGTGGGAGGAATTGTACTCCATTGTTGGTGTCGGTGAAAGGAATCGTGCTCTATTGTTGGTGTCGGTGAGAGGAATTGTGCTCCATTGTTGGTGTCGATGAGAGGAATTGTGCTCCATTGTTGGTGTCGATGAGAGGAATTGTGCTCCATTGTTGGTGTCGATGAGAGGAATTGTGCTCCATTGTTGTTGAGGAATTGTGCGCCATTGTTTGTGTCATTGGGAGGAATTGTGCCACATCAGTTTTTATTGCCATCGGTGTCCCCGTTAGGGAGATTAATGCCCACTATTTGACCTTTTTACCGTTATCATTGAAAGTAAAAGAAAATCCCCAAATTGAGGTTGTCCCCAGAAAAGTATTAAAGGGCAAATATTCCAATGGGGACACCTGGGGGCCCCAAGAGATTCCCTTAATTTGCAGGGATTTTCTCTCACTTCCTGTTTGGCTACGGTACAGGAAGTGAAGTTAAATCTCCCCAATGGAACAAAGGTGGCAAAAATAACCCTGACAGGGGTTATAACCCTCCCTTACTCTATCCCAAAAAAAAAAATGCCTATACTTTATGTAACTCGCTGGGTTGAACAAAAAAGAACTGATAGTGTGTACCAGGCTTTAGCATGGCATCTGGACATTACATAGGGTGTTCTGAATACCTGGAACCCCCCACCCCTCCAGACTGACATCCACCCATCACGGCATTTTGATATTTGCATAACTCCTCCCAAGGGCCAGCCCACTGCTTGCATCAGGGCTGCAGGCCCTTTCGAGGAGTACTGGGGCTGGGTGCTGTGATGTTTTATAGGAAGCTATGTACAGAACCCTTCTGGCCCCTCCCACCAGCCGTGATCTGCCTGCATTGCATAGAGAAGCACAGAGACATAGTGATGACATCAGTTGGTCTAAAATAAGGTTATGTAATGGAAACAGAAAGGTTTTATTAAAGAGTGTCATTAGCATGTTGATAAGGGGGGTCGGGTGGAACCAGGTAAGGCAAAATATAGACAAATTACACGCCAGGTTTAGACCTGTTTGCGTCCTTTATTCTTTGTTCAGAAAACTTCCCCCACCGCAGTGAATGACAGCTGAATGCAAATCTATCCTAAATTCTCAAGTGCACCTATTGTGCTGGTTGTTAGTTAAGGGGTTAATTGCGTACAGTCGGTGCAGTATTACCCGCAGGGTACAAGCAATTCTTTTAGTCACTTGCGATGAAAGCGTTAAAAAAAAAAGGCAGCCAACGCCAAGCTATTATCGTTGCTCCTTAATGCCAGCAACGCTGTGAAAAGTTACCCTTGGCACGGACGCGGTTAAAACTTGCCCAGCGTGTCTTATCGTTTTCACGAGAGTCTGCCAACTTCCTGAAGAGACGCAGCTACAAAATGTCCGCCGCAGCTTCTCCGCCATTTTGTCGATGCATTTTATTACTCGTTTTTTTTTTTTTTATTCCCTTTGCATCCTGCATCTGCGCCGGACTTGGAGAAAGTAAACAGCCGTGATCTGAGAATCTCCCTGTTTTATTTTGTTGGACGGTTGTTGGCGACTGACTTCTCAGAGAGGGAGGAAGGCGTAGTGCATGTGAGGAGTTTGGATCGGGACCAATGTGTGCTTTCCTCAGGCTGACCTTGGGGCAGTGCCATTAACCGTTGTGTCTCTAATAGCTCCTGGCGATCGCACGCTCGCACACAGCGTACACACTAACAAACCCAAGGGCAATTTCTTTTTTTTTTTTTTTTTTTTTGAGATGCTGCTAAGGGGTTAACTGCAGTGGGTCTTGTTAACTGTCCCGTGTACGGTGGATGCGGCGCAGGCTCTTGTATGACGTTCATTTGAAGGAAGTCCAATTTTAAAGGGAGACGCAGCGTTTTATCTAAACGACTCAATTTTTGTTTTAGCCGGAGTTCATCTTTAAAGCATGCCAGTTTAACTGTTTCCCAAAACTGTGACAGTTGCTTGTGCTCTCATCTAAACTGTCAAGTCATCAAATGGCCAGTGTCATAACTGATCATATATGCAGCAGCATTGCAACTGCAGATCACACAGAGGCCGGGGTGTTGGTGTACTAAAGGTAAATAGACTGTGCACTTAGTAAATAAGGTAAAGCTTCACTTTACAAAGAATACCGTTCACATATATACAAGGAAAATACAAAAGCCTTTTTGCTTGCACATGATTGGATAATAGAAGTCAGCACAGCTTCCCCTCATTGACTAAGTGCACTTGCAAAGTGCATAGCGTATTTGCCTTTAGTAAATCAGCCCCTATGAAGGCAGCTTCCTTGTATACAGGAGGATTTAGTTGCCCTATAAACCCAAAGTTCTGCCAAAACTTTTCTTTTTGGTTTTGTACAGAGGGAGTAAGGGTTAGAACCCCCTTCAAGTGTTTTTGCTTTAGGCCCCTTTCACACTTGTGAGACTTCAAAGTCACACGATTTTACCGCGATTTTGCCGTGATTCGTGGCCGCGATTTTTGCCGCGATTTCAAGGAATGCCTGTGTAAATGGCATCAAAATCGGACCAAAGTAGTGCAGGGACTACTTTGAAGTCGTACTAATATGAATGGCTGTCATTGGAAATCATGGGGAACGACTTGTCATGCTACTTTGCAGTCCCAAATCGTGGGACAAGTCGTATAAGGCCCCTTTCACACTTATACGACTTTTACGGCAAAGTAGCATGACAAGTCGTTCCCCATGATTTCCAATGACAGCCATTCATATTAGTACGACTTCAAAGTAGTCCCTGCCAGGGCCATCTTTACTATTGATTGGACCCTGGGCAGACATATTCTTGGGCCCCCCATGCAATTTCGTGCTCCACCTGCTCTGAGACATACAATACATAGCAGCTAGACTCAAAATCAGTTTACTAAATCAGATCAGGCAGTGATTGCGATTGGTTGCTAGAGGTCACAGTGCGTGACTTCTGCTTGTTAATTGGTTGCTAGAGATTACTGTACATCAATACTGCTCACTGATTGGTTGCTAGAGGTTACTGCACTTTAGTACTGCCAACTGATTGGTTGCTAGAGGTTACTGCACTTTAGTACTGCTCACTGATTGGTTGCTAGACTGTACTCAGGGAGGCATGCTATACATATGAATGTGTATCTCTGATACAACGTGGACAGTAACAAACCACATTTATTTAAAGTGGAGCTAAACTCTCTCAATCATCATTAAATATTTTTAATCCTTATCCTGCTAATATTAGTAAATAAAAAGTACGGTTACTTTTTTTTTCATTTGTTCAGTTACTTCCTGGTTTCTGGCCTAGACCAAAATGATGTCACACATTCCAGGAGTCTTTATGGGCTTTTTTCTTTCGTGTGGAGGAGGGGCATTCTCAGCCATGCACACCCACCCGCCTGCATGCCTGAGCTAAGGGTAGATTAATTCCAGTAAGTAAATGCTACATGAATTATCCGCCCTTAGTCAAGATGGCCACATTTAGAAATGCTAGGAGGGGGGGATGTTTTTCAAAATGACTTCTCAAACAAAATAAAGCATGGAGAAATGGTTGGATGGGTTAGCTTGCTTTGAATATTACAAATGAATGAAATGGCGTTTGCACTTTGTGGTGCTCAGATACAGTTTAGTTCCTCTTTACTAGAAAAAGGCAGTATTAGAACATCTGTTTCTTTTTATTATTGTTCTCTGTGTCCTCTTGTCCCGGTGGCACCCTTTTATTTCTTGTCCTAATATCACCAGGACAGGAAGTAAGCATAAATCTATTCAATAAAGACAAATAACAATAAAAACCTGACAAAGAAAAGCGTATATGACTCATACCCACTCTGTGGAAAGCTACAAAAAAGTTTTTGCTCAAGTTGGGCTTTACCTAATACTACAAGCATAATACGTTCCAGGAGAATGCTTGTAATCCAAAGCGCTTGCATATCAAAGCGAGTTTCCCCATAGAAGTCAATGGAAACAAAGATAATTCGTTCCACATTGACTTCTATTGCATGCAATACCGCATGTTGCCAGAGGTGGGGGGGCATCGGAGAGACTCGCTCGGCTGAACTCGGAAACCCTCTGGAAGGCTCGGAAACACTCAGGAACAGAGTATTTCCGAGTGTTACTAAGTATTTCCAAATGGCTCCGAACCTTTCCGAGTGTCACCGGCGCCCCCGCACCTCTGGCCAAATGTGGTACTGCACACCACATTAGCTTAAATTCTGCTCGTTTTGCGAGACAACACTCACAAACCGAGTCTTGTTAACAGCGTTACTCGTTAACCAAGGTTCCACTGTAACTCCTTTAGTATCACCTGCAACCCATTCAGGCATTTTTGTGTTTGGTGTAAATATTTCTGGTTCTTTGGCATAATGGTTCTTTATGATGTAAATAATGAGTAAAATTGTACCACTGACCCATTAAAAACAAAAAAGACAAAACGTTAACCATACCAGTTTTCCCATGTGGTATAGCACAGTAAAGCCTTCTTAAAATGGAAGATACTCACATTTGTTTAATTTTTTTTTTCTCTTTTTTTTTTTTTGAGCTCCGCAGTGCGGTGCTAAGTCGATCCCTGTGAGGTAAAAAAGTGAACCGTGAAATCACAGCACACAAAAAAGTGCATAAGGTGTAAAGAATAGGAACAACTTTTGAAAAAGTGCACAAAGGGTACAGAATAGGACCAACCTTTGAAGAGGAAGGCCTTCAATCTTTGAACCCTCCTGGGGCACAAGGCTCCTGAGTAGGGTAAGGTATACTATGGTCTGCCTTGGCCAAAGGCAGGTGGATCCCCCTCCTTAGGGACCTATCAAAGCTGATCCTCCAAGTACTTCCAAAGAGAGACCCCTGGTTGGGAAGAGGAAAAAGACCTGAGGGCCACAGAACTAACTTCTCCCAGACATCAGGGCAGACCTTAACAAAGCTGCACCCTCGTGCAGTGCTAGTGCCAGTGAAATTCAATAGGGTCCAAAATCCATAGTGTTTTTCTGGCACCCCCGGAACGCCACTCCCAGGGCACACATCACCAGGAGTTCTTTATGCCTCCAAGAATATAGAATATACTCATATGTCTCATTACATCACATATCCATAAATATGTTCCATCAGCCAGATGCACATCCAGAACCACTGATGTATAGTGCAAATGTAGCATAATATTATAGAGACATTTATTCCAGACTGCATACAGATGTTTCAGTTTTTTTGGTCATCATCAGTGCAGTGTATGAAAACCATAACTTCCGTGGAATAGGGCTTGGGAACCAACAAGGCAGTATAAACATTCATGTTATGGTTAGCAGGTATTAACCGGTTCCCAATCGGCTCGCGCAGATTTACTGCGGCACAATGGCTCTCCTGGGTAAAATCAGAAAGTAGACGACTTTATCACCAAAAGGATTATCCCCTTGATGACTAGAGCAGTTTTCAGGTTTTGAAGATACACTATATGGCCAAACATTTTTAGACACCTGACCATCAGACCTACCTCTAGGGCCAGAAGTATGTGAAAACTCCTTCAAATTGCTCAGTTCATTTGTATCCAGTAAAGGGTACGGGTAACACTACAGCATACAAAGACATTTTGCACAATTGTGCGCTTTCAGTGCTCCATAAAGACATGGCTTGACCAGTTTGGTGTGGAGGAACTTGAGTGGCCTGCAAAGAGCCCTGTCCTCAACCCTACTGAACACCTTTGGGATAAATTGTAAGGCCTATTGTGCACCAGGTCTTCTTCTACAGCATGTCTACACCAGCTCTATGAAAACGCTAATGGCCTCCCTAGGGCCCTACCATATATCCTATTGGAAACCTTTGAAATTAACCAAAAGACCAATTGTGAGCCAGGTCTTCCTATCCAACAAAAATACCTGACCTCACAGATGGGCACAGCTTTCCATAGACACACTCGACAATTGTGTGGAAAGTCTTCCCAGAAAAGTGGAGGCCATCATATTTGCTAAAGCAGGTGGGGGGACTTGTTAAATATGCCCATGGCTTCAGAATGGGATGTTCATATAAATGTGATGGCCGGGTGCCAACTTTTTGTTGCTTAGCGCATATATCGCATATATAGCAGTTGGAAAAATGTTTTTTTTTGCTATCTGATATCTATTTGCTGATTAAAAATGTACATATGTATGACATTTTACCTACAGAAATGTTGGCTTAAATTAGATTTTAGGATGTTAGGCTATAGACGGTGTGCCAAAGACACCCTCCAAGCCTGGTTTTAGGCTGTATCTCCCCACAGCAGCTGGAAGGTGCGTGCAAGATTTATGGAATTCTATAAATACATTCTGAAAAAAAGATTTAGTGTTCTTTGAGGCTGAGCTCGCTGGAGGCAGTTGTCAGTGAGAATAAGACACAAGAAGTGATAGACTTTAAATTAACTCGCTGGAGAAATTTGCCAAGTAAGCCCGGCCAGCATCTTGTATCTGTATGGTATATGTCGCATAGTCTTAAGACATTTGGTGCTTGTGACATTTTAAAGAAGGACCCCACTAGGCGCATTTTTTGCATCCAAATTGCAGTTTTTGAAAACCAACAACCCTACTGTGAAAACCAAAGCAACATTTCTCGATTGTGATTTTTCCTTGGATCTAAGAGATGGATACAAATGAAAGAATCAGAAAACAATGTTTGACCACTGTTTATCCTCAGCATGTCATAGCTGAACATGTCTGAACCAGGAGGAAAAACATCTTCCAAGGGCTCTGGATATTTGTGGAAAGCAGGTATTGTATAGAATGCCTAGGAAATACATAGACTACGTGACACTTTTAGGCAAAGCATAAAAATGTTGTGTTATTTTAATATGCTTTATATTTTCCCTAGACATTGTATATATTACCTACACATTATACAGAACGACAAGTAATGTTTAGGCAAAGTATGAAAAGAGTCATGAAAAGGCATTTATTGAAAAGACGTACATGAAAATGAAAGAAGTACATAATAAAGTACAGGACTTGGCAGAGGTACTCAGTGCTCTCCGGTTGAGGCGAGCCTTAAAATCAGTTGTATGCCCTGACGAAAAAAAAAAAACCTGTAAGGCAAAGACATAATGAGCTAGTATGCACTGCATACTAGCTCATTATGAAATACTTAGAATGAACTTAAAATTACCATAGAATGAAGTGCCCTCACCGCCTCCCGGTCACCGCTGAGAGAGCTGACATGTTGCCTCAAGGTTTCTTTCACGGCTCCGGCGCTGTGAGTGGCCGGAGCCGCGAGGACGCCATTCCCGCGCATGCGCAAAAGTCCTCCATTCCGGCAAGGAGCTCTGATTTTCCAGCAGCATCTGCCGGACCTTCAGAGCGCATGCGCCGCTGACGTTAGCTGCTGCATTCAAGGTGAATATCTTCTAAACCGTACAAGTTTAGGGGATATTCATTTTACCTACAGGTAAGCCTTATTATAGGCTTACCTGTAGGTAAAAATGTGCAAGAGGAGGATACAACCGCCTTAAAAGTCATGTGCCGTGCCACGTGACAATAAAACATCATTAGCAGGAGTATTTTATACTTATGCTGGCCATACTTTATATAATTGTATTTCAATTTACCTTCAACTATGTAGTGCAAGTGCCTGCCTGATTGCAAACAAATTTAAAGTGTTTAGGTTTGACCTCATATTATATGATTTTGGAAAATCTAAAGGAAAATTTTACGAGAAAGTTGCATAATGTATGGCAAGCCTTAGCCAGTTTGCCTTTTGGCATTGCATAGAATGCCTAGAAAATATATGAAATATTAGGCTTTTAATACTTTGAGGTTGCCTTTTTTGGCATGCTATAGATTTCCTAGCAATTCTATGCAATGTCTAATTCCACACATTGATGGTAACATAGACACAATCTTTTCCAGGGCATCAGATTAGGGCAGCATATTAGCGCCTCTCTTTTTAGAAAGTTGGTAGGGAAGGATTCACCTAATTGTTTAAAAATGTTGGTGGTTGCTCAGTTCAAAGAGGACCAGTCATGACTTGGTTTACTGAATCTGAATTCAGCATTAATGCGTATATAAACTCTAATACTTTAACGTTATACAGTATGTTCTTGTACTTGAAATGGCCAAAGTTGTATTTCTATTTTCCCTGCTTACAGTTATACCAGCAAGTGTATCCATTAAATCTTCCTTTCCCAGTATGACAACACTAGGGTGTCTGCAGATAGACCCCCACTGCCTGGCAGTTAACTAACTGTGCAATGGTCCCATGCCACCTTCCAGCACTGCCGCAGCTCTAGCTAATGGTGGACAGCTTCAGAGTATGAGGGAGACTGTAGCCCACTCCCACCACCATTTTAAAGTGCTAGGGCCCGGGCAGCAAATCCTCAGACCCAAATACTGTCATGTGGGCATCCCCCTGTCTAAATAGCCAACACCACAGCTACAGCTGGCCATACACTGATTACAATTCTGCCAGTCCAGCAGGGACCAGATGAATTTTGATTGGCGTGAGGGCTTCTCCGTTCGAGAGACATTGATTGTTTAATGGACTTCTATCAGAGGGACATTTACCATCCTTCAGTAGCTGCGGCCACTGATCAGTGTATTCTGACAGCATCAGATTCTGCTGTCAAAATACAATGTCCTGGCAGGGGGGATTCCTCCATCCACCGCATTTGTGTGGATGGAGGAATCTGTTATTTTTTCCGTGTATAGCTAGCTTTTTATACAGATGAGGATGCTGCAGCGAGGAGGCAGCAAGGGAGAATTGTTTCGTAAGCATAAAAAACTGCTACTGGTCCTACAGATGTCATCACTCTGCAGCTTATTCAAATGAGTGAGCTCACAGCACACCAAAACATTCAAAAAACAGTCATTTGTAATTTTTGGCAATTCCGTACATTATGGTGCATGGTAACGTCCTACTGTGGGTTGTGGTGGGTTGCAGTGCCTGTGCGTTGGAGCCTGCCTTAATGTGCTTGCGTGCCATTTAAAATGGATTACTGCAACGCCCCACAGCTCAAAAGACTGTTTTCAGTGTCTTTATGATCTACAACATTTTTATGTGGAAGGAATGTGTTAATAATTAGGCTCTGATGTGTTCTTTATGTCGCCTCTTGTTGCTCATCAGACCCAACGGTGAGATCAGAACAAGGCAAAAGAATGCAAAGGAAACGATGACGATAATAGTTCATTTAGCTGTGAGCTCTGAGCGTCATATACAGCTCTGTCACAGAAGATAACGTTCATAGCCCTTCCTGCCTCTGCAGGCGAATCATACTCCATTACATGGCTGGGATCCTGACAGAACACTTTATTTGTTTTCGTGTTGGCCCAAGGAATGCTGGGTAACTGCAAATCTGCCCAGCAACAATTCCGATTTGCAGAGCAGGTAAACAGACAAAAGAGAGGAATTAAAAAGACACTGATTATTTTTTTCCTTCTAAGGAAAATTGTAATTCTCCTACTGGTTTAGGAAATAAATGCTGATGCACATTCACTAAAATGCCTTAAATTAAATCTAAACTCTAACTGGATGGCATTTAGTTTGCCATACATGATGTATTATAAACAATTGCCATGTTTTGTTTTTTTATACATTTTTTTTCAATATTTTACAGCTTTTTTTGCATTTCAATGCTGCAGATTTCCATTGGCCTTTTTTAGCCACTTCCTGTGTATATGCACTTGCTCCAGCATTGGCTGCATGGTGGATTATGTAGCCTCCACCAGGGGAATAATGGACAGAATGACAACATAGGAGTAAAGTTGGAGGCAGTTGTCACAATAAAACAGGAAATGTCTGAATATGGTAGAACTGCTAGCTATTCCTTTCACGAATAGCTGTATATTAAAAAAAAAAAAAAAAAAAAAAAAAAAAAAAGCTTATGTGAGATTTTAGTGGTTGGGTTTAAACATACCTCCCAACATTTTGAGATGGGAATGAGGGACACGTACTAGCAAATGTATGTAGGCATAGGACACGCCTCCTGCCACACTCCCTTAAAGGAGAATTAACCCCAAAAAAAGAGGTTAATTGAATCCACAAAGGCTTTTTTTTACCACTACTATTCCTTTATATTGGCTTTGAAAATTTACAAATGCAGCAATTTAGATTTTGGATGAAAGGTTTAGCACTGGGAAACACTTTTTTAAAGATAAAAAGTGCATTTTATATACAACTATATAGATCAGCCTAAAATGAGGGGAAAGAGGGACGGAGGGGCAGGGACAAATCAGGGACAGTCCCTCCAAATCAGGGACAGTTGGGAGCTATGGGTTTAAATCTACTTTAAGCTGGCCAAAGAGAGGGAGAAACCCACAACCAGCAATGTTAGGCCTAGGTGTTTCTCTACCTATCTAGGGCCTGTCTCATAGTGCACTGCTGTTCTAAAGGACTAGCGAAGAACTTTTTTGTCCATCTTTTGAGAACCGTGAAGTTCTAAGTTCATAATATGACACACAAAATACAAGATACCTTCCCTCCTAGTTAAAGCTGGAGACAGGGGAACCACCCGGCCTCTCCTTGTTTCATTGCTTGGAAAAGTCTATGCCCTGAAATATGTTTGCACAGAGAACTTCACTATCACCCCCAGTACTCTAAAGCCATGAGCACTGTTATTTTAAATAAAGCAAAGGAAAAAAATATATTTACCTTCCATGTGACTTGAAACTGGCACAAGTGTTTGTCTATAGAGCATGTTTGTGCAAAGCTAACACTACATCAATATCTTGAATGCGGCTCAGACACTGGACCCACCCCACCACAAAATGTGTATATAGTTACCAGGACAGTTGTTGACCAGTTGAAAAGTATCACTGCTGAAGTGCTTTATTCATCGGTATGTTGGAAACATTGAAATTATCTAATATAATTAGCCATAAAAAAAAAACCCCACTGCTTCCTCACTCCAAAATAGTTGGTAGGTAAAAAGCTACGGTGTCCTTTTTAGGACATCCTTCCTCCGTATTTTACAATCCTCCATTTATTGTTCAGGTTTATGAGGCTCTCATCCCAAAGTCACCTTCTAATGTCACTTTGGCTATGTTCATGCAGGCTTTAAAAGGGGGTGCCAAATGCATGTTCCTGACATTTCTTCATTGCTTTGCTGCGTTCGCTAACACTGGTATAACCTGCCCTCCTGAAAATATCCAATCAGTAAATCATTGTGCAGTTTAATTTGGTATCTGCTCACCTATTATCTGCCCCCCCTTCCCGGTTACTTTGTCCCCCTCCACTGTAAACTACACAGTACACAGACCTCAGACCAGCAGCACGGCTCTCTCACTGAAGTCGTGTCCCTCCTGTGGCTCCTCTTCCTCCTGGCTGTGTACACTAGAATATTGGAGCCAAAGAGGAGGTGGAAGAGCCAAGGAGTGTGTGCAGCTGTCAGTGGGGAGAGAGGTGTCGGCTGCTACGGAAAGCCGATCACCGTTTGCGGGACCCCGGGCGGCAGATGTCTAGCGCACCCCTGTCTGGCCAGTTACCCGGAGCTCAGTGCCGGTGTCTTGCCGAGAAAGTTCCCCCGGCGGATAAGGACCCCCCTGTACTGCGCAGGCGCTTGCGCAGTACGAAGCACAATGAAGCACAACGGAGTTTCCGAAAATAGCCAAAGTCAGTCAGCTGTACACGGCGCCTGCGCACTACATTCTGACCTATGTCTAGGTTCGAGCCCCACCATCCGAGTGGACATAGAGTTAGAATAAAAATGTACCGAGCGCAGCGAGGCCGTGCCCGAAGCGTGGCGAGCGTAGCGAGCCCGTGAGGGGCCCCGTTACAGGTGCCATGTACAGCTGATTAACTGTCTTCTGCTTCGGTTATTTCCGGCGGCTTCGTTATGCTTCGTACTGCGCAAGCGCTGCGCCTGCGCAGTACAGGGGGGTCCTTATCTGCCGAGGGGAACTTTCTCGGCAGAACACCGGAACTTGTTGTGGCACTGAGCTCTTGGATTCAGCTGTGCGGCTCTGCATGCGGGAGGAGGAGGAAGGTGTTTTTTTTTTGTGCGGGCGTCTTTTTTGCCCCCCCCCCCCCCCCCTGCAAAGTGCCTCTCTAGACCTGGGCCTTGTCGGCATAGACCAAAACAGCACTGCACTAAGGCCAGCAGAATACTAATTCCCGCTGCTCTAAATGTTACCTGCAATGTCTGTCCATGTCAGATGCTGCAGGCCAATTGATTTTCATTGCTTCACTGAAGGAGTAGAGAGATTCAGCAGTAACTTATAGAAGTTATGTCAGAAAGAATTTAAATATTTCCCCTTACTTACAAAGGGAATCTGCTCAATGATTTATATCTTATATTTGTAATCAGCACTGGTGAGCTCAATTGGTTGTCAGGGAACATGCTGCCATAGATACACATAGAACTGAAAAGTTGTCAGATAAGGGTTACATTTTTTAAATATCCCCGCTCTCTAGTGGCAGTTGAGCTGATGGCTGTGAATCTTTCCACAATCTATCTCTGTAAATAATCAGAAATAGTTTTAACTCTTTTCCAAGGAACCTTACAATGTTTGTAGCATGAACAAATTGACTTAGCTAAGAAGAAAATTGAAATTGTGGGAGCAATGTCCAAAAGCTAACAACATTTCCTAGATGCCATCGGTTTCTGTAGAAAAGCTATCTCTGAAAATAGCCATTAAATAATGTCCAAGAACATAGAAGAACCAGTTTGTCTATCACTACTAGACTCTAGCTATGATAAGTGGTCTTGCTAACCAGTAGTAAACAGTGGCAGTTCTGAGTTTTGACACTAGAAAAGGAAGTACATTTTTCCATTATAAAGTGTGTTGGGGGTCTCATGGTTGTAAGGTATGTGACAATGCATGCAGGAATATCTGCCAGACAATTTTGATAAGGGAGACATGTTTACAATGAAGGGACCCTGTCAGGGAGTACTGGATGTCTATGTTCCTCACTGTACACTGGTTCCTTCCTCTGACCCCTACATCACTACAGGACTCAGCAGTGACTTAGGCGTTGGATGAAGGTACTGGTGGGGAACACAGGCATATGATACTCCTGGAGGAGATTGAACTTCAAAACGACTAAAAGAGGCTACAGGTCTGGAAACAAGGAGAGGTAGGAGTTAGGTCTTGATGAGTTTATAAACCTGATAGGGGTTTCTTTAAGGAACCAGGGAACATTTGCTCCTGGTCACAAGAACAGAACAGGTTACAACTTTAATTTCTTAGGCACATTGGTTTCTGTGGTTTTCCGGGTCTGTACAGGCATATATTTAATATGTACAATATCTTTATTTTATTGTTTTGCAAAAACAGGAAGCACATGCTTGATATGGGCAGCGTCTTGTCTTGAATTATTCCCAAGATCGCTGTACTGTCCTTCAAGCCAATCATGTGGCCAGTTAATTTTCTGTGAAATCAGAATTTCCCATCCAATCCGCAGTTCAAAAAGAGTAAAACACACACAACACAAAAAGAGTAAAAAATCTAGTTAGTCACGTCAGTCACCTCCGTATGCCATTATTGATTAATGATTGATTAACAGCTGGCTACATTCTTTACTCAGAGTATGTAACGCCTGCATGTAAAACCCTCTATGTATCTCACAAGAGGGATTTGGCAGTTGTTATCCGGGTGGATAATTAATCAGCCACAATGCAGCTCTCTTGGTGTCTGCAGAGTCGTGATGGATGTCGGCTAGTACAGGTCAATTTTAATGTCTTTTACGCTCAATTCCCAAGATGGACAGCATAGCCATCATAAATTTCCACATATGTCTAAAGGCTATTTAATCTGCTACAGTCAAGAGCTAGTCAACTGCCTTTATGGGTCAGTTACTTGTCTGTCCATGGTGGTATTTTCCATAAGGCTACAATCAAGCAAAATAATCCGGTTGCGCTGTCGCTCTATAAAATTTTTTATTGTGAATAAATCTGCCCACACCATATAACACTTCTCAAAAATGCACACAAATTGCAATATAAATTAAAATAAACGTATCATTTTTTCCACATATCATTTGAAATCAATACGAATGTCCGAGTGAATCATGGCCCCTATTTGTTTCTTCCTTAAAGCGGAAGTAAACCCATCGATTTAACAGTTTAAAAAAAAAAGGCATTCCGGGAATGCTAACTGCACATTGGCTGTGCTCTCAACCAAACAGTCAAACCATCCAATGGCTGGTGTCATAACGGATCACATGTGCAGCACCGTGGCAGTTGAAGATTAAACAGAGGCAAAGATGGCAGCTTCCTTGGCTGAAAACGATAGGGGGGTTTACTTCCACTTTAATATTTTTTCATTGTACACTCAAACAAGTTCACTCCACTCCTCCACCTCCTGTGAACCACCAACACCAGTTGTACTCTCACCTTTTGTTTATGACCCCCCCCCCCCCCCACTATAATGTAAAGTTATAAATATCTTGTATCCCCTTTAAACTGGATCTTTTATCCTCCAACCCTTCTTTCTCCTCCACTGCTCCAAAAAAGGTGGTCCTCAGAAGGTGGAGGAGTGGAGTGAACTGGAGTGGAGTGAACTGGAGTGGAGTGAGAACATTTAAGGAAAAAATATAAGAGAAGACACAAATAGAAACTGTAATTTACTTGGATATTTTTTTGGTTTTTAATTGCAATGTAAAAAAAAATATAAGAAGCATTACACTATTTATTTTAATTTATATTTTCTATAAGGCTGGTAAAGTCTGGTGGATAGGGCTGAAAGTAAAAAAGTGGGGAGCAGGAAGGAAGAAAATAGAAAGCAGAACTGCAGGCGAGACTTTTTTTTGTTGTTTTGATTGGGATGGTGAAACTTTCAGTTAAAATCAACTAGTTACATTCCAGGTGCATTAAAACAAAAAGTGTGCAAAGTTTCACAGTCTTTATTGGAAAGCAGCCACAGCCTGAATAGAAAAACCTGTGTACTGCCTGTCTGTTGCATAGAAGTACTAGTGCCCTCTGTGTGGAATCGGGGTCTCTCTGCAGGGGCCTAACACACCCCTGCTAAGTCAGAATAAGAGCAGTCCAATCAGCTAGAAGCATGAGGTTTGCAGGTTCCAATCACCCTGAAAGGCTGTCCAATGTGGAGTCCACAATACACTTCTCTATTTGGTCTGGAGGCAGGGGGTAGTCTTCTTTATGGAGTTATAGAGATAATATTTATGTAATCAACAAATATTTTTGGAAAAGTTTCTTTAAGGGTTCATGTACAGACTTAAAAAGGAGCCAAATATAGTATGGTCTCATGTTGTTTGACTTGCTTATGAGTTGCTCAAGGATTTTTTTTAAAGCATTTGTAACCCCCCACCCCCCCCCCCCCCAAAATGTATCCTGTTCCCTTAAAGCATGAGTAACAGCACAGTGCTTGTACTGTGTCATTTGGCCCTTTCTATCATATTTAAAAAACCTGGCTCATCCTGCCTGGCTATACCCTCCCTCCTGTTAACTGACCACAGTTTATTATGGCTGCTGAGCCCTGACACCATGGTCAGTTTACGCAGCTCTCCTCTCTGCTCTCCCCCCTCCCCTCCCTGTCTGTCAGCTAGTCTTTGCTACTATGCTCTCTGCCTCTTCCCTTCCTGCTTTTATCAGAACTGTACAAAAAACATACCATCCCCTCTGTTAGCTAGCAGTATCTGTCCTAGTGCCTGTGCTGCAACAAAAAAAATGCAGAGAATACCTTATAACCGAGCGTCTCTCTTATGTTACTCCTCGGCCCTCTCTCCACCCCTCCTCCTTGGCTGACGTCAGGCATGGAGTCACGTGAGTGCCGGGAGATGCTTGGTTATAAGGTATAATCTGCATTTATTTTTTAACACAGGCACTAGGATAGATAATGATAGCTAACAGAAGAGATGGCATGTTTGTAGTACAGTGGCTTAACAACCACTTTAAGCTGTTTCTGAGCCGCTTTGTCCTGCCTCTGAATTGCTTCCGGCTGCCTCTGAGTTGCTTGCAGTGTCTTTTGTATTGTCACTAACTTCCAGTCTGAACAGCTCACCCATAATGACTCCAAGGCTCCCTTTAGGTACATATCAGTAATCATTGTCTTTCAAAAAAACGAACTTTGATGTAAAGTGCAACATTACTACACTGAATTTTATGGAATTGATTCAAAGACCAAAAGTTTGTCTTTTTATGTTAAGTGCTGATCATCTTTTTTAAGTGCTTATGTACTCAGGCCATATTTTGCGTTTGGGCATTTTTTTTAATTCCATACATAGAAATGTGAATGCATAAGAAATGTAACCACTTGCCGACAGGCTCACGCCGATATAAGTGGCACGTACGTTGCTGCATCATCGGCGGCTAGCAGGCGAATGTGCCTGCCATGCGCCGCGGGAGCATATCCACGGGTCCCACGGACTCGATGCCCGCCAGTGGCCCACGACCGTCGCGAGGAGAGGCAGAACGTGGAGATGCCTATGTAAAAAAGGCATTTTCCTGTTCTGCCTAGCAACATGACATGGATCTACTGCTCCCAGTGATCGGGAGCAGTGATCTCTGTCATGTTCTAGTGAGCCCATCCCACCTCCAGTTAGAACATGCTGAGGGAACACAGTTAACCCCTTGATCGCCCCCTAGTGTTTAACCCCTTCCCTGCCAGTGACATTTACACAGTAATCAGTGCATTTTTATAGCACTGATCGCTGTATAAATGCCAATGGTCCCAAAATAGTGTCAAAAGTGTCCGATCTGTCTGCCGCAGTTCCGCAAAAAAGGGCTTGATCAGGAAAGGAATAAATCCTTCCGGGGCTGAAGTGGTTAAGGCTGCTTGGAGCAGCTTGAAGCAACTTAGAGGCAACTTAAAGCAAGTCGATAGCAGCTTGAAGGAACTCAGAAGCAATTACCTAATGTGCTTAAAGCCTGATGACATCAGGAACTGAGACCACTGGAGCATAGGCGAGAAGACACTGCAAAGACTGGGCTAGCAGCGCATAAGATTGACTAAGTAAATCTTCTTTAACAAGTCCCCTAGACCTAAACGAGCAAATAGCCCTTGCAGTGGCCCACTGTAAGGGATTATTTTCAGGTTTCCCTGAGTTGGGCTTTAGAAGTCAATGTACATAGGCTTTTGTTTGCATCTGAGCCGCTGTTGTTCCCTGCATGCTATTAAAGGTATTTTTTTAAAGTACGTCAGGGTGTTGCATGTGCCCTAGTTATACCATATTGCCCCTGTCATCTTGCCTTGCAATATTTTTGCAAAGAGTAAATGAGCTATTGCTTGGAGATTCCACCTATATGCAAGGGATATAAAAAGCTAGTGGGTGATTCATCTCACCAGTGCCCACCCAATCTCAAAAATGTCAGTTTTAACTGGACTAACCCTTTTATTTCAGGGTGCACATGGGTCATAAATAATTACAAAATGTAAAGCACCTACACTAGTAGAAATTCATTTGAAATTTTTAGTTTTAAGAACGCTTGTTAAAAATTTTCGAATTATTATGGGGTCAAATCAACATTCGTTTTCGACCAGAGTGGCGAGAATAGTCAAAAGAGCAAAATGAAAATCTTTCCTCAAACTAGTTTCTAATTATATGTGGTTTTTGTTCGGAAAAATTGCGTTTATTCCAAAATCAGGTGTTAAATGCAAACAAAATTTTTAAGTAATTTTGAACATTTTTCAATCAGAGAGAATTTTCATAAGATTGTCTGCTTGGATATTCATACGAATAATAGTTTGAAAATCTAGTAGCGTATGGCCAGCTTTAAGGGAGTGGCATAGAGTAAATAAAATGTTGGGTAATAATCATGAGAAAACAGAACTCAACATGTGAGATTGCTACAAGGCTGACTTCTGTGCTGTGGATTTGAGCCAATCTAGAGGTTAGCAGGAGGTTACCCTGTCTGCCTGTCTCCAAAATACCCATCTAGTACTAGTAAGACTGCCAGCAGCACTGTAACTGTAACACTAGTCTCATTAATACGGCCTCCCGATATATCTGTCCACCTGTTACACTCGTTGCATACACACAGCCCCTGTTTCCCCTTTTAAACAGTTTGCGTACCAGTCTACATTCCCCTCTGTCTGCAGTTGGTCAAGCTGCGTCCTGTACAGTACATTATATGCGAAGAATGTGGCGGACACCTGGTAGAACCACTGTCCAGATTATAGGTAGCAACCAGAGTCATGACAGGCAGATCTGTTCACAGGGGGCCCTTACTAGGGCCAATCTTGGCAGAAGCTTGAGGACAAGAGCCTTCCTATTTTTCTATAAGAGGTACAAATATGGCTGTCCTTAGAGGGAATGTAAGACTGAGCTAGTTAGTACACAGCTTTTCAGAGCTGATCACGATAATTCATGTGAAATTATACGATGGGAAAAGCACAAAAATTTAGATTTTCGTTAGTACAATGCAAATATACTATAACACATTACATGACTTCCGAATTTTTTATTCTGTCATACAAGAATTTTTGTAACTTTAGTAAACTCTTCATTTTCGATATGAGGCTAGCATGCAAAAAAAAAAAAGGACGATCGTTCATCTGATGATCTTATGTGTCTCAGTTTTTATTTATGTTTTTAGAAAATTTCAGCAGCTGCAGAAATAGAAAGGTAATTTAAATTTTTAATATCATAAAATTGCAAAATAGCTTGTGTAGCAATTTTATATGCTATAATATATTTTTAACAAAAATTGAGTTTAAGGAAAATTACGGTTCCATTTTTAAAAATACCCAAACCTCTTCTGTTTTGTAGGGAAGAGGTTTGAGTAATGCATGGACATACATTTTAAACTTTAAGGGCTCAACCGTTAACGTATTTGAACACAGCTTTCTATGGGCCATGCACACAGATGCATAAAGATAAGAAAATGTGTGCTGCATTGAGATCCCTACAAAAAAAAAAAAAAGACAGAAAAATCTGCATTTCAGGTCCTGCAGAAGGACTGTACAGCCGTGGCCAAAATTGTTAAGAATGACACAAATATTAATTTTCACAAAGTCTGCTGCCTCCGCTTTTATGATGGCAATTTGCATATACTCCAGAATTTTATGAAGAGTGATCAGGTGAATTGAAAAGTCCCTCTTTGCCATGAAAATTAACCTAATCCCATAAAAAAAAACATTTCCATTGCATTTGTGAAGAAGGCTTCAGGGCGCCCAAGAAAGTCCAGCAAGCGCCAGTTTTGCCTAGAAACACAGCCATGAATAAAGAATGGTACAAAAAAATCCTCCGAGAGCAACTTCTCCCAACCATCCAAGAGCAGTTTGTTGAAGAACATTGCCTTTTCCAGCATGATGTAGCACCTTGCCATAAGGCAAAAGTGATAACTAAGTGGCCTGGGGAACAAAACATGGACATTTTGGCCCCCATGGCCAGGAAACTACCCAGACCTTAATCCCATTGAGAACTTGAGGCGGGTGAACAAAAAAAAATCCACAAAATCCAACAAAATCCAAGCAGTGATTATGCAAGAATGGGCTACCGTCAGTCAGGATGTGGCCCAGAAGTTGATTGACAGCATGCCAGGGCGAATTGCAGAGGTCTTGAAAAAGAAGGGTCAACACTGCAAACATTCACTCTTTGCATAAACTTCATGTAATTGTCAATAAAAGCCTTTGACACTTATGAAATGCTTGTAATTATATTTCAGTATACCATAGTAACATCTGACAAAAAGATCTAAAAACACTGAAGCAGCAGACTTTGTGAAAATTAATATTTGTGTCATTCTCAAAACATTTGGTCACGTCGGTATTTGTTTTGATATCATTTACATTGTCATATGATGCTGTTATAGCATCAAAAGGCCATTTATGCTGTAACGCTGTACATATGTAAACCTTGCTCAGATGTACCTATTTATGCAGGATTTTTCACTAGTTTCCATTTTTTTTAAATACCTGTGTGCATGTACCCTAACAAGAGGCTGGTTAAAGGAACTTCATGGCACTCACTAGTTCAAATGTTAAAGGCCGTTCTCGGGCAGACTACAAAATGGCTTTCCTTGCCTCTTCCTCAGCAAACCTGCTGCTTCTTGTTAATAGTCAACTATAAATTGAGTAGGTTGTTTTCACATGAACATTACTCAGTGATAGTGTAAATGGCAGCAAGTCAGCAGTAAAGTCAAACTGAAGAGGTTACAAGTGGTATTTTTCGGTGACTTTTTTACGAGGTAACATGACCGAGTCATCGCTGCGATTTTCCGATATCCAGCCGTGCTAGCTCAGTACAGAACCGGCCCCGAGTGCACAGCACTGATCCCCAGAACAGGTGCCTCAAGTTCAGACATGCTAATTGGCTCGTCGTAAAGCATAAGCGTAACTTGTCACACATTCACCTGTTAAAACAGATATTTAGAATTTGCCACTAATCCCCTTTTCACGAGTCAGTTTTCACAGTCAGCACACTCGGCCTCTGTGCCTGCCGAATGAAGGCCCCATTCTTCGCCTGAGTTATAGCGCCTGGGCCGCACCAACCCTGTCACTAGGGATGCTCTGGGGTTAAGTGTCTTTAGTTACAAGCTAAAACTGAATTGTTAATCCTGCTATCATTTCTATCAGGAACTTGATATGTAAAAGGTCAAGCAACCTCCCTAACGTATTTCTGAGAACATATTTTTACCAGATATCTTGAAAGGGAAACCGTCCTAACTTTTTTTTTTTTTAAGCAAGCTGTAAAATGTAACACATTTAAAGGAACATTTGTAACATATTTATTTACAAATGGTGGTAGTAATTAGCTTAAATTACTGTATATTTGAAGGCAAAAGTTTTTTTTTTTTGTAGTACAGTAAAGTCTTCCTAAAACAGAAGATACTCAGATGTTTCATTTTATCACATATCCAAAAAAAATAAAATAATTATTTCTTCTTTTTGTGACAGTGGACTGAGCTATCCAAATGATTCTGTTATGTGCATTTGGCCAGAAAATTGTCTTTAAATACATTTTATGGTGGATAATACTAGCAAAAGTATGTTCATGTATTAAAAAAACCTTATTTCTTTCAAAATAATTAATTTAAAAAAGAATAATAATAAATACAATGTATTTAAGTATAGATAGATAGACCTCCTGCCTTTGGAGAAGGAAGCATTCTGTAGCACTAACATTCTTTTTGTTCTAAAGTAACGACACTGCGCCTCCATAGTTACTGTATAGTCAGTCACATTTGTTACCCTAGGACAGGAAGTATGTCCCTAACAAAATCACTAGGTGGAAAAAAAATATGAAAGCCTGAAAAAAAATGCAATCATCATATCTAAATACTGGTAAGCTTCAATCTATTACATTGTTCTTGGGTTTACATATTCTAAAATATTATTTCCCTGCTATTTTTGTTAAAAAAAAAAAAAATTCTCTTAAAACATCAAACTACTAAAACATTTTGGGGTTGAATGTACCCCTGCATTTATTTCTGATGCTCTAGTTTGTATGTCTCTCATACAAACTCAAGAATATTTAAAAATTCTGTTTGATGTGAAGTGACTTAAATGCCCAGAGCAAGACTAATTTTATTCAGCAGAAAGAAAGTTGGAAAAGCAAGAGATTTTTTACTTTGAATTTATGCTCTATAAGATTACAGGGAATCAATGAATATGTATTGCTGTGTCTAGGATCAGCCAAACTGTTATGCTTTTCCAAAAATAATTTAATAATCACATTTCCTGTGATGCCATTAAGTCTAGATGGGTTGTAGACAGCAAAAAAGTAGTGCAATATACTGCCAATGACAAAAATACATTTCAGATCATACATTGTCATCATTTATATGCTGTATATTTAAATGTATCCCTGCATGATCCAATGAGACTCTTAGATAATAGAAATATGGATGGTAACTATCTTTTTTAAAGGTATAGGCTCTTGGTATTTCATCCTGATCCAACCTCACTGCCTAGATTATTGTAACGTTTACCAATGTATGCTCCCATGCAAGAACGGGCCCAATGCAATTAAGATTGCAGCACACAGAGCCTGCACTTTTAAAGAACAGGTCAGCAGAGTCAACCACACATTTTGATCATCACAGGTTCTCTTTAAATAAGGTGCTTTATATAGGGTGTGTATGGATACTAATACTTATGCCGCGTACACGCGGTCGGAATTCTCGTAGGAAAAAGCTCTGATGGTTTTCCCGTCGGAATTCCGACGGAATTTCGCTCAAACTGTCTTGCCTACACACGGTCACACCAAATTCCGACAGTCAATAACACCGCGGCATACAACACGTTCAACTGCACTATAAAAGGGAAGTTTAATGTTTCCGAGCATGCGTCAAATTGTTTCCGAGCATGCGTCGGAATTTTGCGCGTCGGAATTACATACACACGATCGGAAAATCGTCGGAAAAATTAAGAACAGGTTCTCAATCTAAAGTCCGTCGGAAATTCCGACAGAAAAACACAGATGGGCATACACACAGTCGGAAAATCCGATGAAAAGCTCCCTTCGGACTGTTTCCATCGTAAATTCCGACCGTGTGTACGCAGCATTAGTGTATGCTCATCAACACATCAAACACTGGCAGCTCTTATTATACATGTTATTGAATATCTATTTGGTCTTGTCAGAAACCCAGGGAGCTCTTAAGTTTCTGTGCACTCCGCAGGATCATCTCAAGTAGTTCAGTTTGCCTCTGTGAACTACAGAAAATCTTCCTATATGGTATGGAGTTGAGGAAAGGAACCAGTGTTCTGTAGTCCTGACACATTTCCTGTCCCAGGGTGGCAACGCTGCTTCTCTACAGATACAGTACAGTGAGTGAGGGTTGTCACCCTAGGACAGGAAGTGTGTTACTGGCAGGATCACTAGGTGGAAAAAAAGAAAATGATTGCAGTCACCACATCTAAGGAGCTGCAGTATATTACATGTTTTTCTTTTGTTTAGATACACTTTAACGTTGACTCTCTTTAAGTACCCAGCCTTAGCTAATGTGCTGTCTTAGTTAGCAGAAAATTGGGTTTGAGGGAAATCTGAGAGTGGCTATTATTGGTGCCAGGTCTTGCTCACATTCATCCATGGCTTTAGCCTTTGGATGTATAGAGTATAGAGATGATTGGAAAAGTGTGGTGTAGCACATTCCTGTCTGGTGAGTGGTAGACCTTTGCCCTAACTGCATGTCATGTGACACAACATGTCATCCCTGGCTGCCTCCTCATCTGTGATTTGTGCTGTGTCGGGGCTCTGAGTGTGGTGTGCCGTGTCAACCCAGGGCTCTGTGTCAGGAATTCTCTTCTCAATGTTGCCACTTGGTCAACTGTAAACTGAAACCACAACGAATTACACAGCAGACAGCAGACAAATTGGATGCCATGGTCTTCTAAGTCATTTGGTTCAGAAAACATATTAACTGTTTAAATATAAATACACATTTACGACTAATGGGCAGGTTTCAGAACTATCCTACTGGCTACTTATGTTATTTTTATTTTGCCAAAGCTGTAATGTTCTGAAAATTAGTTTCAGTAGGTTTTTTTGTCCCATGAAAAGTTGCTCTTTATTTTTTATTTTAGACCAAATGGACAATTTTCCATGGTGCAAGATTTAATTTCTTAATGTTTATTAAAAAAACAAATGATGTGAACCTTTTTAGTGTTTATTGAGCTCCAACATTTTAGGAAAGAAGCAGACACACAACTGATAGTCACATGTTCTGTGGCAAAACGTAACCAGGGGATCTTGACACTTGACAACCCATTAGGCTTACAAGTACTAAAGTTTGATAAAACAATGTAAAATTCGATTTTTTTTTTTTTTTTTTTTAATTCAAGTCCCTTGGCATTGTGCAACTTAAGGCATCGCATCATCACTCCCAACAAGTATTACCCCCCGAAATATGACCAACCTTGTCACAGTTAATAATTGTATGACGAACAAACAACAATAAACAACGGTGATGAAAATTCTTCAGTTGTCATTACTACTATTAGCTTAAGAAATACCATAAAGCCAGGTGAGAATTTCATTTTATGCCACTGCTAAAAAGCTCCACCCAGGACAAAATTCTTCCCTTGCTTCATACTAAGAACTGTCCTGCTTTTTACACCTAAAGAGGCTGGGATAAAAAAATAGAGAAAGGAATGTGATGAAGAAAGTAAAACATCTTTCTTCTGTACAGAATGTAATATAAGACCACTACTGCTAAATAACGAAGATGACGAGTATATCATAAGGCTCCTTATTCACATGGGCCTAGGGATGGCTGCCACCTCTGCACCCCCTGTAGCCAAAACATATTGTATAAAGTAATGAAGAAGGCGTGACAGCATTGAGAAGGTGCACTATATGTGGGCACTCACCACTACGCCTGAGCTTGGCAGACATCACATTCCAAAACCATGGCCATTAATATGGAGTTCCCCCACTCACTTTGCATCTATAACAGCCTCCACTTTTCTCTTAAGACTTTCCGCAAGATTTTGTAATGTGTCTATGGGAATTTGAGCCAAAACATTTCTGAGGTCAGGTATTGATATTGGATAAGTAGGCCTAGATCACAATTAGCATTCCAATTCATCTCAAAGGTGTTCAGTAAAGTTGAGGTCAGAATTCTTTGTAGGCCACTTAAAGCAGAGTTCCACCCAAAAACCCTTCCCCACTTCCGGAGACAGCGGAAGAACGCTGTTCCCTTGGTAGTTTGGCACCCCTTCTTCTTCCTCCGCCGCCGGGCCAATTAGAAAGCACAGCACGCTTCAGGAGTGCACGGTAGAGATCCGACTGTGAAGCCAAAACGCTTCACTGCCGGTTTCCCTTACCAGGAATGGCAGCGGCAGCACCCAACAGGCGACATCCGAAAAGCGGCTGGGGTGCCAACATTGCGGGAACCCTGGACAGGTAAGTGTGCTAATATTAAAAGTCAGCAGCTACAGAATTTGTAGCTGCAGACTTTACATTTTTTCTTTGGGGGAAGGGGGGGGGGGTTAGTGGCAGAACACCTCTTTAAGCTCCTCCACAGCAAAGTCATCAAACCACATCTTTATGAAGGTGGGTTTGTGCGCAGGAGCACAGCCTTGCTGGAACGGAATAGGGTCTTACCCAAACTGTTACCACAAGGTTGGAAGTGCACGATTGTCTAAAATGTTTTTGAATGCTGTAGCATTAAAGAAGAAGTATAGCCAAAGCTATTTTGGCTATACTTCTCCCATGGATCACAGGAGTTCAGTTAGTTCTTCACTCCTGTGACTCATCAGATCGATGCTGCATCCACCTAGGTCAGTATATTTTTTCTTTCTAAATCCCAAACTTCTTTTTTAACAGTGTCCTGAACTTTTGTTCCCCTTTTGTGATGTAGTCTAACTATCCTTGATCAATTGAGCCAGCATCATGTAGGGATTCATTCTACAGCTCAGTATAACAGTATTGTTGATGATGTGTGCAGTCATGGGTTGTGCAGCGGTGTTAATGGCAGAGATGGGGTTAACCTTTCCTTCTTACGCCTTTATTTCCAGTACCTTATGATTAACCTAAAACACTTGTGATTACACAATGTACTGAACACCTGAATGAACTGAAATTACCAGTTTGCTGTCTTTTGTCCTCCACACTGGTTGAACTGAGGTCAGAAATGTTTTAGACGAACCCTTCAAGTTAGTGAACAGCGCTGTGGAGATGACTAACATTACAGAAGAATTTAATGATTTTATGCTTATATCTGTGCTTTCTTATGTCAAACGTGTGCCAGTAATGGGAGGGTTTGAAACTGTAAAAGAAGATTGGACAGAGCTCATAGAGAAGGACAGTGTAGAGGTACAGTTTATGTGTTCTCTCTACTACCTAGAGGTCACCAAATGATTGAGACTATCCTTCTTGTAAGGAAATGCTCCTTCTGGTTGACAATACTCAGCCACTGGAGATTGGGGAATTACACCAGAATTGTCTTCTACTCTGGTTTCTGGTTGTCCTTGTAGGGAGAACTGTGTTTTCATTAGATGATGGATCTCTCAGAGGGAGTATATGTACGGTATGTTATGGTGGCGACACACGCTTCGATTTTATTATCCAATCGATATTGATCAAATTGGCAAACAATCACATATCGAAACTTCCCTTCCAATTGATTTAGATCAGATTTGATCAAACAGAGTTGATCACCCATGGTGGAAAATCATCAATCGCATTGCATCAGTTGGCAGCAATGAGATACTTTGTTCATGAATCTGATTATATTTAAATTGATCACATTATCAGATTACATGCTGGAAGCAGAGACGCAATCGATAACTTACGATCATAAGCTATGAGCGTATCCTAAATACTGATTTAAATCCACGTCCCAGTGTGTATCATATTGATTGAATAGGTTTTCCACTGTAGATTGAGTATTCCTATAGAAAAGAATAAATAGATCGGAAAATAAATCAATCATTTATTGAAGCGTGTATGACTACCAATGGATTCTAAAAACAGACCTAAGAGGTCAGGGAAGATAGACTGTACACAGATTGAGATAGCAATGTGAACAGATACAGCTGAAACCTACAGTGTACATGGAGCATGCAGACTCCTCTCCAAATTATGAATGGCATGATTTATAGGAGGCATTTAGATATGGTTTGGACACACTCCGGTTAACATTTTCCCAACTAGGCTATAATGTTTTATGTAGGCTCATCTTATCTTTCAATCACTGTGTAATTGTGGCACCATTTTCTAATAAGGGTTAAGCTGGCCATGCATGGATCGAAATTTGGCCAGTTCAGTAGGGACTGGGCAAATTTCGATCCATACAACATGGGTGCTGTGGTTGTAGAAAAGTCGATCTACCAATCGACTTCTGTACATCTGCCCTTTCAGATTTTCCCTGCATGATCAGCGTCACAGTCTATAGACTGCAGCACTGATCAGTGTGTTCTGGTGGCAGGGAAGTCTTCCCACTGTCAGAATACCATAGCTCAATGGGAGGATTCGAAAGTGTGGATGGGGGAATCGGGTAATTTTTTGGTTCAACCCACTGTTTGATTGAACATAACTGACTCGTGTATAGGCTTCCTTTGCTTTGGAAATGTCTATTCCATCAATAGTGTAAGGAATATACAATACAAATATAGGAATGTATGGTTATTTTAGTTGGATAAAGTAAGGAATAGGTTAAACCCCTGTATATGTTTTGCTGCTTATAATCCAATGTGGAGATTTATTTTCACTTCCTGTACCAGAGATGTAACAGGAACTGAAGGCATATAGTAGGGGAAATTACACTCATAGACAGTTGTCACCGGGACATATGTCTCCATTAGAAGATTTCCCCTCATCTGTTCTGGTGACAACCCAAAAATTTTGGATTTTCCATCACCTTCAATTTCTGACAATGGTCAGCAGGAGAAGCAGAGATGTTGAATCTCCCCAGTGGGAACACAGACAGCAATAAAATCACTATCCAAAACTGAAAAAAGAAAAAAAACATTTTGGCTCCTGGGAGTTTAGGGCATACTTGTTATTCTCTACATTGGAATTTGGAACATCGCCTACCTACCTACAACATTTTTTTTCTCATCAGGCGACCCCATTGCTTGAAATCCCATTACCAATAATCTTGTGTTCAGGGGACACCAAGTTGTTTAGGTCAGGATAGCTGTAGAAGTTCACTATTCTCACTTGTTGATCACAGGAAAGATGGTCGGCACTCAGGATACCATCCAAAAATAACCTTCCTTTATTAAAAAAGCATGTACAGTAGCTATAAAACACCAACACATTTTGTCCATCAGGCTTAATCATGGCCTTAAATCAAGCCATTCATAATTCGGAGAGGTGTCTGAGCACCGGGTGAAGATGTTATGCATGATACCACTAGTGTACATGATTGGTTATCAGAATCTGGAACCCTCTCACATGGGTCTTCTTTCTGGCCATAGGAAATAGCTATTATGAGGTTCCGCCTATCTCTATACATTTATATGGAAAATCTAGCAAAGGGTATAGGATGTAGAAATACTGCAACACTGCCACTGTTTTTTTTTAAGGCCAAGCATGTCCTAAGTGCCTAAGCAGAAGGTGAATCTAGGCCTTCAAACTTCCTTGCTGGGGTGCCTGAAAGCAGTAAATCCTCATTGATACAAAACTCCACCCAACTTTACCCAATGCATAAATATATTTTGGTGAAATGCTACTTTGTATGTGAAACAATGGGGGAAGCTCATATTCATTTTATACAAGATTTATCTTGTATGTAGTGCCAACAGTTTGTGCAATGCTTTACAATATAAAAGGAGACAGTACAGTCATAAATCCGCCGTCAGGGATATCCTTAATGTGACACTTATGTTACATGTCAGGACTGCACAATAGTGGCCCAATGCCAGGCCTTCCAGCACATAGCCAACAATTCTCAGCTTGAAAGGTTGCTGGGAATGGCCAGTAAACCTATTAAATGATCCACCTGTGGCTACCCAACAAAGAATGATCTCTCGTGTCCTCAGAGCAAAGCAGACATGTGAAAACTGAACTCAATCTATTATTTAGGTTGCATCAATAATATAATGGTTAAAATAATGCATCTGTGTCCTAATAATTGGGAGTAAAAAACCCAACCACGTGACTGCGCTTTAAAGGGAAAATTATTACCTAATGACTAAGGATGAGTAAAAATTACAGTTTTTGTTTCTTCACAATTTCGGAGGAAAGCTAGAGATTTCACAAAATTTCCCTATTTTGACTAAACGCAATGGGGGTTAATGAGAAGGCAAAATTAAGGTGGGTGTAATGGGCTTCAAATGAATTCTGTGGGTTACAGACACTTCTTTCAACTTTACTATTCGTGTATAGATCCGTTCTTATGACTGTCGCCTTCCCCTCAATATTTTCATTTTTTTTTTAAACACTAAAAAATCTAACAATAAAAAAAATTAAAACAGCAGTAGACAACTAGTTATTAAATGCAAGAAAAAAAAAATTAACACTAAATCAAATCAACTAAACTACTCTAAATAAAAAAATTTCTAGCAGATTTCACCTATGCAGCTTGAATGAAATTGAGAGCATTCACTTTGGCAAAATGTTGCCAACAGCTTAATAAATTTTGACAAAAACCCTTCACAGTTCCCAGATATGCCCTCCCCATCGAGTCTCATTCTTTTTTCTGCAACAGTGAAGTCTCAGTCCTGCTACTGCATTTTCAGTGATAAAAGAGGAAGGAAAACTCCAAAAAGCTAAGCATGACCTCTGATAGCGTAAGAGAAAGATTCAATCTAAGAACACCAAGATTATCAAATTTGAGTGTACTATATGTAGTGTATGTACCTTTATCTGATGCTTTGACTGCTTACTAACTATGTAAATGTATCTTGCTTAAAATCGACTTTTCTTTTTTTTTTGTTGCAGAAAACCAAGACTACTGCACCTCGTCACAGTAACCAGCATAAAAAGAAAGTGAGTTTCACTACATTTCAAGTTTTGAATTGCTGTGAAAATTAATTCAATGACTGTATATTTATAAAGAAGCGAATCTGATTTTCGCCAAACATCTACTGCCGGTGAATCTTCCTAGTATATTTGTTTTTAATGACAGTGATTGATTCACCACCAATCAACCTTATGAGCAGGGTCCTCTTAACCCTCTTGTGTTTTATTCTATTGTAAATGTACTGTCTCCCTTTTATATTTTAAAGCGCTGCACAAACTGTTGGTGCTATATAAATCCTGTACAATATTATTATTAATAATAATAATGAAAGTCACATTCACTGCTTTAGAAATATGCCCCAAAATGTATCTAATGCCAAACTTTGTACTGGTGACTATTTTTATGGGGACTCAAAGTGATCCTCGGGAGTAAAAATCCCAAATTTTGAGTTGTCGCCTGAACAGCAATAGAGGTGACATTTTTTAATGGAGACACTTGTTTTCTACCGCTTACTTTAGTGCCTACAGGACAGGAAGTAAAGGATAATCTCGACAGATGGCTAAAAAAAAGGGGTTTTTACTATTCCCTTCTCTGACCAAAATGACAAAAAAAAATTTTTAGCTTTGGATATATTTCAAAGCTGAACTCCAGGAAACCTAAAAATCTTCCCTAGCAGTGGGTCTGCCTCCATACAGCAAAGATTAAGTACTCGTTTCTGTCTAGGGGACTTTGAAAAGCACGTTTACTTAAGCCTGGTACACACTACCATTTTTTATTTTCGTTGAACCCAGCAGGCTGTATGAAAATCAACTGGAGAGCTCGGGAGGAGCCGCTGTACTATCTATGTGATGTTAGTACAGCAATCTCCCTGGCTGAACTGTCATGTTCTGACAGGGGGATGAACCCCCCCCCAGACAGAACACCCCAGTCAGCGCTCCCAGCCATAGGCTGAGATCGCTAATCAGATGCCGATTGGCAGACCTTTTTTGGCCGTGCCCCTTCGACAGAAGCTTCTGTTGGACCGGCTACGGTACACATGGGCAGAATCCCGGACGGTTTCTATTGAACCAGCCGATACCATCCAATATTCATCCATCCAATATTCTGCCCGTGTGTAGGCTTAACTCAGTCCTCCTCTGCACTGCTAGACCAGACCCTGCAGCCTCTTCTACTCTATGCTGTGGCAGTCTAAAGTCCTCTGAAATCATCAAGACGATGATAGAGGCTAAGGAACAGTCCACCGCTGAAGCATGGGGGAGCACAGTCTACCAGGGAGAAGAGGATCAGGTAAGTTAAACTGCTTTTCCCTCCCCTAGACTTTAACAAATAGTTAACCCTTGCAGTGCAGACACAGCCCTTCTGCAAGGGAGAGTTTTTAGGCTTCCTAGAGTTGAGCTGTAGGCTGTGAACTGTCTCACTGTTTGGCCAAACCAACAATGTCATCATTCCATTCTTGGTTAATGAATTACCTGTATTTATATGAGACATGGCTGCCACCACTAAGTAGGAAGCACCTGCTAAAAAGATGCTCTTCTGCATTAAAATACTGTCTGTATGTTAAGAATTCTGGAATGGGCCGGCGAGTGTGAAACAGAGACTATTAAAGTGGACCTATTTATGTAACTTTTCATCGTGATATTAATCTGCCCCTCCACTCGTCCAATAACAGAACAACTTGTTTTGTGAAAATAATACAAAATGTTTTGTGAATGAACGAGGTGTAGTGTGAGTGACCCACTAATATCAATATATGCAATGTTTGAGAGCCAGAACTGTAAGTTTTAGGGCCAGTAGGTTGCTACTTACAGTAGTGGTGGGATGAATTAAACTAAGCATCCTCACACCTGGGACACCCATCATTAGAAGTGATTTATTTTTACAAAGCAAACATCTAAAACAATTTTTTTCTCAAGTTCAGCTTTAAGAACAGCATGATAAGTAGAAACATAGTAGGAGTAGTTCATCCAGTCTGCCCATTTTTTTTTGTGTTTTGGTTTCTTCGTTAACTATTTTGTCTGATCTATGTTTGTCCCAAGCATGTTTGAAGCCATTTACTGTTGGATGTCTCACTACCTCTGCTGGTAGTTTATTCCAATCATCAACTACCCTTTCAGTAAAATACTACTTTCTAATATTAGTTTTGATCTTTCCTCCAGTTAGTTTGAGGTCATTTCCCAGTGTTTTTGATTTTGGTTTCATATTAAAAAAAACTGCTTTTCTGAACCGTATTCACCCCCTTGATGTATTTAAAGGTTTCCATCATGTCTCCACTTTCCCTTCTTTCCTCCAGGCTGTACATATTAAGTTCCTGAAGTCTCTTCTGATCTGTTTTATCCCCCACACCTTTCACCATTTTTGTTACCCGTCTCTGGACTCGTTCTATTTTATCAATATCTTTCTGTAAGCGAGGCCTCCAGAACTGGACACCGTATTCTAAATGAGGTCTCATTAAAGATCTAGGGGAATCAGTACCTCCTTCCTCTTGCTGGTGATCCCTCTAGTAATGCATCCTAGAATTCTATTCGCTTTTCCCACTGCCTGGTCACACTGTTTGCTCATTTTGCAATCATCGGAAATAAGTACCCCCAATTCTTTTTCCTCTGTAGTGCTGGCCAACACTGTACCCCCAATGTTGTACTCCCTCAGGGGATTATTTTTCCCTAGGTGCATTATTTTACATTTAGAAACATTGAACTGCAGACTCCACTGCTTTGACCAATCTTCCAGCAATGCCAAATCATGTTCCATGTTACAGACACCTCCAGGGATATCAACCCTACTACACACCTTTGTATCATCAGCAAAAAGACATACCTTGCCCAACAAAACTTTAGTTATATCAGTTATATATAGATTAAATAAAATAGGACTTAGTACAGAGCCTTGTGGTACACCACTAGTGAGTGGTCTCTGCCTAGAATGAACCCTGTTTACAACCACACTCTGGTATCTATCCTTTAGCCAACTGCATATCCAATGAGACACCCAGAGATTAATTCCTAGCTTGGACAACTGTTGTATTAGATCATTATGTGGAACTGTATCAAATGCCTTGCTGAAATCAGGATATGCTATGTTCACAGCACCATCCTGGTCCAAAACATTGGTAAGATAGTAAAAAAAAAAATTCAATCAGATTAGTCTGACACGATCAGCCCTCAGTAAAGCCATGCTGCAAGTTGTGTATTTTTAAGTGATTCTTTTTAGGAATGATTCCATTAACCTGAATACAATTGATGTTAAACTCACTGGCTTGTTATTGCCAGCTTCTACCTTGCTGCCCTTCTTGTGGATAGGTAGTATATTAGCTGTCCGTCAGTCATGAGGAACTTATCCTGTTAGAAGAGATTGAGTTAAAAGATCTGTTAATGGTCCAACAACTATACCTAAGTTCTCTTAGAACTCTGGGATGAATACCATCAGGGCCCATTGCTTTATTAAGCTTTAACCGAGCCAGTTCCTCTGCTACCTCTGTCTCCAGAAATCCTAGAAATGAACCGTCATTGCTAGAACCAATATGATTCCCCAACTTGTTATTGTTAGTCCAATTTATGTGCAAAGTAATGTGTCGGTGTAACATTTCCAGGTATTTATTACCTCTCTTAGAGAGTACTTTTCCTGACAATGCTTTCACCTGCTTTTCTCTCCAGAAGGATGCCTTTATCATCGTACAGGCATCATCTAGGGTCACCATCTACTTCGGGGAATGAGATGATGGCTCAGAGATGCCAAAGCAATTTAAATTCTGGTGACTGTGAAGTCCTGTGCAGTTCTTGTCTGTGTTAAGGAGTGCCTGACACTGATCAGCCTCTGTTGCAACCTCTCACCTTGTGACTTGTTGCAATGTACAGTCCGGGAGATAACTGGGGAACAGGAGAATGAGCATATGCTACCTCCTCCCTGCAATAAAGTGATGTCACAATGTCAGCCTAGGCAAAGTCACTGACTGGAGCTTAACCACTTCAATATTGGGCACTTAAACACCTTCCTGCCCAGACCAATTTTCAGCTTTCAGCGCTGTCACACTTTGAATGACAATTGCGCGGTCATACAACACTCTACCCAAACTAAATTTTTATCACTTTTTCCCACAAATAGAGCTTTCTTTTGGTGGTATTTGATCACCTCTGGGATTTTTATTTTCTGCTAAACAAATAAAAAAAAAAGACAGAAAATTTAGAAAAAAAAATGTTTTTTTTTTTTTGTTTCAGTTTCAAAACTTTGTAAATAAATAAGTTTTATCCTTCACTGATGGGCACTGATGGGGCTGCACTGATGGGCATTGATAAGGCGGCACTGATGGGCACCGATGAGGTGGCACCAATGAAGTGGCACTGATGAGGTGGCATTTATGGGCACTGATATGCGGCACTGATGGGCACTAATGGGTGACACGGATGGGCACTAATAGGTGGCACAAATTGGCACTGATAGGTGGCACGGATTGGCATAAATAGGCGGCATGCATGGGCATGGATAGGCAGCACGGATGGGCATGTATAGGCGGCACAGGTGAGCATGGATGGGAACTGATAGGCAGCACGGATGGGCACTGATAGGCGGCATTGTAGTGTAATGTATTGTACTGATGGATGCCAATCAGTGCCAAAGAATAATGCATGCCAATCAGTGATGCCCATTGTGGGCACTGATTGGCATCCATTGTGGGCACTGATTAGCATTCATTGTGGGCACTGACTGGCATCCCTGGTGGTCTAGGGTGGCATACCTGGTGCTGGGCAACCCTGGTGGTCTGGTGGCGTCCCTGGCGGTCCAGTGTGGGCATCCTCGGGGGGGCTGCACTGATAATCGATCAGCACAGACCCCCCCTGTCAGAGGAGCAGCCAATCGGCTCTCCTCTACTCGTGTCTGACAGATGTGAGTGAGGAAAAGCCGCTCAACGGCTCTTCCTATTTACACTGTGATCAGCCGTGATTGGACACGGCTGATCACGTGAGACTCTTTACCGAGATCATAGTTGCGGGGTGTCAGACTGACACACCGAAACAACAATCGCCGCGATGCGCGCCCCCAGCGGCTCAATATCCTGATCACGTCATATGACGTCCGGTCAGGATATTGTAACCACTTTGCTGTCGTCATTCTGCTATATGGTGGGTGGCAAGTGGTTAAGCATGGCTTTATAATGATAAAGGTAAAGCTTTATTGAAATCCACTGGCTTGCATCTCCACAAGGTCAGATTCAGGACTTTTCCTAACATAAGGAGTCCAACCTGCTTGATATCTAAATGGATACCTTTGGAGCTCTCGAGCGAGTCTCTTCTGCAGTCTGCACGTGTATGGGAACCCTAAAATAATTACTGTATGGTAGTATAAGTGTCCATGTTTGCCTATGTGAACCATGATGTCCTTGCAGCAGACAAACAAGGTATCCTGTTAATCTGATGCTGTGAGCCGCAGCCTCTGAAAAGTCGCTGCGGTTTGACCCCAAGCAAATCACCCTGGCCAGCCACTGGGGCTGGGCCTCTGTTCCTGAATTCCAAAATATGCTTTGTTCTGTTTGATCATCAAATAGCTTTTGTCTAGTGGCACACAAGGACTAGCAGCTGCGCCCTACCAAGCTGCTACAACCTTAGTGATTTCTACTATCGGTCTAAGGGTTTTCAAATATCAATCCTTCCCTACAGGACTGGCTTTGTGCTTAAGCCCAATATCAACAGAATCTAGGGATAACCAATAGAAGACATAAGAGGTACTGAGGACCTGACTATGAAATTCTAAGCTGAGTTTTCAGTGATGTTCATCATTGAATTTGGAAGCGTTTACCTGTACGAATTATTGGTTTTAAGTAGATCAATATCCAGTAACTAAAATCTCATATAAGTTTTAGTAATCTTAACGTAATTTCAAAAGCTGTTTTCAAACTGCAGAATACTTGGTAATCCTGCCATGAAGGTCCATGTTCACACGCTTCCTATTATAGGATGACAACTGTCTTCTGTGTTGACACCCTGTCACCTTTGCCCCTGGTTGAGACTACCAGCAGCTGTGGTGATACATATTGTGCAGGCTTGGTCCACTGGTCTTGATATCAGGAAGCCAGTCCAGAGGAATGATGTGCAGCTAACAATGGAGCGAGTACATGTAGACAGAAGCTGGCTGATGAACACAAAAACAAAAATGTATTATATTGCAGCTTTGCAGTCCTTAGATTGGGTGGCTGCATTCGGTTTTTTTTTTTAAGGCTTTTTTGCCTTTATTTTCACCGGTTTGGTCAATTCTGTTATTTTTAAAATAACAGACCAAGCTGTCCAGCAAATGTGGCAGTTATAGGAGTTTATAAAAATATTTATCTAACTGCTTAAGAAGTTTTAGATAGAGTTTGGCTTTAAATTTTTTTAGCCACTTATGTAAGGTCCATCTAAACCTATCCTCTCCAGAGGTTGACAGTGCTTCTGTTGGGTGCCTACATTGCTCCTCCACAGATCCAGTGGAGTCCCCCAGGTTTTTTGCAGGTTAACCGGATGAAAATAAAGGAAAAATGCTGGAATTCCACTTTAAAGTGGTTGTAAACGCAGAAGGTTTTTTACCTTAATGCAATCTATACAGTAAGGTAAAAACCTTCTGCATGCAGCTTCCCCTGCAGCCCCCCTAAATACATACCTGAGTCTCTCAATCCAGCGATGTTTATGAGAGCCAAGACTCTCTCAGTTCTTTCCCTCCTCATTGGCTAAATACCAAAAGCTCCCGCTGCTGTGAATCACAGCCAGTGACACGGGAGAGTGGGGGGCGGGGCTCAGGAGCAAGAATGCACGAGTTCCCCTATAACAAGCAGCTTGCTATGGGGGCACTTGGCGGGCTGGAGTAGCCAGGAGCACCGGCGAAGGACCCAAGAAGTGGTGGATCGGAGCTGCTCTCTGCAAAACCATTTTAGGAGGTAAATCAATGACATTCTGTTCAAGGAGGGGCTGGTTTCTAATAAGAAAGCACAGCACTACCTATATGTTTCCTAGCAGCCAATATATTTGATAGCAAAGGAGAACAGTGATTTGTTCCTCCTTTCAATAATTTATTTCTACTTTATATCCTCCAATTTATAGCAAAACAACAACTTTGTACCTCCATTGCTCCATTCAGCTGAAGGAAATACCCCATACTTCTGGGTATGGAGGACCATATGACTCATTCCATTAGATTTTTCTGGACCAATAAGCTTTGTTACATAGGGAGCCCATAGCCCTGTGTAGGCAATGGCTGTGGTGACTCGTACCTTATACAGGACTATCTTTTCACTCTTGGAAGGTGAACAGAGAAGTTAGGGAGCGAAAGAAAGGGAAATACTGTATGTGAAGGAATACATTTTAGTAAACCTGTTGGGCAAAGCATAGATTCACAAGCACAGCAGTTATGAAGAAGAGACTTTATCTTGCATAAAGCTCTAACTGCTGGCTGTTAAAAGTAAATATAATATATGAATTGCAGTAGTTCCTAGTTAGCTAATTATAAGTAAAAAAATATATAATTTTAACAGTGAACATAATACCTAAACAAAATCTATATTCAAATCACTGTATATTCCCTTTAAATGCATGAGCAGTAATCTTTTCAAATCTATGTGCAACTGTCCTTCAAAACTATGCACAGCAGATCTTTGGAGAGTTAAAAAGGCCAAACATAAATGCATAGTGAATTATTTTATGTTTGGTAATTGGCTGACTACACAGGAATTTGAGGAACCACAAAATAAATGTGGGATTAGTCAGAGGACAGACCATTAACTTTGACTGATCCAGCAGTTGGTTCCATCCTCACTTCAGTATTGGAAGTGTGCAGGTAGCTGACAAGGAGTGTGGGGCCACAGAGGATAAACAATGACCTTGTGGTTGGGTGGTCAGCCTCTGAGGAGTCACTTGTTCTTCTGCAGCTCTTCAATCTATCATCTTCTTTAATAGTGTTTCCAATTGATCTGGAATGCAGATCTGTGTGGTGTACCACGTGCAGCACGCCCGCTCTAATGCTGTCATCGCAGGGAAGAGCTGAAAGAGGGGGGAGTGACCACAGCCTATTTACCACTTAAAATATCCAATATTACACTGTGGTCGTAGAGGGGGGATGTATTGTCACAGGTGTAGTCATTCTGCTTTTCTCCATTTGATTTTCATGTGTAAGGGGAATAGTGAGTGTGTTTGCGGGGGGGGGGGGGGTGATTTGATTTTTTTAACAAATAGGAGAAAGGAGTAGATTTTTTAAAAGGGTACATTTAAATTTTACCTTTTTCTAAATAAACATCTAAATCATCTGAGGTTGATGAACAAAAAGGAGAAGAGTATCTTTTACATTTTGAAGATTTATCTGAAATCATTCTTGTCAGGTTCTAAACTATTGTAAACCAGCTACATTAATAAAATACAAGCACTTACAAGTTCTTGTACATATCCTCAATCGTCTTCAGAAGCACCGTGGGGAACCCCAAAATCCAGAGGACTTTTTCAAGAAATTTCAAGAATTCCAAGTGAAGAATAGAGTTGGTCCTTTCTCTTTTGCCTTCTGTTTCTTCTTATGGGTCCATTACTATGATGGGCAGCTATTTCGGCAATTAAACAGTAAGGGAGGCAAGAGAGGAGACATCTCTCAATTTCACCAGCAGTTATTAGAATTTGCAATTTCAAGTGTCTCAGGTAGTGGGGTTCCTAGATGCTTATGAAGTTATGGGAGATAGGTGCCGGTCTTCAGGCTGCACCCAACTTACTTACTCAAGTAACCAGTTTATTATGGCTTTAGGAAACTGAGAGGTGTGCTTTATAATTAGAGCCTCAAACACATGGAAATTAAACTCCCTTGCATTCAATATAGATCAGTACAGACAAATTCTGTGGCAGTGGTTGCATTTTCCAGTCATGTATTGCTTTAAAATGAGTGCAGGCAAAGTGTGTGTCTGTATAGTCCTGGCTCAGTTCTTCTGCTCCCCAGGCTCTCTCATAATTTATAAGAGACATCATAAGTGTCGGAAAGACATGAGCAATTCTAAACAGATAGACTATGGGATTGTGTTACTAAAACTGGAGAGTGCAAAATCTGGTGCAGCTGTGCATGGTAGCCAATCAGCTTCTAACTTCAGCTTGTTCAATTCAGATTTGACGGGAAAAAAAGGGACGCTGATTGGCTACCATGCACAGCTGCACCAGATTTTGCATTCTCCAGTTATAGTAAATCAACTCTAAACAGTTTTACACAGATATAAGCAAAAACTGGATTTTTTGTTAGGCCCCTCTCACACTGACGGACCGTTCAGGTCCGCCTGTCAGTTTTGTCGGCGGACCTGAACGGGCGCTCCATGTTGGTCTATGGAGCGACTGATGTCAGCGGAGACATGCCCGCTGACATCCGACCCGGTCCGATCCGCCAAAAGCAGATGGATGGCCCTACATCTAGATCCGTCGCTGCCGGATTGGATCGCGTGAGATCTGATGAAAACGGACACGCTGTCCGTTTTCATCCGATCTCTCCATAGAGACCAGCAGTGCTGGACAAGCCTCTCCCCGCTCAGTGAGCAGAGAGGGACCTGTCATCCGTCAGCTCAGCGGAGATCCATGGAGAGATCTCCCACTGAGCCAGGGGACAGAGGCGGACTCCGTGGAAGCGGAGTCCGCCTCGTGTGAAAGGTGCCTTACTCACCATAAAATCCCATTCTCTGAGTTATTGAGGGACACAACCTTACTTCTTTAATCTTAACCAAATGGGGTTTTATAGCATCACCTACAGGAGTAGGACACTAAGCAGAAAAAAACACGGCCCCTCCTATGGGCAGTCCTTCTTGTATAAAACCCCTCAATCTGCCATAGGCAAGCCAGTTAGTGACAAAGCAATGTTAGAAGCAGAAACACTAAAGGAGGAGTTGGGTGTTGTGTCTGTCAATTAACTCAGAGAAAGGGATTTTACAGTGATTTACAAATAATATACATATTCTATTACGTTCATTGGCGGACACAGCCTTTCTTCTTTAATCTTGACCAAATAGAGATGTTCCCAAGCAGTGCCACATCGAGGGGTGAACAAACAATCCCAAGAACAGCCCACGCTGGGAACCCCTCGAAGGGGCTGTACCAAAAATAAACAAAAAAGCCCCAGCAGAGAACCACGCCCTAACTCCTGAACACTAGGCAATAAAACTGGTTTGCTTATGGCAGAGCAAGGGTTTTTTTTACCAGAAGGACTGCCCATATGAGGGGCTGAGTTTTTTCTGCCTATTGTCCTACTCCAGTAGGTGGTGCTATAAAACCCCATTTGGTCAAGAATAAAAAGAACAGCTGTGTCTGTCAATGTACGTAAGAGAAATCAAGATTCAATAAAATAACTATACCACAATAACTGTATGTCAATTAATGACAATAAACCATGTAATTGTCTAATGCCCTGTACACACGGTCGGAAATTCCGATCACAAAATCTGTCGGATTTTTTCCGACGGGTTTTGTCCGACACTGGTGTTGCATACACACGGTCAGACAAAGTTGTCGGAAAATTCATCCATTCTGAACATGGTGACGTTCGTTGCGTACGACGGAACTACGTAGAGGCTAGTAGCCAATAGGTTTGGTCTCCTAATTTGATCTGAGCATGCGTGGCACTTTGTCGGTCGGAATTCTCTACACACGATCGGAAAAAGTCTGATCGGATTTTGTTGTCGGAAAATTTGAGAGCAGGATCTCAAATTTTTTCCGTCGGAAATTCCCACACACGGTCGGATTTTCCGACAACATGGTCCGATCAGACATTTTCTGTCGGAATTTCCGACCGTGTGTACGGGGCATAAGACCCCATCTACACTGGGGCGTCGGCGGCGGTAAATCGCCGCTATTTTTAGCATAGTTTTTGCGAAGGCTTTCGGTCGTTAGCAGGGCGCTTTTAACCCCGCTAGCAGCCAAAAAAGGGTTAAAACGACACACAAAGCAGCGCTTTGCCGGTGGTTCGTTGGCGCTGGCCATTCATTTCAATGCCAGCACATCGCCTCAGTGTAAAAGCACTCAGGCTTTCACACTGAGACTGTAGGGGAGCCGTTTTTCAGGCGCTTCACAGGCGCTATTTTTAGCCCAAAAGCGTCTGAAAAACGCTTCAGTGTGAAAGGGGTCTTACAAAGCTCATACAGGTTTAGGGCATTAGGTCATTGTTTCTGACTCTTTCTGTACCTGAAATTTGATAACTTGTAAATGCCATTTATAAAGACAACTGTTTCTAATGATAGCATTGTTCAAAAACAGTTCTAAAAGCTGGAAAATGTCTCAATTCTATTGGTCATCAAACATTCCTGTTTGTAAAATATTGTAATTGTTCTCCAGTTGATAAAGTTTTTTGAATTTTCATTAAATCTTTTGAAGTGGCTTCCCACATCTGGCCAGCCTAAAAATATGGGAAAAAGTAGCTTGTTTTTAAACTGCCATAGTCTAGTGTCAATTCATGAAATAATCACTGTGTGGAAGATATAGGTTTGGTAGGGAAGCATGCTGGGAACAAAAAAGTGGTAGCAGTGCATCCTGGGAACTATAATTTGTTAGCAAGGCTTTCTAGGAACCATACATTACTGGCAAGGCATACAGGGAACTATAATTTACTAGCAACTACTGGGAACTAGTTTGCTGGCAAGGCGTACTAGGAATCATTAAAACTGCTGGCAAGGTGTACCGGAAACCGAAGATTGGTGACAACGCATGCTGGGAAACTTACATTTCTTTGCAAAGCATTCTGGGAATCAATGTGTGATTGCTGGTAACCACATTTTTCAAGAAAAACATAGTGGGAACCATAGATTGGTAACAACGCATGCTGGAAAACTTAGATTTCTTGCAAAGCATTCTGGGAATTAATGTTTGATAATGCATGCTGGGAAGCTTAGTTTCATGGCAAAGCATGGTGAAAATTGAAGTTTCATAACAAATCATGCAGGAATGCCTAGTCTCCTGTGCCTGTAGTCTAGTGGTATAGAATTCAAGGAGTCATAGGCTGATAAAAAAGCACTCACTTACTGGCCCTCTCATAGTACAGCAGTCGTTTTGAGTTCTCTAGCAGAGTTTTGAGCAGAAATGGAAAAAGTGTATCTGAGCATGGGTAGTGGAGAACCTTTTTCAAATAATTTAGCTTACTGAGAAATCTGCAGTCAACAGAGGGGGCCACAAAAAACAATGCTACATTTTCATGGCTAAATGCAGAATATTTTATAGTGCTAAAGCCTACACTTAAAGAAGACATCCTGACCTAAGCTACTTCAAAACAGGAGTTTAATTAGGGGAGGGCTGGAATTTTTTGGCCTAGAAGGCAACTACAATCAAGTGACCCTTTAGAGTGGATTGCTATGGGCTGAATAAATAAAATGCATGATGTACAATAGGTATGGTGAAAGGTGGGTGTTCGTGAAGGACATTTACTGTATGTTTATTGTGATCCACCTTTTCACAGCTTCCAGCAAGGCTCTTAGCATTAGATAGCATGATATCGATATCTCAGAACCACATAGTAAGTTGGTGCTGGAAAACTTTCCTTTGTCAAGCATGGTAATTGCAGGTCTGTATGGGGAGTGGGTAACTAGGTAATGCCATTGTGTGTTGCTGACCTTGGCTCCAACTCTGATTGATGTCTAATTGGTGAAGTGGCACCAGAAAAACATAGCTCATTAGTACTGGCCAGGGGAATAAATGCCCCCTAGCCCAGTCCTTCACTTGGTTGAATCCACAAATGCATGGCAGCCTTATTGAGTAGACCATTGTTGTTGGCAACATCCCTGTGTTTCTTCCTGCTAGATTTTGTAAAATAAGCCCCTTTGTGAAGTTGTAATGCACGGCCCATATAATTTATGCATGACCCTTAAGATTTTTTTTACATGTTACATATATGCAGAAATATACTAAATGCTGAAAGCTAATAAGAATGCAGTAAATTGCCACAGTGTATTCTGCAATGTAGGGGTTAACACAGAGTAGAGTTTGCTGTCATAAGACCTAGCAGCTGAAAGCATAGGCTGTAACAGTGCTCCCTCTAGTGGGCAGATTGTGGTACTGCCCAAAGCTGAACAATGGCTGGCCTACTTTTGGGGCTGAAAAGACAACCTTTGATACCCAGAGCCTGCTGTGACTGCCGGGCTACAGCCACTGAGCAACAACACATGAAACATATCTGTGAAAAATTATACAAATTAATCTCAATGCATTGGCCACTGGAACCTGTTGTATTTTGGGTTTCATTTTATAAATTGGAGTAAAAAATAAAAGTATGGAATTTGGTTGCTGTGTGCAAGATTTTTTTTAGACTTTTATTGAATATGTTGCAATGTGTATACAGTACATTTCAATGCCTGATTGCAGGTGCAAAGAATCCAAAACTGCACATTTGTTTTTTGTTTTCTTTTTAATTAACGATTCTATGTTGTTTACAGTAGGCTGGAATAGTGATCTGGGACCACAGTCGTGGCCAGTCTGCCCAGTCCACAGCTGTCCACAGTTCAGTGACAAAGGCACAAATACAGCATTCCTAGTATACTGTATATATTAGCTTATTGTGAGTAACATTATACATAGAGAGGCAGACTTGTCATCAATAAAATCAGGAGATAGGAGGTCAGTCATTGCTCAACTACCCTAATAGTGGACACTGTGCAACTTTTCTCCCTCTACATTGTGGAAAAGTCCTACAATAGTCTTGAATTAGAAATATTAGCACAGGGTCATTATTACTTGTCAGTTGTCGGTCGGCTGAAGACTTCAAAAACCAACACTTTTGGGACTGTTTGTCTCCTGTTTCCCTGTTGCGGTCTTTGGTTCAATCCGCTACATCACTACTATGTCCTGTAGTAACACAGGGGGAAGCAGCAGGAACCACTGAACGCAGTGGGGGGCCATGAGATTAAGGGGTTGATTTACTAAAGGCAAATAGACTGTGCACTTTGCTTTAGAGCTTAGTAAATGAGGTAAACCTTCAAGTGATTGTAAAGTCTCGTTTTTTTCCTATAAAAATAACAAACATGTTATACTTACCTGCACTGTGCAGTGGATTTGCACAGAGCAGCCGCAATCCTCCTCTTCTCGGTTCACTCTTTGGCTCTCCTGGCCCCTCCCTCCTGTTGAGTGCCCCCACAGCAAGCAGCTTGCTATGGGGGCACCGGAGCCGAGTCACAGCTATGTATATCCATTCAGACACGGAGCCCCAGCCCCCGCCTCCTCTCTCCCCTGATTGACTGGCTGACCTTTATTGATAGCAGCAGGAGCCAATGGCTCAGCTCAGCTGTGTCTCAGCCAGTCAGGAAGGAGAATCTTGGACGGACATCGTTGGACAGAGAGGGACCTCAGGTAAGTATTAGGGGGGCTTCTGCACACAGAAAGCTTTTTATCTAAATGCATTAAGATTAAAAAAAAACCTTCTGCCTTTCACTCTGCAAAGAATACACAATCACATGCATGGAAAATGAAAAAAAACAGCATTTTTGCTTGCACATGATTGGATGATGGAAGTCAGCAGAGCTTCTGCTAATTTACTAAGCTGTAGAGCAACTACACTTGCAAAGTGCACAGTCTATTTGCCTTTAGTATATCCACCCCATATTGTCTGTGCTCATATCTCATAAATCAGGTTATATGTGGACCACCTAAAGAATAAGGCGTTATTCTTTCCAGTTGGCTCACAATCCAAAACAAGGACATTTCAAGAGACAAATCTCAACACTTTCAGGAAAGAATGGACAGTGGACAGCCCTGCACTGAGGTATGTTTTTGAGCAGTGTCAGTCTGTCATGGAAAACCCCAGAGACTGTATACCATCTAAGTGTATATCATCAGCCTCATATAGACACAATGCCCATGAGGGGTGATCAGCTGTGTTGTCAGGGAGTATCAGCTATACATGGTCCTACCTGCTCATTATACCCTGACGTAGCCACTTCCCATTGGTCCATCCCTGATCCTGCTATTGCTATAATGTGATTCTTGTACGTATCCCTGTTTGGATCACTCAGAATGGAAACAGGTATGTAGGCACCTGAGTAGCTCATTCCAAACTCGATAAAACATTCTAACCAGGAAACAACTTGTGTGATATAATACCTATAACAACTGTACATGTGTAGTGTCCTTTTCTGTGTTTATCTATTGCGTTACATGTCTTTGTCTCGTTGGGGGCTTATAGGCAAAGTTTTATAGGGATCTTATAGTTTCTAATTAGTCTGACAGTGTCCTAATTATAAAGTTGCCTGGTTTACTTTTCACCCTTGTTTATTATTGCAACTTTCCATTTGAAAATGCCATACATTTGAGATAATCTTGCTGTTAAAATAGGCAGACCGACCGCAACAAAATATTTTTATTTATACGTTTCTTACAGCCAGACCTCTTGTGCACTTTAATAACCAAACCAGAGAAGAGCAAAAAAAAAATATAAAAAAAAAAATATATATATATATATATTCTTATAGAAATATTTGAAAGGATGGAAGAGGGATATCAAACTAACAAATGCATATATTTTGTTTATTTTCAGATCATTTGTTCCAAAAAGACTGAAACTTCAGGCATACTGTTACTTCATTGTAAGTATAAGGTTACTTGGAAATGATTTAATTATTCTTGACTTTTTTTTTCTTTTGCTTCTGAAATATACTGTACATATTAGTATATTATTATATAATATCATATTATTGTGGTGAATTAATTTAAAGAGAACCTGCCATGGAAACTGCCAATGCTGATTTAATTTTGAAGTTGCAGGCTCCTGGGCTTCCATTCTTGTGCCTCTGTGATATCTCCAATATTTCTATCCTGGCAGCTACTATTTAAAGATATACCTAAAAGAAGTTCACCTTTGTTCACCTTTTTTTCTAAATTCCAGCTCCCCTATGTACCAATATGGTATTAATGTATATATTTTTCAAAAATAAAACAGCTTTCCATTTATTCTACACATGCTTACCTCACTTTCTTCATAGCTGTTTAAAAACACTTATCTATTACTTCTGCCTTACTTCCTGGACAGACTTTAGGTCATAACACAGGAAGGAGTTGACCAGCTGAGGGTGGATGATGCAGGGTGTGTGCTAATGAGATCAGCTTGTCAACTCCTTCCTGTGTCAGGTCCTAAAGTCTGTCCAGGAAGTAAGGCAGAAGTAATGAAGCAGTGTTTTTAAACAGCTATGAAGAGAGTGAGGTATGCGTGTATAGAATAAATGGAAATCTGTGTTATTTTTTCAAATAAGTACATTAATGTTATATTGGTACAGCTGGAATTTAGAGAAAAAAAATTGGTGAACAAAGGTGAACTCATCCCTTAATTAACTGTTACATCACTTAATTTGCATGTAATATCTATGGAAGTATGACATTTTTGCATCAAAATAAAATTTTGTTCTGTTTGGATATTCTTAAAGGTTACATAGTTAAATAGTAGGTGAGGTTGAAAAAAGACACAAGTCCATCAAGTCCAACCTATGTGTGATTATATGTCAGTACTACATTGTATATCCCTGTATGTTGCGGTCGTTTCTGTGCTTATCTAATAGTTTTTTAAACTATCGATGCCCCCCGCTGAGACCACCGCCTGTGGAAGGGAATTCCACATCCTTGCCGCTCTTACAGTAAAGAACCCTCTATGTAGTTTAAGGTTAAACCTCTTTTCTTCTAATTAAAACTAAACTAAAAAGTTTTATCCCTATTGTGGGGTTACCAGTATGGTATTTGTAAATTTAAATCATATCCCCTCTCAAGCGTCTCTTCTCCAGAGAGAATAAGTTCAGTGCTCACAATTTTTCTTCATAACTAATATCCTTCAGACCCTTTATTAGCTTTGTTGCCCTTCTCTGGACTCGCTCCATTTCCAGTAAATCCTTCCTGAGAACTGGTGCCCAGAACTGGACAGCATACTCTAGGTGCGGCCGGACCAGAGTCTTGTAGAGTGGGAGAATTATTGTTTTATCTCTGGAGTTAATCCCTTTTTTAATGCATGCCAATATTCGGTTTGCCTTGCTTTGCATGCCATTGCTGAGCCTATCATCTACTAGGACCCCCAGGTCCTTTAACATCCTAGATTCCCTCAGAGGTTCTCCCCCCAGTGTATAGATTGCATTCATATTTTTGCCACCCAAATGCATTATTTTAAATTTTTCTACATTAAACCTCATTTGTCATGTAGTTGCCCACCCCATTAATTTGCTCAGATCTTCTTGCAAGGTTTCCACATCCTGCGGAGAAGTTATTGCCCTGCTTAGCAAGGTTGACTTGCATTTTAAAATGTCAGTCCATCCAAAACAAATATTTGAGTTTTGGGCAGATGTCTGCAGGTTGAATTACCCACTAGCATCAAAAATCTCACAGATCAATGAAAGCTTCACCTGTGAAAACCATTACAAGTAGTCATCTTTATATTTTTTCCATTTGGCAGGATCATCGGGTATTATTTTAATGAAAGCTGCAGATTTAATAAAAAAATTAAATTTACTCAAGTTTATACATATTATTATGCATCACATGTATGCAAGTGTCAAATAAGTGGTGGAGAGACCTTTGCACTTTTTGGACACTTGCTACATTGGATTGTTTTTGCATTGCAGTGCTACTTACTTTTTTGAACGGATGTTTACACGCTGAAGTATTACTGTTTTATGCTGTTGTTTAATGTATTTACATATTTTTGAGATTAATTGTATTTAAATATATATATATATATATTTTTTTTTTTTTTTCTTTTTTTTTTTTATATTTTTTTTTTTGGTTCACTAATTCATATTAGTGCTGTCATTGGTTATATGTTCAAAGTGTACATCAAGGCAAAATACCTTGTGCCTTTTCGCTGTGATTTTCTCTTTATAGGCCTTTTTAAATGACAAATACATTAAATACACGTTGATCTGCTAGAAGTGCACTCAGCTCTTAATCTCCTTTTGTGGGCTGACAACAGTGGTCTGAGTGGTTTCAGTCCTATACAGTTGTCCTATGCTAAAATACTAAAGGCCCTTCATACACAACCTACATTTCAGCCAATTTTTTTGCTGCTTTGCATGAATTTCAAGCCATGGCTGGCCCTGCAAGCACCACCCAGCTTGAGAAAAGTCAATTTAAAAAAAGAAAAAGCCAGGAGCAAAATTATCAGCCAAACAATGGCGCCATAAGATATAATCGCTATTCAGCAGTACAATTATATTCAGGAAGCTGCAGGTGCCGAGGTTGCCTGAGTACAATAGCCAGCTGTGGAGATTCCTCCATCCACGCTCCTATAGTGGATGGGGGAATCCCTTGATTTTCTCTTGTTCAATCTGCAGGCTAAACAAAAGAAAATTGAGCTTTGTATGGAGGCCCTTAAAACGCGATTAAACCCAAAACCAAAAATTTTATATAATGCAGCTTACCAATTATTAAATGTGGTGGCTGCATTTGTTTTCTTTTTATAGGCCCTTTCTCTCTGTTTTCACCTGATGATCTGACCAGTAACACACCTCCTGTATTAGAGTGCCGGCACTCTGGATGAATAGGCAACAGAGACACCTTTGGACAGCAGTATTGTTATTATGGGGGGGGGGGGGGGGGGGGGGGGTGTTAGGTGCATTAGCAGATTTAGATACACAAACAACTTTTTTTTCCTTTTGGGATAAAGGTTTTACATAAATGAATAAAAGCTGACCATTGTAAGTGGTAAATGAATAAGCAATGTCCTGCGCTGATGTCAATAAACCCAATAATCTGACGCTTCTAGCTGCTGCCTCCAACGTGACACCTGCTAGGTAGGGTCTAAGAATGAAAAATAGTATTTATAAATGTGGCGGTAGTGGCACTGCTAGTTATTGGTATATATTATTAAAGTGACACGTGCTCCTAACCTGTGAGTTGATGTAAACCAATACAAAAAACCAATGCGAAAGTAAATAAAGTGTCAGATGGCACTCCACAATAGTAAAAACAACCTTAATTGACTCAGTGTGCTTAATTGCACTCCATATAAAGTGACCCAAAATGTGATGCAGTTGAGATGGCAAAGTAGCTAACACTAATAATCTGTGAAGATAAAAACTTTTAAAGTTTTTGCGAATTGATAAGATAATAAATGAAATGAAAACAGAAAAAAATAAAAAATATATATCAATAAAAATTGATTGCAAAAATTAAAAAATGACAGTGGTTAATACGTCGTGCAAAGTTCATCAATACAAAGTGACTGGTGACTTTTCTCTCCGTGCCTTGAAAATATAAGTGCAAGTGCTCCAATCCGTGCTCTTTTTATATACAGGGGGTCTCCGACTTACGAACACCCGACCTACGAACAACCCCTACTTACGAACGGGGTGCTGCGGGGACCCTCTGCCATTTTTCGTTCTTTTTCGGCGTCTTTCGGCCGTTCTGCGCATGCGCGGCCATACGGAGCTTCGGAAAATGCCGGAAATGTCCGTAATTTGTCGCGCGTGCGCAGAACGGCAATAGACGGAACATCGGAAATGTCCGGAAATCTCCGTATTTGTCGGTCTGCGCATGCGCGGCCGACTTACGAACATTTCCGACTTCCGTACAGGCGGGCAGTCCCTAACGAGTTCGTAACTCAGGGACCCCCTGTATATATACTCTTATCAGAAAGTTCTCCCCACTAAGGGGCGCTTTCACAGCCTTTATGCTGTACAGTGGAACAGACCTCCAGTATAGGTGACTCTTTACTGCCCCTCCTCCTCATTTTTACACAGTATATGTGACGACAAAATGATACTCTATAGTGCAATAACGTTTATCTTATGTTTAGTTTCCATACAAAAATAGGGTATGCACTCACAATGTAAAAGAATTCAATGGCGCAATGAGAAACAATTTTGTATACTTCCTCTGCGCTCCACATTCAGAAACCGGAAGTGACGCAATGACGCTGTGGCTCCGCCCCGTGTTTCGTCATCAAGACGTCTACTGAAGAGGCCAGTCTCAACTGCATCACATTTTGGGTCACTTTATATGGAGTGCAACATTAGCAAACGTCACTTTACACACTGAGTCAATTAAGGTTGTTGGCACTATTGAGGAGTGTCATCTGACACTTTATTTATTTCCGCATTGTTTTTTTTACATAGTTACATAGTTAGTACGGTTGAATAAAGACACCAGTCCATCCAGTTCAACCTGAGTGAGTGTGGGTACGTGTCTACAATTATCCCTATTTATTTAAGGTACCCCTATAGCACCGTCAATTTACGCATCTCTCCACACATACATTGCACACTCACATCGGTCCCTACCCTCAAGGAGCCCACAATCCAAGGTCCCCAACTCACATTCATATACTAGGGCCAATTTTGGACAGAAACCAATTAACCTACCAGCATGTCTTTGGAGTGTATTGGTTTACATCAACTCACAGGTTAGGAGCACGTGTCACTTTAATAATATATACCAATACCTAGCAGTGGCACTACCACCACATTTTATAAATATTATTTTTCAGTGGTAAATGGTTTGTCTCACACCTCTAACTGCTAAATCTGCATGACAGCTTGTTCTATTGAAAAACATATTTTGTGGCTGGATCATTAGGTGAAAATAAAGGAAATAAAGCTTGAAAAGGGAAACAAATGCAGCCAACACATCTAAGGATTGGTAAGCTGCAATATAGTAACTGTTTGCTTTAAACCATCCAACAGTCCTCATCTCCAAAGCATAGGCGCTAGTTGACTTGTAGTCCCAAGATAAGAACCAGAATGGCACATGACAGCTCTGAATTTCTGACAAGATTAACAGGTTTATTTGCACTTATTAAATAGATATACCAAAACACTTTCAATTTATAATATATTTAATAGAAGCAAATAAGGGAAGTTGATTTTTAGGATTTCCATACACAGAGGGTGTAACATTTAACATGTTCAGCATGCACACCCATCCCTCTGACAATGGGCAGGGGATCCTCTCCCCATACCCACTGTCACAATTTGAAAGCAGCGTGGTCATGTGGGGCTCCACCCACATGGCCACGTCATTCACCCATTGTTTCCTGTGACTGAATAGACTACAACTACCATCAGCCATTGCAGATGATGGCTTGTAGTTCTTAATGAACTGCAAGGGCGCTTGTGAGCACTCTCGTAGTTCATTGATCTTCCTGCTCTCAAGTAACTGCCTGCCCATTTTAAAGGTATGGGCAGATGGCTATCCTGAGAGTTTGCAGGAGCCTAGCATTGCACCCCCAATCTGCAAAAAAAAAAAAAAATGTGTATTTATTTATTTATTTATTTCAAAAGGTGAAATTATCCTTTATATTGCATTACAGGGTCCTACTGCAGGATCTGTAGAAGGCAATCCTTTTCTATGGGAAAATAACTGGTTAATGATTTTAACAATACCCAGAGGTAATTAAGTAATATATCACTTTTTTTTTTTTTTTTCCAAACATCTTATAGGAGGAATCATAGCCTTTGGGTAGCGTATTAACAGCCAGTCTGAGCCTGCTTTCGAGGAAAACTGGAGGTGAATGAAATCATTTCTATGAAACCCCCGCAGGTGTGCAGTGTGATAATCTGATAATGTATGCAGTGCAGATTCCTGATAATGATAGAGATCTTCTCGGTATTGTGGTATTATTATAACCGTTACCTGTCTGTCCTATTCATTCTGCACAGCCTTTTATAACCTCTTCATGCCATTTTGTTTCCTGCAAGCCTGGTACTAAGTGATCGCCCGTTCCGGAGGCTGACTGTCCTTTGGGGTGAGGTAGTAGGTTGTTTAGTTTTGGGGTCAAGCCCTAAGTGTCAGATAACTATACAATCTACTGTCTTTCCTGAAGTGGCTGTAATTTCTTCAATGGAGACTTCTTAATCATGGAGAGTCATCGTTTAGTTTTACTATTTTCTTTTTTGATTATTTGTTTTGTGTGTAATCTCATTTGAAATAAACACTTTTCTTTACAGCGGGGAGATTTACTTTCAGGGGCAAAGTGGAGGAATATGTTGATAAGCTAATGTGGCAATGTGGGAAAATGTTAAGCCTGGTACGTAACGCACTAGCATAGCTTGGAAGGAGCCGTTGTACTAACTATCTGATGTTAGTACAGCAATCTCCCCCTCTGAGCTATTGGGGTTGATGTACTAAAGGCAAATAGACTGTGCACTTCGCAAAGTGCAGTTGACCTCTGCAAGTGCAATTGCCCCAGAGCTTAGTAAATGAGGTAAGGCTGCACTTTGCAAAGAGTACCCAATCACGTGCAAGGAAAATTGTAAAAAAAAATGCACATGATTGGATGATGGAAGTCAGCAGAGTTTCTGCTCATTTACTAAGCTCTGGAGCAACTGCAAAGTCTTTTTCACTTTAGTAAATCAACCCCCATGTGTTCTGACAGAGGGACGGCCCCCTCCACCAGAACACACCAGTCAGCGCTCTCAGCTATTGGCTGAAAAAGCTGATCGGATGCCGATCGGCAGACCTTTTTCGCTTATGCCCCTGCCGTACACACAGTCTAAACGTTGGCCGGTTCAATAGAAACCGCCCACTATTCGGCCTGTGTGTACAGGGCCTTAAGGTATAGTAAACGTTATGTGCATTGCTTCAGAAAATGGTAGTAAACAAGTCTTTATTCACAGTGTCCATTAAATCTAATAATAAAATAGAATCTATCAACTGTGGCAAGGTGAATTTTTTTTAAGTAAACTAACCTTTGCAGAATTTATTAGTAAAGTGGCCTTCAATCCTTGTGGCAAGGTGGGAAAATATATTAAAGAATTCTTTATCCACTGTGGCAATATAAGAGAATGTTATAGTACTAACCTTTAGTCACTATAGCAATATTGGAGAATGTTGTAGTACTAACCTTTAGTCACTATAGCAATATTGGAGAATGTTGTAGTACTAACCTTTAGTCACTATAGCAATATTGGAGAATGCTGTAGTACTAACCTTTAGTCACTATAGCAATATTGGAGAATGCTGTAGTACTGGCCTTTAGTCACTATAGCAATATTGGAGAATGCTGTAGTACTGGCCTTTAGTCACTATAGCAATATTGGAGAATGCTGTAGTACTGGCCTTTATTCCCTGTAGCAATAGGGGATAATATGTTAGTTATCTAACCTTTTTCCCCAATATCCAGCAGTAGGGTTACTATATAGTAAATGTACATTCCTTCCCTGTAGCAAGTATGGATATGATGGCTAACTAACTTTAAGTCAGTGAGAATTATGGGCATTATGGGAGAATGTGATAGCAAGCAAACCTTTCTTTACAGTGGCAAGATGAAAGAATTTAATATTAATCTTTTTTTTTTTTTTACTGTGGTAATATGGGAAAATGCTATAGTACTAACCTTTATTCCCTGTGGCAAGGTTGGAGATTATAATATTAAAATATTTTTTATACACTGTAGCAATACGGATGAATATTATAGTACTAATCCTTATTTCTTGGGGCAAGATGAACGAATATAATAATAGATTGATTGGGAGAATGCTATAGTACTAACGTTTATTTACTGGGGCAAGGTGAGAGAATATATTATTAAAGTAATCTTTATTAAATGTGGCAATATAGGAGAATTCTATAGTAATTTCCCTAATTTCTTATGGCAATGTGAAAAAATATAAAGAATAAAGTCATTTTTATTCACTGTGGCAATACGGAGAATGCTATAGTGCTAAACTTTCTTCCCTTTGGCAAAATAGGATAATGTTAATCATCTAACTATTATTCAGAATATCAAAGTGAAAGAATTATTTAGCTAGCTAACAGTTGTTGCCTGTAGCGAGGTGTAGGGATATGATTACCAACTCATTTTTATTCAGTGTGGCCCTGAGAGAGAGTGTGATAGAAACCACACCGTTCTTCACCGTCGCAAGGTGGGAGAATATGTCCATAAAATATACAGTACGTACTATACTTTTGACATTCTCAGTTATCCAGACGAATGTTAGCTTTTTGTAAGGCTAACTCCAGACAGTTTTAGAAGGAGTGCGGAGGAAATAAAGAATTCTATTTTCTGTTTCTGCCTGTGATCCCATTGGGGAGCATCTCTCTCGCATACTGTGCCTGTGATGTCTGTAGAAGAAATGGAAGAAACGTTTGTCCTCAGAAGGCACAGACAGTCATGAAGACCCTTCATTACTCTACTAAATAAATGTATTTTTGTCCCATTCCCCTTTGGAGAGATTTGCCATTACTTCCTGTCCTGACAGGAAGTGATGGAAAATTTCCCCAGTAGAGAGACAGATGGCAATAAAAACCTGAAGTACGCTCTAACCCTTATCTGCTTGGTTTTAACCTCCCTGGCGGTTTTCCGAGTGTGGCTCGGGGTTAAATTTCAGCACTATTAGCGGTAACGCTGAGCCACACTCGGGATTGCATTGCAGGATCCTGGTGCGGTATACTTACCTTGTCCCCAGGATCCTGCGATTGCCCCCCGCTATGTCCGTGGGCTTTGTCCTCTGCCCGAAGCCTCTCTGTGCCGGGCTCCGTTCCCTGCGAGCTTCGCGACGCACGGCGGCGGAGCCTGGGGGCAAATTCAAAAAAAATTTAAATCATAATACATACAGTACAGTGTAATCTTACAGATTACATTACTGTATGAAATTATTTCACATCTCTTTTGTCCCCAGTGCTTTGTCCAATGCCCTGCATGCAGTTTTATATTTTATATACTGTTCTTTCTGCCTGGAAACTGGAGATTGTCCATAGCAACCAAAAAGTGCCCCTTTACGTCAAAAGTGGTTTTAGACCAGCTAGAAAACAGCGATAGTAAATTAGAACACTTGCAGAATTGAGCGATAGTGAATCGTGGGGAAATTAATTTTATTATTATTATATTATTATTTTTTATAATTATTTATATTTATTTATTATATTATAATTTTGTGTTTCAAACTTCATCATACCCGGGATGTCTACTAGACTCTTATTTGGACAGATTTAAGTGTGTTATTGCTAAGAATTACAGGCCTACAATATAAAACGGCAAATTTCTATGCAAAATTATTTTACCTCTTTGAGATGCAAAAATCTGAGATAATCAGGGAGGCTACGCAAAACATGTCTGGAGTTGTGAGTTTGAATTTGATAAGTTAATCTAAAAACGTTTTTAAATGCTTGCCATTGGTCGCTAACCAGAAATGTAAAAAAGGTATTTTTAACTCAAGCTGTCTTAGCGGGGTGAGGTAGTAGGTTGTGTGGTTTCAGGGTAGTGTTTTTTGCCCCAATCAGGAGTTAACTATACAACCTACTGCCTTCCCTGACGGGCAGTGTGGCGTCACAAGACTACGAGCCAAAGGCCAATTTTGGAATGGAAGATCGTAAGCCAGCTAACGCGTCACCTAAAACAATATGGGAGCGCAGCAGCAGTCTCTTCGTAATCTTGTATGTATTATTTCAGCTCTGTGTGACTTCCAATCATTTCTGTTGTTTACAGCTTGCTTTTCACTTTCTACTGTGCGGCTAAAGAATAAAATCAATAAAGGTGTGAACTTTCAGATATTTTTTGTGCGTGGTGTGTTTCTTTTATAAGGAGAAAAAAGCCTTCATGAGGGTTCTTAGCCATTTCTGCAGTTATGCACAGCAGCTTTTCTACAAAGTTCGGTTTAATTTGTACTGACAATAAATGATGTCAGGACTCCTGATAGAATGCCGCCATAAAGAGGGATTCCACCTCATTTTCAATTTAGAAAATCTACAATGCTTTCTTATAAATAAAAAAATAAATATGGAATCATGTCTCTGATTTTCAGGTATCTTTGCAGAAATTTGTACATTTTGAGACTTGATTCTACTTCTCATCGTCATGTTATAATTGACGAGGAGCTGAACCATTATAAAGTGATAATTTTGTCTGCTCTCCATCTGTATGGTGTGGTGGAAGCATTGGGCAAAATGATTGTGGTGGTGTTGTCTGTACATATTAGTACAAGTACAAGTTTAGGCATATCATAACAGCAGCTACACTATATTGTCAAAAATATTGAGATGCCTGCCTTATCCAGGGTTGCCAACCTCCCGCAGCATTTTTTACTGACAAAACATGGACAATTTACTGATGGAGCACTTCTTTTTTTTCTTTCTTTTTTTTTACTGACAACTTGAGAAATTACAGAACTCCTATTGAAAACTAACACAGTGAATATTTAAACAGTAAAAACATGATATGCAAACACTGACAATACCTAGAACAAAGTAATTTGCTTGATTTACACTTAAAAAGTCAACACAGCATGAAATTATCAGCCCCTGATATTTACTGGCAGTTGTAAGAAAAATCACAGATTTTTACAAACTGTCAGTAAATTTACTCGCGGTTGGCAACTTTAATGGCATCCCAGTCTTATGCCCCGTACACACAGTCGGATTTTCCGACGGAAAATCTCCTATCGGACAATGTTGTCGGAAATTCCGACCTTGTGTAGGCTCCATCGGACTTTTTCCGTCGGATTTTCCGACGGACAAAGTTTTATCTCCTGCTCTCAAATTTTCCGACAACAAAGTCCTATCAGACTTTTTCCGATCGTGTGTAGCGAATTCCGACGGACAAAGTGCCACGCATGCTCAGATCACATTACAAGACCCAAGCTATTGGCTACTAGCCTCTACGTAGTCCCGTCGAAGGCAACAAACGTCACCACGTTCAGAATGATCGGATTTTCCGACAACTTTGTCCGACCGTGTGTACGAAATCCGATGGATTTTGTGGTCGGATTTTCCGACCGTGTGTACGGGGCATTAGTCCGTAGAAAAGAATCACTCTGGTGGGAGTGTATGTATCCTCGATGGGATTTTAAATAGGGTTGCCAACACTTAATAAGGAAGTAAGAAAAGAAATTACTAAAACGAGTATTTATTGAAGAAACCGATTTCACATTAAAATCAATCTATGTAGCAATTTTGAACAGCATACACATAAAACAGTATTGAAACCAACTCTATTGAAAATATGTATGACAATAGAAGTAACCCAACGTTTCGAGGTGTGGTTTGCAGTTGACCTCTTCTTCAGGGTAATCTTTGGTTGGTTATATCAATAGGCAGGTCCTGTATATGAACAAAGTACTTCATTCAAGTATCTTACAGCATCCAGAGGGACAGAGTCGGTTAGCCACAGCTCTTTGTGTGCCCAATGGCACCGTTTGCAGAGGAGAAGGGAGATGTCCCGGTGTAAGAGAAACGTGAGGGCCAATAGGGAACAGGAACAAATCCTGCATGTACGTCCTAATTTGTCCCCAATCAACCAGATATCCAGGTTAGTAGCAAGGTTGCACAGAGGGCACCCTCACGAGACACGTCACTCCAAAATGGTGAGATGTAACAACTAACGAAACAAATACTTGAACTCCCTCTCCAGATCACGCTTGTCTTAAGCCCCATACACACGCGCGGATTATCCGAGGACCAGGTCCGTCGGACCATGTCCGTCATACTTTGTCTGATGTTGGTTTTGCGTACACACGGTCAGACAAAGTTGTCGGAAAATCCGATCTTTCTGAACGTGGTGACGTTTGTTGCCTACGACGGGACTACGTAGAGGCTAGTAGCCAATAGCTTTGGTCTTGTAATGTGATCTGAGCATGCGTAGCACTTTGTCCGGTCGGACAACCGTACACACGATTGGATTTGGTGTGATCGGACCGTGTTGTCGGCAAATCTATCCAGCAGGAGATAGGACTTTGTCCGTCGGACAATCCGACGTACACTGTCCGATGGTGCATACAAACGGTCTGATTTTTCAACAACATTGTCCGATCGGACAGAATCCATGCAAAAATCCGACCGTGTGTATGGGGCTTAAGTCTGGTTTATCTATGATCAAAGGTGCCAGTATGTCCAGGAGCATTCAGTTTAGGCAGTCCCTCCAACAATATAGGGAGGTTTCTTAGTATAACCCACTCCTATAATCAAATGTTGGAAGATCCAGCCTGATGTTCCATATGTGTTGCACTCCTGTGGTCAGCTGCAAGCAGTCTTAGTCCGTAGGGTTCAATATTGAGTTGGCCCACCCTTTGCAGCTATAACAGGTTCATCTCTTATGGGAAGGTTGTCCACAAGGTTTAGGAGATGCGTCTATGGGAATGTTTGACCATTCTTCCAGAAGATCATTTCTGAGGTCAGGCACTGATGTTGGACGAGAAGGCCTGGCTCGCAGTCACTGCTCTAATTCATCCCAAAGGGGTTTTATTGTGTTGAGGACAGGACTCTGTGCAGGCCAGTCAAGTTCCTTTGCCCCAAACTCGCTCATCCGTGTCTTTATGAACCTTGCTTTGTGCACTGGTGGGCAGTCATGTCGGAACAGCAAGAGGCCATCCCCAAACTGTTCCCACAAAGTTGGGAGCATGAAATTGTCCAAAATGTCTTGGTATGCTGATGCCTTAAGAGTTCCCTTCACTGGGACTAAGGGGCCAAGCCCAACCCCTGAAATACAACCCCAAGCCATAATCCCCCCTCCACCAAATGATTTGGACCAGTGCACAAAGCAAGGTCCTAAAAGACATGGATGAGCGAGTTTGGGGTGGAGGAACTTGAGTCCTGACCTCAACCTGATAGAACACATTTTAGATGAATTAGAGTGGAGACTTCTTGTCCAACATCAGTGCCTGACCTATTAAATGTGCTTCTGGAAGAATGGTCAAACATTCCCATAGACAGACACACTCCTAAACCTTGTGGACAGACTTCCCAGAAGAGTTGAAGCTGTTATAGCTGCAAAGGGTGGGCCAACTCAATATTGAACCCTACGGACTAAGACTGGCATGCCATTAAAGTTCATGTAATGGCAGGTGTCCCAATACTTTATTTACACTGCCAGGGGAAAGTTAATGACTTTAGTGGTGCCTATATGAATATTCAAAATGTTGCCTTTTCCACTGTTCTCAGTCCGGGTGCCGTGGAACCCTAGGGTTCATGGAGAGGTTGCTGGTGTTCCTTGTGAAGTTTAAAGTGGTGGTTTGATATCCTGCCTGAAGGTGCCTGCATACTTTTTACACCTATACCACTCAGTAGAGCCAGCATCATTGGACCAGTGGAACTTCTCCTCCTGTTCTCATACATGTGTAACCGTTGACACCAATGATTATGTTAGCTGTCTTTCCACTGACCACCACTGCAATAAACATTCTTACCACTGTCCCAATGTACACAGGTACTACATTGACCACCAATATAATGGCCATTCTTTCCAGTGAGGGGGGCTTTCTCTCATTGACCACCAGTGTGTTTTGTCTAATGTAATTTTTAGCAGGAGTTCCTTAAATATTATTTTAGGGGTTTCTCCACAATAAAAAGGTTGAGAAAGGCTGTTCTAGACTAAGGGGTTGATTTTCTAAAACTGGAGAATGTTAAATCTGGTGCTCTGAAGCTCTGCATAGAATCCAATCAGCTTCCAGGTTTTATTGTCAGTTGTATTGTCATAGCTTAGTTGAACAAGCTGAAGTTTCGAAGCTGGTTGGCTACCATGCACAACTGTACCAGATTTTGCACTCTTTAGTGTAAGATGCAGGCCATGGATGACCTGAAGCTCCCAAGCTTCTTTGGCTTTTACCATTGTGTCTCCAAGCTGGTATAATTTTAGAGATGTTACTGGACAAAAAGCAGTGTGCCCAGACCATGTATTCAAAATGCAAATGTATAGAAATGAAAAAGCTACATAGAGTTTTCTTTTAAGGCAGATTTCACCTTCAGTTGGGAAATTCCACTTCATTACGAGAGTCTCAAGGTCACACTTATGGACTTATCAGCCGTCTGTAGTGAAAAAAGCAGATTCATGGCTGACAGATCTCTAACAGCTCCTCCATGCCTAGAGGTTTGGAGAATGGAGCCTCAACGTTCTGCAAAAGTCTTGCTGTGGAGTGTCTGAGCAAGGTGCCACCAATCAACTTGACAGGCCAATAGTGTTTGTTTAGTCTCCATTTGACGAGCTTTCCAAATTATAACTGAAAGGCCATTTAAAGTGTAAATATAGTCAAAAATGTTTGGTTGTAGTTTTGAATAGAGATGAGGAGGAAAACTCATGTTGTATTTTTAAGCTCCATGGGCATAAAAAAAAAAAACTCATATAGAGCGTTTTGTTCACACAGTTTAGACGAGTTTAAGAGAGTTTAGCGTTTTTTCGGCCAGAAAGCTCCAATCAGAAAAGCAAACCAGAAGGTTTTTTTTTCCCTGCCTCTAATCACTGAGCTTAAAATATGGGCACATAGGATAACATTGAGCTGCTTCTACAGGCAAAACACAAAAGTCCTGTAGAAGCAATGTTTTTTAAGCCAGTGTGCATAGAGCCTTACTGCTATCCTGCTATAGAAATACGAATTAAAATGAATAATAAAATGCCTTTAAAGAGGAAGTAAACCCTGATGGGTTTACTTGCTCTTTGTGTCCCTGCAAAGGTAAAGCATAATGGACTACTATGCATCGCATAGTAGCCCATTATGTGTCACTTACCTGACACAGGAGCCAGTGATGTCACTGCTGTCCGCTCTTCCATGAAGCGTCCATCTTCCTTTCCGGGCACTGTGAGTGGCCGGAGCAGCGATGGCATCACTCTGGCGCATGCTCGCGGGAGCTTCAGTGACGGCATGTTTGGTGAGCGCATGCACCATAGACAGCGGTGCCCTTTTTTTGTAAAATATCTCCTTAACCGTGTAGGTTAACCGCTTCCCGACCGGCGCACGACGATGTACGTCGACAGAATGGCACGGACAGGCAAAAGGGCGTACAGGTACGTCCCCTTTAAGATTGCCTCCGGTCGGGACCCCTGTGAGTCCGGCTGAACGGGGAGATGCGGAAGTAAACAACATCTCCCCGTTCTGCCTAGCAACTAGTGACACCGATCTCTGCGCCCTGTGATTGGCGCAGAGATCAGTGTTCACTAAATCACAGCCACGCCCCCCCCACAGTTAGTAGCATGCCCCTAGGAACACTTAACCCCTACACTGCCACCTAGTGGTTAACCCCTTCACAGCCAGTGTAATTTACACAGGAATCAGTGCATTTAAATAGCACTGATTTCTGTATAAATGACAATGGTCCCAAAAATGTGTCAAAAATGTCCGATGTGTCCGCCATAATGTCGCAGTCACAATAAAAATCGGTGATCACCGCCATTACTAGTAAAAAAAAAATTATTAATAAAAAATGCTATAAAACTATCCCCTATTTTGTAAACGCTATAACTTCTGCGCAAACCAATCAATAATCGCTTATTGTGATTTTTTTTACCAAAAATATGTTGAAGAATACGTATCGGCCTAAACTGAGGAAAAAAAAATGTTTTTTTTTATATATTTTTGGGGGATATATATATTATAGCAAAAAGTAAAAAATAATGCATTTTTTTCAAAATTGACGCTCTTTTTTTTTTGTTTATAGCGCAAAAAATAAAAACTGCAGGGGCGATCAAATACCAGCAAAATAAAGCTCTGTGGGGAAAAAAAGGACGTCAATTTTGTTAGGGAGCCACGTCGCACGAATCGCAAAAAGTAGTCTGGTCTTAAGCCGACAAAATGGTCCGGTCTGAAAGTGATTAAGGAGATATTTCTTGGACCTACAGGTAAGCCTTAATCTAGGCTTACCTGTAGGTCAAAGTGGTCTGTAAGGGTTTACAACCACTTTGAGAGATCACTCTCACTTCCTCAATGACAACAACTTCACCAGACAGGAAGTGGAGTAAAAATCGTCTACAGTATTACAGACAGTTTTTAAAATTATTTTTTTCTTTTGGTGTTTTTTCTAAGAGAGAGCCTAAATGCCTGTCTTCTTCTGCTGCTGACTAAGTCCCTGCTGACATTTTTCCTTCTCTCTCTGTCTGCTGAAATTGATGTAATTGTGACAGGAAGTGAGGGAAAATCTGTGTAACAAAGCCTTGGATAGGAATGAAAACCCAACAGCAGTTCTAATTTTGCTAAACTCTATAACAAAAAAAAAATGTGTAGCATTTATAGATATACAGTATACAAAAAGACCTTTTTCAGTAAGACAATTAAAAAAAAATAACGGTTGTAGATGGTGAAATTAAACAGGATTATCCTTAATGACGGGTACCATAATCTTCATTATTTATCTGGGGAATACAAGAGCTCACATGGATGGAAATGACACTACTGACTGGGGTATGTTCCATTTAATTGCTATCCAAGGAAAGAGTCTCTGGAGTATGATAACCACATCATAATGTGTGCAAGATGGAGGATGCTGGTCATATACAATCTATGCAATATGTAACCTTATATGAAAATTAAGTTGGTGAACAAAAAGGGTAACCACTTTTGTGGAGGTGCGTGTGGGATCATTATCATGTTGGAATACTGCCCTGCGGCCCAGTCTCCAAAGGTAGGGGATCATGCTCTGCTTCAGTATGTCACAGTACTTATCAGGGAAATAGGAAAGAAAAAGAGGGCTTGGGGCTTTAAATGAGGAAGCTCTAGCCTGGTTAAAAGATGAGTCAATGTAACAAGATATGTTTTATTCATTAAAAAACATGACATAGCAATATGAGTACATACATAGTAAATAAGCATAACAATTACATATTATTGACCAGATATTCATAAAAAACAATCATAGCAACTTGAAGGGTGTCCACAATAAATCTCTTTGCATTAAAAAAGTGTCTGGCGTACACCCTTTTTCATCTTGCATTACACCCACTATGCCTTGTAACCCACTCTACACAGAAGGATGTCAGTTGTCCCTAACTTTGGAGGTCACCATTAGGCTTCAAGGGGCCCTGGGACTTTGCTACATACACATTTATCATCAATGTGTTCCTACACTTTTCATTCACCTACTGCCTTGCACACACGTCATTCAAAGTCCCAACCTCCTCTTTCCTATTTATTTTCTGTGATCGTCAGTTACATCTAACAACCATTACAGCATTATGGCCACAAGATGGGATGGAGCTGACAATCATCGGAGGCAAAACAGAAAATAGTATTTCAAACATATTTAAAGCAGAGTTCCGCCCGCCCCCCAAAAAAATTAAAAGTCAGCAGCTCTACATATTGTAGCTGCTGACTTTTAATATAAGGACACTTGAATCTGGAATCCAGCGATGTCGGCACCCAGCTGATGTTTCCTTCGGCTGTCGTGTGCTGCTGCCACCGCTATTGGTAAGGGAACTCAGTAGTGAAGCCTTGCGGTTTCACAGCCGGGTCCCTTCTGCGCATGCGCGAAGCATGCTGCGCTCTCTTACTGGCCCGGCAGCAGGGGAAGGAGGAGAGAGGAGGAGGGGGGGCTGAACTTGTGACATACCTTGCTGCGGCGTGGTCGGACGGAAGTGGGGACAGGGTACCTATCAAAAACAAATGCCAAATGTGCACCTGAGGGGGGGAGGAATCAGATAAGCGGAAGTTCAACTTTTGGGTGGAACTCTGCTTTAACACATTGCAGGGATTAACTGTAACAGCTGTTCAGATGCTGGGACATTTTTATAAATAAACCTCACACACATGTGTGTTGCCAATAAATAAGTCAGGTACCTTTTTTTGATGAAGACCTATAGAAAAAAATGGGCTGTCTAACACAAAAGTGTAAAAAGAGGCCCTTAGAAGATGCTCAGCAGTTAAAGGGGTGTTCCGGGAAAAAAATAAATAAAAGCCAGCAGCTAGACATACTGCAGCTGCTGGCTTTTAATAAATGGACACTTACCTTTCCTGCAGTCCCTCGATGTCGGCACCGCAGCTGATGTCTCCATCAACTGTCGGGTGCTGCCGCCGCCATTGCGGGTAAGGTAACTCGGCAGTGTAGCCTTTCGGCTTCACGCCGGGAACCCTACTGCGCATTTGCGAGGCCCCGCTCCTCTCTCCTATTAGCCCGGCGGCCAAGGGAGGAGGGAGCCCCGCGGTGACGTCACGGCCGCATCGTGGCGTGGCGTACTTCCGGAAGTGGGAAAGGATACCTGGTATCCTGTCCCCCCCCCTCCCCACGAAAGGTGCCAATTGTGACACCGGAAGGGGTGAGGAATCCGATGAGCGGAAGTTCCACTTTAGGGTGGAGCTCCGCTTTACGCTGTGACCACCACGGAGATATTTAACTGAGCTGTGCCTATTAAAGTATATATCCAAAACTCTTCTTTCAGTATTAGATTGTGTAGGGTAAGGTTAGAACCCCCCGTCAGATCATTATCTTACACTTTGGACGATTTACCCTCAGTGTCTGTTCTGATAGCAACTGTAAAATGTTGGATTTACTATCATTATCTGTTTCAAGAGGACAAATACAGAGGATAAATTCCACCCAGCTAGAACACAGTCAGTGGTTAAAACTTGACAGAGGCTCTAAGCCTTCCCTTTTGTCTTTACACACATTTTAAAGCTCAGCTCCAGAATGAGAAAAAAAAAAAAAAACCCTTGCAGTGGGACTTCCACATTGCAAGGGTAAAATCCTCATTATTTGTAGGGGTACTGGAAGAGATTTTATTCATCACTGCAGTGCTCTCCTCTTCTCCCTAATGGTGCAAGGCAGGGCTATTACTAGTCCTGCATTGTATGTGAAGTAGGTAAGCATGTGATCACAAAGAGCCTTGGAGAAGAAGCTTTGGGGGACTGGTCGCACAGATGGACAGATTCTGCTGGAGCAAGGAACCTCCTCTACCTCTAGAATTAACAAGCATTCAAACCTTGCAGTGGGTCTTCATTGTTGCTATTTTGTCTCCAGTTGCATCCTTGCCATGGCCATAAACCACAGTCTGAGCAAGATTTTGAAATCATTATAAAGTTCTCACTTTACAATGTGATAATTAAAAATTGGCAGAGTTAATTTGTGAGAATGAATCCATGCTGCGTTCATGCATTTTTCCATAAATGGTGCAGAATGTCAAACAGCCTGCATCAGCTGGGAATTTCTATTTAATGTCGAACCTTTAAAAACTATAACAGGCATTTTTAATAAATATTCAATTTTTCTCACTTCTGGGTACTTTCTATACTATTTATCTTTTCCAACTCTAAAGTGTTTTAGACATATTTTACCAACTGTAAAAAAAAAAAAAAACTATGTTGTGCTGAAGTTGGTAACCTCTTACACCTGTAAAAATCAACCACTACCATTCTTGGATTTACAACTGTTAGATGACAGCAAAAACAAAAGTAATCTTGGTCATGCTATTTTTTTTCAACTGCCAAGACAACTGACACTTATGCGCTTTCAGGGCAGCGAAGAGCATATATGTAAAGTCCCACCACAACCCACTGATACTTATGCCGCAAAATTCCGCCAGCAAAAGTCTGATGAGAGCTTTTGGTCGCAAAATGCGACCATGTGTATGCTCCATCAGACTTTTGCTGGTGGAATTCCAGCAAGCAAAAGATTGAGAGCAGGTTCTCAATTTTTTGGTCGGAAAAAGTTTTGATCGGAAATTCCGATCATCTGTACCAATTCCGACGTGCAAAATTCCTATGCATGCTCGGAAACAATTTGACGCATGCTCGGAAGCTTTGAACTTCATTTTCTGGGCTCGCCGTAGTGTTGTACGTCACCGCGTTCTTGACGGTCGAAAGTTCAGCAAACTTTTGTGTGACCGTGTGTATGCAAGCCAAGCTTGAGCGGAATTCCTTCGGAAAAAACATCCAAGTTTTTTCCAACAGAAAATCCGCTCGTGTGCATTATACTTTTAGGGCTTGTATACACTATATCCAATGAGCTGTGTTTTTCTGCAAACCATGGCATATGTATTTAATTATTTTCTATGTGCCCTGTTCACACCATACATGTATGGTGGTGTGCAGAAAAACACAGCTCATTGGACATGGTGTGAACAAACTCTCAGTAATCTTCCACCACTTTGTCAAAACCAGGGCAGAATAATTTGTGCTTCCAGGTATGAGCTTCACCCATGATATAGTGCTCAATTGTTAGGCCTAGCCAATGCCACATGATGTAGGGGGTAATGTCACTGCTCCCTCAAGTCTCTGACACCTGTTATTGGCTATGATGGAGGAAGGAGTATTGATAAATTACTAGAGAGGTGAGTATCAGAGTGTCGCAGTGGGGCACTAAAAGGCAAAGTGTCTGGGGATATGATAAATGTTTGGGCGCACCTTTCCAGAACTCCCTTTCCCCTGGGGCTCTTCCCCTGGGAGGATGTAATGTGTGAAGACTGCTGTTTGAGTAGCCCTCAGGCTGTGCCATGTGCTGAAGGTCTTAGAAACCAGGTTAGATCTGGAGCAGATGCCTAAAAGGAGCTGGGCTGAATAGACATAGTCTTGCCTGAAGAGGGTTGCAGAGTTGCTGGGATGCAAGCTGCCATTTGAATCATGGAAGAAGGACCTTTGTCCAAAGACTTAGGTTTTTGTTTATGTTTTTTATATCAGAGGCACAGGTGCCAGGTTTAGGAGCAAGGAAACATTGTAATTGTTCCTAGTGACAGCAGGATAGAACAGAGTGAGCGGAGGGATGAGCTTTACAGTCTCTTGCTGCTCCTATACCGTCCAAACACATGTTGGGGATTGGGAAGTGGCCTAGCTGTACAGCTTACCTGCAGTAGAGAACAGTCAGGTCACCAACTTGCCTCTGCTGTCAGGGCTAGATGGATGGAAATACAAATACTTTGGCAGGTAAAACAGCTTTCATATATGTATTTCAGCTGTGTATTTAGCTGATTGCCTGGAATTTAGCGCAAGCACATGTCTAACCACCGTATATTATACAAAGACAGGATGGTCAGGATGGAAGGTTGTTATTATAAGTTCTCTATATGAGCACAACACAGATGCAGAATTAAATGTAAAAAATATGAAACATGCCTCTGACTAAAGTAAGGTAATTCATCCCATTTGTTATACAACGTAAATGTCTCCACATGTACTGTATATCTCCAGAGAGATTTGCAGACGTCTGCCTTGGACTGCAAGGACGTGGCTATATGTGCCACTGTTTCCTGGGTATTGAGTATTATTCCTGTATCCTGGCAGCCTATTGTTTAATAATAATGTAACATCAAATACTTTTTTTCAGAGTAATGTATTTGTCGGAACACTGCAAACTTTCTCTGTGCAGGAAGTTTATTGCTTGTGAAATGCGTCAGCGGCTGTCACAGTGGGAAGGCTGATTCCTCCTACCATGAACCTGTTGTATGTCACAGCAGTCATCTCTGGAGTAGAACAAAGGGTGTTCAAACAAAGGTCTTGGCTCAATCGTGCCTTTGCAGTCCTAACATTAATTTCTTCATAGACTGAATTCAAAATGTATAATTACAATAACAATTATTTAAGGAGACTCTGTGACACGTTATCCTGAAAGAACTATATTTCTCTGATGGATCATCCCTGCACTCAAGCCACTCTATTCCTCTGTTGGAGATGGGAGATGGTGTTGTTGTTTACACAGAGTTAAAGGATAAGTCCACCCCAACACTAAAATCTCTACATCTAAAGACATCCACAATCTAACCAGGGGCGGATCCAGAGCCTAGTCTCGGGAGGGGCACTGACAGAAAATTTTGCAAGCAATTTTTCGGGGCAATGGCTGGTGTTGGTGCTTCAATCATCACAGCGCCATGGTTGATATGGTATCAGGATGAGTGAAGCGCATTATTTCTATTATTACATTGTAATAAAAAATGAAATAGTTCAACTCACCATAATGCAGAATCAGTGGGAGCCCTGAGCGTGTCACTTGCCACGTCGCCTGCCACCAGATACAGCGCGTCACTTGCCACGTCGCCTGCCACCAGATGCAGTGTGTCACTTGCCACCGTTGGCTGCCACCTAATGCATATTGTCACTTGCCATGTCTCTTGCCACATCCCCTGCCACCAGATGTGGATTGTCACTTGCCAATCTCGCCTGCCTCAAGATGCGGATTGTCACAAAGTGATGTTGCATTGCGGCCATCTTGGTACACCCCCACTTGTCTGCAGTAAGCCTAGAGTTAGAAGTCAGCAAGCGGACATCTTTATACACCCACCGGAGTCTTGCTTTTCACAGTTATTTTTAACAGTAAACTCAGCTTATTTAGTGAAATATAAGTTGAGTTTACTTTTTTTTATTTTTTTATTTTAATATTTTTATTGAAAGGTATGCAACAGATACAATTATGGGGTAACTTCATAAAACTAGACAATCAATATCTCACAACATGAAAATAACCAATACTCTGAGGTATCCTGCGGAGGATTCAGGGCATATAATTGTTGTATCAAGAGAGAGGAGATGTTTATAACAAGTCACCAAGTCTTCTCCAGTTAATGAGCATTAGGGGTAGCCTCTCCATCCTGGAGGGGGAGAGAGACCAGCCAGGTCACTGTCGGAAGTTTGTGACCGTGTATATTACTAGGTTCTGAGTACACCGTTCATTTTTTTTTATTTAAATACCTGAAGTCAGGTAGAAATCAGGGATAGACTTAGGTGAGAAGAAGAGTACAAGAAAGGGGTGGAGAGAGAGTGGGGGGGGAGATAAAGAAGAGAAAGGGAAAAAAGGGAAAGGGGGAGTGGAGCAGTGGGATGGGGGTGTGTCATCCCCCGGGAGCTAGGATCATCAAAGCCTGTCAGGCATTAGGGTTTACTGGCAAAAATCTTGATATTCATCGGAGAAGCGGTATTGGACCCAATAAAACCATCTGGTCTGGTGTTCCTCCGTCTTATCTCGCAGTACCGAGGTCAAGTCCTCCATCTGTTCTATATCCCTCACCCTTGCGAACCATTGAGCCACTGTTGGCGGAGCTTGTTGTTTCCATAGAGGCGGGATGCACGCTCGTGCAGCATTAAGAAGGTGTTTGAGGAGGGATTTATTATATCGTTTCCTTGATAGAGGGGTAAGGTTTAGCAGGACAGCGGCCGGGTTGTCCTGTAGGGCTATGTCGGTAAACTTATGTATAAGTTTAAGGACTGGTTCCCAGAAAGTTTTGAGCAGTGGGCATTCCCAGAATATGTGCAAGATAGTACCCTGATGAAGGCCACATCCCCAACAGCGGTTGGATTGGTTGGGGAATATCTTTGCCAGGACTGAGGGGGTTCTGTACCAGCGTGTAGTTATTTTATATGGTCTCCTGGTATTTGCTACATAGAGCAGACTTCTGTGCAAAGAATAGTATGCAGTCTTTTTGGGGAACCGAGAATGTAACTCCCAGGTCCCTCTCCCATTTTGCCAGATACAGGGGATCTTCAGTGGCATGAAGTTCTAGCAGTGATTTATAGGCGGTGGATAGGGAACCCCGAATCGGACCCTCCCCTAGACATATTTCTTCGAGAGAGTGAAGTTTTCGGTTAAATAGCGCTGGTTTGGGCAGTGAGCTCAGAAAATGAGAGAACTGAATAGTCCTCCAATGATCCAGTGTTAAAGGAGCCCGACCCGAGGACATAGTCTCTGTAGGGGGCCAGCCCGACGGCTGTAGGAGTTGGGAGGCCCTTAGGATTCCGTGCGGGGCCTGTGAATAGACAGTCGGGTCAGTGAGGCCGGGTGTGAACCCTGGGTGTCCTACAAGTGGGGTCATTGGGGAAGGGAAATTGCTCAGTGAGGAGAGACGAAAAAATCTGTCCATTTCCGCTAGAGTAGGGCCAATCAAAGGGTGAGCTGTCAGATGGGCATAGTGGCTTTTCTCTACCCATGGTAATCCAGCTAGTGGGGCACCGGCGGCCTCCTGCTCTAGTGTTACCCATAATTTCGTGTCGCCATGTCTGCACCAGTCGACCACCCTGGCCATATGTGTTGCGGTGTAATACAGAGCAGGATCCGGGAGACCAATGCCCCCTCTAAGCTTAGGTCTTAACAGTAATTTTCTGCTAAGGCGCGGGTGTGCGCCCTTCCAGATGAATTTAATAAATGCTGACCGAACCGCGTGAAAGTAAGACTGGGGTATTTTGATAGGTAGTGTTTGTAATAAGTACAGGAGCCTTGGCATTGCGTTCATCTTGAGGACGTTGCAGCGACCAAACCAGAGTTGAGTTTACTTTAAAAAATACCTGTGAAAAGCAAGACTCCGGTGGGTGTATAAAGATGTCCGCTTGCTGACTTATAACACTAGGCTTACTGTGGACGAGTGCGGGAGTACCAAGATGTCCATGACGCAACGTCCCTTCAGTCACATATTCAGATGGGTAGCGGCTTCCTGTCCTGACAATGCCTGCTTGCTCAGTCACACGCCTGCCGGCCGGCATGATTGCACCATCCGCTCGCTTACCCGCCGGCCTGTTCAGTCACCCGCTCATTATTTTCTCGGGGGAGCAATTGCCCCGTTGCCACCCTCCCTGGATCCGCCCCTGAATCTAACTCTAACCTATCTAAGCCTGTAAAGAAGAAATCAGTATACATACCTTTTTTGAAGCCAATCCGAGCTGATCCCATGCTGAGCTGTCAGCTGTGGCTTCGCTATTGGGTTTGGTGCAGAGGACACAGCCGACAACGGAAGCCCCATTGTAAGTCTATGGGTGACGTCACTTCCCATTCATTTCACAGCTGTTGTCAGCTGTGTCCTCTGCAGAGCTTCCGCTGCTGAAGACCAGACCAGATTGGCTTCAAAAAAGGTATGTATACATTACAATTAGCCAGCTGGGAACAAACATAATCATGTTTTTGACCATTCGGTGAAGTATTCTGCAGCAAAACTGCTCAAAAAAGGGCAACCACGTGCAGTTTCGGGACAATTCTTCTGGCACCCGAGTGGAAAAGGTCAAGGTTCCCCCCTTCTTCCATGAGAAGGATGAAGCCTGCCTATACGCATGTATAGCAGGTGAACTGGCACAGGGTTTAGAAATGAAAATTACTGTCCACTGACACTAGGGTTACCAACTTTGGGTCTAAGGACAACAGAATGGAATAGGGGGCAGCTGGAGCAATGCAGAGAGGCAGGGGAAGCGTCTGTCCAAAATGGCTATCATTCTTGGGAATCCAAATATGATCATTAATGTTCATTACCATTAGATACTGTATTTGGTCTATAAACAATCTGACAGCTGGTGTATGGTATTTCAGTTGGCCTTAATGAGACAGAGGCATTATGCGGTTGCTGAAATCTTAGTATATAAGTTACATCAAAGACATAGTCCACTTTTTGCAAAAATGTAATAAATGCACCAACAACGATAAAATAAAAAATGTACATTTATTACATTTTTGCATTCAGGCCTGCAAAGCATTGCAACTGTGATTGGTGTGTAGTCATGAGAGACTCTTGCATTGAGTACCCCCAGCCCCAGTTATGTTGCTGGCCACTCTGCTCTGCCACAGTGGCAGATGGAAATGTTATTATGTTGAAGGTGTTTATGGAGAAACACCTTGTGATTCAGACAAATGTGGGGGCGGGGTAGTTGGTTTGATAGTGGGGGGGGTTGGCAAGTGTGATCATGCTTTATGTTGTAATATGAAACATGGTATAGAAACATGTGATGAACAAACACAACATCATGAGACACAAGAAGCGAGATGCCATTATTTGAGCAGCTACATAAACATGCCATTAGGCTCAAGATAGGCTCAAATACACATGCCACAGATAGATGCCAGAGGGTAGCTTGCATCAATAAAGGGTCAATAATAGTGGGCTCTACATACATACAGTGCCTTGCAAAAGTATTCACCCCCCTTGGCATTTTTTGTGTTTTGTTGCCTCACAACCTGGAATTAACATGGATTGTTTGAGTATTTGCATCATTTAATTTACAGAACATGCCCACAACTTTGAAGATTTATTTGTTATTATTGTGAAGCAAACAACAAATAGGAAAAAATAACAGAAAAAGTCAATGTGCATAACTATTCACCCCCCTAAAGTCAATACATTGTAGAGCCACCTTTTGCAGCTATCATAGCTCCAAGTCGCTTTGGATAAGTCTCTATGAGCTTGCCACATCTTACCACTGGGATTTTTGCCCATTCCTCCTTGCAAAACTGCTCCAGCTCCTCAAGTTGGATGGTTTGCACTTGTGAACAGCAATCTTTAAGTCTGACCACAGATTTTCTATTGGATTGAGGTCTGGGCTTTGACTAGGCCATTCCAACACATTTACACGTTCCCTTAAACCACCAAGTGTTGCTTTAGCAGTGTGTTTGGGGTCATTGTATTGCTGGAAGGTGAACCTCCATCATAGCCTCAAATCGCACACAGAGTGGTACAGGTTTTGCTCAAGAATATCCCTGTGTTTAGCACCATCTATCTTTCCCTCAACCCTGACCAGTTTCCCAGTCTTGACTGCTGAAAAACATCCCCACAGCATGATGCTGCCACTAGTGGCGGCTGGTGAAGTTTTAGGAAGGGGGGGTGCCAGACCCCGCCCTTCCTTTTTGAAACCTCCTACTTGGTGGAAATGGGCATGGTTTCAGCAAAATAGTGTGTATGACTTAAAGGGGTGTGGCTCTAAGGAGGTGTGGTTAGCGTCTGAGATGAACAAGGGATGGAGAGGGAGAGAGAGCTGGAGGGACAGCAGCCCAGATCCTACACAACATTTCTATGTGTATTCCAGAAAGTTTAACATTCAGCAGATAAAGATACTCCAAACAACTGGTGTTAGCGCTTAAATCATCACGGCACCATGGTTTTTATGGTGTCAGGATGATTTAAGCACATTATTTTTATTATTACATTATAATATAAAATTGAATTATTCAACTCACCATAATGCAGAATCAGTGGGAGCCCTGAGCGTGTCACATGCCCCTAGCAGAGTCCGTCCTTACATCAGGTGCCCCCAGCGGAGTCTGTCCTTACACCAGGTGCCCCCAGCAGAGTCCTTCCTCACATCTGTGTCCCCATCAGTGGAGTCCCTCCTTACATCTGTGTTCCCATCAGTGGAGTCCCTCCTTACATCTGTGTCCCCATCAGCGGAGTCCCTCCTTACATCTGTGTCCCCATCAGTGGAGTCCCTCCTTACATTTGTGTCCCCATCAGCGCAGTCCCTCCTTACATCTGTGTCCCCATCAGCGGAGTCCCTCCCTACATCAATGTCCCCATCAGCAGAGTTCCTTTCTTACATCTGTGTCCCCATCAGCGGAGTCCCTCCTTACATCTGTGTCCCCATCAGCGGAGCCCCTCCTTACATCGGTGTCCCTATCAGTGGAGCCCCTCCTTACATCTGTGTGCCCATCAGCGGAGTCCCTCCTTACATCTGTGTCCCCATCAGCAGCAGAGTTGTCCTCACATGTGTCCACGGCAGCACAGTCCTCCTTTATGCCACGTCTGTCTCTGTGCCCTTCAGCAGCAGCTAGTTCCCAGCTTTCTCCATGTGTTCAGTGGAGAGGGGCCTCTCCTCTCCACTGAACACAAGGGGATTAGTCCTCACGGCGGCGGCCATCTTTTTGTAACCCGCTGGAAGTGACGTTGTTCTCTCACTGAGAACAATGCACACAGCCGTAGTGCTACACTACGGGCGCCTGGTGGAAGCTGCTTGGCGCGATGTACTGGGCCATAAAGCAGCTCCAAACCCAGCAAATGAAGCGCATCATCTGCAATCTTGTGATTGCATAGACGTGGCGCTTCCGACTTTTTTTTTTTTTTAAAGGGCCATGTTTAAAAAAAATATTTATTTTGTGACTGCCTGGGGGGGGGGGGGGGGGGGTGAGGCAGCACCACTGCCTGCCACCACCATGTTCCACTGTGTGGATTGTGTTCTTTGGGTGATGTCATGTGTTGGGTTTGTGCCAGACATAGCGTTTTCTTTGATGGCCAAAAAGTTCACTTTTAGTCTCATCAGACCAGAGCACCTTCCTCCATACATTTTGGGAGTCTCCCACATGCCTTTTCGCAAACTCAAAACGTGCCATTTTGTTTTTTGCTGAAAGTAATGTCTTTCTTCTGGCCACTCTGCCATAAAGCCCAACTCTATGGAGCGTACGGCTTATTGTGGTCATATGTACAGATATTTCAGTCTCTTCTGTGGAACTCTGCAGCTTCTCCAGTGTTACCTTAGGTCTCTGTGCTGCCTCTCTGATTAAAGGGTCACTAAAGGAAAAAAATGTTTTTTTTTTAAATAACAAACATGTTATACTTACCTCCACTGTGCAGCTCGAGTGGCCCCGAACCTGGTCTTCTGGGGTCCCTCGGTGGCTGTCTCGGCTCCCTCCCGCAAGGACTCCACAACTTAATGCAAGCTCCCTCGCATGGTGTGGAGTGCTTATGGCCGCGCTCCTGTGATACAGCTGGCGGCCGTAGCCACTCACTGTATCACTCGGCCCGCCCCCCGGCGTGCCGTATAATTGGATGTGATTGACAGCAGCGCGAGACAATGGCTGCGCTGCTTTCAATCCATCCACTCTAGCCAATCAGAGGCCAGGGTGAGCGGTGAAGAGGACGTGCAACTGGTACGGGAGCACAGGGAGGATTTACAAGTCTGGCCCTTGTTCCTGGAAGATTTTAACGGGAGGACATTGTGAATGTCAGGGCCGGTAAGCAACTTTAATTGGGAACTTTACACAGATGCAGCCGGTTCGACTGGGTCCGGGGCCTTTTTTCAGGGTAGGTGGAGTGCAGGTCCTTGGCCGGATTCATGGAAAGAGGCAGGTTTTCTCCAGAACATGGTATTGCTGGAATTGTTTCCTGTGGTGCTGGCTATGGAGCTGTGGGGAGTCCTTCAGGAACCTGAAAGTGAGCTTTCACAGGGATAACTTGGGGGTGGTGTAAGTCATCAACAAAGTATCGGCCTCGTAGTTCCGGGAGTAGGTGCCAGCGATGAAGAAACACGGGGTTCCTTCTCCCGAAGGGCTGTGGAGGGTTGCCAACCTCCCGCAGCATTTTTTACTGACAAAACATGGGACATTTACTGGCGGAGCACATTTTTTACTGGCAACCAGAGCAATTACAGAACTCCTATTGAAAACTAACACAGTGAATATTTGAACAGTATAAACATAATATGGAAACACTGTCAATACCTATAACAAAGTATTTTGCTTGATTTACACTTAAAAAGTCAACACAGCATGAAATTATTAGCCCCTGATATTTACTGGCAGTTGTAAAAAAAAATCTATGATTTTTACAAACTGTCAATAAATTTACTGGCGGTTGGCAACCCTGCTTGGGATCAGTCAATAAGCGCCACGACGTGGGCTGCATATAGCAGTATATGGTGAGATGGCGAGAATGGTTGTCTTTTTTACAACAGGTCGAGAGTGAGGAGGGACAGGACCCACCATTGAGAGTTATGTATTTTGTCTCACGAAACATGGAAGAATCATGGGTCTGGGCTGGAGAAGAAATTGGCAGGGTTGGCATTTTTGTTCAAGTTGCAGGGTTGCCAGGACTTCACAAAAGATTTTTGAATACGACAAGCGATGAAAGGGTATCGGCACTCACAGAAGCACAGGGACTCCAGGCACCCTGTTTCATTTGAGCTGTGGGGGAGGGTTTTGGCCAAGTTGGTTGTTATGTGTTCATCAGATTATGAGTTTTTGTTGTTCAAAACTGCGTTCTCCTTGGTGTTTTTTGGGGCGTTTCGGATAGGCGAGCTAGTCAGCCCTTCCAAGAAGGTCAATAGAGGCCTATGGGCCACAGAGGTCAACTGTGGGGAGGATAGTTTGTCCCTGGTGTTGCACAAATCAAAAACAGTTCAATTGGGCAGGGGTAGGAAGGTTCAGATATTTTCTATAATGGGTTCACCCCTATGTTTGGTGGAGAAAAGGGATTCCTCACAGTTTGCCCAAATGGGTCCTTTTTAGTGCATGCGGACGGCACCCCTTTGTTGAGATTTCAATTAATTTCTGTGTTCCGGAAATGCTTACAGGCGTTGGGTTTGGGGGACAAGGAATTTTTCTTGCATTCGTTTCAAATGGGGACGGCTACTGAGGCTGTCAGATGGGGGTTGGATGATGCAGCGGTAAAACCCTTTGGTAGGCAGTGGCGTCGCTAGGGGGTTGCTTTTGGGGCTGTAGCCCCGAATCTGGGGCCCATAGCCCGAGTCTCTGCAGGGGTCCCCAAGGATAGGGGGGCTCTCTGGGGACCCTGATGTAAGGGGGGCTCTCTAGGGACCCTGATGTAAGTTGAGGGCTCTCTGGGGATATATATGAACACACACACACATATATATATATATATATATATGTGTATGCCCGCCCAAGTATATGACTTTCTTTACTACGCTGCTATGGGCTCTAGCCCCAGATCTTTTGTAGACCTAGCAACGCCCCTGTTGGTAGGTGTGAATCACAGCAGTTCAAGGTGTATGTTTGTCCCCACTTGTTGTTAGAGTAATGGGCGTAGGGGAGCTCAAGGGGTATGCCAGCATGGGGATGCGTGTTAGTGTGCATCTTGGTTGTTATGATGGTTGTTTTCTTCTCTTTCAGATGGAACACTGGGCCTGGTCTGGATATAGGGCCACTCATATGTTTTTTGGGGAGCAAAAAGAGCAGATGTGAGGCCTGAGGGGAGACAGTTGGGCATTTCTAGACAGGAAGCCTGTATACGGTGGTTGGGAGTACCGGGTATGCTCTGGAGCAGGACAGTTCAAGAATTGCATTGCTTTGCATTGGATAGGCCGGCAGACGTTTTAGTGTTACATGTAGGTGGCAAAGATTTGGGCTTAAGGTCCATGTTGGACATTACGCAGGATATTAAATTTGATTTCTTGCGGCTCCGCATTGCCTTTCCTGAGATGCTGATTTTATGGTCCGACATCATTGCTCAGACTACCTGGCGATTGGCTAGATCGGTGGAGCGGATTAATAAGGCCCGTAAAAAGGTTAACAGGGACGTTAGCAGATTTGTAGTCAGGAACGGGGGGCTGGTTATCAGACATTTGGAGCTGGAAGTGGACACCTGGCGCTATCTCAGGGGTGATGGGGTACACCTCAATGCGGTGGGTATTGACATGTGAGCTTTAGAGTTGCAAGACGGTATCTAGAGAGCGTTGAGGGTGTGGAGGGGCACACAAGGGTAAGGTTTGCCCCTTGAGTACTGTGGCGGGTGTTGGTCTTTACAGGTGAAGGAAGAAACCTTGGATAAGGAAGAGTTCGGGACCCATCAGTGGCATGGGTCCCACTGGTGGTATTCCAGTTAATGGTGGTTTAGCTGGAATTTGGTTAACGGGTGCACTGCGGTCAGTGGTTTTGTCTCCAAGCTAGTATGTCAGCTGGAAGCCTATTTTGGTTTAAAGGTACCGCAGTGCATTATTAATATCGTATGGTAATTTTGGTGTTTCCTGCAAAGACCAATGCGAGTATTGACTGATGGGTGGTGGTTTAACAGATGTTTTATACAGTTATGTTAACTTTAAGTTGAGTTGTAAATAAAGAGGCTGCTACGGCCAATATTTACTCCAACTTGGTGTGGTCTCAATTTATGGGGGAGGGTAAGGGGAATTGGAGTATGGGTTGGTCTGGCAGGTATGTAGGAAGTATGGATCATCTGTTATACAATGGTCAAGACCCGGAGAGGGAGGTTTTCAGTTGTCCAAGTCAGAAGCGAGCAGCCTAGGGGACAAGGCTGCTCCCCTATAGATACAATATGGTAAGTGAGCTGTGTAGGATTTTACTGGCAAATTGCCAAGTAAAAATAAAGGAAAAAATCCTGAAAAAATTGAAAACAAATGCAGCCACCACATCTAAAGTCTTGTAAGCTGCAATATATTACATTTTTGTTCTTGAGTTTAGGTACACTTTTGTTCACTACAGCATTATTAAACTGCTCTCCAAAACATAAAGCAAGGCACAGGTCACCTTAGTTTTGTTTTTGAGTTTCCTAAAGCCCACAAAGCCTTATTGTTATACACAGACATTGTCTACATGTGTGAGGGCAGCAATATGGAGCCATGCCAGTCGGGGCCATAGTTGAAAAAAGTGGCTCATTTCAGAAGATACAGGACTGCCTAGAGAACATTGTGGAGAAAAGGAGGGAGGAAGGAGTTACACGTCAACACTGATTACTACAGAACAGGAGCCAATTATTTCCAGATACCAGGGCCATATGGGATTGCAGCCTTTTTGATGCCAGAGGCAAACACTAACATCAATACTATATTTACAATTCATCAACCAATGTATACAACCTGACACCCACAATAAAATTCAAAATATTAGTAATACAAACAAAACACCACAGTTTATCTATATGACTTTAAGAATTAAGCTCAGCGAGATCATTGGGACGTGTCTGAAGTTTCACCAATGTACCTCATGGTGTGTTATGTACTGTAAATTAATTCTGAGTAGGTGTTTTCTTCTGCCCTCCCAGTCCTGGTACTGAGACATCTTTGGGATGTTTACAATTTTGTCTTCCCCTGACAACAGAAATTTACTATCATGTGGTTGGCATGTACAATAGTACAAGGCCATCTACTGATCCTCTTTCTCTTTCTACTCCTCGGTAACAACCAGTCACCCCTCAATCGCTTAATTTCACCCCTTTATATAAACAACTGCCAATCTTTATTTTTTTCCCTCCACCATGATGATTTTCCATTCTTCCCAGGCATGATAAACTTGAATTGTTTGCCTATTGTTTCAATGGTCCACAATCTGTTTCCACTCAACCTTCTCTTTTCTCTCTCTCCACAGCCAACTCCAGCTGTCCCTCCTCTCTCATTCTGTAGTTCACAATCAGCTCCAGCTATTTATTCTCTCTTTTCCCATTGTCCCTGATTACCTGCAGTCCAGTCCCCCCGTGTTTGCCTTCCCTGTTTATCTATAAGCTCCTGTTATGCTGTTATGTCATTCCTCCCTGTTTTACATTCAGCCATGTCTCCTTTCTCTTCTCCTCTATTCTCCTCCTTTCTTTTCCATGCTTTACCCTCTCACTGTTATCCAAGATCATCTACTGTTTTTTTTTAACTTTCTTCACATGTTTTTTCTTAACATAGTCAGCTCTTGTCCTCTCTCGTTATTCCTACCCACTTGAACCATAGTCATGTCCTCCTGTGTCTCTTTACCCAGTGATGACCTGGGATCCAAGGTAATCTCTATAAGCGTTCAGTTCACATACTGCCTTCCCAGTACCTCCCAACTTTTTGCGAAGGAGGGACAACTTTTAGCACAAACTACATAGGCAAATATCACACTCCTGTCACAGTCACAAGTTACACAAATAATATGAACAAATGATTAGTTAAACCAAGAAGCCAGGGGCCCATGTGGCTCCCCTGTACAGCTGGACAGAAGGGGCAGTGGGGGCGGTGGCATATAGAGGCAGGGCCGTTTTTAACCACCTGATTACTTTGCACTTAAACCCCCTCGTGACCAGACAAATTTTCAGCTTTCAGCGCTGTCGCACTTGGAATCACAATTGCGCGGTCATACAACACTGTAAACAAATTAAATTTTTACCAAATTAAAAAAACAAATAGATCTTTCTTTTGGTGGTATAAAATCACAGCAGGGGTTTTTATTTTTTGATAAACAAATAAAAAAAGATGGTGGGCACTGATAGGTGGCACTGGTGGGCACTGATAGGCGGCACTGGTGGGTACTGATAGGCTGCACTGGTGGGGACAGATAAGTCGGTACTGATGGGCACAGCAAAGATGGCACTGATGGGCACGGGTGGGTGGCACGGATGGGTGGCACGGATGGGTGGCACGGATGGGCACTGATGGATGGCACTGATAGATGGCACTGATGGGCACTGATAGATGGCACTGATAGGTGGCACTGATAGATGGCACTAATGGGCACTGATAGGTGGCACTGATAGGTGGCACTGGGCACTGGTAGGGGACACTGATGAGCACTGGTAGGGGGCACTGGTAGGGGACACTGATGAGCACTGGTAGGTGACACTGATGTGCAGCACTGGCACTGTGGGCACTGACAGATGGCACTGGGGGCACTGACAGATGGCACTGGGGGCACTTTAATTAGAAAATGTGGGCACCCTGGGCATATTGCAGTGAGAGGGACTGATGTCCCTCTCACTGCCGCCGGTGATCGGCTTTTTTTTTTTTCTCCTCGCGCTGTCAGCGCGAGCAGGAAAAAAAGCTGATTACCGGCTCGGTTAATATCACATGATAAGCTGTCATTGGCTGACAGCTGATCACGTGGTAAGGGGTCGGGATCGACCCCTTACTCGGATCTGTGATCCAGCGAGTCTCACAGACTCGCTGATCACAGAGCGCGCCGCGCGCGCCCTTCAGGGGGCGCGCAGGCAGCTCGTTGCCGGGACGACGTCAATAGACGTCGTCCCGGCACATTAGATCCGCGCTGTAGCCGTTATTTGGCTATAGCGCGGGTCTATAGTGGTTAAGGCAGGGCAAAAGGGACAGCTGCCCTGGGCCCTATCATTGTTGTGGGGCCCGGAGCAGCTGCCTCATACTTGCCAACTATCCTGGTTTAAATTCCCTCATCCCTTGAGGTTTTAGCCCCGTGCTGTGTCCCAATATCTCAGTGTGAAGTGCTGCTACTAATGCTGCCCTATTGTTGCTGTAACCTCTGGGCAACCAATCGCAATAGCTGCCTGTTCTGATTCAGTAAACTGATTTTGAGGTAGAACAAAAAAGAAAACAGAACAAAAAAGACAGAACCTGAAACCTATGCTGCTCAAGTAGTTCACAGCTCATAATGGGGGGCACAGTTTGACCTTTTCACCTTGAGTGCTAAAGAAGCTTGTCCTGGCAGTGCATACACACTAACCATGCTCAAGCCGAAGCCCATATGAACAAGGCCAAAATGGAAGCTTTACTTGAAAGTGGGTTTGGCTACATCACATGGGGTACTCACTATGACACAGAATTGGAGTTGTGCCTTTTGTACCTATTCTTGTTACAAATATGTTACACTTTTCCAATGGCGGGTTTTAAGCTCTACTTTCTAAAATACTTGGCACCACAGTGGCTAAGTGGTTAGTACTTGGCAGCACTAGAGTTGTTGGTTCAAAGCCCAACCATGGCTCTACCTGCCTGGAGTTTGCATGTTCTCACTGTGCCTGCGTGGGTTTCCTCTGAGTACTCTGGTTTCCTCCCATGCTCCAAAGACATGCTGATAGGTTAATTGGCTCCTGTCTAAATTGGTCCTAGTATGTGTCTATATAATTGTGAGTTAGGGGCCGTAGATTGTAAGCTCCTTGAGGGCAGGGACTGATGTGAATGTAAAATATATTTGTAAGGTGCTGTGTAAATTGACAGTGCTAAAAGTAATTAATAGTACTGATGTACTATAGCCCTGTACTTTTTCCTCGTTTGAAATTGACCCTTCACAATCACAACTTCTGAGAAACAGAAGAATTTAGCAAAATGAGAGGAGAATGTCATTTTAAAATACCGGTGACTCTGCATTCAAGCCCAGATATAATTGTGCAATGTGAATGCACCCTTTGCCAAGTGCGTGGAGTTTAAGTAATTAGAAGTCTTTCTGCAAGTTTAGTAATTAAAGCTATTTGTCCCCCAGGGTCAATGCTGCAGAACTCTATAAGCAGCTTGTTAATTAAGTCCAGAACAAAGATAGACGTCAGCTGGTACCTGGGGCTGCCGCTTTCATCTTTCCCTACAGTCTGGGCTGAAGACAGACTATAGATGACAGAAGTGTCTCCTGACACCCTGGGGTGACCCAGCAGCTATAGGTAGAAGAGAGGGTCCTGCACAACATATGTGATGATTATGTAACATATACTTCTCAAAACAATGTTTGTGTATTAGCACGTAGATCACTATGTTTTTAATTATGTCCCTTTCTATAAAGCCTTTGCATTTTGCAGCTTTTTACAAAACATTTTGAACCACTTACATCAATCCCTGAAGAGCTTACAATTTAATTAGCAATCACATTGCACTTTATGTAGAATCACTTAACCTTCCAGTATGTTTTAGGATTGTGAGAGGAAAACTCAAACAGAAATCCAAAAAGAACATAAAACTGACCCCAGAATACCTGCTCTGTGAGGTCTCACTGCTAAACCTGTCATAACTGCAAGAATTGCAATATTTCCCCATTGTAGGTGGTCTGCACTTTGATTAATGATTGAGCACCCAGGTGAGAAGGTATGTAATGTGGATTTTTACTCAATCAGACTGATATAAGTTTTGATAGTGGGTGTAGCCAACTGCATGTCTTACTATAAAATTTAAAAATCCATTCTTAATGTGGACTGTTCAGGAATTTTACCCAGGATGAAGGAGAGCATTCTTGTGGGGTTTTGAACCTTTCAGCTTTCCCGGGACACAGCAATAAGTCAGTGTGATATCAATCCTCTGTAGCGCTACCCCTGCTCCACAGCCAGTCACAAGATATTTCTCACAGCCAGGTGCACACACACACTTCCGCTCATTAATCCAATAACCAGTGTAGCAGATTTGTTTTGTTGTTTTATTGGAGAACTTGGCTAGGGAAAGTATATTGCAGGATTCGCCAAATTGAACTATTCACATCAAGGACTCTAACTTCCTGAAACTTAACCGAAGTCCTTCACAGCAGCACAGATTAATGTCCCCTAGTGGACAGGGCCAGCCCGTCCATTAGGGGTGCCTGGGCGCCGCTCCTTCTCTTCTCGCCACCCCCCTATATGCAATGGATAGATTCATGCATAGCAGATATGAGTTGCCTCATGGGGGGGGGGATTCGGTTGTTTGCCGCCCCCCCAAACAGAAAAACACCAGCCGCCACTGGCAGTGGACAGTTCTAGACAAAGCTCTAAGAACTCTAGCCAACGTTCTTCCTTGTGTGGACCCTCAGCTGACTTAGAACAAGAGGATATAACTGTCTAAGGATCCTTAGGGTTTCTGCACTCACAATGCTCCTGAAGCACCACTGGCAGCCTTCTCTCTCCATGATATCAGACCAGATGCACTGTAGGCTCTCCTCTGCAAGCTATTGTAGGACCAGGGTTGCCACACAGACTTCAGGCTCTCAAATCTCCCACCTGAGGCCCCATGGCAGCAATTCATGCTCTCAGGTCGCCCATCTGAGGCCCCCAGCCTGGTGCAACTCTCTCCTGAGAATGACCCAGAGCCCATGTATACCTCAAACAAAAACACTAAGCAGCCTATACTAACCAATCACAGCTCTCTGTTAGGCAGACAGCATTTAAATATACCTAGCTGTCTCCCTGTTAGCAGAGAAACCAAAAACTATAATACACTCATATCTTACATATTGCATAAAGACACCAGTCCATCCAGTTCAACCTGAGTGAGTGTGTGTGCGTGTCTACAATTGTCCCTATCCCTATACATTGTGTCTTATTAAGATGCTCATCTATTATTATTATTTATTTAAGGTTTTTATATAGCGCCGTCAATTTGCGCAGCGCTCCACACATACATTACACACTCACATCGGCCCCTACCCTCAAGGAGCCCACAATCCAAGGTCCCCAACTCACATTCATATACTAGGGCCAATTTTTTTTGGACAGAAGCCAATTAACCTACCAGAATGTCTTTGGACCTACCTAGGAGGGTGCTATACTTCAAAGAAATCTAACAGATTCCTCTATCCACACTAAACAGTAGACTTGTGTAGAACGGAAATTAGATATTTAACGAATTACCGAATCATGTCGAATTCATTCGTTATATTTGCTATAATTTCTTTCGTATTAGTTGAAATTCTTTATTTTACTTATTTTTTTATTCGGACATTCGGATACATCCGAATGTCTGGAAGATGCAAAATTTGGCTGAATTTTGTTTTGTTACGAAACAAATTGCACATGTCTACTAAACAGCACAGATGGACAAATCTTCAAAACTGGCTATTGTATTCTTATGTTCGGCCAGTGGTTGTAAGAATACTCAAACACTGGTTGCATCTGATTGGCTGCAGTTCTGTAGTGGCTGCAACTCAATGGTTGCATCTGTTCAGCTGACAGTTTTCTGCCCGTCTCCCTCAATTTCAGGATGTCAGGCAGAGTTGTGCCAACAGGGATAACCACTGATTGAGTTTTGACAGGTTCATTAGGAATTGGCCAAAGATTGCTGAGTGTATGTCCAGCTTTACAGGGGAGTGTGGATATAGTGAGAAGACAATGTTGTGGGTTATGAATACATATTTTCCCCTGGCCAATAGGAGGTTTATGCCAGTAATGTGAGTTGTGGAAGGGATAAATATTTGGGGAGATCTCTCAGAAGGGGTTCTTCTTTCCAAGGCTTTGCCTGAAAAGGATGTGTGTGTGAGGAATCTAGCCATTGCCTACCAGTCCTGTTACCTGGGGAGGATACAGTTCCATAGCCATGGCCCAAGGATTGGAAGATAGCCTATGCCAGGGCCTGAAAACACAGGAAGGTGGCTACTACAAGGAAGCACCTTCTGAAGAGTTCTACTCTGTTCTGCTCAGTCTGGGCTGAAAGGTCCACTATTAGAGATTGCTGGTCTTGGCTTAAAGGTCCATAACCAAACTGTGAGAAGGCTCAAGATATTTCAAGGTAGCTATCTGTCTGGCCTAAACAGTTGTACATTGGCCTATGGCAGAAAACTGAGGTGCTCAATAGGATGCCGGTTATCCAGCTGATGTACACACTTACCGAATGTTGGCCGGTTTCCAATGAACAGCTCGATATTCAGCCCATGTGTACCAGGCTTAACCCTCTCTTCCCAGGACACTGAGCCAAGACATTTTGCAAAAGAGAATTGCTGGAGTGGATGTCTATCAATCAGATGCCACTGCTGCGACAAGGAATGGTTTTGGGCAGCTGCAGAAACACTAGGGGGTGGCTCATAAAATCTAGCAGCGCCCAAAGGGGACACAAAGTATTATCCTTGAGAAAGATGGTAGAAGCATTTCCTGAAGCACTAAGCTGAACATTTTGTAGGGAACTGTAATTTTTATAAACTCGTGAACAGCTGGAACCTCATTCCAATTTCTTTAGGCTGCAAAAATTGCATGTAATCAAAAAACAAACAAAAAACACAATTATGACTTGCCTAAACCTGAGGCATTTGATTAAGAGCTTAGCTGGAGCAAGGGCTAATGTGATGGTCTCAATGTATTCTGAGAAGTGCTATGGGGTGTAGAATTTATTGGCACTGTATAAATTAATTTAAAAATTGAAGTGAAGCTGGTTTATTTTTTTCAGACGAAAGAATAATCGCATCTCCGTTATGGAATATTGTCACACTTGTCCCTGTTGAAATCACGGTGCTGTCGGACGCATTGCCTGACACACAGGATTCCGTGTATTTGAGGTGTGAGGTGAGTGCCGAGCTTGTGGTAGGTGTTCCTTGCTGCAGGCAGGTACACACCCAGATCTGTGAGCTCATTAGAAGCACTCATGACATGTCAGGACACAGCTGTATCGCCACTAATGGGTGTGCATGGTATATTTGTATTTTCTGGAGCTGTTCACACACCATGCACAGACATGTTTCCACTTCTGCGTTAAATATCCTGGCACGGGATATCACAATTTATTAGTTTCATTGCTGACTTAAAGGACTCCAGGGAAAACTTAAAAAAGAAGTAATGTTTAGTGAAAACCAATTTATAGGATTTAAAGCAGATATAAGACACAAATTAATGCTACTTTGTATCATGAACTGTATTTGTTAATTCAACCAGTGTAAGTATATAACCATTATACAAACAAAATCCAGAGCTTAGGTTGTGAGACTCTGTTAGTGCAAACTTGGTTATGTAAACAATATCAGCTAGTGTTAGCTGATATTAGCTAGTGTTTAGACTGCAAGAGGTAAGGGAAGGACTGGGAGCCAAGGCTGATAGGGAGAGATGACCTCATCAGTCTGCTGCTACTCTTTTACTGTCCAGTCTGCAGACTGGTAGTACAGAGATACTACCTTAATTGGTGGTACCCTCTGCCTGGCTGTGCTATGATGTGGCAGAGGTGTGTAAGGCTCCGTTCACACCTGAGCGTACTGGAATCGTGGGCAGAATCGTGGGATTCTGTCCATGATTCCACAATTACAGCAAAGCATGTGACGCGTTATGGCACCCCAAACGAGGTGGGATTTTGCCGTGATTGTTGAGCAACAAAACGTGCTACAATCGTGGCAAAAATCGCACCGCCAACCACTCCTGGCTCTGTGCCAAACGCCTGTCAGCTTTTTTTTTCTAATTGACAATTTTTATTACATTTTCTTTTATAAAACAAAAAGAATGTAGGCATTACAAACAAAGGACATTGTATATCATCTGCTGACGAATTTTCAAGAAAAGCAAAGATCTAAGGGTGTTTATGACTTCATGACTCCTCAAGTTAGCAGCAGATAACAGTTGCAGTATATTAACCATTTAAAGAAGAACAGTCTAGCATTATGAACAGTATGCAATGAACCCAATCCCAAAAGGGCCATTTCAGACATAACAAGGCCAGGGATAAAGTTCAGTACCCAGAATGATGCCCTTGTATAGGAACCAGAAAACAACAGAGAGAGAGATGAGGAGAGAGGAAAGAAGTGGGGAAGGGAAAGACCTGAGCTCAACACTCCTGGGGGGTAGAGAGGGCTGGAACTACAACCATCAAGGAGGTAGTAGAGCCTTACCAGGATCTTCTCGTAAATGCCAGGGCTCCCATATCGTGTTATGACACCGTTATCATACCGTATCGGCAAGACGTGCTGTGGGGGACTCCATAGTCTCCACATAGTTTGATGGAAATAGAAGGTGTCAAGATATGAGACATCATTTTTTTAGCCAGGCTGGGTAACCTGGGAGGAAGTAGCCCCAACAAGAAAGTTTTTGGACAAAAGGGAACTTCTACATCAAACTGTTGGTGGTGGAGATCATGCACCATCAGCCAATATGGTTGCAGAAGTGGACAGTGGCAGTGAATATGAAGCAAAGTGCAGCGGTCTCTATGGCAGCTCCAGCAGCGATCAGAGGCCGAGGGGTGTATGGTCTTCAAGTGTGTAGGAGTCATATACTAAAAGAATAACACGTGTTTTCCTTATAAAGAGTACAGAATGAGCTTTTCACCGCTTGGGACCATATAATCTGCATTTTTTATAGGTAGTTCTTCTCTAATGGCTTGTTCTTATCCACTCATATACCAGTGTTTACCTTGAGTATCTAGATATCTATCGAATACAAATTCAGTCGTTTATAAATATTTGAGAGTAAATCTGTTTGTGATGGGCAGGTGAGAACTAATTTCTCAAATGGGGTCAATTTAGAAAATTGGAGGGCAGGGTGAAGGATAAAGTATAATGGTGGCTCTGAAGATAGCCAAAGAAAGCTCTGCAAGGATAATTGTGTTTTTCACAGAGTTCCTCAAAAGATAGTAAAGTTCTCGTTACATGGTTCACTAAATGACCAAAGTGAAATAGGTTTCTCGACAACCAGGGGGACATCATTTGAGAGATGAGACTATCCAGAATCTTAGGGTTATAAAGGAAAGCTGTCAATAAAGAAGCCTCAGACAAGAGGGAGTGTTTATGCCTCAGTGTATCCAAATATTACTAAGTCAGTCAGCCATAGTGTGCAAAAGAGAGGCAGAAGGCATGTCTGCATCAACATTCCATAACAGGTTATTCGGGTGAACCTGCGTCAGCCACAATTTGTCTATCTCCGTCCAGCAGTTATACACCAGTAAGGTAACTCACAGGCAACGGCTCACAACTGGGCTGCGTATTAATAACGAACAATGTTGGGGAATGCCAGACCCCTGTTACACTCAGAGGCAAAGAGAACCAAATTAGCCATTCAATGCTGTTTATAATATTATAATAGCACGTGAAATTCAGTAGTTCCGTCTGAAAACTTCAAAGATGCGCCATAGGGACAGGGATCGGTAAGGTCATGAATGCGTACGGAATCTTAGGTAGAATCTTAATTTTTACTGACGCTATGCAGCCCAGCCAAAGGATTCCAATATGTCTCCATTTAGTTAAAAGAGATCTAATTGATGCGAAGAGGGGCTTAAAATTAGCTCCGTAGAGGGAGTCATACTGCAAGGTAATGTAAACCCCCAAGTATTTAATAGCAGTAGATTTCCACGCATAAGGAAAAGACCCTGAGCGAAGCTGCACCTCAAAGGGGGGACTATTGATCGGCAAGGCTTCTGATTTAGAAGGGTTAACCTTATAACCAGACAAAGCGCCAAATTCGTCAAGAAGCTTATGCAGATAAGAGAGTAATACCCGAGGTGGCGTCAAGGTAAGAAGGTGTCAAGGTAAGAAGGACATCATCCGCAAACAATGAGATTTTAAACTCCCATCCCCTAACTGAGACCCTGTGAACATTTAGGTTATTCTGAATCTGGGCTGCAAGAGGCTCAATACACAGAGCGAACAGCAGAGGAGAAAGCATGCAGCCCTGCCTCGTCCCGTTAGATATAGTAAAGGGAGAGGAACTGAAAGTAAAAGAAAATCCCAAATTTTTGGTTGTCCCCAGAAAAGCAATAGAGGAGAAAACTTCCAAAGGGGACACTGGTTCTGGTTAATTTGCAGGGCTTTCCTCTGACTTCCTGCTTGGCTATGGGACAGGAAGTGAAGGGAAATCTCCACAGATGGCAAAAAAAAATTAAGAAAATGTGAATTCAGAAAAAGTTGTTTAGCATAAGAAATGTTGCTGGTTTGTCTGCATTTGATTCTATATAAAATTGCAATAAAGTGTTCAGTAGTGGACAGCAAAAGGAAATTGCAATTGATGCAATACAACAAACTAGTGGTTGTAAACCTCATTCATGAAATCTAAGCAAAGCACATATATCTGCAGTCACTTAGATAAAGTATGTCCAGCTAAAGGTAGAACACCCAGGTAATTGGCACCTCATCCCAAATAGTTAATTAATGAAGTGAATAGGATTGTTACAGTGCTTACAAAAAATAATGGAAACCATTTATTTAAAAAAATATAACAGCTTTAATGAGAATGAAGTTAAAACATAACAGCGCCACTTAGTTCACAGATAGTCAACATTTCATAGTAGGTGGTCATTTGGCGAATATTCAGCACTGACAAAGGTTGCCTTTTCGTATATTAGCTCGACATGTTTCGCCTATTAGCTTCATCAGGGGTTATACAAATCAAAAAATTGCGTAAAACGCGCCAGACCTCCCGGAGGCAACCATCGTCACGGGGAACCAGTCAACTCAAGGGAAGGGGGCCCTGCGCTGCCACAGAAGACACACAGTGACCAGGTTAAAAGGAATCATTTCAGAGCATGGGGTGGAGGGCGTCTGAGATATAAGAGGAATTTAGATCCAGTGGGGATGTACTAAATAACTCTGCAGCAAGGAATTGCAGTGAGACAATCGCCCTCCGTCTCTGGCCTTGAATATTCGCCAAATGACCACCTATGCTTTAAAATGTTGACTATCTGTGAACTAAGTGGCCTTGTTATATTTTAACTTCATTCTCATTAAAACTATAAAAAAACATTTAAATAAAGGGTTTCCATCAGTGGCAGCCCATCCATAGGGGGCGCAAGGGCGCCGCCCCCCCCCCCCCCTCCCCAAGGCAGTCACAAAAAAATAAAATAAAAAATTAATGAAATTTAAAAAAATGGCCATTTGAAAAAAAACATTGAAAAAAGGTCCTTAAGTGCACTGTGTTAGGGCGCTGGACACAGTGCACTATGGAAAGTGCCACGTCTATACAATCACAAGATTGCAGACAAGGCACTTCATTTGTGGGCTTTTGTTCCGCCTTGCGGCCCATTCCATCGCGCTGAACAGCTTCCGCTCAGCGCCCATAGTATGTATTACTACGGCCGGGTGGTTTGATTGACATCCGAGTTAGATGTCACTTCCAATTTTTTCTCCCCCATTGCGCCCAAGCGGAGGAAGTATGAGGAGTGGACTCCTCCACTGCCGCTGCCAGTGCCCACTGAAGGAGCCACAGCAGGAGGAGAGGACACCACAGCAAGGTAAGTGCACGTCCGGACCTCCCACAGAGAAGGGGGGGTTTGATGGGACAGTGAGGCTGCATTTGTGAGGCTGCATTTGATGGGACAGCGAGGCTGCATTTGATGGGACAGCGAGGCTGCATTTGATGGGACAGCGAGGCTGCATTTGATGGGACACAGTGAGGCTAAATTTGATGGGACAGTGAGGCTGCATTTAATGGGACACAGTGAGGTTGCATTTGATGGGACACAGTGAGACTGCATTTGATGGGACACAGTGAGACTGCATTTGATGGGACACAGTGAGGCTGCATTTGATGGGACACAGTGAGGCTGAATTTGATGGGACAGTGAGGCTGCATTTGATGGGACAGTGAGGCTGCATTTGATGGGACAGTAAGACTGCATTTGGTGGGGGACAGTAAGACTGCATTTGGTGGGACACAGTGAGGCTGCATTTGATGGGACACAGTGAGGCTGCATTTGATGGGACACAGTGAGGCTGCATTTGATGGGACACAGTGAGGCTGCATTTGATGACACAGTGAGGCTGCAGTTGATGGGCACAGTGGCTGTATTTGATGGGGCACAGTGGCTGTATTTGATGGGGCACAGTGGCAGCATTTGATGGGGCACAGTGGCAGCATTTGATGGCACAGTGGCAGCGTTTGATATGGCACAGTGGCAGCGTTTGATGGGCACAGTGGCTCAGTTTGATGGGCACAGTGGCTCCGTTTGATGGCCCAGTGGTGGCAATTGATGGGCACAGTGGCTGCATTTGATGGGCACAGTGGCTGCGTTTGAACTTTCCAGTTTGTTTGCGCCCCCCCCAAATTTTTTTAGCACCAGCCGCCACTGGTTTCAATTATTATTTGTAAGCACCGTAACTATCCCCCTTCTCCCTCTTTACTTCATTATATATCTGCAGTGTTTACTTAACTCTTTCCAAAGCTCTAAGTGTCGTTTCTTTCTGGTGCTAATCACAGGCAGTGAGACATTGCCCGATCTCTGCAGTCACGCATCGGGGCAACGTATCACTGCCTGTGATTAGCGCAACGATGTGTCGACATCCTGGATGGCTCTGCACGTGGAGCATGCAAACACGCCGGAGCTCATCCTTATAACTGACACTCAGCTGTGAAGTCATTCAGTATTACACCTGCTCAGGTCAGACTATATGGTGTGCTCTGGGTCTGATTTCAGCAACTTTATATCTCTTAAAGAATGTGACACTGTGAAGTCTGCCATTGCACTGGATACATTTTTACGGAATGCAACTGTTTCAAACTTAACTAGATGATTTAAAGCTGTGTCCAGTGTAGTGAGATCTACTGAGGGTCTGTTTGATAATAATGCCTGCCTGAGCTTGATGAAGATTCCTTTGGATAAGGACATATTTTTGTCACTCTACAGCATGGTCTCTATGTGCCTGACTATTCCACAAGCTCACATGTGCATATGAGTATATGTGAATCTAGATCACAAATCAATTTACTATGGACTGTAACCTGTCATTACCCTCCTCTGATATAGGAATGTTACACACTTCTCTGCCTGCATGAGCGCTCTGCACTTTTTAATTCATTAATGCTGCAGCATATTTTTATGTACTGGTTGTATTTAGTGAGATGTATAGTGTTGATTAGGATACATATATTTGTCCTTGACATATACTTAAATTACATTTTTTTTCCCCCCCCCCCCCCCCCCGTTTCAATAAAGCCTTTTTAGTAATGTGTATCACAAGCTGTGGTTGATTCCTCCCTTTTTTCTTTCTTGGGACTATCTTGTCCCTACTTTCTGTTTTTTTATAAGAACTGGAAAGAGGGGTAGAGCTGCCTGGGGTGTTCTAAGGAGCCATGAACAATCCCCAACTTGGATTGGCAGGGGGCAGACCTCCTTAAATACCTAGAGTCAGCCTTGCTGGGGAGGAGTTGTTGGGCGGAAGAAGTGGGTGATGGAGTACTAGCTTTCGTGGCCTTTGAGGAAGCTCCCCAGTCTGCGTGGTGGATGTCCTTGGGCCTGGAGCTCGGGAGTGCAAGGGACCCTCGTACAAACCACAGGGGTGTCCTGACCAGGAGCAGGAGAGGACAATGGAGAGAACTGCCGGGCAAGTCTCCAGGAGGGATTTACCAGGTGTCGGTGAGTGACACACAGCCAGGAAAGAACAGCCCGCAGCAGAGAACAGAGGAAATAGGCGTAGGGCTGACATGAGTAAAGTAAACATGCCATTTAGGTATGCCCCTTTAAGAGTTAAGAGGAGGGGTGGAGCTGGCAACAGGAAGAGGAGGGGCAACGGCCAAGTAGAGAGTCAGTTCAGCTAGAGAGAAGTTGGTGAGCAGATCGTCATGGAGGAGCTCCTGAAATCCATCAAAACTGCGGCGGCTGAAAACGGAGCTGAGTGGCTATGGACACAGATAGAGCGGGCTCTAGAGGGTGAGAGCAGTGGTTCCGGGGAGGTCATACAAAACGGGGGGCGGCAGCGGCGATCTCGGCCGCCGGCCAGATATTCGCCTGAAGGGCGCAAATCCTCTGCTATGCCAGGCAGCAAGAGGGGAAAAAACAGCGCTGAACCCGCCAAAAAGCGGTCAGCCAAGGGAGATGTTTCAGGCACTTCTGGCTCATTAGGGGCTGCGGGGGGGGGGGGGGGGGGCGGGGGGCCCAGCAGCACACGGCGCATGGCGTCCACCACGCGGTCAGCACACAAGGCCTCAGGCCTATCCACACATGTGTAGGGGGGGCGGTCAGGGGCCCAGCACAAAACAGGTCATTCCATCAGTGGAGCATCTATGGGGATTGCTAAGGGGGCCACTACAGCAAAAACACATAGTTCAAAACACACGGCCAAGGGGAATAAGCTATCCCAGGTCAATAGCACACCAGCAAGGGAAAGGGTCATGGAGGCTAGGAACAGGACAATCGCCTACTCAAAAGTCAGCACAGATGCCGCTTACTGCGACGAGACGCACGCTCAGCAGAAGGGGGAAAAAGGACATTTACAAGCAGGAGGCGGTCTGCCCAGCTTGAGTTCCAGTGTGCGGGGGGGACATAGCAGAGGATGTCTGCGGCATGGAGGCGATCCGCCTGCCCGTAGGAACATTAACAGAAAAAAAGAAGTGGAGGCAGTTGGGACGAGAAGAAACGAGAGAGAACGCAGTTCGTCTGCATCTGAGGCTGAAGACCTTGGAGGGCAGGCTCTTTCAACTGCAGATGAGATGGTGGAGCTGTCGGAGGGCGAGCTGGCTGAATCGGAGGACGAGGTCGCAGAAGGACGCACAGCAACGAAGGACGCAGGATGTTCGGCTGGTGGAAGATTGTCCATGCAGCCCAGTAAGTCCTGTTTTTGTTCTGGGTCTTGCGGGAGTAAAATGTCTTTGGGGGGGGATGTGGGGGAGGGGGCCTGGGGGCAGGGTGATCGGTTCCAGAGGGGGGGGGGGTTGTCGGCCGAGTCCGTCCCTGAAACAGGACTTTTGGAGGGGGGATTACAGGGTTTTTTAGCAGGCCTCAAGGAGCTGGTGGGCAGGTTTGAGCCTACACCTGCGCAACGGGGGCCGGCAGGAGCATGGGTTTCAGCAGGGAGGGTGGTGACTGAGGGGGGCCAGGGGGGAGGGGGGCCAGGGGGGGGGGAGGGGGGGAGGGAATTACAGTACAAGCCGAGAGAACGGTGTTGGCGAATCCGCCCGCGTTTCAGCCCGGGGGGAGTGAAGCAGGTATCACGGAAGCGGCAGAGGCATCTCAGCTCACGCCAGGAGAGGGGGAAATGGGGGGTGACAAAAACAAGAAACAGGACATAGTGCGGTTAGCTGATTCCGCACGCTGTGAGGTTTATGTCTGTTTTGAAGGGCCATTAGGGGCCCATTTGAAACAGGAGGTGAGAGAAAAAATTTGGAGAGGGGAGTACGTGGAGATATTTTCTCTGCTTCCCCTTGAGAAATTCAACTTGGATAGGGTGAAACCCGAGGATAGTAAAAAAGAAGAGGAGGAGAAGAGAAGGTACAGACTAATACCCCGGACGTTTCAGAATTGGCTGCAAGCGTTCGGGGTATTGGCAAGCGTGATAGGCGAAAAGGAGCCGGAACATTGCTCGGCCCTGTTCTGTTATTTGGATGCTATTGGCGAGGCTCACCGGACCTACGGGGGACTATCATGGCTGCGTTATGACGAGCAGTTTCGCCAGAGAAGGGCAGTGAGACCGGCTTTAAGGTGGGATCACAAAGACATCAGTCTTTGGATGCGCCTGATGTCTTCAGCCAAGCCAGTGAGTCAGTTTTTTCAGGGGGGGGCCGGGGGATCAGGGGCTTCAGGTCAATCGGCCACAAGGAAAAAAGGAGTCTGCTGGCAGTACAACGAGGGAAGTTGTAAATTTGGACATGGATGTAAGTATAAGCACGAGTGTTCAGGGTGCGGTGGATCACATCCTTCATCAAGGTGTTTTAAACAGGGGAAGGGAAAGGCCAGCGATTTTGCGGGAAAAGGGGAGGACGCCAGTGAAGGTGGGAAGAATGCGTCCTTTTCTAGATAGATATCCAGATAAGGCAGTGGCTCATCTACTTTGGTTGGGATTTTCGGAAGGTTTCATGATTCCTGCGGTTTTGAACTCAGCTCCTCCCATTCCAGATAATTTACGGTCCGCTTTAAAACATCATGAAGTAGTGTCCGAAAAATTAAATAAGGAGGTAGCTTTGGGGAGGATGGCGGGCCCCTTCTCCATAAAACCCATGCAGGACCTGGTAATTTCTCCTTTGGGGGTGGTACCCAAAAAGGAGCACAACAAATTTTGCCTCATTCACCACTTGTCTTACCCACAAGGAGAGTCGGTGAACGACGCTATTGATCCAGAAGTTTGCACTGTCTCATATACATCCTTTGATGCAGCAGTACGTTGGGTAAGGAAGTATGGTAGGGGCGCCCTGATGGCAAAGACAGACATTGAAGCGGCTTTTCGTTTGCTGCCTGTTCATCCCGATAGCTTTCATTTATTGGGTTGCAAGTGGCAAGAGGAATATTACGTGGATATGTGTTTGCCAATGGGTTGTTCTATATCGTGCGCATTCTTTGAGTGTTTCAGCACATTTGTGGAATGGGTAGTGAGGGACGTTTCAGGTTTGAATTCGGTGATCCATTATTTGGACGATTTTCTTTGTATAGGGCCGTCCGCATCTAACGTTTGCGCGATGCTCTTAACAACGGTTGAAAGGATTTCAGGGGAATTCGGCATTCCGCTTGCGCCAGACAAGACGGAAGGGCCCACGACAGTGATCAGTTTTCTCGGGATTGTAATCGATTCCATGGCCATGGAATGCAGGTTGCCTGAAGCAAAATTGTTGGCATTACAGGAGGAAGTGAAGGGGATGGGGGGCCGGCGCAAGGTTCAGCTGAGGGCATTGCAATCGGTGCTTGGCAAGCTCAATTTTGCGTGCAGGATCATTCCGATGGGCAGGGTTTTTGGGAGAAGATTAGCGGCAAGTACGGGTGGCATTGAGTCGCCCAGACATTATGTGACACTTTCACGGGAACATAAGGATGACCTGAGAATGTGGCACATGTTTCTGGACAACTTTAATGGTAGAGCGCTGTGGATGATTGGCCCGGTGAATAATTTCGACCTCAAATTGTTTACAGATGCAGCGGGGTCAGCGGGTTATGGGGCCTTTTTCGAGGGGCATTGGAGTGCCGGCCCTTGGCCGGACAGCTGGAACGAAGCAGGGATGCTCAAGAATATGTTGTTGCTTGAGTTGTTTCCGGTGGTATTGGCGGTAGAATTGTGGGGCGAATTCTTCCGGGATCGGAAGGTGCGCTTCCACATCGACAATTTGGGGGTGGTACAGGTGATTAATAAGGTATCTGCGGCGTCACCGCCGGTGATACGTTTGTTGAGACACTTGGTGCTTCGGTGTATGCAGATGAACATTTTCATTCAGGCAGTACACTTACCAGGAGTGGACAATGTGATTGCTGATGCTCTTTCTCGGTTTCAGTGGGAGAAATTTCGGGAGCTGGTACCAGGGGCAGAGCGTCACGGCGTCCCGTGTCCTTTGGAACTATGGAAGATTCCCCTGGAAGGATAGGTGAGTGGATCAGGCGGTCATTGAGCGAGGGAACATGGAAAACATACAAGAAAGTATGGGACGAATGGTTTGCTTTCCATGAACAGGCAGCGGGGCGGTTAAAGGAGAGACTAGATTGCGATTTATCTATTTTGTCGCCAGACACATGGAACAGGGAGTTTCCGTGTCGAGGCTGGGGAAGGTTATGGCGGCCATGGCATTTTTGTTCAAGCTCGAAGGTGGGAGAGATTGGACAAAAGAGTTTTGGGCACGTCAGGCATTGAAGGGTTATCGCCGAGGGAAGAGGGTCCGGGATGAGAGGCGACCAGTTACGTTCGCACTGTTGGGTAGAATGGTGGACACTTTGCCTGGAGTTTGTAGATCCGGATATGAGGTGGGGCTTTTCCGCACAGCTTTTGTGTTGGCCTTTTTCGGCGCTTTTCGAATAGGGGAGCTGGTGAGTTCCTCCAAGAAAACAAGGGATGGATTAGCGGTGGGGGAGGTTCGGTACATGGAAGATAGACTTGTGATGCGTTTGCGTAGATCTAAAACGGATCAGGAGGGCCGAGGCAAGGATGTGGTGGTGTTCGCTATTCCTGACGCCAAACTCTGCCCCGTTTTATTGACAAAGGTTTATTTGACACAGAGGCCAGCGGGGGATGGCCCTCTTTTAGTACATCAGGATGGGGTGGCGCTATCGCGTTTCCAATTTATTTCTATCTTTCGGAAATCTTTAGTCATCCTGGGTCTGGGGGATCAGAAATTTTCCACGCATTCATTTAGAATTGGTGCGGCAACGGAAGCAGTCAGGTGGGGCCTAACGGAAGAAGCTGTTAAACGGATTGGGAGATGGGAATCGAGGCGATTCCGGTCTTATGTCAGACTTGATTTAGTTATTTGACGTTTTACTGAGTGGTGTGCGTTTAGGTGCCGGCATGGTTTCATGTGGTACATTGTGATGAGTTTTCACCGGAATTTTCTTATTGTTTTCTTTTCAGATACCTCGCCGAGTCTCGTGTGGATCATGGGACATTCCTATGTTTGCTGGGGTGCCAGGAGGGGGGATGCCAGGCCAGACGGGAGACAGCTAGGTTTTTCCAGGGGGGAGGCGTACATTAAATGGCTGGGGTTCCCTGGGATGCTTTGGAGCCGTCTGGTCCCGGAGGCGCACAAATTTGCACAATGGGACAGGCCTCCCGAGGTTTTGATGATTCATGTGGGGGGGAATGATTTGGTTTTGAGGACAAAACTAGACATTACCAGGGACATCAAGCATGATTTCTGCCTACTACAGGCGGCATTCCCAAAAACTGTCCTTGTATGGTCGGACATGATAGCCAGGTCTTCGTGGCGGCTAGCGAGGTCAGTAGAACTGGTTAACAAGGCCAGAAGAAAGATTAATCAGGAGGTGAGCAGGTTTTTTTATTAAAAACGGTGGCTTAGCTATCAGACACAGAGAGCTAGAGATTGAGACGTGGCGATATTTGAGGGCTGACGGGGTTCATCTGAACCCAGTGGGCACTGATATGTGGACCATGGGTATACAGGACGGAATTGAAAGAGCGCTTAGGGTGTGGAGGTGCGCTCAAGGTTAAGGTTTTAACCTTGTTTGCTGTGGCGGATGTTGGCTGACGTAGGTATAGAGAAGAAACCCCCTCCCCACAGAGAAGTTGATGCGGGACCCATTGGAGATATGGGCCTGTTTGTTAATATTCCTTATAAGTGATGTAAGGAATATGGTGGATGACTGCACTGCGGGAATATTTTTGTCTCTGAGCTAGCATGTCAGCTTGAGGCCTAGTTACAGTTTATATGACCGCAGTGCACGAGTTTTGATTACGCTAAAACGGGTGGGGGGGGGGTAAGGTCCTACAGTCCTACGTCAGAGTTTTCTTCATTGGTATACTGTTATTGGTTATTTATTGGTTATTTATTTGTTTATAAAAAGTTCATTTATATTTTGATATTTAATAAAGGAGGCTGCTACGGCCTTATTTACACTCCAGTTCTGTGTGGTTTCCGTTAATGGGAATGGTAAGGGTGGGAGTGTACATATGGGTAGCACAAAATGAGTTATGTTGTACTTAGTCAAGAACAGCCCGCAGCAGAGAACAGAGGAAATAGGCGTAGGGCTGACATGAGTAAAGTAAACATGCCATTTAGGTATGCCCCTTTAAGAGTTAAGAGGAGGGGTGGAGCTGGCAACAGGAAGAGGAGGGGCAACGGCCAAGTAGAGAGTCAGTTCAGCTAGAGAGAAGTTCCCGCCCTCCCTCCCTATTTTTTTGCAGGTGTTTGATACATTTTTACAGGTTGGCTTGGACGTCGTAGCATTGGCGGATGTTGGCTGACGTAGGTATAGAGAAGAAACCCCCTCCCCACAGAGAAGTTGATGCGGGACCCATTGGAGATATGGGCCCGTTTGTTAATATTCCTTATAAGTGATGTAAGGAATATGGTGGATGACTGCACTGCGGGAATATTTTTGTCTCTGAGCTAGCATGTCAGCTTGAGGCCTAGTTACAGTTTATATGACCGCAGTGCACGAGTTTTGATTACGCTAAAACGGGTGGGGGGGTAAGGTCCTACAGTCCTACGTCAGAGTTTTCTTCATTGGTATACTGTTATTGGTTATTTATTGGTTATTTATTTGTTTATAAAAAAGTTCATTTATATTTTGATATTTAATAAAGGAGGCTGCTACGGCCTTATTTACACTCCAGTTCTGTGTGGTTTCCGTTAATGGGAATGGTAAGGGTGGGAGTGTACATATGGGTAGCACAAAATGAGTTATGTTGTACTTAGTCATGCTGGGGAGGCATGCCGGAGCGGATTGGGAGGATACCATCTGAGATGGAGGTAGAGCCAGTGAGGACTGTGGTGTCATGGGCAGTGGAGACAGGCAGCTGCAGCCAGGAGGGCTGGCAGGGCCTGAAGAGGGCTGACTGAGATCAGTAGTTCACCTAGGACAGCTAGCACCAGAACTTTTCATTCTTTTTGCTACACCAAAAGGGGCCTGCGGTCCCAGCCTGCAAAGGGCGGTTGCTAGGGCCTGGCTGAAGTCAGTGTCGGGTCTAACCACGTGTTAGCTGTGCCTGAAGAGTTGTGCTGGAGGAAGAGGAAGGAGTAGTCTGCAGCAAGAGTTGTGCTGGAGGAAGAGGAGAGTTTATAATTTGTCCCAAGCTATGCAAAAAAATAAAAAATTCTGGGCATCCCATGAATTCTTTAACCCCATCCAAGTTATAATCCCTCAATAAAAACACAAAACAAAACTAAGGGACTGTTCATTGTCTTGGAGTGTCTGGGAAGTGAATGCCGGGGCTGGGCAGGGTGACAGATGGACCACAATATCCAGCAGCCCCTACGGGGGTACTGCTACACTATAAAGTGTTGGAAGTTGGGAAGGCTTGTCTTTTGCTTAATTGTTGACACTAAAACATGTGATCTTTCTCAGCTCAGAAAGTTGTGAAGTACCGTTTACCATCTCTGTGCTTATCACAATTAAACTCCTGGGATATTGTTCTGGGGAGTTAAGTAGCAGTGGGGGTTGTTAATCAGTTTCAGCTGCTTTGGTGTTAATGAAACTAACAACAGGTGCACTAGATGGACAACAATGAGATGACCTCTAAAACAGGAATGGTTTTACAGGTAGAGGCAACTGACATTTTTTTTTCCTACTAATCTTTTCTGTTTTTCACTAGGCTAGGGTCAATGTCACTACTGGTAGCATGAGGCGATACCTGGACCCTATAGAGGTTGCACAGGTAGTCCAACTCCTCCAGGATGACACATCAATACGTGCCACTGCCATAAGGTCCCCCAGCACAGTCTCAAGAGCCTTGAGGAGATTCCAGGAGATGGGCAGTTACTCTAGGAGAGCTGGACAGAGCCATAGAAGGTCCTTAATCCATCAGCAGGACCAGTATCTGCTCCTTTGTGCAAGGAGGAACAGGATAAGCACTGCCAGAGCCCTACAGCAGGCCACTAGTGTGAATGTCTCAGACCAAACAATTAGATACAGACTTCATGAGGGTGGTCTGAGGGCCCGACATCCTCTAGTGGGCCCTGTGCTTACTGCCTGACACCATGGAAAACGATTGGCATTTGCCATGGAACACCAGAATTGTCAGGTCCGCCACTAGTGCCCTGTGCTTTTCACAGATGTGAGCAGGTTCACTCTGAGCACATGTGACAGTCCTGAAAGGGTCTGAAGAAGCCTTGGAGAACGTTAGGCTGCCTGTAACATCGTTCAGCATGACCGGTTTGGTGGGTGGTCAGTGATGGTCTGGGGAGGCATATCCATGGAGGGATGCACAGACCTCTACAGGCTAGACAATGGCACCCTGACTGCCATTAGGTATTGGGATGAAGTCCTTGTCAGACCCTACGCTGGTGCAGTGGGTCCTGGGTTCCTTCTGGTGCGTGACAATGCCCGTCTTCATGTGGCGAGAGTATGCAGCCTGTTCCTGGAGAATGAAAGAATTGATACCATTGAATGGCCCCCACCCTCTCCTGACCTAAATCCAATAGGACACCTCTGGGACAGTCTATCCAAATAATCGGAACTCACGCAACCGCAAAACTCTCTTCCTCCACAACTGCAAGACAAGCGTCCCTTGCCGGTGACTGAGGCACTTCCAGACCCCACTATTGATTTACTGTCAGCCAATTGACAACTTCTGGACTTGCCTCTCACCTAAAAGTGGCTCCTTATGTTGCACATGCACCACAGGTGTAATACCTGTTCTTCCTTTTTGAAAACACAGATTTTACTATGCCTATCGCCCATGGGCAACTTGACTGAGTGGCTGCTCGAGGGCAATGTCACCTACGTATCCCTTCTACCCGGGGTCTCGACATATGCTAACCCTCTGGAAAACTACAGCTCTTTCTCCAGTGAGGAGCAGTAACTTCCTGGCTTTCTATGTCCGATCACGTACCTCACATAGAACAGTCCGTATTGGGTATCAGCCCAGATATGGGCATCTTGCCTCACTCAGATGGCCCCCCCTTGTTAAGAGGGTTGTATGAATCAGGCAAGCAGTTTAATGGTGAACCCACATTTGGCCATGGATGCCTTAGTAGGCCCTATTTACAAGTTTTTATGTTTACTCTATGTTATGGTAACTTCATCTTTTTCTTCCCCTTTTTTTTTTCTCCCTCCTTTTTTCTTCTTTCCTTTTTGCTCGGAATTCGGAACCACTACCACCTTCACCAGGTCCAGCAGAATCGAGATGGTCATTTGGACAACCCACCCCTGATGCAACATGGCTACGGTTAAGGTAGTGTCATACAATATGCTTGGTCTGTGCTCCCCCAACAAACGCTATGGTAAGAATTGAGAGGCCTGGGGGCGCAGGTGCTGTTTCTGCAGGAGACCCACTTTACGGATTCCTTATTCCCAAAACTACCCACCCACCTCTTTTCACAATGGTACCTAAGCAACTCCCCAAAACCCAAATCCAGAGGCACGGCCATAGCTATACATAAGAACTGCCCATTTCAACCCTCTGATCACAGAGTGAACCCCCAGGTGCGCTTTGTGTTCCTGAAAGGCACCATTATGGATGTACACAGTCGCCACTCTATATGACCCTAACTCCCAACAACTCATGTTTATTGATCAAGTCCTAACCAACCTGGCAGACTTTCTGGAGGGTAGGCTAATCCTAGGAGGGGATTTTAATGTTAGCCCTGACCCCTCCCTAGACACTTCTGCAAACAGATCAACACATTTACACGCATTCTTAAGGCACTTCCGTAAGGCTCTCCAGGGACATACCCTGGTGGACTGTTGGAGAGCACTCGCGCCTCAGGAAAGGACTATAGCTATTATTCTAGTGTCCACAAGGTGTACACTAGAATAGATATCTTGCTAGTAGACCAAGGCTCACTTAACATGCTGATAGACGCCACTATCGACCAGATTGCTATCTCCAACCATGCCCCAGTGACCCTTACACTCTCAATATCCCAAGTAATGGCCAAAACGCAGTCCTGGAAATTAAATGAGAACTTACTAGATGATTTGGGGGTGGTGGCAGGGGTGCCAGAGACTTTGTCCCATTACTTTGCAGAAAATGACAATGGTGAGGTCAGTGATGGCATTCTATGGGAGGGACTCAAGGTAGTCGTCCAAGGCACCCTTATCACACTAGGCTCCAAAATAAAAAAAGAGAGGCAGGCGGACTTCCAGAGAGTTTTACAGGCACTGCAACATGCAGAGCTCAGCCACAAACGGACATCGGACCCTGAGGAGTTCCGCCACCTGACCAAATTGCGTAAGATTTTTCACAACTGTTAGACCGTAGAATTTGCTGCAAGCTACGTTATATGGCCCATACATATTATGAGCACGGCAACAAATGCGGCAGGCTACTGGCGCGGGCGATTCGTAAGAGGCGTATTCTAGATCATGTTCATAAGCTACACTCCCCAACCGAAGTACCAGCCCAACATACATCAAAAATAGCTTCCATGCTCCGCAACTACTACGCAACCCTATACAACCTGGACTCCGCCTCCTCTACAACAGAAGTAGCTCTTAAGCAATCCCATATAGCAAAATATCTTTCTTCAATAGGTCTTCCCAACTTATCCCCAGAACAAACAACAGAACTAGAACTCTCTATCACTACAGCTGAACTGCTGGCCACTATTAGGTCTCTCCTTACTGGAAAAAGCCCTGGACCTAATGATGGCTTCACCAGGGTTTACTACCTAAAGTTCTTTGATAAGCTCCAGGCCCCTCTCTGCACTCTCCTCAACTCCCTAGCTATCAACGGGCATCTCCCACAAGAGACCTCGCTTGCACACATCACAGTACTCCCAAAAGAAGGAAAGGACCCCACCCTACCACAGAGTTTTCGCTCAATTTCCCTGCTAAATACGGACTTCGAGATATTCTCTCAAATTCTCACAAACCGCCTCAAACACCTCCTACCTGAGATGATACATGCTGACCAGACAGGTTTTATAGTGGGAAGGGAGGCCAGAGACAACTCTATTAGGGCTCTCCAGCTCATTCACTGGGCCCGCACACACGATCGAATGCCTCCCTACCTGATTCTGTCTACGGACACGGAGAAGGCATTTGATCGCATGGATTGGGACTTCCTCAACGCAGTACTATGGAGAATGGGTTTAGGCCTGCATATGCTACACTGGATCTCAGCGCTCTACATGTCCCCTACCGCCCAGGTAAAAGTGATTGGCGGCCTCTCCGCAGCATTCCCCATCCAGAACGGCACGAGACAGGGATGCCCGCTCTCGCCCCTTCTGTCCGCACTGGTCTTAGAACCGCTGCTTCAGAAAGTTTGATCCAACCTGAAAATCAGAGGGGTGCAGTTGGGCTCCCTAGAACACAAGCTCTCTGCCAATGCAGACGACATCCTTTACGCCCCTTTACTTAAAAAGATCTGTCAAGGTCTGCAGTCGTGAGACAAAGTGTCATTCACATGGGGTGACCGGACAAACATCCTTAAAATGACGATACTGCCCCACATCCTCTTTCTCCTGCAGATGCTCCTGTGCATTTACCTAAGCACTTCTTCATGGAGCTCTGCAGTCTTTTCATTAAGTTTGTGTGGGGTGGCAAGAGACCACGCCTTGCCATGGCCATGCTACAAAGATCTACGCTAAAAGGGGGTCTGGGCATATCTAATGTATTTCAATACTACCAGGCGATCGCACTGCAGCGTGTCCTAAATTGGAGATTCCACACAACCCTTAAGCTATGGGTTCCCCTGGAAAAGACTATGGCAGGCCGAGATTTGTCTTATGGGCCCTGGGTCCCTGTGGGAGATAGAGGGTTCTCTGATTGGGTGTCCCCACTAACCGTACATTCCCTGAGGATATGGGATAGAGCGAATGCCCGTTTGGCATTGGCAGCAAGGACATCCACGCTGGCTCCTGTAGGCGGGTATCCTTCCTCGGAACATGGGCAAGTGATGGGGTTGTTAGCCTGGCACGATTCGTAGAAGGTCGCTCGCTGATTCCACTTGCCACCCTTAGGGTTCCCCTTCGACTTCTGGAGGCACCGTCAGCTAGAGACTTTCATAGCCATGTGCTACAGAAACACACAGATTTGGACTACCCTAACTGAATTTGAACGTATGTGGGCGGCGGACACCCCCCTGCCCCACATGATCTCAGCTCTGTACAGGATGCTAGAGACAACAACACCTAGCCCCAAACCCCTTTTCATAAAGGAATGGGAGCGGGACCTCAAATGTGAACTCACAGATGAGCAGCTACATCACCTGTATTGACTGACTCATTCGAGCTAAGTAGATTCCAGGACCCAAGAAAACAATTATAAGATCTTACCGAGATGGTACAGGGTACCTTCTACTTTGGCTAGAATTTTCCTATCTGCTTCTGATCGGTGCTGGAGGGGGTGTGGAATGAAGGGAACATTCCTCCATATATGGTGGGAATGACCAGTGCTAACACCATTCTGGTCTATGGTTGGTAAACATATATCAGATGGTTTGGGTATAGACATCCCAGCCTTGCCAAAACATTTTTTGCTCCACACCCCCCCCCCCCCCCATACCTCTGTCTCGCTACAAGCTAAGCGCTCTCCCCCACCTCCTCAATGCAGCCAAACGCCTTATACCAATACACTGGAAAAGCTTGCACATCCCAAGCTAGCTCAACTGGTTGGGGAAGGTGAGGGAGATCATGGAGGTGGAGAGCTGGCTCGCTACCTGTAAAGACACCCGAGAACGATTCGAACTTACATGGGCAGCTTGGAAAAACCATGTACATGACACGACCATAGCCTCATCTAGCTTAGAAGTTTCCTTAATTACCTTAGCAGATCCCTCCTTTGGGAGACTTGTCCAAGCAAACCATCCCCCAACGACTAGCGGCTCTACATAAAAGGAGCCCAATCCATTAACGAACCTAGTAAGAATTCTCCTTCATTTTACTCTCCTTCCCTATTTTTTTTTCTCTCCTACTATTATTTTTTTTTTATTGGTGTTTTTTCTTTCAACACCCTTAGTATACCCTTGTTTCCGTTTTTAAGTTACCTGAACAGTCATCCAGTGTTTGACCGATCTGGGTACCTCGAGTTCACTCATGACATCTAAGCAATGTGAGTCATATATGCATTAACTCTAGACCTTATGTTTGAGAACACCCTACCCTCTCCCCACAAGGGAGAGAGGCTTGTCCACATAGATCGAATGTCTGGGACAAGAAGGGTGCCCTTCTCATCACAACACCATGCTAAATGTACTCCCCGTCCTCCCCTCCCTTCATCCTCTTCCTCCCCCCCACCTCCTTTTTATATGTGTGATCCCTTGTTGTAATGACAAAATGTTTCTAAAATAAAAATAAAGATTATATAAAAAAAAAAGAAAAAATACAGTTCAATTATTATTCCACCAGAGGACAGCAGAGCACATTTTATCAGTTCAGTATTTTGAATGTCATACTTTCAATTTGAATGTCAGCCCAAACGTTCTTCACAAAATAACCAATATTGGAAGCAACAAAAACAGTTTCTGGTAAAAATCCCACCCTCTTAGCTACCCAGCACATTGAAGATGATCTTTCCCTGGGGGATATTAAAGCAAAACTAAACTGTATCTGAGCACAGGAAACTTTAAACGCTATTTATTTAATTTTTCATTTTCAAAGCAAACTCCCCCATCTATGACTCCATGCTTTATTTTGCTGAGAAATCACTTTGAAAAACACCCCACTAGTATTTCTAACGTGGACATCTTAAAGTGTTTGTTACCCTAAAAAAATAAAAAAAATAGATTCCTTAAAGCATGTTATACAGCACAGTGTTTGTGCGGTGTAATTTGGCCCCATGTAACACCTGACATACCTGGCTAGTTTCTGCCCTTCCCTCTGTAAACTGACCACGGTTCATCATGACTGCTGAGCCCTGACACTGTGGTCAGTTTACATGCCTCCATTATCCACAGCCCTGCTCTCCCCTTGTCTATGCCCTCCATGCCTGTCAGCTCTCACTAGCAATGCTCTGCTCCTCTCCCCGCTGCTATAAAACTACGTGATCTTTATATCTTTCTCATTGTATTCTGCATGTGCTTTATTTAAAAAAAAGCAGATTTCTACCTGTTTTAACAGCATCTCCAAGTGATCAAGTGACTCCCGTCTCTCTCCTCCTCTCCTCCCCGCCTGACGTCAGCGGGGAAATCTCGGCCCCACCCGCTGGAGCTATCAGACGGGGAGAGGAGAGAGCCGGGAGTCACACGCCCTTCTATATGCTATATATATATAAATTGCTATATGTGTTTTTATTATTCTTATTATTTAATTAGAGAAAGTGAATCACCTGCCAAAATCTCTTTTTTTAGTTTTGGATGGAGTGGAGAAGGCAAAATATCAGATGGATCATGACATGGTTAAATTGTTTATGGCTACAGCTTGGTTCCTAGTGCTGCAAACCAGGTTTTCTTATCCAATGGAAAAAAAATATTTTTAAAAGTCTTCGCAGAAAAGTGGAAACTGTTATAGATGCAAATAAGAGCCAACTCCATAATAATGGCCATGGCTTTGGTAATGGATGTTACTAGTGGAAAGTTTACATTTCCATAAGTATTTGACCAGCAAGCAAAGTGAATGACTTGCTGCTCTGTGCATAGGTTACCCACATAACTATGTGTACATTCATAGTGTATATATATATATTTCTATTACAGAACATGTTTTTGTGGATGTAGTTTTTAGTTGGCACAAAAGTGACAAACACTTTAAGTAGGTGTAAAGTGTAGGTGGTTTTATATTTGGATCCTACTGCTCTACAAATCTGACACATGCCATTCAATCATGGAAAGCTGGTGGACCTACAAGTCAGCAATCACATGCAAACAGCAAACTTTTCCATGAACATCTGTAGGATGCATCTGTTATAGACATAGTCAGATGTATCACTCGCCATCTGTGTATCACATTAATTCAGCAATGTTTTTCTCACACAGAGGCACCTGTCACGCAGTTATAGCATATTACCATTGGAAACAGGTAATGCAAATGTTTCAATATTATCTATATTTGAAGCTATACAGGGTGTCACCAGCAGAGGGTGCTGCAAAGCTTTTGATTATCCTCAGCACCCCGTTCCAGTAGCTGCCCTCTTTTCTCCTTCAATAAATCAGAGTTTGATTGAAAGGTTATGCAGTTGTTTGGATGTGCAGCTATCAGCGTACAACCGTAGCCTGTCATTGATTTGTACAGGTGACTATACAAAGACCTGCCACTCCAGGGCACAGAGAAATTGTCCTTTTTCCCAGTGTATGGCTATCTGCGCCTGTGTGAATGAGCCCCAGGGCCGTCTTTATCATTGATTGGACCCTGGGCAAAACTTTTCTTGATGCCCCCCACCCCATGCAGTTTCGCTCTCCACCTGCTCTGAGACATACAATAAATAGCAGCTAGACTCAAAATCAGTTTACTGAATCAGATCAGGCAGCTATTGCAATTGGTTGCCAGAGGTTACAGTGCATCATTACCACTCACTGACTGGTTGCCAAAGGTACAGCACACATTCCGGCTCACTGATTAGTTGCTAGAGGTTACAGCACATGATTTCTGCTTGTTGATTGGTTGCTAGAAATTACTTTGGATATGACCTCAGGGGGGCATGATATACAAATCAATGCCGCTGGCTGCCACTATTTACATATGAATGCCATCACTATTTCCATATGAATGCCGGTAATTTACATGTGAACACAGGGTCTGCAGGTGAGTCGTCTGTACACAACAATAGAGCAGAGCTGGGCAGCATTAGTAGCAGCACTTCCCACTGAGATATTGGGACACAGCATGGGACTAAAACCTCAAGGGACGAGGGAATTTAAACCAGGATAGTTGGCAAGTATGAGGCAGCTGCTTTGGGCCCCACAACAATCACAGGGCCCAAGGCAGCTGCCCCTTTTGCCCTGCCTTAAAAACAGCCCTGATAGCAGCCGCTTGAGATAATCGCATGCGAATCCGGCAGGCTAGTTGTATATAAGTTGATTGATTAATCAACTTGGTACAATTCAGCCTATCCATTAATGGTTAGAATCTTGGACGGTTCCTGCATTCACCTTGAAGCTGTGTGCGGGCAGCCTACAGAAGTGAGGACACAGCCGTGTTTCATTATTTGACATGCATGCAGGAGCGGCTGCATGGATTCGAACATGCACTGTCTGTGTTCAGATCCGTGCACAGACTCCTGCACACACGTCAAATGCAGCTGTGTTTATGCAGCCGCTGCATCTGAGTCTACTTCTATAGGCTGCCTGCATACAGCTCCAAGGTGGATGCAGCTGCAGAAAAAAATGGCTCAGTAAGGCCCCTTTCACACCGGGGCGTTTTTCATGCGGTGCAGCGCTAAAAATAGCGCCTGTTCACCGCATGAAAAAATCCTGCCCCTTTAACTCCAGTGTGAAAGCCGGCGGGCTTTCACACTGGAGCGGTGCGCTAGCAGGATGACAAAAAAAGTCCTGCTAGCAGCATCTTTGGAGCGGGATAGGAGCGGTGTGTTCACCGCTCCTATACCGCTCCTTCCCATTGAAAAGAATGGGAGACCGCGGTAAAACCGCGGCAATACCGCCGCAAAGCGCCGCTACGGCGGCGCTCTGCGGGGGGTGTTTAACCCTTTTTCGGCCGCTCGCGGGGAGTAAAACCGCACCGCGAGCGGCCGAAAACCGCGGTGAAAACGACGGTAAAGCAGCGCTAAATATAGCGCTGCTTTACCGTCACCGCGGCTCACCGCCCCAGTGTGAAAGGGGCCTAAGCAGGAGGAGAGTCAGCCCTCATTTGAATGAGTCCTCAGCTGTCATCTCCGGATGAAAGTACACTATACTATACCTTTTATCACTGAGCCCATTCGGACCTATCTGTTCTTGTATATTTAGTTAACGCACATTGGGGGTTGATTATGAAAGGCAAATCCACTTTGCACTACAAGTGCAAACTACAAGTGCAAAGTGCACTTCGCTGTAAATCGGAGGGTTAGATCTGAAATGATGGGGAAGCTCTGCTGATTTTATTATCCAATCATGTGCAAGCTAAAATGCTGTTTTTTATTTTCCTTGCAAGTCCCCCTCGGATCTACAGCAACTGCACTTCAAAGTGCACTTTCAGTGCAATTTCAAGTGCACTTGTAGTGCAAAGTGGATTTGCCTTTCGTAAATAACCCCCATTGTGTCACTTATCAACATGCATTTCTTTAAAGTGGTTGGAGGGTCCTTCCTGCCCAGAGATAGGAGGTGAAGCAATTCATACACGAGGCAGACTACTTACCTTGACCTCACACCCCTCCTCCACAAAGTGGCCTGAAGTTCTGCAAACCTGCCTGCAACTTTATTTCCTGCGCAGGTGACAATTAAATCGCCATTTGATACTTTTTATTCCTTTGTGTTTCTTTGATAAGGCCCTGGTCAGATGTACATTTTTTGTATATCCTTTATGAAAATAAGACCTCAGTACAAAGTACTGTAAAACTGCATGGTAGAAATCCCCACACTGCCACCTTCTCTGATCACCTCACTAGGAAATGCCTGCTGAATCCTCAGCACACATCATAATACACACTACCTGGGCGGAGTCATTATGGAGGATCTTCTCACTTTTTCCGGAAATGTCCAAACAAATCCCAGCACATGCGCAGTGCGAGCTCCAAAATGCCAAATCCTTACTGCGCATGCGCGGGATTCCCACCCGGCGCATGCGCAGTTCAAACGAGAAAATCGCGGCATCTACCGCGCATGCGCGGGATTCCAGCCGGCGCATGCGCAGTTCAAACGCGAAAATCGCGGCATCTACCGCGCATGCGCGGGATTTCCGGCCGACGCATGCGCACTACGAACGCGAAAATCGCGGCATCTACCGCGCATGCGCGGGATTCCCACCCGGCGCATGCGCAGTTCAAACGAGAAAATCGCGGCATCTACCGCGCATGCGCGGGATTCCCACCCGGCGCATGCGCAGTTCAAACGAGAAAATCGCGGCATCTACCGCGCATGCGCGGGATTCCCACCCGGCGCATGCGCAGTTCAAACGCGAAAATCGCGGCATCTACCGCGCATGCGCGGGATTTCCGGCCGGCGCATGCGCAGTTCAAACGCGAAAATCGCGGCATCTACCGCGCATGCGCGGGATTCCCGCCCGGCGCATGCGCACTACGAACGCGAAAATCGCGGCATCTACCGCGCATGCGCGGGATTTCCGGCCGACGCATGCGCACTACGAACGCGAAAATCGCGGCATCTACCGCGCATGCGCGGGATTCCCACCCGGCGCATGCGCAGTTCAAACGCGAAAATCGCGGCATCTACCGCGCATGCGCGGGATTCCCGCCCGGCGCATGCGCACTACGAACGCGAAAATCGCGGCATCTACCGCGCATGCGCGGGATTCCCGCCCGGCGCATGCGCACTACGAACGCGAAAATCGCGGCATCTACCGCGCATGCGCGGGATTCCCACCTGGCGCATGCGCAGTTCAAACGCGAAAATCGCGGCATCTACCGCGCATGCGCGGGATTCCAGCCGGCGCATGCGCAGTTCAAACGCGAAAATCGCGGCATCTACCGCGCATGCGCGGGATTCCGGCCGGCGCATGCGCACTACGAACGCGAAAATCGCGGCATCTACCGCGCATGCGCGGGATTTCCGGCCGACGCATGCGCACTACGAACGCGAAAATCGCGGCATCTACCGCGCATGCGCGGGATTCCCACCCGGCGCATGCGCAGTTCAAACGAGAAAATCGCGGCATCTACCGCGCATGCGCGGGATTCCCGCCCGGCGCATGCGCACTACGAACGCGAAAATCGCGGCATCTACCGCGCATGCGCGGGATTTCCGGCCGACGCATGCGCACTACGAACGCGAAAATCGCGGCATCTACCGCGCATGCGCGGGATTCCCACCTGGCGCATGCGCAGTTAAAACGCGAAAATCGCGGCATCTACCGCGCATGCGCGGGATTTCCGGCCGACGCATGCGCACTACGAACGCGAAAATCGCGGCATCTACCGCGCATGCGCGGGATTCCCACCCGGCGCGTGCGCAGTTCAAACGAGAAAATCGCGGCATCTACCGCGCATGCGCGGGATTCCCGCCCGGCGCATGCGCAGTTCAAACGAGAAAATCGCGGCATCTACCGCGCATGCGCGGGATTCCCGCCCGGCGCATGCGCAGTTCAAACGAGAAAATCGCGGCATCTACCGCGCATGCGCGGGATTCCCGGCCGGCGCATGCGCAGTTCAAACGAGAAAATCGCGGCATCTACCGCGCATGCGCGGGATTCCCGGCCGGCGCATGCGCACTACGAACGCGAAAATCGCGGCATCTACCGCGCATGCGCGGGATTCCCGCCCGGCGCATGCGCAGTTCAAACGCGAAAATCGCGGCATCTACCGCGCATGCGCGGGATTCCCGCCCGGCGCATGCGCACTACGAACGCGAAAATCGCGGCATCTACCGCGCATGCGCGGGATTTCCGGCCGACGCATGCGCACTACGAACGCGAAAATCGCGGCATCTACCGCGCATGCGCGGGATTCCCGGCCGACGCATGCGCAGTTCGAACGCGAAAATCGCGGCATCTACCGCGCATGCGCGGGATTCCCACCTGGCGCATGCGCAGTTCAAACGCGAAAATCGCGGCATCTACCGCGCATGCGCGGGATTTCCGGCCGGCGCATGCGCAGTTCAAACGCGAAAATCGCGGCATCTACCGCTATTCCCGGGAATAGTGCATAGTGCAAACCTTCTGTCAGCTCATCATCGCTGTATTTTCTGTATTTGGTCTCTCAGTAAACGGTGCGGACTCTGCGGCAATCACATTACTTAGGGCCTTCGATTTTCAACCTGAGTTAGAGCAGGAGAAGAGCGGATGATAACTTCTAAAAAATCCCGTCCCCCACCCTAAATTGCTATGTTGGTATCTTCCTTCTCTTCTGCGGTCACACGAACTGTGTGAACTACTGCGCCATCTTGTGGTGGCTCCGATCCTCACACACCCCCTGTGTACATTCACCTCTATGTGATGGCTGTGTGTGTATTCCTCCTAGGTACTGACAGGACACACAGGGTGGGGGAGGGCTCAGATTTATCATTATTATTATTTATTTATTTATCATTAGAGGGATGTGGAATGTAGATACTACAGAAGGGACTGTTGGTGTAAAAATAGCGCCTGCAAAGCGCCTTGAAAGAGCCGCTCAATTCACTCCAATGTGAAACCCCCCGAGGGCGTTCACACTGGAGCGGTGCGCTGGCAGGATGCAAAAAAAAAAAAAAGTCCTGCTAGCAGCATCTTTGGAGCGGTGTGGCATCAATGGGGCAGCGTGGCAATACTGCTGGCAAAGCGCCTCTGCAGATCTATGCAGTGGTTTTTAACCCTTTCCGCTTTACTGCCGATGCACCTCCTGCCCCAGTTACTTTCACACCGGGCGAGCGGGCGCCGGCGGTAAAGCGGCGCTATATTTAGCACCGCTTTACCATAAAAATAAAAAAAAGTGCTCTACAAGACAGGAAATGGAGTACAGAACTCCTCTTATTTGCACCCTTTTGGTCTGATAAGTATGACATTGTTTGTTCTATTGTTGAACCAAGTGCGCAAAAAAAAAAAAATATTTGATTCTGCCAGAAATCTAGAGAGCAGAACTTCCTGCACACTGTACCTGTACTGCACTCGGATTTGTTAGAATTGTTCTGTACTATCTCTGAGAAATACAAAACAACCGCACGGGGCATGATGGGGCGGTGATGTTATAAGGGGGCATGGTCACCGGATGACATCACCCAGTGACCCCCGCCCCATGCCTATATAATTTACATCAGGAGAGATCGTTGTGTCAACATCGGAAGAAGACCGGAGGGAAGAAAACGATGGAGAAGACCGGGCCAACGCTAGCAAAAGAGGAGACCGGCAGAAGACACCGGAGAGCGGGAAAAGAACCAGAGACCGGAGAGCGCGGAGAAGTCGGAAGAGATCCCCAAAGTCGGAAGAAGAGCCCCTGAGCTGCCTAATAAATTACTTTAAAAACCGGTCTAGTGTGTTTTGTTTATTGACACTTTTTTCTCCCAGGTGAATGGGTAGGGGTACGATGTACGCTGTCTCGGCTCCCTCCCTCAAGGACTCCACAACTTCATGCGAGCTCCCTCGCATGGTGTGGAGTGCTTGCGGGCGCGCTCCCATTGATACAGCTGGCGGCCGTAGCCGCTCACTATATCACTCGGCCCCGCCCCCCCGGTGTGATTGGGTGTGATTGACAGCAGCGCGAGCCGATGGCTGCGCTGCTTTCAATCCATCCACTCTAGCCAATCAATGGCCAGGGTGAGCGGAGAAGAGGATGTCGGGGGCGAGCACAGGACTTTCGAGGGGTCAGGTAAGTAAAAAGGGGGGGGCTGGGGGGGTCGGCATTGTCAGATGTTTTTTCACCTTAACCACTTAACAACCGGCCCATAGCCGAAAAACGGCTACAGGGCGGTTGCTTAACTCTGGGAGGCCGTTAATTAACGGCCTCACAGAATGCTGCTCTTGCGCGCCCCCTTGGGCGCGCACTCGAGAACATCCATGATCGCCGGGTCCAGAGGACCCGGCGGATCATGGATCACGGTAAACGGCCGCTCGTCGCGGCCGTTTACCACGTGATCGCTCCGTCAAATGACGGAGCGATCACATGTAAGCAAACCGGCGTCATTTGATGACGCCGGTTCCTCTCTCCTCCTCTCTCTGTACCGATCGGTACAGTGTGAGAGGAGAGGGGGAGGGATCGGTGGCAGCAGTGCTGTGGGCGGGATCTGTAGTGCCCACAGCCTGCTCTGCATGCCACCGATCCATCCATCCATCCATCCATGCTCAGCCATCCCTCCATACCCTGCAATACACAGCAATAGCTTGCAGTGTATTGCTGGGTATTGCAGGGTATGGAGGGATGGCTGAGCATGGATGGGTGGATACCCTGCAATGCTCTGCCATACCCTCCAATACTGTGCCATACCCTCCAATACTGTGCCATACCCTCCAATACTGTGCCATGCTCTGCCATACCCTGCGATGCTCTACCATACTCTTCCATACCCTGTGATGCTCTGCCATACCCTGCGATGCTCTGCCATACCCTGCGATGCTCTGCCATACCCTGCGATACCCTGCGATACTCTGCGATACTCTGCCATACCCTGCGATACTCTGCCATACCCTGCCATACCCTGCGATACTCTGCCATACCCTGCCATACCCTGCGATACTCTGCCATACTCTGCCATACCCTGCGATACTCTGCCATACCCTGCCATACCCTGCGATACTCTGCCATACCCTGCCATACCCTGCGATACTCTGCCATACCCTGCGATACTCTGCCATACCCTGCCATACCCTGCCATACCCTGCCATACCCTGCGATACTCTGCCATACCCTGCGATACTCTGCCATACCCTGCGATACACTGCCATACCCTGCGATACTCTGCCATACCCTGCGATACTCTGCGATACTCTGCCATACTCTGCGATACCCTGCCATACTCTGCCATACCCTGCGATACTCTACCATACCCAACAATACCCTGCGATACCCAACAATACCCTGCGATACTCGCTACGATCAAAGCCAGGATCGTTTTTTTATTTTATTTCAGGCTTTCCAGCCTAGAGGTGAGATTTGGGGTCTTATTGACCCCATATCTCACTGTAAAGAGGACCTGTCATGCCATATTCCTATTACAAGGGATGTTTACATTCCTTGTAATAGGAATAAAAGTGATCAAAAAAATTTTTGGGGGGAAAAAAAAGGGTCAAACTAAAATAAATAAAGTAAAATGAACAATAAAAATATATATATATTTTTTAAAGCGTCCCTGTCCCCGTGTGCTCGCATGCAGAAGCGAACGCATACGTAAGTCCCGCCCACATATGAAAAACGGTGTTCAAACCACACATGTGAGGTATCGCTGCGAACGTTAGAGCGAGATCAATAATTTTGGCCCTAGACTTCCTCTGTAACTCAAAACATGTAACCAGTAAAAAAAATTAAAGCCTATGGGGATTTTTAAGTAGCGAAGTTTGGCGCCATTTCACGAGTGTGTGCAATTTTGAAGGGTGACATGTTGGGTATCTATTTACTCGGCGTAACTTCATCTTTCACATTATGCAAAAACATTGGGCTAAATTTACAGTTTTGTTTTTTGTAAAGCACAAAACATTTTTTTTCCAAAAAAAAACACGTTCGAAAAATTGCTGCGCAAGTACCGTGCTAGATAAAAAGTTGCAACGACCGCCATTGTATTCTCTAGGGTCTTTGCTAAAAAAACATATATAATGTTTTGGGGTTCTATGTAATTTTCTAGCAAATAAATGATGATTTTTACATGTAGGAGAGAAATGTCAGAATTGGCCCGGGTGCTCCAGAACGCCTGATGGTGCTCCCTGCATGTTGGGCCTCTGTATGTGGCCACGCTGTGTAAAAGTCTCACACATGTGGTATCGCCATACTCGGGAGTAATAGCAGAATGTGTTTTGGGGTGTAATTTGTGGTATGCATATGCTGTGTGTGAGAAATAACCTGCTAATATCATAATTTTGTGAAAAAAAAAAAAAAAAAAAAAATCTTGCTATTGCAAAGAATTGTGGGAAAAAATGACAACTGCAAAAAACTCACCATGCCTCTTACTAAATACCTTGGAATGTCTTCTTTCCAAAAAGGAGTCATTTGGGGAGTATTTGTACTTTTATGGCATGTTAGGGTCTCAAGAAATGAGATAGGCCGTCAGTACTTCAGGTGTGATCAATTTTCAGAGATTGGCACCATAGCTTGTGGACTCTAAAACTTTCACAAAGACCAAATAATATACCCCAATTTGTACTTATTTTTACCAAGGATATGTAGCAGTATAAATTTTGGCCAAAATGTATCAAGAAAAATTACAAATTTGCTAAATTTTATAACAAAAACGAAGACAAATTCATTTCTTTTACTTAATTTTCAGTCGTTTTTCTTTTATAGCGCAAAAAATAAAAAACCCAGAGGTGATTAAATACCACCAAAAGAAAGCTCTATTTGTGTGAAAAAAAGGACAAAAATTTCATATGGGTACAGTGTTGTATGAAGGAGTAATTGTCATTCAAATTGTGAGAGCACCAAAAGCTGAAAATTGGTCTGGTTATTAAGGGTGTTTAAGTGCCCAGTGGTCAAGTGGTTAATGCATAGAATGCATTAGGGTGAAAAAACTTTTACCTTTACAACCCCTTTAAAGGGGGCTCCCGCATTCTGATGAGCCCCCCGCCCACAGGCCTCAACAACCAACAGCCAGGGTTGTCGAGAAGAGGCCCCTGTCCTCATAAACATGGGGACAAGGTGCTTTGGGGTGGGGGGCCGCAGGACACCCCCCTGCCCCAAAGCACCCACCCTCCATGTTGATGCGGCCTGGTACGGTTCAGGAGGGGGGGGCGCTTGCTCGTCCCTACTCCTTTTCCTTATCAGCCGGGCAGCCTGCTCGGATAAAGGTCTGGTATGGATTTTGGGGGGGCCCCCACACCGTTTTTTTTTTTTCAGATTGTTTTTTTATTTAAAATTTGGCGTGGAGTTCCCCCTCAAGATCATCAGAGCACAAGTCGCATGCCAAAGTTGGATCATGCAAGACGGCGATCCGACTTCAATGATAGTCAATGGGCTGAAGTAGGATCAAAGTCAGACCAAAGTAGTGCAGGGAGCATTTTCAAAGTCGGACCGACATGTGTCAGACCAGTTAAGATGGCTCCCATAGGGAAACATTAATTTTTACACCTCAAGCGACATGAGCTCCCAATGTTGGAGAGTTTGTCGCACCAGTGTGAACCCGGCCAAAAAGGTAGAAGCTAATTGGCTACCATGCACAGCTACACCAGACTCTGCACTCTCATGTTTTAGAAAATCAACCCCCAACGCATGTACTATCCCACCACCTCCTATGTCAGATTTAGATAGCTGGTACAAACAGGTACATGAATGTGTCACACACAATAACAATTCCAGTGCAGAGTGTCTACAAAACTCTTTATGAATTCCTCCCATACTTCTCAACAGGGCCGGACTTACCATTGGGCTTGACTGGGCTCAAGCCCATGGGCTCCGCCCAATAGGGGGCCCCACCGAGATACATAGCCGAGTGTACTCGGCTCCGCTCACAGTCACGCCTTATGATGGACATAACACAGAGACTGGGCGTGACTGTGAGCCGAGCCGAGTACACTCGGCTACTCTCGACTCTGCACGCCCACTAGTGATGTCATCTCTCTCCGCCTGCGTTCCAGACCTCGCTCTGCTCTGAGCAGCGATCCACGGCCGGCGCCCCCATCGCTTCCTGGCTGCTAGTAGCTACAGCGCCTCAGCCTGACGAATCCGATGATGACCATATCCATGCTCAGATTTCAATGTGCTTAACGCTCATTTATTACACCAAAATGTGAGTTGCCTGTATTTACATGTTTTTATAATTAAAGTGTCCATTACTTCTACACCCAGAGGCGCCTCTTCCTTTGCTTTTTCTATAGACTTTGGAACATGGTCTCTGTCCTCTTCTGACGGCAGCCTTGGATGTGGAGCTCCTGTATTTGATCCCTCAACTTGTCCCTTGTTTTACTGGACGGTATTTTCATAAATATATGGATGAATTAAGACTGTTAAAGTGGGAGTTCCGACGTTTTTATTTTTTAAAGTCAGCAGCTACAAATACTCCCATCTTCAAATACCGCCATCTTCGGTATGGGAATCAGAAAGTGAAGCCGTGCGGCTTCACTTCCCGGTTCCCTACTGCGCATGCGCTGTGCGTTTCCCAGCAGACAGCGGGGGCCCCGCAGGAAGTGGCGTAATAGTCGCATAATTTGCAGCCATCTATGCCCAGAAGTTATCTGCACCCCCCACCCCCCTGAAAGGTGCCAATTGTGGCACCGGAGGGGGGGAGGGTTCCGATGAGCGGAAGTTCCACTTTAGGGTGGAGCTCCGCTTTAACCTCCTAGGCGGTAATCCCGAGTCTGGCTCGGGTTCCGTTTTTTCTGCTGGGAGCGGTAACCCCGATCCAGACTCGGGCTTGCATTGCAGGATACATGGGGGAGTTACTTACCTTTTCCCCTGGATCCTGCTATGTCTCCCCGCTGTGTGAGCGAGCAGTGCGCTCGCTCGATTCACACAGTGCCGGTCTCCGTTCCCTGTGACGTTCCGACGCACGGGAGCGGAGATCGGCGCCAAACTCAAAAAAGTGTAAAAACACAATACACATACAGTACTGTAATCTTACAGATTACAGTACTGTATACAAAAAATACACACCCCCTTTGCCCCTAGTGGTCTGCCCAGTGCCCTGCATGTCATTTTATATAATAAAAGTTTTTTTTTCTGCCTGGAAACTGGAGATTGTCCATAGCAACCAAAAAGTGTCCCTTTATGTCAAAAGTGGTTTTAGACCAGCTAGAAAACACCGATAAAAAATTAGAATCACAATTTATCATCAAACAATAAATTTAATGACAGCGACTATTCTGCAACTGAGCAAATTTCAGTGTTTTTGATTTGATTACATTATTGAATCATTTTTATATATATTTTTATTTTATTATAATTTATGATTTTGTGTTTCAAACTTTATCATACCCGGGATGTCTACTAGACTCTGGTTCGGACAGATTTAAGTGAGTTATTCATAAGAATTGCATGCCTACAATATAAAAACGCCAAATTTCCATGCAAAATAATTGTACCGCTTTCAGCACAAAATTCCAGCCAGAATCATACCGCCAGGGAGGTTAAGTGCACATTCTAAGATTACTTTTTATCCCCAATGCTCCTTGGCTTATCCTTCTCCCAAACTGTAGAATAAGAGATAGGCTGATATGCATTTATCATGGTGCATTGTTTCTTGTTGGTGACTACTTATGCAAGTTCAAAATGCCATGGTCCAATTCTGCATAGTATATGTGAAGTAATGATGTGTCATCAGGGCCGTCTTTAATATTGATTGGACCCTGGGCAAAACATTTCTTGCCCCCCCCCCCCCATGCAGTTTTGCTCTCCACCTGCTCTGAGACATACAATAAATAGCAGCTAGACTCAAAATCAGTTTACTGAATCAGATCAGGCAGCTATTGCGATTGGTTGCCAGAGGTTACAGTGTATCATTACCGCTCACTGATTGGTTACTAGAGGTTACAGTGTATCATTACCGCTCACTGATTGGTTACTAGAGGTTACAGTGTATCATTACCGCTCACTGATTGGTTACTAGAGGTTACAGTGTATCATTACCGCTCACTGACTGGTTGCCAAAGGTATAGCACACATTACGGCTCAATGATTAGTTGCTACAGGTTACAGCACATGATTTCTGCTTGTTGATTGGTTGCTAGAGATTACTGTGGATATGACCTCAGGGGGGGCATGATATACATATCAATGCCCCCAGCCGCCGCTATTTACATTTGAATGCTGCTGCTATTTACATATGAATGCCGGTAATTTTCACTGTAAACACAGGGTCTGCAGGTGAGTCATCTGTACACAACAATAGGGCAGAGCTGGGCAGCATTAGTAGCAGCACTTCACACTGAGATGTTGGGACACAGCACAGGACTAAAACGTCTAGGGACGAGGGAATTTAAACCAGGATAGTTGGCAAGTATGATTCAGCTGCTTTGGGCCCCACAACAATGACAGGGCCCAGGGCAGCTGCCCCTTTTGCCCTGCCTTAAAAACGGCCCTGATGAGCCCCGATACTTCAAAGCAGGGCTTTTTTTCACAAAGAATAGCTGCAGGTACTCCCTATTCCGAGTCACCCCTTGTCCACCCCCTACCCACCTCTGAGCACTGTCCTTTAGTTCCACCCCTTACCGACATCTCAATACCGTCCTTTTTATAGAACACAGAACCAAGTATAATTTTGTGGTGCTAAGTAATTTATTTAGAATGTGTTAATAAAAAAGCACAAAAAGCAGTAACATAGCTCCCCTGCAGCCAGCAACAATAGAACCCCCCACAACAATAAATCCTTGCCAGCAACAATAGATCTCCCAGCAGCCAGCATAAAGAGACCCCACCCTCAACAGAAGATTCTGCCCAGAAACAATTAACCCCCTGCAACATAAGAACCCCCCAGCAACAATAGATCCCCTAGCAGCCAACATAAAAAAAAAAAAAACAGCACACCCAATTACCTCTTGTCATTACATACATTCAGTGCTGGAGGTGCCGGTTCCCCCGCGTTCCCCCGCGTTCCCCCGCGTTCCCGCTGAAAAAAAGCCCTGCTTCAAAGTGACCTTGACAGAGGGCCAACAAATCACCAAAATTAAACCATGATAAAAAACAGCTTTATAAATACACATCTGCCGATCCATTTACTAAAACTGTACTCCATAACAAAACTCCTGGCACAGATCCGATTCAATTGCTCAGGCTGGCCAAATAGCGCGTCCGTCCCCCCTCCCCGTTCCTCCTGTCAGGGTTGCTTTTAGAGGAGTGTAGGCAGAGCCGATCCGCCCTATACGCGGACTACGCAAGCTGCGTAGGGCCCCGCGGCGGATCGGCTCTGCTCGGGGGCCCCTGGGGCCGCTGCCGCCACTGTGAGGGCAGCGGCGCCTGAAAAAAGATGGCCGCGGGGCTGACATGCAACTGCGCATGCGCCCGCCTTTCCGAAAATTGCCGAGCAGCGGCAACAGCGCTGGCGCATGCGCAGTAGCCCGACATGCAACTGCGCATGCGCCAGCGATGTTGCCGCTGCTCGGCAATTTTCGGAAAGGCGGGCGCATGCGCAGTTGCATGTCGGCCCCGCGGCGATCTTTTTTTCAGGCGCCGCTGCCCTCACAGTGGCGGCAGCGGCACCAGTGACACGGTGGCGCCAAGTGGCGCCATTTTTAAAAATAAAACGTCCCCTCCGCACCCTCTTACCTCCTGGGCCCCCTCCCCCTCGCAGCCTCTTACCTCCTGGGCCCCCTCCCCCTCGCAGCCTCTGACCTCCTGTCCCCCCTCAAAGCCTCTGACCTCCTGCCCCCCCCTTCCTCAGCCTCTGACCTCCTGCCCCCCCCAGCGCAGCCTCTGACCTCCTGCCCCCCTCGCAGCCTCTGACCTCCTGCCCCCCCTCGCAGCCTCTGACCTCCTGCCCCCCCCTCGCAGCCTCTGACCTCCTGTCCCCCCCTGCAGCCTCTGACCTCCTGTCCCCCCCCTGCAGCCTCTGACCTCCTGTCCCCCCCTCGCAGCCTCGGACCTCCTTTCCCCCCCTTCGCAGCCTCGGACCTCCTGCCCCCCCCTCGCAGCCTCGGACCTCCTTTCCCCCCCCTCGCAGCCTCTGACCTCCTGTCCCCCCCTGCAGCCTCTGACCTCCTGTCCCCCCCCCCCTGCAGCCTCTGACCTCCTGTCCCCCCCCTCGCAGCCTCGGACCTCCTTTCCCACCCCCTTCGCAGCCTCGGACCTCCTGCCCCCCCCCCCCCTCGCAGCCTCGGACCTCCTTCCCCCCCCCTCGCAGCCTCAGACCTCCTGTCCCCCCCCCTCGCAGCCTCAGACCTCCTGTCCCCCCCCCCTCGCAGCCTCAGACCTCCTGTCCCCCCCCTGCAGCCTCGGACCTCCTGTCCCCCCCCTGCAGCCTCTGACCTCCTGTCCCCCCCCCCCTTCGCAGCCTCTGACCTCCTGTCCCCCCCCTTCGCAGCCTCGGACCTCCTGTCCCCCCCCTGCAGCCTCTGACCTCCTGTCCCCCCCCGCTTCGCAGCCTCTGACCTCCTGCCCCCCCCCCTCGCAGCCTCTGTCCTCCTGTCCCCCCCCCCTTGCAGCCTCTGACCTCCTGTCCCCCCCCTTGCAGCGTCTGACCTCCAGTCCCCCCCTTGCAGCCTCTGACCTCCTGCCCCCCCCTTGCAGCCTCTGACCTCCTGTCCCCCCCTTGCAGCGTCTGACCTCCAGTCCCCCCCTTGCAGCCTCTGACCTCCTGTCACCCCCCCCTTCGCAGCCTCTGACCTCCTGTCCCCCCCCTTCGCATCCTCTGACCTCCTGCCCCCCCCCCTTCGCAGCCTCTGACCTCCTGTCCCCCCCCCCTTCGCAGCCTCTGACCTCTCCTGTTGCCCCCCACAGCCTCCCACAGCCTCTGACCTCTCCTGTTGCCCCCCGCAGCCTCTGACCTCTCCTGTTGCCCCCCCCCGCAGCCTCTGACCTCTCCTGTTGCCCTCCCCGCAGCCTCTGACCTCTCCTGTTGCCCTCCCCCGCAGCCTCTGACCTCTCCTGTTGCCCTCCCCCCACCGCCTCTGACCTCCCCTGTCCCATCCGCAGCCTCTGACCTCCCCTGAGTCAAGAGAGGGAGTGCTGCCAGGATGGGAGTCATGGGAGAAGTCAGACATGTATGGACTGCGGAGAGGAATCGATGGGATAAAACCAGAGCCACCAAGCTGGAGCCGACTGACTGAGCCCTGCACGATGCACCTGAGAGGAGGTCAGTGACAGCACCGCCAGACCAGTCTAGGGGGAGTCAATACAATATTGTAAGGGGGCACTGATATAAAGGTTTCCCCTTATCAGTAAACCCCCTTATCTTAGTGTTTTCTTTCTCTGGTCACCAGAGTCCTCCCCACAGTCCCAGAGTTCCCCTTTACATCATAGTATGCAGGATTCCACCTTACAGTGCAAGGGGGAACTCTGATGTAAAGGGCAATGACCCCGATGTAAGGAGGGGCTTTATAGGGATGCTCTCTGGGGACCCTGATGTAAGGGGGGGTGCTCTCTGGGGACCCTGATGTAAGGGGGTGCTCTCTGGGGACCCTGATGTAAGGGGGGTGCTCTCTGGGGACCCTGATGTAAGGGGGGTGCTCTCTGGGGACCCTGATGTAAGGGGGGTGCTATGGGGACCCTGATGTAAGGGGGGGTGCTCTCTGGGGACCCTGATGTAAGGGGGGTGCTCTCTGGGGACCCTGATGTAAGGGGGGTGCTCTCTGGGGACCCTGATGTAAGGGGGGTGCTCTCTGTGGACCCTGATGTAAGGGGGGTGCTCTCTGGGGACCCTGATGTAAGGGGGTGCTCTCTGGGGACCCTGATGTAAGGGGGAGGCTCTCTGGGGACCCTGATGTAAGGGGGAGGCTCTCTGGGGACCTGGTGTAAGGGGGGGGGGGGCTCTCTGGGGACCCTGGTGTAAGGGGGAGGCTCTCTGTGGACCCTGGTGTGGTGTAAGGGGAGGCTCTCTGGGGACCCTGGTGTAAGGGGGGGGCTCTCTGGGGACCCTGGTGTAAGGGGAGGCTCTCTGGGGACCCTGGTGTAAAGGGGGGGGACCCTGGTGTAAGGGGGGGGGGGGCTCTCTGGGGACCCTGGTGTAAGGGGAGGCTCTCTGGGGACCCTGGTGTAAGGGGGGGCTCTCTGGGGACCCTGGTGTAAGGGGGGGGGGCTCTCTGGGGATCCTGATGTAAGGGGTGGCTCTCTGGGGACCCTGATGTAAGTGGGGGAGCCACACTCAGATATGTAAAGATATATATATTGTATACATGTCTGTTCTATATTGTTGTACTTATTCTTTGACTGTTTTGTTTAAAGGAGGGAGGATTGTATTGGGAGCGCTGAAGTGTCAGGTGTGACTGTGTGGCAATGGCAAATGGTTTACATAGCTCACAGCATCACGGGTCAGGTAGAGGCCCCCTCAGCAGAATTTTGCTTAGGGCCCCAGGGAGGTCAGGATCGGCACTGAGTGTAGGTAGCCCTCCTGTACTGGCCCAGGTCCCATCAGGTCAGCAGGGGCTGCTCACCCCTTCCTATTTCCAGAATCCTTTCTCAACAATACCGGAGTCAGGAAGTGACATAAATAATTTTACATTACAGTATCTCTAGGAAAACTGCGCTGGACAATACCTAAAAAAGAAAAACCTATAGCAGCAACACCAAGTGCGATATTACACAGAAATATATGGGAAATAAAAAAGGTTGCGCTAAACTTAAATATAAGAATAATAAAAATTACAAAAAATGTGATAGTGGAAATCATACACCAAATAATGATGAACGTGAAATTACAGACAGATATAATGGCTGAAAAAACGTCCAGAAATGATCCTGTGAAAAATAGTGGCAAACGTGAATTGCAAACAAAAAATATCTTTATAAAATATATAAAATATATATAATGCCTCAAAAAAAACAGTGAACAGAAGGCAGAAAAAAACTCCAAATACAAGTGCACTGCAAAGTGACAGTCCAAATAGTGATGGTGACGGCAGTAAATAAGGTGACTGTAGTGCTAGCAATCCCACCACCGTCTGTAATGCCTGCTTACCAGCTTCCAGAGACTGCCAGGGCCTTTTCCTCACGGTTGCTGGACCGATCCCGTGGTCCAATGTATGGAGGTTCCGTTCAGGCTGCTGGGCTGTGGGCTCCAAATTCCTTCCACCAATAGCTGAAGCTCTTAGTACCCCACAGTGGGTATGATGGGGACTCGTATATGGAAAGAAAAATGCCGGAGAGGGACCATAGGTAAAACCATGTGGGCTTGTTTATTAAAATTAACACACAAAAAGTGTGCATACAATCATTTAAAAAAGTAAAAAAATCGCAGCTGGCCGGCTGCAATACTAACGCCCGTGCTGCACGATGGGACGTTGCGCGCGGTGACGTCAGCACGTCGCTCCTCCTACGCGTTTCGTCACACTTCTGACGTACTCATGGGGGCATCGTGGGACTGTGTGGAATACTGTGCCATATACAGCATTATAGATGGGGGGGGTTATATTATTGCTGGTGGCGGTGTAGTAAATCAGGAATATAGGAATAAATGGGAGGCCAACAAGTCTGCAGTTGGTGCATTAACCACTCCTGACCCCGGAACTCTGTACATTACATACTTCTGATCCCTGAACTCTGTACATTATATGCTATTAACCCCTGAACTCTGTACATTATATACTACTAATCCCTGCACTATACATTATATACTTCTGACACCTGCACTCTGTACATCACAAACTTTTGAGCCCTGCTTTCTGTACATGAGCAGAATTTTTAAGTCCCTTACACTTTACAATTTTGCCACACCCACAATTTGCGGCAGTGCACTGCTTCTTCTCTCCTAGTTGTGGAAATTGAGGAGCTGTCAAATACACAGTACAGGGCCCCATGATTTCTAATGGCAGCCCTGCCTCCTGTTGTCCACCAGTCACTGTTGGACACAATAGAGGTCATCGGGAGGAACCACAGCAGCTAGAGGGAGACATGCTTTTCCATACACCCAGAAGTGTGGAGTCAGATCTGTCTCGGGAGCTCTGCTACAGCGAGAAGTTTCCGCAAAAGGCTTGATGGACAGATAGACAGGTATATATAAAGCTGTTTCCTTCACAGTTTAGTAAGGATATGAATCCACTTTGTGTGCACCAAATGCTTTTGCAAGCCTTGATATTATGATAGAAAATTAGTAATGACAGCATTGCTGTGCTGTACAGTACAGTAGCCTGTGCAGAGAGCAGAGCTGTGGAAGGAACCCAACAAGCTCCAACTAGAGACACTCTTCAGACAAATAATACAGATACAATACTAGTCACGCTGCACAAGAACTATAGTCTGATACTACTTGTATTCAGACTATATTTGCTTAGAGGATAATAAATCTCATACCAGGTATTTTGTGTCTTTTGGAAGCTTAATTTCCTGTACTGTAGACACAACAGGAATCCAACGAAAATCTCTCATAATTCCCTTTAGATATCTGTCACCAGAACATATGTCCCCATTGGAAGATTTCCTTTCTAGTGGCAAATCAAAATGTTGGCAGAAAACAATAGCTTTGTGGGAGGGATTCCCCAATCAACATTGACTGTGTTAATGGGGGACTCAAGTAATATTATTTTCTTCAATCCAGGTTTGAAGGAAAGCAAATTGAAAAAAGGAGTGGCCTGCTTAAGGCTGGGCATAGGGGATTAAAACATTGTCAAACTAAGAGAAAATCACTAGAATCCCAACACAGCATGGATGGAGGAATCTTCCTTCGACTATTGTATTCACACATTCGCAAAGCCTGCAGCTGTAAAATTACCCAAACAGTGACTGCTTCTGTATAGAAGTGACAATTCAAAATAACCTCTCCTCTAGTTTCCTACGTATATCATCTCTATGCCAATGACACCCAAATCTATCTCTCTACACCTCAATCTCCTCATGCATTACTAATTTACTGTCTGACGTATTAATCTTACAAAAACTGAGTACATAATGTTTTCTCCTCCTGATCCCCCTTCCACAAATTTACCATTGAGAACAACTGCAAAACTATCATTCCATCTACTCATGCCAGAGTGCACATCCAATCAGTGACCAAATCTTGATGCCTTAACATTTCCAAAATATACCCATTCTTAAACTATAACATTGCAAAGCTACTAATTGTCACAATAACAATAACAATTACAGGGATGATGGCAATCACATGCCCAATTACATGAGTCTTTTTTGATAATTTAGAGCTACAAATTCTCTCCCTGGTTATCTCCTTGACTATTGTAACTCCATTCTTGATTCCTTTACACAGGCTATCCCCCTTCAGTCTATCATGCATGGTGCTTCCAGAATCATCCAACTTCTTAACCAATCTGTGGCTGCCGCCCCTCAAAGCCAATCCCTTCACTGGTTTCCCCTTAGCCAAAAATAAAATTCAAAATACTAACAACATACAATGCCCTCCCAAATTACATCTTCAACCTCATTTTCAAATTGTCACCCAAACCATCCTCTCCGTTTCTCCCAGGACTTCCTACTCTCTAGCTTCCCTACCACCTCCTCCCATGCTCACCTCCAAGACTTTTCCAGAGCCTTTCCCATTGTCTAGAAAGCCCCATTTTATTTGGCCTACTCTGTCCACCTTTAGGTGATCTCTGAAATCTCATCTGATTAGGGAAGCCTATTCTGCCTTCACCTAAAAAACATATTTCTACCTTCTCCATCAACTCATCCCCATTCCAGGTTAGTTCATGGCACCCTGGACTCACAGAAAGTCAGTTGAATGAAGCCGAGACCACAAGAGGACTAAAAGATAGCTATGGAGAAGGACATGGAGGACATCACTGGAGCATGGAGAGTCAATTACCCTTTTGGAAAAAAAGTGGCAATACACTTTAAGTCAGCTTTTCTCAACCTCTTTAACACAAAGGAAACCTTACATTGACGTTTTAGGCCTTAGGAAGCCCCTACAGATAATTATTATTTATTACATCTCAAACCCATTCATATACAATAAAGAATAACAAATGTGGTGTACTTATGGTGATTGCATATGACAAATTATTTTCAGTGATAATAATGAAATTAAATAATAATAATAGACAGATATCTCACATGGGACTTTGTTGCAGCAACAGAAATCACACAATTACAAATTGGTGTATAAAAAGTAAAAAAAGAAAAACTTTTATTGAACAATGGGTTTAAAATTGTCTGGTCTACACACTTCACGTCCTGATCTTATGCCATTCCTACAATATACATATACTGCAGGGATACATGAAATTTGTCAAATAAGTTGCATATCCACCAAGTCAACCCAAGGCACTTCAACTTATATAAAAGTCTTCATCAGGGGATAAGGAAGTGGAAGCGATCCTACATACATCAAGAAAACAGAAGAGAATGCATAATTAAATTTATACTCAATTTTACCAGATTGTACATGATTTTACTATTTCCATATAACATTCAAAGCAAGTATAATGCACTTACACAGATATGAACGTGACTAGATGTCCAGACCAACAGGTAATGGTTCAGTGGTGCAGACTACATGGGTCTCAGCCCAACCCAAACCTCAAGCTCCACAGAAGATCAATGGCTATCAAGCAGAAGGCAACAGAGGTGGCTTGCTCGCATTCACTGAATTGAATCAAAACATAGGGACACTCTTTAGTTGATCCACAACACAGGTGAGAGCGATCAAGCAGGCAGAAAGACAAGAAGGGGGAGAGCTCGTCCATTAGACAGACACAAACCCCATGAGGGAGTCTACTCACTTTATTAAAGACTTTTCGAAGGCAAGTTTTACTATAGCCTCTTTCCAAAAATCTATTATTTAATTTATAAGCTTCTAGTTTGAAGGTTGAGTCCATAGAACAATTCCTTCTCAGTCGCAGATACTGACTGAAAGGTATTGCGTTGACAAGACTAATAGGGTGGAAGCTGTGAGCATGGAGTATGGTATTGCCAGCGGTACTCTTGCGATAGAGACTGCTAGCAAGACATCTATCTGGCATTTTGATGATACTCATGTCCAAAAAGGTCACAGTGGTCAGGTCATAAGTCATTGTAAATTTTAAGGTAAATTAATTGTTATTCATAACTTCAAGACATTGGCATTGGATGTCCTCTGGGCCCTTCCAGACGAGGAATATGTCGTCTATATGCCTTTGCCATGTAGAAACATGGCAAGTGTACACGGACAGCCCCTCGTCTGAGAGAAAGTATCGGTCCCACTCCCCCCGGTACAGATTGGCGTAGGATGGGGCACAGCATGTCCCCATCATTCCGCCCTGCACCTGGAGGTACTGGGAGCCATCAAACAGAAAACAAATTGTGATGCAGGATAAATTCAAGTCCTGCAAAAATGAACTCATTTAGAGACCAATCATGAGTGCTCATCTGAGACATTATCAATAACCTGAAGGAAATGAATTATGTCTTTTGTGAAAAAAGGTAAGGAAATAACATGTAAATGAAGATATGCATCAATGACTTGACTCTCAGTCAGTCCATCATTCCCAGAAACTATGGGCCTACCTGTTGGGTTTGTAGGGTTTTTATGCAATTTCGGAACGCTATAAAAAGTCAGAATCTTGGGAAATGGTGTACGTATATGTAGCGCCGTCTCCTGATGAGCAGACACTATTGTTTTTTCAAATTTAAGTTGCCTGAAGCCACAGTTGGGCTTCAGATTAATTATTCTAAAGCCCCATACACACGGTCGGACTTTTTCATCAATTTGGTCCGATCGGACAAAGTCTTATCTCCTGCTGGAAAGATTTTCAGACTTAAACAATTGGGGGCATGAAGACTACCTATCTAAATAATAAGGGAGCGCAATCTGGTCCTCAAGTCCAAAACATCCGGAACTGCAGCAGATGCCATCTAGCACATTCGTCACGCTGCAATGTTAAAATGTCTTTTTCTCTCTCTTGTCTTCCTTGTACGCTTCCTTCCACGCTGCTCCTATTCACCCGCACTTCTCACAAACTTACTTCTTTATTACTTTGTCGCAGATCGTAATACAATCTTTCTTATTTTTTTAACCAATACATATTTGAAGGAGATTTTTTTTTTTTTTGGAGGGGGTTTGTATGTAAACTTAGTAACATTTGTATTTCTTGCTTACATTTACTAGGAATGTTAATTCTAGGATTAGTGAAATGTACCTGCCTACTCAAAGAAAAACTGTCATGTAGAAAATGTAAATACTTTATTTAGGTCTCAGCAACAGACCAAAAAGGAACGCAGCCAATATTGCAAATAAGCAATTGGGGATCCTGATTAACTGAACATCATTCATTATTCAACAAACTGGTTCCAAAACTACTATACCTGGAACAAGCTGGCACCTGCACATATTCCTGACTGGAAGGCGGGTCCAAAACATCCGGAACTGCAGCAGATGCCATCTAGGTCCCCAGGCTCTGGTACTACGAGAGGCTCCATCTTATTGCGCTCCCGGAAATAGGTAGTCTTCAGGTTGGTGATCTTCACTTTTAAGTTTCCTTCTGGTGCTGGTGGGGTGGCAGAAGGACCAGGAGGAGGAGGCTGAGCAAGGTCACTCTCGCAAACATGTGTGAGGGGAGTCATCTCCCCAGCCAACCCCACATTTAGTATTTTGAGGATGAACTCTCCTAATCTTCTCCATAAAGAAGCCTCAAGTTCTAATCAGTCTAGGCTAGTTATGTACCCGTAAATTTACTTGTAACCAAGGAGGCAAAGGCCTCCTCGTAGGTGGGTGTGGCGTGTGACGTTTTATATACACTGCGCATGCTTCAAACTCCGCCCGCCCCTGACGATCTTTTCGTCTATTCCCCACCCCTTCTCTTTACGGCGTAGTGGGGAGAGCAGGCGGGGACACAGCAGGTGCACCACAAATATCCCACCAACGAGGAGGAGGACGAGGAAAGTCCGGAGGCAGCCACCTCCTGGCTGAGGAAATGAAAAAGGGACATAGTTCAGTTATTTGTGACTGTTGCAAAATGTTTTCAAATACAAAACCAAGATCATGTCTAAAGTTGTGAGAAGGCTGTATAATAATTTTCCCCCAAAAATGTCTCCCAGACCACTGTCTGTTGATATGTCAATCACGTTTAGGAAAATAAGCAATTGGGGATCCTGAATTAACTGAACATCATTCATTATTCAACAAAGTGGTTCCAAAACTACTATACGTGGAACAAGCTGGGCACCTGCACATATTCCTGTGGAAGGCCCAGGTTGGTCCTCGGTGCAAGGAAGAGTCGAGAGTGACTTCCTGACAGTAGCCTGGTCTTTTTCCAGATGCTTGTGACTTCAGGACACTCAGTAGCTGTTTACCCATCTGGTCTAGTGCTGGGACACCCAAACCCCTTTTTATTATGCTTTTCCACACATGTGCTCCAGTGGATACTAGAGGGGGGTCTCCATCACACAAACTTCTACCAAAAAGCTAGTCAGTTTAGCACCTTTACAAAGTGACTTCATTCATGTAGTTGACATTTGTAACTGGCCAAACTAAAATAGTGTCCGTCACTTTCAAGCAATGTTTGTCATTTCCTATTTCTGCCCTCAATAGCTTGTGTTGCTAAATCTTCCTTTTGGACATTCTCATAGGGGAGCGAAAACTTGGGCCGTCTGAGGAAACCCCCAAACCAACACCTACCAAAAAAGGGGGAAAGAGCAGAAGCAGAGGAGGAGGAGGAGGAGGAAGGAGAGATCATCGAACTTGGAGAAATTGTCACCACAACAGGTGAGTGTGGGAGAACACAGCTACTGGTAAGCTAATCCATGTATGGCTGCCTCATTTCCAACACCCCATTTTTGTTTGTTTGTGGTTTTTAGGTGACGTGGATGTTGTGGAAGAAAAATCGCACTTTACCACAGAGAGTGCCCACGTACTCATCGGAGAGATAATGGTCTGCAATAGAGATCTAGATTACATAAAGCAAAACATCAATGATGTTCAACAAAAATTGAAGAACATCATTGATATTTTAGGAAAAATATGAAAACGCACCAAGTAATTAACACACATTTGTGCCAGCTTCAGAACACATTTGCAACTTAAAAACTGTCTGAAATTTGGAACATGCACACATTGTGTCCACATGTGCTAGCTCCCACCATGGTGGATGAATGGCAACGTTTTTTTGGGGGTGCAAACACTTTACAAACTACGAAAGTGGTTGTGGTGAAGGGGTTGCACCCCAAAAAACGTCCATTCATCCCCATGATGGAAAATGGCACTTTTGAAGCTTCTAGGCATGTGTTTTACCATCTAATGACCATTTTCAGTCCCAAATTGTGTGCATGTTCCAAATTTCCACTTTTCGGGGGTGACCCCCCCATGTGATGAAGGCAAGATCAAACACACTTTGAACATATAGTCATGTCTGATCTTGTCTTCACTTTACAAAGTTGAACTTTCCAAGTTCCTAGGTTCTGTTTTGCTCCATGCCTGGTTTTACCAATTGCGGAATGTTTGTAAACAATGTTGTAAATAACCAAGATGTTGTCAGTTTTTGGCGTGAAGATTGTAAACGCACTTGGGAATGTTTTCCTAGTAAACTTTTATTTTTCTAAATGTGTGGCTTCCTTATTTAAAAAACACAATGCATTATGTATGTAAAATGAAAAGGATATGGGGGGCAATGGGTGTTATTTACTAAAGGCAAATCCACTTTGCACTCCAATTTTCTTTCCCGGGGAACTTTTTCAATGCACTTGTAGAGCATAGCGGATTTGACTTATGTAAATGACACCCACAGTGCTTTGTACGAAAACACGGAGCACAGCATTTTGGAGAATACACACATGTCAGACCTGGTGATGAAAAGGAGTATTTTGGGTGTCAGTTATGCAGTACAAACCTTCTCTAGACCAAAGATTAGGTAGCAAACACACAACATGAGAATAATCTTTTTGGGGAAGAAGAGACTGTTACCTCCTTTTGCCCAGAAAGTGCATTCCCACTTTCGAAGGCAAAGGGAAAAAATGTCAAAGTAAAATAAGCTAAAAAGAAGACTGAAATGACATGAAATCATAGGTTGGTTAAAATATCAGATTTCTTAAAAAATGCCTCTCACACATCGTCAGGCAGAGCAATGGCCCCCCTACCCACAAAGTACTGCATATATTGGTCCCGGACCACACGGGCATTTAGAGGGGGCAAGCCTGGACGTGCCACTCGAAGGGCTGTGAGTTCGGCATTTGGAGGGCCCTCCACATCTGGGCCAACGGGCACCACATAGTTCCTGTTATGTCTTTTGAGGAAGTTGTGCAATATGCAACAGGCAAGAACTATGTGGTTCAGTTTGTATTCCGCCAAGTTAAATGCCGTCAGGAACAGGCGGAAGCGGCTGGCCAGGATGCCAAAAGCGTTCTCCACAACTCTTCTGGCTCTGGACAGCCTGTAGTTGAAGACCCTCTGGTCCGGGGTGAGGGTCCTCATCGGGAACGGCCTCATCACATGGGGAGTCAACGCAAACGCTTCATCTGCGACAAAGACGAAGGGGAGTCCTTCGGCATTCTCCTCTGGAGGTGGCAAGCACAGACTGCCACTTTGGAGACGCCAGTAGAACTCCGTGTGCGTAATGGCCCCACCATCCGATATCCGGCCGTTCATCCCCACGTCCACATACATAAACTCGTATGTTGCCGACACCACCGCCAACATCACTACACTATTAAACCCTTTATAATTATAATAGTAGGACCCCGAGTTGGGCGGTGGGACGATGCGGACGTGTTTCCCATCAATTGCCCCTCCGCAGTTAGGAAAGTCCCAACGGCTGGCAAAGTGGGAGGCCACAGTCTGCCATTCCTGTGGCGTGGAAGGGAACTGTGGAGTGAAACAAGAAAAAAAAATTAGTCACTTTGCACCTAAACATTGCAAGCAGATTAGACAATCAACATCTTGGAACAAGAGCATTGTATAAAATTGGAGGCTGGAAGTATTTGCACAGAAAAGTAGAGGCTCCCCTTCACAGATTACTCACCCCCCATCGATCCCCCCACTTCTGATGGGCCATTGGCAATAACTAGGGGTTTTGGGGGGGGGGGGGGGGGGTGGTGGACAGCTAACCCTCTGCACTTCATTGATTGGCAAATGGCTCAATAATGTGGGCTAGTTTGGCCAGACCCTCTGTACTTAACACTATTGGCAGGCCACAGGAAAGATCAAATAACATTTCAACCCCCCCCCCCCCCCAAAAGGCAGGCACAGTGTGACATTATTAAATTACCAAGCAAGCTAATAGGAGGGAAAGAAGACAAAAAAATAGGAAATGGAATGTATGGAGGCAGTCCCTTGCACTACATGCTTTGCTGAATTCATCCTAAAGATGCGCACTATAAAGAGGTAGGTATATAGTGTGTATGGACCTTGGGAAAGCCAGCAGATAAAGGATTGGTACCATCTGACAGAGCAGTTGGGGAGGGGGTTCCTAATGAGTTTGCCCCCCCCCCCACAAAAAGAACAAAAAAAGGGGGCTCTACATGAAGTAAACCACACAGCAAACATTTGTGCATATTTAGGGGGTGTTTTGGGGGCAAACAATACTATGCAGCAGACAAAAGACATTGCTTAAGTGACTTGGCCATAGGTGTCTATTGGGGCAGAAGAGCATGCTGGTGAGGTAAGTGAAGGGAAAAATGCATGAAGGAGAAAAGGGGCACAGCATATTAGAACATATTGCAATCATGGTAATTAGGGAAGGAGGTCAAAAATACAAGTCATTAGCAAACAGAGCATACATAGAAGGGAATAGTAAAGTAGAAATGTTACCTTAATATAGTCCTCCTGCAGGACCTGAATGATGGCAGAACAGGTCTCTGGAATAATGATCCCAGGGCCTGGGGAGAGATACCTGAAGAGAACTTCAAATCCTGAAGACTTCTCCCTGTCGCCAAGTACCTCAACGTGGCAACAAGCCTCTGCTCCGGAGTAATGGCTTGTCTCATGCAGGTATCCTGCCGGCTGATAAAGGGGTCAGCAAAGCCAAAAGACGGTGAAAATCGGGGTCCGTCATCCTGAGAAAGTTCCTGAAATCATCAGGATTATTCTCCCGGATCTCATGAAGCAAAAGGCATGTGCGAGAACTGGTCACGCTGAAGCAACCAATTCTTGGTCCACATACTCCTCGTCACTCTGTTCATGGACGGGTCTTGGGTCAAAGCTAAAAGCCCGACACCAATTCCGCGTACAGCACGAACTCGGCGACGAGTACGCACGGGAAACATCGCTCAGAAGGTCACAAAAGGTCGGCTGGTCAGAACGGACAAACAGAAAGCACCGATAAACAGCAAGGCCTGAAAGAACGAAGTGAATACCAGCAACGAGCAGACAATAAGCAGTGCAAATCAAAGCGTCCTATATCAAGATATAGGCCGCAATGACCAACAAATGCGAACTGACTACACGCACTAATAAACAGATACGCACGACAAGCACAAACTGAAGAGCAGTAACGATCTGAGTCAGAAAACTGAGAAGCGCGAATCTTAAGTCACCAAACTTCCACTAACTCTCGATAAACACGGGATCAGCAGAAGGAGCCCAACGGGTGCCTGACGTGGTGCTGAACTTCCCTTTTGTAATCTCGTGGACGACGACTTACGTCACGACGTTCTTCCGGACCGGATATTCCGACAACGTAGTCCGACCGTGTGTACGCAACGCCAACATCGGACAAAGTACGTCGGACAAAGTCCGACTGACCTGGTCCGCGGATTGTCCGAGCGTGTGTATGGGGCTTAAAAGTACTGGTTCCTGTGGCCAGTTCAGCTGGGTTGCACTAGTTTCTCCTTGACTGTGGGTGTCGCTGTCACCACCGGTAAATGTAGAAATGCAGTTCAGCTGGATGTATTAAGCGCTACCTATTGCTCGTAAATGGCCCGGTGGGAGTGTCTTTCCTGCTGTGAATTCTGGGAGATGGTATTTAAGGTACAGACGTCATCTTTAAAGGGTTTTTTGGTCTTTGCTTCTCTGGGTTCTCATTTACCCGGACCCCATGGCCCTCCTGGCCTGGGGTGTGAACCACATGTATCCTGTGCCTCGGGACCGGCTGGTCCGAGGCTACGCGACTGAGAGAGTAGGCCCAAAACAGCTTTGGGGTCTACTGATCCAGGGGTGGTCCTTTGTCATCTCGCCTGCGGAGAGAGGCTAAGTAACTGGAGGATCCAGGGGAGGACTTTTCTGAGAGAGGACCGTGCGCAAGCCTGGTGTCTCTAGAGGAGCCTGGAAACTCAGTTAAAGGATGTAACCCGGATCAACACTCATACAATATCACCGGTTCGGCTGCAAGAGACTGGTATTGTATGGCAATTCATTGAATTTCTCAGGAACTCTTAGTGATGCTTAAATTTAATTAACAAGTCTGTGGCAGAGACTTTGACAAGTACCCCACCGGCTGCTGTTGTTGCTGGATCCAGTCAGTGGAGCTGTTGTCCTCTGGATCTGAAGAATAACCTTAACCTACAAAAACTAAGTGCCTGAACTCATCTCTAACCCTCTAACCCTTTCTGTAAATACTTTGCCTTTAGGCCGGCTTCATACTGGGGCGGTGACAGTAAAGCAGTGCTATATTTAGCGCTGCTCTACCCTCGTTTTAGCCGCGGTATGCGGCCACTAGCGGGGGTTAAAAAAGGTTTAAAATCCCCTGCTTTGCCGGCGGTATCCCTGCGGTATCCCATTGATTTCAATGGGTAGAATCGGTATAGGAGCGGTGAATACACCGCTCCGTCACCACTCCAAATATGCTGCTAGCAGGACTTTTTTTACCGTCCTGCTAGTGCACAGCTCCAGTGTGAAAGCCGGCTTTCACACTGGAGTGAAAGGACCCGCTTTTTTCAGGAGCTATACAGGCGCTTTTTTAGCGCTGTAGCTCCTGAAAAACGCCCAGTGTGAAAGGGGCCTTATTATAAATAAATAATCAAAGAAAGACTCAGTATTGGAAATTCACATTCTTTGGGCCACATTACAACGGGACCCCTGAGACGGAGATCAAGCAGGTGAGGTAACGGTAAGCCCAAATCAAACCAGCAGCTCCTTCGGGGGTTAGTGCTACATATATATTCCCAAAGATCTTTAGAAGGCTCCAGCCTCAAAAAAATAATCCACCAATGTATAGAATCTTTTGTTAACTTTCTTCACTGTAGAGGAATTAATTTGGCGATACCATTCTTTGTTGGAAAGAATGAGCATGCACATATTCTTCTATTGAGAACTATCCATTATCACCACATTGCCACCCTTATTGGAGGGCTTAATGGTAATAAGGCTATTTTTTTGCAAAGAAGATAGAGCCTGTTTCTGGTCTTTTGAAAGGTTAGTATTGGAAGGATTCTTGACTGAGAGCTTAGCAATACCCTGAACCTGAAAAAAAGAGAGGCATTAGACTTTGTACTAGGGGGAGGAAATTTAGATGAAGATTTTTTGAAAATTTTAAATGATACATTGATAGGATTATCAACATCATGAAGGATGGATTCAAGATCGATTTCATCAATTAGATTTGTGCAAGACTGATTGATGGAAGAAGGCGAGATTTGAGTATTGGACAGTGAAGCCTCACTGGAAGATTGATTTGGCATATCAGATGTCTGGCATGATGAAGACTTGTGGTATAAAAATTTGAACAGTAATTCCCTTACAAATAGTTGTATGTCTTTCACTAACTCAAATTTGTTAATATTTTGTTGAGGGCAAAAGCTTAGACTAAGAGCTAAAGCAGATTTTTCTACATCCATAAGTGGATGTGATGACAAGTTAACTACGTTGAGTTTGTTCTCGTCAATTGAGTTTTTACTACATAGGGTTCTATTCCCCAACCCATCCTTTGGGGGAGAGGGGGGGAACCTCTCCCCAGCTGGGGGGGGGGGGGAAATACCTGAATGTCTGAAAATGTCAAGAGTGATAGTGCTAGAAGTGTCAGATAGAGAAGAATCAGAGTCACCCACCAACTCACCTTGTGTATAACCTGTTGGATAACCAGAAAGAGATTGTGACACCCACCAGAAGTTTGGGGATCCGAATTGTGTTAAGAAACGATTTGTTTCTTCTGTTGTTGTTCGGGTATCCCATCACCATGATAATTAATTTTTGTGCGTGTGTTATTAGGTTTCACAAGACCTTTAATCTGTGTGAACTGTGGAGGAAAACCAGAAACATAATTGTGATACGTCATTTGATGTGTAGTACATTTGAATCTACCTTGTTGTGTTTTTTGTGAATTAATCCATTTATAAAAACCCTACAAACCCAACAGGTAGACCCATAGTTTATGACAATGATGGATTGACTGAGAATATGAGTCAAGTCATTGATGCATATCTTTAGCCACATGTTATTTCCTTACCTTCTTTTACAAAAGACAATTCATTTCCTTCAGGTTATTGATAATCTTTCAAATTCCAGCCAATGCCTACCTCGTCACAATTGACGCGGAGGCATTGTATAGTTCAATACTGCACAATCTTGGCTTAGCAGCTATAAAACAGATCCTGTCTCAGATAAGCATGCATGATTGGTCTCTAAATGAGTTCATACTTGCAGGTCTTGAATTTATCCTGCATCACAATTTGTTTTCTGTTTGATGGCTCCCAGTACCTCCAGGTGCAGGGCGGAATAATGGGGACATGCTGTGCCCCATCCTACGTCAATCTGTACAATGCAATACCTTTCAATCAGTATCTGCGACTGAAAAGGAATTGTTCTTTGGACTCAACCTTCAAATTAGAAGCTGATAAATTAAATAATAGATTTTTGGAAAGAGGATAGAGTAAAAGTTGCCTCTGAAAAGCCCAATAATAATTAATAAACTGAGTAGACTCCCTTGTGAGGAGATACTCTTCAAACATAAAAAGTCACAAGTGATCTTCCACCTACAAGTGTAATTTTGAGACATACTAATCAACAATCAGAAATTAAAAGAATTCTGTATAGGCATTGGCCTATTCTAGCTGAAGATACTGTAATTAAGCAGTTCATCAATGAAAGGCCAGCCGTTACTTTTAGAAGGGCTGCTTCATTGCGGGACAAACTTGTAAATAACGAATTCCGGAATAGGAAAGGCAATCAACAGGGATGAGCCCGATGTTCGAGTCGAACGTAAGTTCGACTCAAACACAGGGGCGGACTGACCATTCGGCCACTCGGGCACTTCCTGAGGGCCCGGGCCACTAGGGGGCCCCATCAGGGTTCCCAGCCTCAGTAAAACCAGGGACAGTATGTAAAAATATGTGTTTTTTTTTTTTTACATTGGTTTCTGAAATGTCTCTTACCGACATCCTTTTGGTCTAAAAATGCAGACATTATAGCTGCCCCACCTCTCCAGTATCTTCTCAGCCAATAGAAATAGTCTGTGTATACTGTGTGATTGTATACTGCGTGTGTGTATACTGTGTGGCCCCATAATCTCTGATTGCCTGGGGGCCCCATAATCTCCTATTGCCCGGGGGCCCCATGAGTTGTCAGTCCGCCCCTGCTCAAACATCAGGTGTTCGCCTGTTCGCCGATCTATGTGATCTCAGGTTTATGGCTCATTTGGTGTGGCTGCTCGGTGGTGACTCATCTGGTTTCTTGGGTCCCCCAGCACAGACGTGGGGGGTTTGTGTCTGTCCAATGAACGAGCTCTCCCCTTTCTTGCCTTTCTGCCTGCTTGATCCCTCTTGCGGGTGGTTTTTGGGCACATGTCCACGCTGTTGGTGTCCCCATTGTGTCTCTGCCGAGTTCCGCATGCGTGGTTACCACCTATTTTGGCTGCGCTGCTTGGAGTGCATTACATCAGCAGCAGAAGCCATCCACGCTTCCCGGGGGTGGCGGGGAGCTGATTGGGCACCAGGGGAGATCAATGTTAATGGCTTCAGCTGGGGGCAATCAAGCAGACTTGCATCACTATATATATCGAGCTCCCTCCCTTCCCACATTCAGCCAGTGGAGTTTATTCTGTCAACCTATGCTGGATGTGAGTATGAAAAAGCCCCTCTATAGCTCTTCTTTTTCTTGTTTGACTATAGGGCTTTAGGCGATTGCTCTCCTTTTGCAGCGGTTATCTACCAGCCAGCTCTCCACACACAGTATATCTTGTGGCCTCTTACTCTTCCATTAGGTATGTTTAATTTGTGCATTGTTAGACTTGATACACTTTATTGGATGTTTGTTTCAAATTTATACAATACTACATTCATCCTGATTTGTATAATTAATAACTAATGTCTATAAGAATCTATAAATCATAATACATTTTAAAAAAACATGTTATGGATCAGCTAAAGAGTGTCCCTATCAGTGCCGGGAGAAGGTCACATAGAGCCCAGGGCGAACATGCCAAACTGCGCCCCCTCCCCCAAAAAGTATAAACATTATGTGCCAGCAAACCCCACCCAACAACAAAAAATTGGGCACTATACTGCATTATTATCTCCTAAGCATAATTGTCCCCTCCTTCCAGTACAAATGCACCCCCCCTGCTGAAACCCTCCCTTGAGGCACAAATCTCCGCACCCTCCATCCCCCAAATCACCCCAGTACAAATGCCCCCCCCCCCAAAAAAAATCACCCCTCCTAGCACAAATCCTCCACACCTGAAATTTCCACCCGGAGTGCACAGTCTCTCCCCCTCCTACTCCAAATCTCTCTCCTAGCACAATTTGCCCCCATCCCCCTACTAGCACCCCCCAATCATCCCTACTAGCACTAACCCCACCCAAAAAAAAGTCCCCCTAGCAGAAATCCATTTCCCCCTCTACCATATCACCTCTTCTAGCACAAACCCCCAAATTGACCCTCCTAGCACAAATCCTCTTCTCCTATGCCCCACCCAACACAAATACCCCTGTATCACCACCCCTAGCACACACACATTTAGTCTCCTAGGACAATTCTTACCATTTCATGCATCCCAAATTTTTACAACCAACACACATCCCCTCCCCCCTCAATTTCCTCATGGTGCCCCCCACTCCATTTGTTACCGCAGTGCCCGGGGCAGCCGCCCCTCCTGCCCACCCCTTGTCCCGGCCCTGGTCCCTATGCTTTGAATCAATTCAGTGAATGCGAGCAAGCCACCTCTGTTGCATTCTGCTTAATAGCCATTGATCTTCTTTCGGGCTTGTGGTCTGGGTTGGGCTGAGACCCGTGTGGTCTGCACCACTTAAGCCATTACCTGTCGGTCTTGACATCGCGTCACGTTCATATCTTTGTAAGTGCATTATACTTGCTTTGAATGTCATATGGAAATAGTAAAAGCATGCAAAATCTGGTAAAATTGAATACAAATTTCATTATGCATTCTCTATTGTTTTCTTGACTTGAGTTGACTTGGTGGATATGCAATATATTTTAATAATTTCATGTATCCCTGCAGTGTATGTATATTGTAGGAATGTTATAAGATCATGACGTGCCTAGACCAGCCAATTTTAAACCCGTTTTTCAATAAAAGTTTTTTTACTTTTTATACACCAATTTGTAATTGTGTGATTTCTATTGCTGCAACAAAGTCCCATGGGAGATATCTTTTGTCTCATGTATCAGCGATGGAGCAGCCTTCTTTCCATGATATAATTGCTACTCTCTGCATGGAATAATAGTAATTGGCAGAAAAGGAACTCAAATTGTGGAAATTGTAGTGTTGCCTCACATTTGTGGTCAGGGGAAAAATGTTCCCTTAAGCTGGTCATAGAATGCGTGAATTTTAGCTGGTTCTTGAGGAACAGGTTGAAATTTGCTCTGTGGCTCAGACCAACCCTCAACTAAAAATAGAAGAAGGAGCTGGGTGGAAAGTTGTTGGACAAACACCTGCATCCAATAACAGTAGCTTATTTGGGTATTTTGACAGTTGGCAGAAGATCAGTCCATCTATGCTGTGAAGCATGGATGGAGGAATCTATATGTGTATGGCCAGCTTTTACACTGGTAGTCAGTGAAGTCCCAACTTACACTGGTGGTCAGCTAAGTGCTTTGTTACATTGGTCCTTAGTGGAGAAAAGTCCCATTACATTGGCGGTCAGTAGGAAGATCTTATATTGGTGATCAGTGATAAGAAGATTCCCCCTTACAGATAGCTGAAAAGATCACGGGTGTCAGTGTGAGACAGTATTTGTTTATTGCTCTAGAAACATCTGCAAGAACCCTAGTATTCCACGGAACCCTGGTTGAGGAAGCCTGCTTTAATTCATCCAACATTGCCAATAATACAACCAACACTATCTGGTTTTCTTTGTACACATTAACCACTTTACATCCGCGCTATGGCGGAATGACAGCCTCAGCGCGGATGTGAATTCCCGAGAGGCCGTCATATGACGTCCTCCCCTGTGCACGCTCCCTGCGCGCGCCCTATAGTGCGTGCTGTGATCACTGAGTCACTGAAACTCGGGTGATCAGCGATCCGAGTAAGGGGCGGGTCCCGGCCCCTTACCATGTGATCAGCTGTCAGCCAATGACAGCTGCTCACATGATGAAAACAAAAGCTTGGTGATCGTTTTTTTTTCTCCTCACGCTAACAGCGGAGGAGAAAAAAAAAAGGCGATCACCAGCTAATTTTAAAGGGACATCGGCCCCTAAAAGTCAGAGGCAATTATGCCTCCTGTAATGCCCATAAGTGCCACCTGACAATGCCCATAAGTGCCAGTCAATGCCCATAAGTGCCACCTGTCAATGCCCGCCAGTGCCACCTGTCAATGCCCACCAGTGCCACCTATCAGTGCCCACAAGTGCTGCCAATCAGTACCACCTAAAAGTGCTGCCTATCAGTGTAACCCATCTGTGCCCATTACTGCCATCCATCAGTGCCCCTCACTGCCACCTATCGGTGCCCGTCACTGCCGCCTCATCCGCGTACATTAATGACGGACATCGGTCTTTTACATTTTTTTTAACAAAAAATAAAAATCGCAGAGGTGATCAAATACCACCAAAAGAAAGCTCTTTTTGGGGGGAAAAATGATAAAAATTTCATTTGGGTACAGTGTTGTATGACCGCGCAATTGTCATTCAAAATGAGACAACGCTGAAAGCTGAAAATTGGTCTGGATAGGAAGGGGGTTTAAGTTCCCAGTAAGCAAGTGGTTAAAAAAGTAGAACGGTAAACCTGAGATCAAGGTGCAGTGTGGTGTGGCGGGCAGTAAACACAGAGTCCAAGTTAGACAATAATAATATATCGAAGAAAGGGCCAACACAACACAGGTAAGCCTGGCATGCAGGTACGTCTGTCCTATGCCACTTACGAACTGTAACAGCGGTCTGAAGACTTGAAAGATGCTCACAGCATCTAAAACAAGAAGGGGAATGCGGCCTGGCTGGTTTACACCCAAAGGGGAGGCTTCCTGAAACAAGGTAGACGTAGTCCCTGCACTGTCCCTACTAGGGTTACACCGATATCCATACTAGTATGGGTATCGGTGCAGTACTTGTGCAAATGCTCTGATGCTTAATCCGATACTGGTGCGGCGGTGGGGGCAGTTATAAGCACTAATCTCCCTGCATAGCTTTCAATAAAGCAGCTAACAGCTGCTTCTCCTCTCGCTCGGCTGTCAGCTGCTTTATTGAAAGCTATAGAGGGAGATTAGTGCTTATAACTGCCACCATCTGGCCCACCGATCACTCCCGACTGTCCCTGTGTCCTCCTCCGGCTCCCCAGGTTCTCCTATGGCTCCGGGTGTCCCCCTCCAGGTCCTCCTCTGGCTCTCCGTGTCCCCCTCCGGTCCCCCCTCATCATGGATCTGTCAGGATGGAGAGCGGAGGTTAGAGCCGGTAAATATCTCATTTACCATCTCCTTCCTTTTCTGAATGATCACTGACTATCCATTCATAACTGATCATCAAAGGCTGTGTTTACAATGCTTCAGTTTACGAATGAACAGGAGCCTCTGTCTCTGTTTATTCATCTTCAGTGCAGCTGAGACTGCAGAGAAAGCGACTGGGGAATCTCTGTCCTCAGTCCCCTTCCCTGTCTCAAAAGGGAGATGTCAGGGATCTGTTTAGACCCCTGATATCTCACCAAAGCCACCCCCCAACAAGAAGGGGAATGCAGCCTGGCTGGTTCACACCCAAAGGGGAGGCTTCCTGAAACCATGTAGACTTAGTCCCTGCACTGTCCCTACTAGTAGTTAAAAGTTCCTAGTGACCACAGGAAGTCATAAAGGAACCAAGTTCCTCACAACTTCCTTCATCTTCTGCATTGTCGCTTTGGTCGAGTGCTACCTGCAGTGGGGAGTAGAGACTACACCTGCTTAAAACTGAACAAGTTTTCATGAGAGAGAAATCCTGGAAAAAACTGCTTAGTTATTGCTATAAGACTGGACTGGAACAAGTGCGCAGATAAATATTGCTGACTGTGGTTTCCAGGTCAGTGACTCAAGCTATTAAAGACAGAGTCAGTATAGTAGCAGCAAAGCACCTGGAATTTTCGGAAGGCGGTTATAGCAAAGTCCAGCCCCTGTATCTCTTCACCACCTGTTTTACAGGTAAGTATTACAGTAAATATCACTCCTCTTCTTTTGCAGAGTGACTTGCTGTTACATTTTTGATTCAACCAGCATTGAGTTTCTTTATTACCATCAAAGCTGAGTACCTGATTCATTATGTTATGTTCTGTATATGAGAAGTCTTCAGTAAAGTTCCTGAGCATGTAGATGTCAGAGCCTCCATTGTCTCCACCTCTCCGGGCCCTGGGTGTGGTTCGGAGTGTTCACACTACACAAATGAACCAGCCCAAGGGGCTGAACTGTGCCTGGGATTGGTTCAAAGTGCCTATGTGAGTGCATCCTAAAATGTCCTCAATGAACCCACTGATTGGGTGTAAAGGCAGTGCAGCAATATGAGAGTGGTCCAAGCTCTGAAGATGCGTGTGTGATATTTCCAGCCAGTAGGGCATGAATGGTCATGGGGGCTCAACACTGAAGTTTCCAAAACCTCAGTAAGTGGTGGAACTTTAAGGGTGTTATACTATACGGTTGTAACTCTTCTTATACACCATTTTTGTATCTTTCGGTTACTTTATTAGTCTTCTGAAGAAATTACCCATTTCCTCAACCCCCTGAGGAAGACGAGTGGAATTGAAACACTTTGGGGTTCTATTCATCTATTTGTAACCTTTATGGGTGCCCTTTAGTGGATTAATGGGTTTTCATATGACAATAATGTGATATTGATTTTACATTATGTGTTTTTTGTAATGGAACTTTCTGGTTCCTTTTAACCTTTGTACAATATACTTTATGTATTTTACTTCTGATTTTTTTTTAGGTGCCTTTAAAGTCTCACCCATTACTGAGGTCTTTATGCTATAGTATCATTGGGACTGTGGCACCCGTAGAAAATAAAGCTGCATGGCTGACATAGTAAGATCTTCAAATGCCAACCAGGTTTTACACACCAGGCTATAGTATATGGCTATATAGCATAACAATACACTGTTCAGAGCCTGAAGTTCTACAAATAAGGTGTCACTGCCCCGCCTCCTGTTGTTCACATCTGACCTTTTGTCTACATTGTCACACTGGTGATAACTAACCCCAGCTCTCTATCCTGCATAGTAGGCTTATCTAATAAACCCCCCCCCCCCCCCCCATAAACTTAAGCCTGGTACACACTATGATGGTTTTTTTCGTTCAACGCCAAAAAAACAGCTCCGGTCTGAGTCGCTGTACTAACTATGCAAAGTTAGCGCCCCCCCCACCAGAACACTCCGATCCGATGCCATTGGCTGAGAACGCTTATCGGAAGCTGGTCAGCTGCTGGTCTTCATGCATGCTCATCCGACAGAAGCCGGCCAAATAGAACGACTTACACACGTGCCAAATGTTGACGGTTTTCTTTCTCCCGGCATTCGGCCCGCGTGTACCCAGCTTAACAGAGCTGATGCTGCAAGCTTGATCTGAACTTTCAGCTGGTGTGAGAGAGGTTAAAAAAATAACAGATTATAGGCACACCCATTGGCTGAATTGAAAAATTATATTATTTTCAAAGAAAAAAAAGGTATCATGGTTGTACAGTAAAAGACAAATCTTTTAAATTGAAAGTCATGTTGAAGTCAAGGCAACCAGCTAAATACACAAGACCAAATTCAGGAATGGGAGCGGTTTACCTGCCAAAGGATTTGTATTTCTTTTTTCTCCAGTTCTGAGATTTAAACAGCTATGTTACAAAGCACAGCACAGCTGTGTCTGACAGGAGACCTGATTTTTCTTTTTCTGCAGTTCAGTAGCATTTACAGGTGAGTTCCTTTCCCATCCTGTGACTGGACAGTGAAAGGAGAAGCAGTCGACTGATAAACTCCTCTGTCATTCTGCACTTTCCTCCTATCATTATGCTCATTGAAATGAAGCACAAGTGATAGGCTCTTTGTTTTGTGTCTCTACCTTCCCCAGTCTGAGCTCTGCTGTACATAGACTGCAAGAGGCTGATACGAGGTCAAACGAAGGTACTTAATGCTGCTTGCATTTAAAAACCAAATGCATTTAATGATGTACCAATAAATACAGAGCTGCATTATTTTGTGCCTTGTATATCTGCCTGGATATGCCTTAATTACCATTAATTTCTAATTCTATAAACACATTACATGGGCTCTCCTGAGGAGGTGAATGTGGCATTCTGGCTGGACGCTGAGCTGTTCTAGCAGATTAGGGACAAGCTTCTCTATCCAGAGTCGGGACAAGAATCCCACACGTGACACTTCTCCTCATCGTGTGCCAGGGAATGCAGCTCCTTAGTCTGTGTGGGTGTTTGTTGGGCAACATCCTGAATTTCCAAAACACTGATCATATTTTTCTGTACAGTGTCATCCAAACACACAAACACTTTATATGATTATATTACATTATAAAACTATAAAAATGACTCACAGTAAAGCTGCCTGTGTTCCCCGCAGCAACCAATCGGAGTCTTCTGTTCAACAATTCATTGATTGGCTAGATCGGAAGCACCCTGAATTTATCAGAACATTGGTTCAGTTCACAAAGGATCCTTATTTTCAAAAAAAGTGACAGTTAATATTCAGGTAAAGGGGAACTATGGGCAAAATCATAAATGACAAACTGTATATGAATAGGTCTGTCAGTAGCATTAACTCAGCAATCTTTGTTTTTCTGAGTCCACTCTGCAGCCAAAAAGCTATAAAAATAGGAAGTCAAGCCGTGCTTTTACCAACTCAGAGAGTGACGAGCCCCAAGTGAACAGAAAAAAAAAAAAAGAAAGAAAGACGAAAAAAGAAAATGAATGCAGCCATCACATCCAAGAATTGGTAAGCTTCAATATAACAAATGTTTGCTTTTAGGTTTAAGGCACTGTTCACACCTGAGTGATTTTCTGCATGAACACCAAATCCCATTCATTTCAATGGCCCCTGTTCACCTATGAGCGATTTGTCACCTGAAGCAAAATGCCTGTCGCTCAAAAAAGTACATGAGCTTCTTTTTGGCAGATTACAAGTGTTTTTGGCCCTATAGACTTCCATAGAAATGCCTGACTTGAGCATTTTACAAGCGTTTTGTCACTCGTTTTCTGCTCAAACAGTAGGTCTCCACCCCTAATTTCCTCTCCCTCCCCTCCCCCTAGTGCTTTCTTTTGGCTAAACAAAAATGCCTGAAGCTGTAAAACGCTTGTAATACACTTCTAAAACGCTTTAAAAAGCTTGTAAAAAGCTGCAAAAAAACACCAGTAAATCGATACGCTCAGGTGTGAGTGGAGCCTAATACCACTTTAAGCACATCCATGTGAACGAAGCCTAAAGCCTCGTACACACGATCAGATTCTTGACCGTTCGTCTGTTTTTTGTGGCATGCTAGTCTCATGTCGAAAGTGAAGAGGTTACTTACAATACGAAAATTTTCATATGACAGAATAAAATGTCAGAAGTGACGCAACGTGTTGACTGGTTTTGTATGTAGTCTTAAGTTTCTGAGCATGCATAGTCTTCCGCTTACGTTTTTTTTCGTACGAAAACTGTACTAATGAAGCGAAAATCAGACGTTGTGTTTACATCCAACAAAAATGTTATAGTCTGCACATCCAGCTTTTGTCATGGTAACTCTTTCCTTACCGGTTCCTGTCATGGCAGTAAGGACACTTCCTAGTACAGCGCTCCCCACTCAGGAACTCGTCCCCCTCCTCCATCATCACAGGCTGTGGAGTTTCCACAGATCTGGGGAATGCAGCTTCCTGTTTGTACTGAGCATGCACAGACACACTCTCAGCTGAGCTTGTTACCTGAGAGGAATGAGCCGCAATGGGGAACTTTCCTGCCAGCTCAATAATGTGATAACAGAGGGGTCACAAATCACAGGGGAGGAGTGCAGACCAGCAGGTTCATCGGCCATTGACTTGTGAGGTCTGTTGTGGCATCTCTCCCTGCAAGCTTCCGGGGAGGGGGGGTCACTGAGGGCAAGTACTGAGAAGGGGGGCAGTTTGGTGGGGTAGCGCCACTTCCATGGTCATTTCATGATTCACACCGGGGTGTCCAGTGGCAAGTTTCCGACATTGTTATTTTTTGTCTGCCTCCTGCGGAAATATTTTCATCAAAGTACTCGTCTGTGGATTTGACAATTCAGCACTTTCTATAGTTGGGGGGGGGGGGGGGGGGGGGGGGGGGGGGGGGGGGGGGGGTATTGGATATCCAAGCTGATTTCACCAGTGCTTTGAAGCTATTTCCATCAGACCTGCCCATTGGTAGGGCAAGATAAGTGTTGTTTAACCACTGGGTTACCTTGGGTCAAAAGCAGTCTTTGCTTTGACACCTTTGCCAAGCACTCCATTGGATATTGGGTACCTGCAGGGGGGTCAGGGGTTAATTAATTTAGTTGATGTCCTGTTGCGTGGAGACCCTGGTTACCACCCAGGGATCTGCAGTCTCTCGCAGGGTGTGTGCTGAGCTAACGTCCCCTTGACGGCCCACAAAGTGGTAGGTCTGGGCCAAATATCATCATTATTCTGGGTTACACTCTCGGGCTAATAACTTGATTGTGAGGTTGTCTGGAGAATTGATCAGGTAATTCAAAGCATTCATCTTTTGTCCGATCCCCAACTTGTTCAAAAGGGGGGCTTACAGTCACTTTGGTTATGCTGAATAATGCCAGGAGACTTATTCCCCAGGATGGAGTCTGGCCCTCCTTCTCCTGTTTCAGGACTCCGACTCAGTTGTCAGGTTACAAGCAGAAGCACGACCCGATTTAAATCATGTGGGACCAGTTTTCTGTGTGTCTGGTATGTTTTCTCCATGTATATCGATGCATATTGCCACAGCGTATTGACCTTATCCACCAACACTATCAAATATATCTATCAATTATCCAGCACTTCAGACCCCTGCAAACTCCTGTCAGTTTGTCCATTTTTGTGGCTCACCCTCTCAAACCTCCCCATACCAAGAATATACAGACAGGCCAGGGGTTCGTGGGAATTTCACAGAGCTACTTGACTGATGTCCGTTTCAAAGTTTTCGACCTTCTCTGCAATTATTTTGCAGGGGCTCCTCGGGTCAGCCATTTTCCCTCACGTATCCTCTCACTACAAGCAGTTCGTTCCCATGCCTGGGTTTTCTCGGAAATTAGGCTTAATCCAAATCATTTATGGGACATTTATTTGGGTTCTGAGCAGTTTCACAGGTTCCAAACAGGGGGTACCTTCTTATCATCAATATGTGGGATGCTGGTTTTCCTCCTGTTATAGGTGATACATACCGGATCCGTATACTGAAGTCATGCAGGCGTGTGCTACTCTACTAGATGTATTGTTACCTACCCTTCATCTAGCTTTCTTATCACACCTACTTTTGTGTCTTTTTGCCCTCTTTTAGGCGTACTGACCAGCTAGGCCAAGGCACACCTCAGGCCTTGGTAGTCAGGGTATTGCATTTCCAAGTGAAAACTCTGACTACAAGTAAGAAGGCTGGCCAGAGGCAGGAGGAGTCTGAGGGGTATATATCCACTCTCTTCTGTCTGATCCTGCATCGGCTCGTATTCAGGGTTCCCACCCACCCGTTTCCCCCAAACCTTCATATACTTATACACATCGTACATTTTTCATATTCCTACATTCAGGGTATTCTCTCTTTTAGGCATACTGACCAGATAAGCCAAGGCACACCTCAGGCCTTGGTAGCTAGGGTATTGCATTTTTCCAAGTGAAGAGTCTGTCTACCAGCTCCAATATATAACATTTTTGTTGTGTTTAGATACACTTTACTCTCCTGTGAGATTTCAAAATATCAGTCAAATTGAAACTTGAAGAAGGCACCTCGAAAGCTTGCATCTAAATGAAATTAGCCAGTACAAAGGGTCGTACTTAAACTCGAAACTTTCTGAAGTCAAATAACTGAAAAGAAAGATCCTTATTCGTGTTAAAGCTTTGAGAATGAAGCCTCATATGAATGAAGTCATCCAGCAGTGCTATTTACACCTTCAACACTGTCTGGGTTCTTTAATATCGCACATTAAAAAGTAGGGCTGCGGAAATTAACGATTAATTGTTCGATTAATCGTTAATGTCTTTGATCGATCAAAATAATTTTGATCAAGGATGATCTGTGGAGTGAGCTCCGTGCTCTCGCCTATAGGAAAGGCCATGGCTTTGGCCTAGCTCTGGAGCCGCTGCCATCTTGGTCCACCCGGCGGTGGCTTAGTAGCGGCGCAATGACGTCATCATCGCCCACCTGCTTGTGCCGTCTACTCTGAGGATGGATGGGTCTGCCTGCTGAGCAGACAATTTTGAATATTAAGGTATGGGGAGATGTGTTGAGATGTAGACATTACAGTATGGGGGAGATGTGGACATTACAGTATGGGGGAGATGTGGACATTACAGTATGGGGGGAGATGTAGACATTACAGTACGGGGGGAGATGTAGACATTACAGTACGGGGGAGATGTAGACATTACAGTATGGGGGAGATGTGGACAGTACAGTATGGGGGGAGATGTAGACATTACAGTATGGGGGAGATTTAGACATTACAGTATGGGGGAGATGTGGATATTACAGTATGGGTGAGATGTAGACATTACAGTATGGGGGAGATGTGGATATTACAGTATGGGTGAGATGTAGACATTACAGTATGGGCGAGATGTGGACAGTACAGTATGGGGGGAGATGTGGACATTACAGTATGGGGGAGATGTAGACATTACAGTGTGGGGGAGATGTAGACATTACAGTATGGGTGAGATGTAGACATTACAGTATGGGGGAGATGTGGACATTACAGTATGGGCGAGATGTGGATATTACAGTATGGGGGAGATGTGGACATTACAGTATGGGGGAGATGTAGACATTACAGTATGGGGGAGATGTGGACATTACAGTATGGAGGAGATGTGGACATTACAGTATAGGGAGAGATGTGGATATTACAGTATGGAGGAGATGTGGACATTACAGTATGGGCGAGATGTGGACAGTACAGTATGGGGGGAGATGTAGACATTACAGTATGGGGGAGATGTGGACATTACAGTATGGGGGGAGATGTGGACAGTACAGTATGGGCGAGATGTGGACAATACAGTATGGGGGGAGATGTAGACATTACAGTATGGAGGAGATGTGGACATTACAGTATGGGGGAGATGTGGATATTACAGTATGGGGGAGATGTGGACATTACAGTATGGGGGAGATGTGGATATTACAGTATGGGGGGGGGAGATGTGGACATTACAGTATGGGGGGAGATGTAGACATTACAGTATGGGGGGAGATGTAGACATTACAGTATGGGGGAGATGTGGATATTACAGTATGGGGGGAGATGTGGACAGTACAGTATGGGCGAGATGTGGACAGTACAGTATGGGGGGAGATGTAGACATTACAGTATGGGGGAGATGTAGACATTAAAGTATGGGGGAGATGTGGATATTACAGTACAAAAATTTTAAAAACTGTATGTGCGTTATAATTAATCGAAATTAGTCGATTAATCGATAAAAAAAAAAAAAAACGATTAATCGAACACAACAATTTTAATCAGTAACAGTCCTATTAAAAAGGTAATGAGGTAAAATAAACAAATTGACTTGACAGCGATCACCTTTCACTGCCTCCAACTTTTATATATCAACTGCTGGATGTCCTGTCCTCCCTCTGTGCTGACAGTGCCCATCTATCAAATGATCTAACGATAAGATTTGAAAACTGAGCTCAAGGAAGGGCCAGCAGAAGGCTAAGATAACTTGTGTCTCATTGAGAACTCAGAGGTTAGCCTTTTTAAAGTGTAGACATTAAAGAGACCTTGTCACTAACCAAAAAAATGCAGGCAAAAGCACAAAATAAGTAATATTTTAAATACTAACTTACTGAGTTTTCCTTTTCAAAAATATTTTTTTTGTTCAGTTGCCTCTGAACCTGCTAGCAAGTTTGACTACATTAGAAGCATGGGTGTGTGCAAACTATTGCATTTGGGTGTGCACCTCAAAGCTCAATTGCATATATATATATATATGTATATATTTATTCTAAACAAAAAAAAAAACATTCACACTATTATAAATAAATGTAAACAAACATGTTAAAATTTATTAAATGAGAAGAATGTTTTTTTTTCACCTAATCATACCTACGTGGATGCAGCATCGGACTGATGCTGCAACTGTCCCCTGCCGCCTGTTCACTGAGAACCGAGCCACCGAATACCGGTGGCTCGGTTCTCTCGGCTCCCCGAGAGGAGAGCTTCTGCCTGTCAGTCATTGGAGCGCTGAGCTGTGGAGGGGTGGGGAGTGGCCGCCTCAGCCTCTCAGCGTCTCGCTGAGACTGCTATCAGTCCATGCAGCTGGCGGATCCAGACATCCTAAGTCAGGATAACGCGCTGCCTCGACTGATCCTGGTGATGTCAGCAGACAGCGGACTTCAGACTGCTCTCCGCTGAAAACGGGAAACAGGAGTGCAAAACAAATTGCACCCCTGTGACCCATAAGAGCAGCCCAGCCTAAAAAGCTCAGGCTGGACTTCTCAGTTAAAACCTGGACAGTGTCAGTGGGGCAGTGGACAGTGTCAGGAGAGCAGAGGATGGTGTCAGTCAGTATTGCAGTGGAAGGTGCCAGTAGTTTTTTATTTTATTTATTTATTTCTTAGGAGCCCCATTGGGAGCCTTTGATGAAATATCAGGGATCTAAACAGATGTCTCACTTTTGCGATAGAGAAAGAGCATGAGGATATAAATTTCCCAGACTCTTTCTCTGCAGCCTCAGCTGCATTGGACAGTGAATGAATGGGAAGTGGTCTGTGCTGAGCGGCTTCCAGTTTATTCACAAACTGAAGCCTAGTAAACACAGTTTACTAGGCTTCAGTTATGAATTAACATGATGAGTGATTGGTATTGAAAAAAAGAAGAGGAACAAGGGGCAGCGGGGATGGCATATACTGGTATCGATCCACTGTATGTTCCTCCTCCAGCTGCTGAATGCTGGCCAGAGGGAGAGGAGGAGAAGCAGACTTTCATTGGCTGTAGGAGGAAAATACAGATCTGTACAGGTCCTGTCCAGGTTCTGGGAGTCAGTCAATATGGTCTATCTATCACCTGCCCACGATCGACAGGTAGATCGTAATTGATGGGTTGCCAACCGCTGGATTAGGGTGTGCCTAGGCACACCGGGCACACACACTGCGCACGCCTATGATCAGAAGAGTTAATTCCCCAGCACAGCCCCCTCCTTCCTTGTACATTGTAGCCCTCTTCTCTTCTGGGAGTGTATTAACTGTCTGTGGCCCAGCTCCTTCATCTCTCCTCTCACTCCTCTACATAAACGTATATGTAGCAGTCAGGGGAAGAGTGAAGGGCAAAACTATAGACTGTCATTTGAGTGAAAGCTCTGAGTCTGCGTTAATGGAGGAATCTCCATACTGCCAACTGTATTCAGCAGTCAGGACACCCATGGTTAAAAGGATATTTGTAAAGGGCATTAGCACCCTAAACATACCCAGGCACAAAAAAAGAGAGGTGTTTGTTTTTTTGGCAGTTGCACCAGTGCCAACACTGGTGCAACTGCCAAAAAAAACAAACAAAACAAAGCTGCTGCCTGTTCAATTCCTAGATTTACACAGACACAGAGGCACACCTCCAGCTCTGCAGCTCTAATTGGCACTCTTATGACTCATCCCCCCTCCCTTCCTGGCAAACTCTCACAAGAGTGAGAGAGAGAGCAGTGCATGATGCCATAAGCCTAGGCTTTTTACCAGACAAGAAACAGGAAGTGGGCTGTATAAGGTATTTACTGGCAATTCAAAGTTAAAACAACAAGTACAGATTATTTAATAGATGGAAAGATGAAAAATGACTAAAGTTCCGCTTTAAAAAAGTGCATCAATAGGTATCCAGCAGGTGGTCGATGGTGAGCAAGGCCCTGTACTTGGATGTGATTTAAGGTGCTTGGATCCAGGAAGTTGAACAGAGGAGCACCAGGAAGAGCCAGCAGAAGCAGCAGACTGAGTGTGTAAATCACTGTGGACAGCAGGGAAGTCACGTCCTGCTGGAGACTTATTGATACGCCTTTTTAATGTCTTTTAAATGTGAGTGCATTATTATTGTCTTTCATTTCACCAATATGTTTTAATAAATGTTACACTTAGGTAGTGGCGTGTTTCTCTCCTTTTTATACATGGCACCCATGGCTGCCCAATTAGAGTGGCACTGCCTAACAGTGATGGCATTTAAAGGGGTGTTTCAGCTAAAAAAACTTTTTTATAAAAGTCAGCAGCTAACTTTTAATAAGTACACTTACCCTCCCAGGGCGCCCACGATGTCGGTCGTGGAGGCCGAGATGTCCCTCGGCGCTCCGGTCCCAGCGCCGCCATCCTCAGTAAGGGAAACAGGCAGCGAAGACTACGGCTTCACTGCCCGTTTCCTACTGCGTATGCGCAAGTTGCCCGGCGCTTTGTGAATGGGATGCGCTGTGTTAGGGAACAAACAGTTCCCATAACACAGCGTGCCCCATTACCCAGAAGACAACGCGGCAGAGGACAGAAGAACGAAGATCACCGCGGCGTAGGAAGGAGGCAGATTAGGAAGACTGCCTAGCAACAGGGATTTCGGATCAGGTAAAAAAAAAAAAATTAAAATTTTTTTCCAGAATATTAATTCTTTTTTTTTTTTTTTTAGGGTGTTCCCCCACTTTAATAGGATATAGTCACTCAGCCAATAATTGTCCAATAATTTTCCAAGTCAACTTTTGTTGAGCCGGGTGGTGCTTGCACAGCCATCAGTGGCTTGAATTTTGGCCTATTCAGCAAAAGTCGGTCAAAATGTGAGACATCTATGGCCAGGCCAGGTTTAGACCTTGGTTATTTTATTACCGTTTTAGAAAAAAAAAATTTCAATTAGACCAAAGTTCTCCTTTAAAAGACTGACTCAGTTCATTAGACAATACAGAGGTGAGCCAAGTCTGGTGAAGTAATCTCTCAGTAGGGTTGGGTGCAATCAGGTATGTCTGTGCCAAACGTGAATTGGACTTGTGCTACATACAAGATGAGCTCCACCTCTCCCGTATAAAGTAATTTAGTCATATTAATAAAAGCATTTTATATATCTGGCTTGAGGGAAAGGGTTGTCTTTCAGCTGGAAAAAAAATGACAAGTTCTAATGTGAAAGATTCCCAATAAATGAAACCCTTTGCTAGGCTAAACTGCTAATATAAATAAAACGCAAGTTTTAAAGGCCCGAACACACGATACGAAAATCGGATGGAAAAATATGTACGACGAGCTGTATGTCGATTTTCGGACCATTAGTACGGTGCTTTCGATAGCCGATTTTGTGTTTTCGTCAGACAAAAGCTGGATGTGCAGACTATAAAATTCTCATTCTCATTCTCCCTGTTTAGTTAAAACATTTTTTATTTTTACATTTTAAAGGTTTTGGAGTTCCCAATATACTTAGGAAGAACTTTTAGGGCAAATTCACGCTTAAGAAGACCTCCCTTTCTTATATTTTTTTCAATTACAACTTAACTTTTTTTGCCAGGTTATCCTTATTAAACACTGCCATTTTGCCCAATTACGTCATCAGGAGTCGGTCATCACTTCTTAGTTCTTGCAGCTGGTCCATTGATGATATGCTATGGCATACATTCTGTAGATTGCACCAAAAGCTCCTGGGATGTGTGATGTGAGTATCCCAGGAGGTTGCGGGCAGTTGGGGGCATGCCATCCTCAGCAAGATGATAAATATGGATGTATAGAGCTGATTTACCTAAAACAGGTATCACCCCCCCCCCCCAAAAAAAAATGTTATATATATATATATATATGTATATATATATATTCAGAGTTCTCTGGGCTGAGACATACACAGAACCACATAAAAGATGCCACGGGACTCACAACATAACACAGACCTGAGGTGTGACCTTGTCAGTACGCCAGAAAAGGGGGCATACTCAATGATAATAAGTAGTGGATGACTGTAGACGAGGCATGTACGAGGAAAGTGCCCTAAAGAAGGGGAATGGGTGGGAGGGTATCACGGACTGGAACCAACAAGGAGACAGGGTGGGGTGAGCTGAACATACATATATATATATATATATATATATATATATATATATATACCCCAAACTCATCCAATAAATTCAGGCCACTATACTGGCCTTCTTATTTATGATCAGAGTTCTCTGGACCGATACATACACAGAACCACATAAAAGATGCCACAGGACTCACAAAATAACACAGACCTGAGGTTTGCCCTGGTCAGCTTGTCATTATGCCAGAAAAAGGGGCAAAGAGACCAGAATAGATAATGAATGTTTTATTTCACATACAGTGCCTTGAAAAAGTATTCATACCCCTTAAAATTTTCCATATTTTGCCATGTTACAACCAAAAACGTAAATGTATTTGTAGCGCTACCCCCAGTTAAGAGAGCCGCTGGTTTGTTTTGGGTCCCTGAGTACAGCTCCACCAACCCCCGGCAATTTGGCTCTACCCGCTCTGGCACAGTTAGTAAAGGGGTATGTATCTATGCACATAAAAATATCACTTATACTCTAAGTGTAATGGGTATGAACTCACAAGCAGACTGCTGAAATAAGAATAACTGGCTTTACTTTGTCAGTAAGGAAAAGAAATAGCAACATGCATTTAAACATATGACTTACAATACTTTAGCAGGTCCCTGCAATATGCACTTTAACATGTACACACATATGTATCAACTAGCAATGGGGAAAACGGAGCGCCAAGTGTGGCGACCGCATGCTATGCACCCCTGAGGTGCAATAAATCTATCTGCGCCTACCTAATGGACCAGGCCTGATCCCTAGTAATAGAGCTCAGTCCTTGTACTAGTACAGTGTTCTTCACCGGCAATGAATCTGTAGAGGTGGTGCACATGTAGCTTTAAATGGTGTCTTTGTAATCCACAGAAAGTAACATTGCTGCTCTGAGGTAAATTGCGCCTAGGCAGTTCAATAGGCATAAAACGTGTGTATCAATGCAGGATGAGCCTTCCGGCTCTCTCACCAATCCTGGGGTACCGTCCTCCGCTCCGGTCCCTCTAATGGTGGCTCTGGTCTCCTCAGTCACAGCCCCTGCGCTCCGGTCCTCAGCTCCGACCGACCGTCTGTAGGGAAGAGTCTCCGCTCCGCTGCTGCTGACTCTGAGGTATGAGAGTCTCACTCCATCTGCTGCAAGGCCCAGGCTTCAGGCCTTCAGCTCCGGTCCGCACAGGTGTCTCCGCTGGCTGTAGTCTCCGCGTCACAAACTCCGTCAGCAGAGGCAGGCCAGTCCTGTCAGGCCTCAGAAGAGGAAGTGTCCCAAGAGGAAGAGGCGGTCTCCGCTCTTCCTTTTTATAACCTCCCCCAGCAGCCTCTCGGGCGGAAACAAGCAGCCCGGGAGCCTGGGGGATTATGGGGGATGTAGTCTCTTCCCCTAAAAGGGGTACGACCCCGCTACACACTCCCCCCACTTTGAATCTTTGGTCCCCAAAGACAGTGTTCAAATTACAAGCTTTCTCAGGAACAACACTTTCAAATAATTTGGACAGGGGAGCTTCCCACCAATTGGCATAAGATGGGGAGCTGTCCTGTCTACAGGTCACTTCAGTGTGGGCGACCTGTTTAACTGTGCCAGAGAGTGAGCTGGGGTTGCCCTCCACCAAATGAACAGTGGATGGGTCAGGGCTTTCAGCACTTCTCCTTGCTGTAGTAACAGAGTCCTCTGAACTTTCTCCCATCTTGGGGTAAGTTAACTTCTTGGGAGGCTTCACAACTCTGCGAGCTCTCTGTTCTCTTGGGACTTCTTCAGGAACACATTCTGGCAACATCTCTGGTTCTGGAACATCTACTTCTTCTTCTGGGTAGAGACCAGGGATATCTTCCCAGCACTCAGGCACAACACTGAATGGCACAAACTCTGTGGCTTCTGGGTTCAACGTGCTATCTTCCACATCTTCAGTAGGTGGAAGATCTATGGCGGAATTTCCTGGAGTTGAGGAAGGCCATAGCCATTCAAGTTCTCCTCTTTCTTCCTCTGGTTGGGGGTCCTGTCCACCCCTAACTTGGGATGTCTGAGACCTAGTATTAGGCCTGGGGGTATCCAGAATGGAAACAGATTCAGGTAAGTCCCTCGCTGGAGGCATTCTGACTGCTTCAGTGAGTGGGAGCAAATGATTCCTATGCCAGGTCTTCAAAGGCCCCACTCTTCCTTCTGGCTTCAACTTGTAGACAGGCAATCCTGGAAGTTTTCTACAGATGATATATGGCTCTGATCTCCATCTATCAGCAATCTTGTGTTTCCCAGGGATCCCTAGGTTGCGTAACAGTACACGGTCCCCAGGCTGTAGGTCCTGTACTCTAACTTTCAAATCAAAGTTCCTCTTGTTTCGGGCCCCCCTCTGGTCAGAGGCCGCTTGAGCTTTCTCATAGGCTATCTTCAAACTGCGCCTCAGTCTGTCCACATATCCTTTGTGGGAGGCAGCAGAGGCATGGTCTAAGGAAATGCCAAAGGCCAAATCCACTGGCAATCTTGCTTCTCTCCCAAACATAAGTCGGTAAGGGGAGAAACCTGTCACATCACTTGTGGTGCAGTTGTAAGCATGCACCAGAGCTGAAATGTGTTGACTCCAATGTTGCTTCTTCTCTGTTTCCAAAGTTCCCAACATGTTCAATAGTGTCCTGTTGAACCGTTCAGGCTGGGCATCACCTTGAGGGTGATATGGTGTGGTTCTAGTCTTCTCTACTCCCAGAGAATCTAGTAGCTTCCTGATCAGGCGACTCTCAAAGTCCCTTCCTTGGTCTGAATGGATTCTCTGTGGCAGTCCATAGTGAACAAAGTACTTCTCCAGAAGTACCTTGGCTACTGTAGAGGCCTTCTGGTCCTTGGTTGGGAAAGCCTGAGCATAACGAGTGAAATGGTCGGTTACCACCAGAACATTTCCCAATCCGCTCAAATCGGGTTCAAGGCAGAGAAAATCAATGCATACCAGATCCATTGGGCCTTGACTCTGTAGATGGCCCATTGGGGCAGCTTGATGGGGTAAAGTCTTCCTCTGAATGCATCTTGCACAGGAATGGCAATACTCCTCCACTTCGGCCCTCATGCAGGGCCAGTAAAACCGGTCTCTGACAAGTTGGAAGGTTCTCTCTGCTCCCAAGTGACCATGCTGGTCATGTAGGGCAATCAGCACAGTCTCTCGATGCTTTTCGGGGAGAAACAACTGCCACTTATCTTCTGGTCCATCAGAGGGGCCCCTTCGGTAGACTACCCCCTGATGCACCTGTAACTTGTCCAACTCTCTCCTCAGTAGGCGAGCTTCTTTAGAAGGGTGGAGGCGAAGTCCCTCTGGACTCTTGACTTCCAGGGCTTCCAGGACCAATCTCCCCATGGGATCTTCCAATTGGTCACACCTCAGCTCCTTCTTTGACAGCTTCGGTAGGCACTCCTCTGCCAGTTGAGTTACCCCACAATAACACTTTGGGACTCCCACTGTGGTAACTCCTATCTCGTCAGCTCTGGATCCTCCTCTGGCTTGAAGTTCAGCCCCCTGACAAAGGGCTCGCACTCCATCTGGTGCCACTTGGGTCCAGTCTTCCCAGTCATCGACCATGACATGGGATCTTCGGGACAGGGCATCTGCATCCCTATTTCCAGCCCCTGGTCTGTACTTGAGACTGAAATTGAATCCAGACAACGCCGCCAACCATCTGTGTCCAGTTGCATCCAGCTTGGCGGTGGTGAATAGATAGGTCAAGGGGTTGTTATCTGTCTTTACAGTAAACTCGGCCCCATACAGATAGTCTCTCAGTTTGTCAACAACTGCCCACTTGAGGGCTAAGAACTCCAACTTGTGGGTGGGATAGTTCTTCTCGGAGGGGGTCAGACTCCGGCTCACATAGGCCACTGGTCGTAGCTGGTCTTCATACTCCTGGTAGAGTACTCCACCTAGGCCCTCATGGCTGGCATCAACATGTAGCTCATAGGGTCTAGTGGGGTCAGCGTAGGCCAAAACTGGGGCTGTGGTGAGACTTCTCTTCAAGGTTCTGAAAGCCTCTTCACACCTTGAATTCCACTGGTCTTGGACCGATTCACCGGGCCTCCTAGGCCCCAATCCATCTTCCTCTCCTTCTGTCTTCAGCAGTTCGTTGAGGGGCTTTGCAATGCGGGCAAACCCATCCACAAACCTGCGGTAGTAGGAGCAGAACCCCAAGAAAGACCGAAGTTCTGTAACTGTTGTGGGCCTTGGCCACGAAGTAACTGCCTCCAGCTTCTCAGGGTCTGTAGCCACTCCCTTTTCAGACACTATGTGTCCCAGATAGTTCACAGAAGACTGATAGAACCGACACTTCTCTGGAGAAAGTTTAAGTCCCTCTTCACTGAGCCTCTTCAGTACTTTCTCCAATCTGGCTTCATGTTCTTCCAAAGTCTTTCCAAAGACAATGACATCGTCCAGATACACAAGGACTTCTATGAGGTTCATGTCTCCAACAGTCCTTTCCATTAGGCGTTGAAACGTAGCAGGAGCTCCAGATAGGCCCTGAGGCATCCTGTTGAACTCAAAGAATCCTACTGGGGTTATGAAGGCAGTCTTTTCTCTATCTTCTGGATGCATGGGGATTTGGTAATACCCACTCTTGAGGTCCATCACACTGAACCACTTAGCTCCAGATAAACTCTGCAAGGCATCCTCTATCCTTGGCGTGGTGTACTGGTCAGGAATGGTCCTCCTGTTGAGAGTTCTGTAGTCAATGCACAGTCTCAATGACCCATTCTTCTTCCTGACTACCACTATTGGGGAGGCATAGGGGCTTCTGGACTCCCGAATCACTCCTGTCTTCTTCAGTTCCGCAAGCTGCTCTCTCAGATCCTCCAGATCTGCTAGCGGGACTCACCTGACTTTTTCTCTGAATGGCTTGTCCTCTTGCATGCGGATTCGATGGGTGGCACTCCTCGCACACCCCACATCAAACTCATCTTTAGAGAAAATCTTCTCCCATCTGGTCAGCTGGGCCTTGGCTCTCTCTTTCCAAGCTCCAGGTAGGTTTGGGTTTTCCATGGAGAGTTTCTTCCAAACATCTTCTCCTTCACCCGTCCCCTTCACTTCTGACCAGCCAACTGGGACAGCAGGACTCACCTGTCCCAGAAGCATCCTGGCTGGGATCTCCACGGGCTGTTCCGTGGGGTTCCTCACACTGACAGGGACTCTTCCTCTGGCCTTCTTCAGGTCCTTCAGTGAAATTACTTCTGGTATCACCTCCAGACCTGAGTGACCCTCCATTGGGTCAGGTTCCAACATTACAAAGGGGCCAGGCTGCTCCCAAGTAAGTTTCACCGTGGCTCTCATGCAGGTCACCTCTCCAGGCTGTAACACTGCTCCTTCTTTTCCAAGCCTCCATACCCTTCCTATCCCCTCACTTGGGGTCTTCTGCTCTAGGACCAACCGCTGGTAGGCTGCCTTCAGCATGGGATGGATCTTGGGAGTTGAAAGATTCTCTTTCTTCACCAGGGGGGTCAGAAGCCTTCTGACTAGGTCCGTGTTCGTCCCTATGATCAGGGAAGTCTTGCTGGTTCCTGGTGGGCGGGGACACACCACTGCCAAGGTGTCAAACACTACAGACTTCCCAGCTACGGATGGGTCAAACGTCAACCGTATGGATAGGTAGCCATCATAGGGGAAACTCTGCGTTCCCAATCCCCTTATCTCCAACTCTTCTATCTTCTGTATTGGCAGATGACTCAGGTATCTGTCATAGAAGTCCCTGTACAATAGGGTCACTTGTGCTCCAGTGTCCAGGAGAGCCTTCGTGTACACTCCTTCCACCTGGATAGGTACAGTAGGGGATGGACCAACTAGCTCCTCTGGGTAGGGCCGAGTTGATGCTGTCCTCTTCTTTGGACTCTTTTCCTTTTCACTGGATTTGCGCTTGCTCCTTTCTTGAGCCTGGTATGCATTAATTTTCTCCCTCTTACTGGGAGTGTGAACCCGTTGAGGGACATTGCTATCTCTCACTTTTGGGGGTTCTCGTTTAGGAGTACTGCATTCCTTCGGAGGGGTCTTGCCCCCTTTCTCTGGAGTGTACCTTGGTTGAGGATCCCTGGGTTCCTTCCGAGGGGTTTGATCTCCTCGCTTTCTCTTCCTGTTGTGCTTCTTGGAGCTCACTGAAGGTGATGGGCACCCGGTTGACTCCTTCACCGGGGCCCTTTGGCGTTTCCCGCCGGCTGGCGACTTTCTGTTTTCTTCTTCTTGGGACTGGAACATACAGCTGCAATATGACCAATTCCTCCACAATTAAAGCAGATCATCTCACCGTAGTCAGGTGGGGATGCTGGTGCTGAAACAGCTGGAAACAATTCCCTCCTGCTTGTTTCTTTCTTGGGACTGGGCGTCTCTTTCGCCACTAGAGACGTCAGTATCTCCATCATCTGGGACATCTGCAACTTCAGGGCATCTACCTCTGTGTCTCTTTCAGGGGTTAAGGCTGACCTGACCGTGGCCACTGGAGGCTTTGTAGACCCCATCACTTGCTTTTCCCTTTTCTCTTCCAACATGGCCTCTTCTTCTCTGACCATTCGGATGAGGTCAGGGTAGTCCAGGCTCTTCCCATCCTGCCGGGTACGTAGTACTAGTGCGACAGGGTCCAGGGGTTGGGCTCCCCTCATTACCTGCTGGGCACGGGCTTCATCTACCTTCCCTGGATCTATCCCCTTCTTCAGGATAATCCTATGCAGGATCTTGTCTATGCGTCCCATGTACTCCGACAGCTTCTCCCCTGTCTTCTGGTAACAGTGTTCCAGTTGATAGGTAAGTTCTGTGACTTTTTCTGTCCCACCAAACACACTTTCCAGGATGTCTATGTAGTCCTGGGCAGTGCAATCCTTTTTGCTTGTCTTCAGATTGCGTATGGCCTCTAAGGCAGGCCCCTTTAGGCTCTCAACAATCCTTTGCTTCTTTCTGCCTTCTGGGACCTCCCATTCTTCTAGGGCCTGCGTGGCACCATCTAACCACTCTTCAAATCCCTCTTCTCCCGAGGGTACAGGTGTCCTCCCTGAAAACATCCGGAGTTTCCTGTATCCCGACATTGGGTAATCCCCGGGGTCTCTTCTGCACTGAGTCACAATCTCCCCTAGGACAGCACACAGTTCTGCACTAAGAGTAGTCTGTGCGGGTGCGGGACTTTCCGCGCCCTTCTGCTCTTCCTTCTTTGGGGATAGAATGGCTTTCATAGGAGAACCTTCTCCCTTGCGCGGCAGCGCATGCAGCAATTGGTAGGCCTGACCATTCGGTGCCTGTATGCTTTGGCTCCTGAACTGCTCTGGAGTCTCTTCCTGCCATTCTATTAAGGCATATGTATGCCCGGCATCATTTCTCATGTCCATTATCCATGACTTCTGGCATGGGGATAATGACATTATGAGCTGCTTGACTGCCTCTCTCTGCCACATCCCTGGCAGTTCAATGACTGCTGCTGCGGCTGGGTCAGCGGCCCATGTTGCGGACCACCGTCCCACTTCTATTGGGTCCATGCCGGTACCTTCTGGCGGCTTTTCCCGCTGACTCAGGATCCCGGATTACGAGCCCCCACGTGTAGCGCTACCCCCAGTTAAGAGAGCCGCTGGTTTGTTTTGGGTCCCTGAGTACAGCTCCACCAACCCCGGCAATTTGGCTCTACCCGCTCTGGCACAGTTAGTAAAGGGGTATGTATCTATGCACATAAAAATATCACTTATACTCTAAGTGTAATGGGTATGAACTCACAAGCAGACTGCTGAAATAAGAATAACTGGCTTTACTTTGTCAGTAAGGAAAAGAAATAGCAACATGCATTTAAACATATGACTTACAATACTTTAGCAGGTCCCTGCAATATGCACTTTAACATGTACACACATATGTATCAACTAGCAATGGGGAAAACGGAGCGCCAAGTGTGGCGACCGCATGCTATGCACCCCTGAGGTGCAATAAATCTATCTGCGCCTACCTAATGGACCAGGCCTGATCCCTAGTAATAGAGCTCAGTCCTTGTACTAGTACAGTGTTCTTCACCGGCAATGAATCTGTAGAGGTGGTGCACATGTAGCTTTAAATGGTGTCTTTGTAATCCACAGAAAGTAACATTGCTGCTCTGAGGTAAATTGCGCCTAGGCAGTTCAATAGGCATAAAACGTGTGTATCAATGCAGGATGAGCCTTCCGGCTCTCTCACCAATCCTGGGGTACCGTCCTCCGCTCCGGTCCCTCTAATGGTGGCTCTGGTCTCCTCAGTCACAGCCCCTGCGCTCCGGTCCTCAGCTCCGACCGACCGTCTGTAGGGAAGAGTCTCCGCTCCGCTGCTGCTGACTCTGAGGCATGAGAGTCTCACTCCATCTGCTGCAAGGCCCAGGCTTCAGGCCTTCAGCTCCGGTCCGCACAGGTGTCTCCGCTGGCTGTAGTCTCCGCGTCACAAGCTCCGTCAGCAGAGGCAGGCCAGTCCTGTCAGGCCTCAGAAGAGGAAGTGTCCCAAGAGGAAGAGGCGGTCTCCGCTCTTCCTTTTTATAACCTCCCCCAGCAGCCTCTCGGGCGGAAACAAGCAGCCCGGGAGCCTGGGGGATTATGGGGGATGTAGTCTCTTCCCCTAAAAGGGGTACGACCCCGCTACATATTTTTATTGGGATTTTATGTGATAGACCAACACAAAGTGGCACATAATTGTGAAGTGGAAGGAAAATTATATACATATATATAGAAGTATAAAGAGGACCTGTCATGGCTCTATACATGTATATAGGGGTAGAAAGGGAACCTATTATGGCTCTATACATCTATATAGGAGTATAAAGAGGACCTGTCATGGCACTATACATGTATAAAGGAGTATAAAGAGGACCTGTCATGGTTGTTCACATGTATAGGAGTATAAAAGAGGACCTGTCATGGCTCTATACATGTATATAGGAGAATAAAGAGGACCCGTCATATCACTATACGTGTATATATAAGTATAATAAGGACCTGTCATGGCTCTAACCCAAAAGCAGCTAAGGAACTTGTAGTGTGTAAGTAAGGTAGTGTCACAAGCAACCATGCTGGATGTGAAAAATGTGAAAGTTTAGACCGAGAACAAGAATGAACAAGAACGATTGTAGACGAGCACCATGGTCGTGCCAGCGAGAGGCAGGGGGCCAAATGCTGAAAAGTGAAAAACAGAACGTACCGAAGCATGGCATGAGATAACGAATGACCGCGGATGTGCGAACGACTGATGCGGATTGTGATTTGGGTGCAGTGAGACAGGGAGCCCTACGAGGGAGGCTGAGTAACTCGAAAGTAGCCAAAATTTTTAGTGCGTATGTACGAGTGATGGAACGATCTGAACCAAGCTGAGTACCCCGAACAGTCAACCATGACTGTCGGCACAGCGCCTGAGCCCTGGAACCCGAAAGTAACTCCGGTGAAAGCTGTCGGCGGTGGGAGTGGAGTGCGGGCGGCACTGCAGGGCATCGTTCTAAGGTAAGTATTTCATAATGAGCTAGTATGTGATGCATACTAGCTCATTATGGCTTTGTCTGGCAGGTTTTTTGTTTTTGTTTTTCCCGCAGGTTTACAACCTCTTTAAACTACAGAATTCCTCCCTCTTTTCTCATTCTCATGTCCATCATATAGAAAGTAATTGCTTTGAAGTCCAAGATAAGAACTGGGCTGACTCCTTGAGATAATAAATGAAGTGAGCACAGGGGCAGCTCAGAATTTCTAACAAGATCTACTGGTATTTTTTTGCAACTATCGGATAGATATAACAAAATCTCATAGATAGGAGGCTGTGCACATTGGGAGCAGTGGTTGTATCTATGCAGCCACTGTATCCCAATTGACATCAATGAGACTGCCTGCATAGGGATGCATGGAAGACCTGTGGGTAAACACAGCTCTCCACAGACATACAGTTATGTACGCCCCATGTGAATAAGGCCTGAGTACTAATGTTAAAAAAACTATCAGTCTTAAAAATAAAAAATGAACCTGAAGCTTGCTGCAAGAAGAATCAATATGTCCACCACTCCAGTGACCTATGTTCTCCCCTGTGCTCCAACTTCTGTCTTTGTTTTTGGCAGGATGTTGGATGCTTGTTTGCCTCACCGACCGCTGAGGTTTCATAACGTGACCTCTACATTACTGCTTAGTCTTGTAGTGATACGGGTCAGGATAAGGAATCATTCAGCCAATTTGAAAGATTGCAACTTCACCCAAAAAGCTACATACATTCTTGTATGTACATATATATATATATATATACACATACACACACACACAGTGGGGAAAATAATTATTTGATCCCCTGCAAATTTTGTAAGTTTACACTTATGCCCCGTACACACGGTCGGAAAATCCGACCACAAAATCCATCAGATTTTTTCCGACACTGGTGTTGCATACACACGGTTGGACAAAGTTGTCGGAAAATCCGATCATTCTGAACGTGGTGACGTTTGTTGCCTACGACGGGACTACGTAGAGGCTAGTAGCCAATAGCTTTGGTCTTGTAATGTGATCTGAGCATGCGTGGCACTTTGTCCGTCGGAATTCGCTACACACGATTGGAAAAAAGTCCGATAGGACTTTGTTGTCGGAAAATTTGAGAGCAGGAGATAAAACTTTGTCCGTCGGAAAATCCGACGGAAAAAGTCCGATGGAGCCTACACACGGTCGGAATTTCCGACAACATTGTCCGATAGGACATTTTCCGTCGGAAAATCCAACCGTGTGTACAGGGCATTGCAAAAAAAAAGTATGTGAACCCTTTTGGAATGATATTGATTTCTGCACAAATTGGTCATAAAATGTGATCTGATCTTCATCCAAGTCACAACAATAGACAATCACAGTCTGCTTAAACTAATAACACACAAAGAATTAAATGTTACCAGGTTTTTATTGAACATACCATGTAAACATTCACAGTGCAGATGGAAAAAGTATGTGAACCCTTGGATATAATAACTGGTTGAACCTCCTTTGGCAGCAATAACTTCCAGCAAACGTTTCCTGTAGTTGCAGATCAGACGTGCACAACGGTCAGGAGCAATTCTTGACCATTCCTCTTTACAGAACTGTTTCAGTTCAGCAATATTCTTGGGATGTCTGGTGTGAATAGCTTTCTTGAGGTCATGCCACAGCATCTCAATCGGGTTGAGGTCAGGACTCTGACTGGGCCACTCCAGAAGGTGTATTTTCTTCTGTTTAAAGGGGAGTTCTAGGCCTTTTATGTTTATTAAAAGTCAGCAGCTACAAAAAGTGTAGTTGCTGACTTTTAATAAACAGACACTTACCTGTTCCACGGTCCAGCGATGCGGCCAAACGGAGCGTCGCTCCTCTCCCACTCCTCTCCGCGGGCGCCTCCATTGCCACTCTGGGCACCCGGCCGTGACAGCTTTCGGCTTCACGGCCGTGCATGCACAGCGCATGCGCGAGTCGCGCTGCGCTCCCGGAGTGGAGAGGCGATCTCCTGGGACCTGTCACGTGTCCCAGGAGATCGCCTAGAGGGAGGGGCCACCTAAGACGAAAGGAGGTGTTGTGTGTTTCTTCCAAACAACTCAACTTTGGTTTCATCTGTCCACAGAATATTTTGCCAGTACTGATGTGGAACATCCAGGTGCTCTTGTGCAAACTTTAAACATGCAGCAATGTTTTTTTTGGACAGCAGTGGCTTCCTCTGTGGTATCCTCCCATGAAATCCATTCTTGTTTTTTACGTATCGTAGATTCGCTAACAGGAATGTTAGTGTAGCACTGACCCCCGAAGGAGCTGCTGGTTTGATTTGGGCCTGTACTCTGCTAATAAACCCCACTAACTTGGCTCAGTCCCCTTGACACAGCTGTGGTGCAATTCAATACAGTACAATATAATATAACACTATATACCTGTATTATCACTTCAGGATCCACTGGCTCCACCTGCTGGGAGAAAACAATGCTCCACACAATGGGGTACTTAACCAAAGTATATTTTACTATAAGTATTGGCAAACAGGTGATTACAATAATTGCGCTGTCATCCCAACATAGAATGACAGTACAATGGATTCTTGATAAAACAATTATAAACAATATAGATACTCCCCCTACCATAGCACGTGAGAGCTCACTTAAAGTACTCTTCTTGTCTTTGCTAGCTAGGATAATTCCTTGTGATTTGTAATCCAAGGGTTAAAGTAGTTCAAGTTGAGTTAAAGATGATCCTGGTATAACTTCAGTAACTATGATACAAGGCTTGAGATGCAATAGCAGATAGGCCTTATGCCTGCCTAGTGTCAGTTGCTCCTCCGTAGGACTATAGATCCCAGCGAGGCCTGTATATAAGTCTGACTAGGTGCAAAAGTTAATAAACCGTGGGCCGCAACCCGCTCACCAACTGGATCGGAGCTCTGTATGGTAGCTTTGGTCCGGTGTTTGCAGCTTGCTTCTATGTCAGCCGACTCCATCACTCCGTCCCATTCTGCTGGGTGAACCCAGTCCTCCGATGCTCAAACAAGTGTCTCTGGATCTCTCCAATTCGTTTACTGTGTCTCTGGCACCGTCAGGTCACTCACACAATCGAGCAGGGTTTCGCTCCACAATGGCTGTAGGCCGCTTCCCCCGGGAGGCCTCCTCACAAGTCCTCACAGGCAGGCCATGCGTTCCCAATAGACCTAAGATGGCCGCTCTGGCTCCTTTTATGTCCTACCCAGCATGCACTGTCAGAGAAGGTGTCCATGGGTAGGTCACTTGGCATCCTGGGTAGGAAGGTAAATTCTCCAGTGTAAATAACAGTCACTTCCTGTAAATAGTTCAGTGCTTTGTAAAAACAAAAATCATTTAAGTCCACTATCAGTGTTTGGCCGCTAGATGGCGCCAAACACCAAGCCATAGAAACGTCCATAGACATTCATTATAGCAGGCTAATATTACATTAGCAGACAAGAATGTTATCGCTACATTAGCATATGCCAGAGACTTTTGTAAGTCTTTAGCTGACACTCTAGGATTCTTCTTCACTTCATTGAGCAGTCTGCGCTGTGCTCTTGCAGTCATCTTTACAGGATGCCCACTCCTAGGGAGAGTAGCAGCAGTGCTGAACTTTCTCCATTTATAGACGATTTGTCTTACCATGGACTGATGAACAGCAAGGCTTTTGGAGATACTTTTATAACCCTCTTCAGCTTTATGCAAGTCAACAATTCTTAATCATAGGTCTTCTGAGAGCTCTTTTGTGGGAGGCATCATTCACATCAGGCAATGCTTCTTGTGAAAAGCAAACCCAGAACTGGTGTGTGTTTTTTATAGGGCAGGGCAGCTGTAACCAACACCTCCAATCTCATCTCATTGATTGGACTCCAGTTGGCTGACACCTCACTCCAATTAGCTCTTGGAGATCTCATTAGTCTAGGGGTTCACATACTTTTTCCACCTGCACTGTGAATGTTTACATGGTGTGTTCAATAAAAAACATGGTAACATTTAATTCTTTGTGTGTTATTAGTTTAAGCAGACTGTGATTGTCTATTGTTGTGACTTAGATGAAGATCAGATCACATTTTATGACCAATTTGTGCAGAAATCCATATCATTCCAAAAGGGCTCACATACTTTTTTTTGCAACTTTATAAAGAAATGAAAGGTTTATCATTTTTTATCATAGGTGTATTTTAAATGATAGAGACAGAATATCAACCAAAAATCCAGAAAAACATATGATACAAATGTTATAAATTGAGTTGCAGTTCAGTGGGTAAAATAAGTATTTGATCCCCTACCTACCTACAATAATTCTGGCTCCCACAGACTGGCTACAGTGTGTGCTCATGTGTTACACAGATTAGTCCTGTCAATTTAACCACTTGAGGACCAGCCACCGCAGTTATAATGCGGCAGGTTGGCTCCCCTGGGCGAGCCATTGTAGCTGTACGTCGGCCGCTTTAAAGCCAATAGGGAGCGTGCGTGCACGGCATGATGACGAAGCCGATGCACATGCCCGGTGGCTGCGATGTCCGCCGGGCACCTGCAATCGCTCCTGAGAGAGACAGAACAGAGATCTGTCAGTGTAAATAGACAGATCCCTGTTCTGTCAGGAGAGAGGAGACAGATCTGTTGTTCATACTAAGTATGAACAGCGATCGTTCTCATCCTCCAGGCACTCCCATCCCCCCACAGTAAAGCCTCGTACACACGATCAGATTTTCCGACAGGAATTGTGAGATGGCAGGCTGTTGGTGGAGAATCCAACCATTTGTAAGCTCCATCAGACAAATATTGGCCAACTTTCGGAAGGAAGACGTGCGAAGATGGATGCGGCCTGCAGCAGGGATGAATCGGACTTTGTTTGCAGGTAAGTGTCACATAATGTGCTAGTATGCGATGGATACTGCCACATTATGCCTTTACTTTACTGAGACGAAGAAAGGAAGAAAAACCCACTAGGGTTTACTTCTTCTTTAAGAAGGTGCTCCTGATGACAACTTGTTATGTGTATAAAAGACACCTGTCCACAGAATCTCTTTGTTCCATTTAAAACCTCACCATCATGGGCAAGACTAAAGAGCTGTCAAAGGACGTCAGGGACAAGATTGTAGACCTGCACACAGCTGGAATGGGCTACAAGACCATCAGCAGGACACTTGTGAGAAGGAGACAAGCGAATTACTCTCAAATGGAAGAAATACAAAATAGCCATCGATCGCCCTCGGTCTGGAGCTGAAGATCATGAGAAAAGTGAGGGATCAGCCCAGAACTACACGGGAGAAGCTTGTGAATGATCTCAAGGCAGTTGTGATCACAGTCACCAAACAAACCACTGGTAACACAATACGCTGACATGGATTGAATTCCTGCAGCGCTTTCAAGGTCCCCCTCCTAATGAAGACACATGTACAGGCCTGTCTGAAGTTTGCCAATGAACATCTAAATGACTCAGGGAAGGATTGGGAGAAAGTGCTATGGTCAAATGAGACCAAAATTGAGCTCTTTGGCATTAACTCGACTCACCATGTTTGGAGGAAGAAAAAGGGACCTTAATGCCGCGTACACACGATCGGAATTTCGGCCAGAAAAAGACAGATGAGAGCTTTTCATCGGAAAATACGACCGTGTGTAGGCTCCATCAGAATTTAGCTGTCCGAATTTCCACCAGCCAAAAATTTATAGCATATTCTTAATTTTCCAGACGGAAAAACTTTCTATCGTGTGTATGCAATTCCAACACACCAAAAATCACACATGCTCAGATTCAACTACGAGACAGAAGCTATTGGCTACTGACTATTGAACTTCCTTTTTCTAGTCCCATCGTATGTGTCACTGCTTTCTAAACGATCGGAATTTGGTGTGGCCGTGTGTAGGCAAGACAGCTTGAGCGGAATTCCATCGGAATTCCATCGGGAAAACCATCAGAGCTTTTTCAGATGAGAATTCCGATCGTGTGTACGTGGCATTAGAACACCATCCCTGCAGTCAAGCATGGAGGTGGAAACATTATGCTTTGGGGTTGTTTCTCTGCTAAAGGTACAGACCGACTTTACCGCATTGAGGTGCCAATGTACAGAGCCATGTATTATAAAATCTTGGATAAGAACCTTCTTCCCTCAGCCAGAACACTGAAGATGGGTTGTGGAAGGGTCTTCCTGCATGACAATGACCCAAATTATACCTCTAAGGCAGTAAAGGAGTGGCTCAAGAAGGTCTTATGCCCCGTACACACGGTCGGAAATTCCGACGGAAAATATTCGATCGGACCATGTTGTTGGAAAATCCGGCCGTTTTTGGGCTCCACCTGCTTTCAAATTTTCCGACAACAATATCCAATCTGACTTTTTTCGATCGTGTGTAGAGAATTCCGACGGACAAAGTGCCAAGCATGCTCAGATCAAATTACGAGACCAAAGCTATTGGCTACTAGCCTCTACGTAGTTCCGTCGTACGCAGCGAACGTCACCACATTCAGAATGATCGGATTTTCCGACAACTTTGTCCGACCATGTGTATGCAACACCAGTGTCGGACAAAATCCGTCAGAAAAATTCTGACGGATTTTGTGGTCGGAATTTCCAACCGTGTGTACGGGGCAATAAAGTGGTCAGTCTCCAGACCTTAATCCTATAGAAAATTTATTGAGGGAGCTAAAACTTCGAGTTGCCAAATGACAGCCAAGAAACCCTAAAGCGTAACTCCACTATTATTCAGAAAAAAAAACATTCCCCTCTGGGTGATCTATGTACATTGCAAGGATTTTAACAAACTTTGTTGCAGATTCCTACCTTTTGTTATTCTGAAGAAATCACTGTTTGTTCCTCTGTGCCCCTGTTCTGAGTAAGTCTAATGGGAGTGGTTTCATAATTATCAACCAGCTAATGCAGAAGCAGGGCACTAATGAGGAAAGTTGCAGGGTTTTCATCTCTTTAGACATTATTTCTTATTGGGAGTATCTTGCCAAAAATTTAATTTTTGTTGCAGGGATTGCCTGATATGTCACTTGTATATTAGTGCAGACTTCTGAGAAAATCAGTGAGCCAATCACACAAGCAGGAAATTATGTTTCTGGGGGGCATTCTGTACACATTCTGTGTACAGAATACCTCCAGGTAGCCATATTGCATTGCACTTTACAGAACATTACAGAGCTGCAGATTGAAAAGGAAAGGTCATTTTTTAATAACATTCAATTACAATATGACGTGTGTCGCAATTTTATATGCTATATTATTATTTTTTTTGCTATTTTTTTGGAGTAATCCTTTAAGGATTTAGAGAAGATCTGTAAAGAAGAGTGGACCAAAATCCCTCCTGAGATGTGTGCAAACCTTGTAACCAACTACAAGAAATGTCTTACCTCTGTGCTTGCCAACAAAGGTTTCTCCACCAAGTACTAAGTCATGTTTTGCTTGAGGATCAAATACCTATTTTACTCACTGGACTGCAACTCAATTTATAACATTTGCATCATGTTTTTTTCTGGATTTTTGGTTGATATTCTGTCTCTATCATTTAAAGTATAGGTAAACCCCCCTATCGTTTTCAGCCAAGGAAGCTGCCATCTTTGCCTCTGTTTAATCTACAACTGCCATGATGCTGCACATGTGATCAGTTATGACACCAGCCATTGGATGATTTGACAGTTTGGTAGAGAGCACAACCAATGGGCTTGTTACATTTTCGGCACGTGCCGGAAATGAAACTTTTATGGATGGGTATACTTCCGCTTTAAAATACACCTATGATAAAAAATTATAGACCCTTCATTTCTTTGTAAGTGGGCAAACTTATAAAAACTACGGGGATCAAATAATTATTTTCCCCACTGTATATATAAAGTCTTTCCTGAGAAAATATTTGTGAATTAATACTTGTCCTCTTGTGATCCGCCCAACCTGCTGTGTCAAACCATTGCACAGCATAAGAAGGGTGACCTGCTTCTGCAGACTGTGTGTCACTACCCCTCCCCCTCTATCCTGTAGACCAGAAGTCTCCAAACTTTCTAACAAAGGACCAGTTTACTATCCTTCAGACTTTAGGGAAGGAGGATTGTGGGAAGTGGGAGCAAAAAAATGTCCTGGTGTCAGTAGGAGTAAATGTGCCCCATAGTTGATGTCAGGGGGGAAAAGTGTGCCCCATGATTGGTGTCAGTAGGATAAATTGTGCACCATCGTTGATGTCAGAGAAAGGAATAGTGCCCCATTTTTTCATAACAGGGGGAGAATAGTGCCCCAAGGTTGATGTCACTGGGAAGCATCGTTGGTGTCATTGGGAGGAATTGCACCCCATTATTGGAGTCAGTGGGAGGATCTGGTCCCCATTGTTGGTGTCAGTAGAGGGAATGGTACCCCATTGTTGGTGTCATTGAGAGGAACTCTGCCCCATCATTGGTGTTAGTGAGAGTAAACAATGCCCCATCTTGGGTATTAGTGGAGGAATAGTGCCTCATTGTTGGTGTCAGGGGGAGGAATAATGCCCCATCATGGGTATTAATGGAAGGAATTGTACCCATTGTTTTTGTCAATGGGAGATGGCGTGCCCCATCATTGGTGTCAGTAGAAGGAAATGTGTTCCATTGTTGGTGACAGTGGGAGGAATTGTAATCCACTGTTGGTGAGAGTGGAAGGAATTGTAATCCACTGTTGGTGACAGTGGAAGGAATTGTAATCCACTGTTGGTGAGAGTGGAAGGAATTGTAATCCACTGTTGGTGACAGTGGAAGGAATTGTAATCCACTGTTGGTGGCAGTGGGAGGAATTGTAATCCACTGTTGGTGGCAGTGGGAGGAATTGTAATCCACTGTTGGTGAGAGTGGAAGGAATTGTAATCCACTGTTGGTGGCAGTGGGAGGAATTGTAATCCACTGTTGGTGGCAGTGGGAGGAATTGTAATCCACTGTTGGTGACAGTGGAAGGAATTGTAATCCACTGTTGGTGACAGTGGAAGGAATTGTAATCCACTGTTGGTGGCAGTGGGAGGAATTGTAATCCACTGTTGGTGACAGTGGAAGGAATTGTAATCCACTGTTGGTGGCAGTGGGAGGAATTGTAATCCACTGTTGGTGGCAGTGGGAGAAATAGTGCCTCATTCTTGGTGTCATTGGGAGGAATTGTGCCCTATCATTGGCATCAATGGGAGGAATCGTGTCCTATCATTGGTGTCAGAGGCAGTAATTATACCCCATTGTTGGAGTCAGTGGATGGAATAGTGTTCCAAGGGTCGGATAAAGGCAAGCGAATGGTCACATTCAGCCCCCATGTCACAATTTGGAGACCACTGCTGTAGACTACTAGTGAACCCCACACTGGTGAAAACAACCTTGAGCGCTTTTTATCTTTTCTCGCCTATGCAGCCACCATAGCTCATAAGTTTACAGAGCAGGTAATCCCACTACAAGCCTCATTTCAACTTTCCTTAGCTAGTTTCTGGCTGTATAAATGGATTTGTTTGAAGTTGTTTCTTAAATTGAAGAATATAAAAGTATAGTACATTAAAGAAGTAAATAGTAATCCCTCGGCCAGATAATCTGTTACATAGATAGGTAATATATTTCTCTTGGCAGATGTTAGGTTGCAGTGACGGATCACCTTGTGTGACCCATCCTAAACTGGGATTAGTGTATTTGACGCTGGAATATTTTTATATACTACACCTTTCCAAAATAAGACCTCCACGGTATGTATTGGAACCTAATAGTGAGAACATGTTGTGTCTTAGCTGCTCAGATGATTTACAGGTGATTTGTCCACCTCGGAGCTGTGCTGACAAAAAAAACAAAAGTTTATTTAACAAATGGAACTTGGGGCATGCAGGTGATATAGCCTATCACAATACACAAGCTACACCTCCCAATAGAATAGGAATAGGCAGAAGAAAATTGCAAAAATTGTTGATGCAGCAAAATGAACAATTTCAGCAGCAAAACATAAGATGCTATGGTAAAATTTGCACTAAAAAAAAAAATCTTTTTTTTAAAATGTATTTGGGGGTTGGGTTTTTCGGGGTGTATTTAGGGTAACTTTATTAGTTAATATAAGTTTATTTATTCTATTGCCCCTTGTATATGTGTTTTTATCATTTAAACATGCGGTTGGGAGTCGGTAAAAAAAAAAAAAAAAAGTGTGGTTGAACCACATTTTTACCACCCCTCTTTAACTACTTAAGGACCAGCCGCCGCAGTTGTACTGCGGCAATGTGGCTGCTTCCCATGAATCGCCGCCATTGTACATCGGCTCGTACACGACGATTTGTGGGCGGCCCGCACGCCCACTGGCCAGCGTGGGAGCCAATCAGCGGGTGGGGCGGACTCGATGTCACCCGCGATCATGTCACCCGCAGTGACAGAACGGGGATCTGCCTGTGTAAACAAGGCAAATCTCCGTTCTGACAGGGGAGATCACACAGATTCTGTCTTTCTGCTAATAGTAAACACACTGAGGAAACACATTTAACCCCTTGATCGCCCCTGATGTTAACCCCTTCCCTGCCAGTGTCATTAGTACAATAACAGTGCATATCTTTAGCACTGATCACTGTAATAATGTCACTGGTTCCCAAAAAAGTGTAAAAAATGTCAGTTAGGTGTCCGCTCTGTCCGTTGCAATGTCGCAGTCCCGCTAAAAATCACTGATCACCGCCATTACTAGTGAAAAATAAATAAATAATAATAATTTCCATAAATCTATCCCCTATTTTGTAGATGCGATAACTTTTGCGCAAACCAATCAATATACGCTTAAGATTTTTTTTAAACAAAAATATATAGAAGAATACATGATGGCCTAAACTGATGAAGACATTTTTTTTTCTTTAATTTTTGGGGTATATTTATTATAGCAAAAAGTAAAAAAGATTGTTTTTTTTTTTTTCAAAATTGTTGCTCTTTTTTTTTTTATAGCGCAAAAAATAAAAAAACGCAGAGGTGATCAAATACCACACCAAAAGAAAGCTCTATTTGTGGGGAAAAAGGAACATCAATTTTGTTTGGGTACAGCGTCGCAATTGTCAGTTAAAGCAACGCAGTGGCATATCGCAAAAAATGGCCTGGTCATTAAGGGGGAAAATTTTCCTATCCTCAAGTGGTTAAAGAGGTTCTTCCACCCCGCCCCCACCTCCCCCAAAAAATGAAATGTCAGCAGCTGCAAATTCTCCCAGATATGGTCCCCGTGGATACAATATGCCCACCCGTCACTGTCCATGGAGAGCTATATTACAGAATTGGGATATTGGCTTTGGGCATTCCCGACAATCACCGCCCCCCCCCCCCCACACCCCCACACCCCACCTCTCTATCCACTTTACTACTGTGGATATCCTACCCTTCTCTTTCCTATTTCCTTGTTGCAGACATTACTGTTGTTTCAGACTTGATTTCTTGATTTGCTTATTGTTTCATGGCCTGTGGTAATATTAGCTGGCTCATCAATACCTTATATGACTCACAGGCTACAAATTCTGTTTACTATTACGCAATTTATACTGTTAAATGTTTTTACATTCTCACTAGCTATATTCTAGTTGTCTACAATTTTTTTGCCAATTTCAAAAGTTTAGGGAGATTAGGGAAGTAAACAAATGGCTGAGGAGCTGGTGTAGTAAGGAGGGGTTTGGGTTCCTGGAGAACTGGGTTGACTTCTCAGTCGGTCACCAGCTCTTTAGAAGGGACAGACTGCACCTAAATGAGGAGGGTGCAGATCTGCTGGGAGTGAATATGGCCGAAAAGTTAGAGGGGCTTTTGAAACCAAGCAACGGGGGGGAGGGTCCAGTGGTAGAGATAGTCAGTGCAAAGCATATTCCAGAGGGTAGTATTGGGGGCATGGTAGGTTGACTAAAGCACTTAAACCCAAGGTAAGTATAGTAACAAGTCCTATTTGCAACCTCAGAACACCCAATAAGGAGACAGTATGCGACTCGTCTAAACCAAGTGGCATGTTCACCAAAGCCAGAAGTCTGGCGGACAAGATGGGAGAACTAGAGCTACTGTTGTTCGAGGAGGATTTCGATTTTGTAGGAATTTCAGAGACTTGGTTCAGCAGCTCTCATGATTGGCTGGCAACCAATCAAGGGTATTCCCTTTATAGCAGGGATAGAGAGGGTAAAAAAAGAGGGGGGATATATGCCTGTGTATCAAAAATGATGTACAAGTGAATGTGAGAGATGACATCACTAAGGGAGCAAGGGAGGAGGTAGAATTCCTATGGGTAGAGGTGCAAAAGGGAAACTGAGGGGAAACTGAGGGGAAAGTAATACTGGGAGTATGCTATAGGCCCCCCAACCAGAGGGAGGAGGCGGAGGCGGACCTCCTATCACAATTTGGATTAGTGGCAAGGATGGGAAGTGTCATCATAATGGGGGATTTTAATTATCCAGACATAGACTGGGTGGAAGGAACCACGCATTAATCTAAGGCTCGCCAGTTCCAAAATGTCTTGCAGGACAATTTCATGGGTCAGATGGTAAACGCACCAACTAGAAACAAAGTGTTACTAGACCTACTGATTACCAACAATACAGACTTGATCACGGATGTATAAATATGAGGCAATTTAGGAAACAGCAATCACAGGTCAATTTGTTTCAGTATAAATCACACTAATAGGAAACATAAGGGAAATACAAAGACACTGAATTTCAAAAGAGCCAACTTCACTAAACTATGAGCGTTGCTAGAAGATACAAATTAGGATAAAATCTTAGGAACAAAGAACACGGAGGAGAAATGGGTATGCTTTAAGAGCATATTAAATACGGGCATTAGCCAGTGCATCCCAATGCAAAATACATTTAAAAGAGCTAATAAAAGCCCTGGGTGGCTTAACTCCCTGGTAAAAATGCATATAAAAGCAAAGGAGAAGGCCTTCAAAAAATACAAGGCTGAGGGATCATCATCAGCATTCCAACTTTACTAAGAATGCAACAAGAAATGTAAGAGTGCAATCAGGGCGGCTAAGATAGAACACAAAAGGCACATAGCAGAGGAGAGTAAGAAAAATCCCAAGAAATTATTTAAGTACATAAATAGTAAGAAAGGGAGGTTAGATCATATTGGTCCCATAAAGAATGATGAAGGGAATCTGGTTACTAAAGATGGAGAGATAGCGAAGGTATTGAATTTATTCTTCTCCTCAGTCTTCACAAGGGAATCGGGGGGGCTTCAATAACCAAAACTGCAATGTTTATCCTCATGACACGTCACAGGAAGCACCCTCGTGGCTAACAGAGGGCATAATTAGAAATAGACTTGAAAAATGTAACATTAATAAGTCACCAGGACCAGATGGCTTGCACCCGAAGGTCCTTAAGGTACTCAGTCAAGTAATTGCCAGACCATTGTTCCTAATTTTTATGAACAGTCTACTGACTGGAATGGTACCAGCCGATTGGAAAAAAGCCAATGTACCACCAATATTTAAAAAAGGGCAAAGATACATCTCTGGGAATTACACACCAGTTAGCCTAACATCAATTGTATGCAAACTCTTGGAGGGGATGATAAGGGACTATATACAAGATTTTAGCAATGACAACTGTATCATTAGCAGTAATCAGCATGGATTCATGAAGAATCGTTCTTGCCAAACCAATCTATTAATCTTCTATGAGGAGGTGAGCTGCCATATAAATAAAGGAAGGCCGTAGATGTGGTGTATCTGGATTTTGCAAAAGCGTTTGATACAGTTCCCCATAAACCTTTACTGTACAAAGTAAGGTCCGTTAGCATGGACCAAAGGGTGAGTACATGGATTGAAAACTGGCTACAAGGGCGAGTTCAGACGGTAGTGATAAATGGGGAGTACTCGGAATGGTCAGGGGTGGAAAGTGGGGTCCCCCAGGGTTCTGTGCTGGGACCAATCTTATTTAATTTATTCATAAACGATCTGGAGGATGGGGTAAACAGTCCAAGCTCTACTAAGCTAAGCAGGGCAATAACATCTCTGCAGGATGTGGAAACATTGCAAGAAGATCTGAACAAATTAATGGGGTGGGCAACTACATGGCAAATGAGGTTTAATGTGGATAAATGTAAAATAATGCATTTGGTTGGCAAAAATATGAATGCAGTCTACTCACTGGGGGGAGAACCTCTAGGGGAATCTAGGGTGGAAAAGGACCTGGGGGTCCTAGTAGATGACAGGCTCAGCAATGGCATGCAATGCCAAGCTGCTGTGACCAAAGCAAACAGATTATTGGCATGCATTAAAAAGGGGACTCAACTCCAGAGATAAAACGATAATTCTGCCACTCTACAAGACTCTGGTCCGGCTGCACCTGAAGTATGATGTCCAGTTCTGGGCACCAGTCCTCAGGAAGGATGTGCTGGAACTGGAGAGTCCAGAGAAGGGCAAGAAAGCTAAAAATGGTCTGGAGGATATTAGTTATGAGGAAAGGTTACGAGCACTGAACTTATTCTCTCTGGAGAAGAGATGCTTGAGAGGGGATATTATTTTAATGTACAAATACCGTACTAGTGACCCCCACAATAGGGATAAAACTTTTCAGCATAAGGGAATTTAATAAGACACGTGGCCATTCACTAAAATTTGAAGAAAAGCGCTTTACTGTAAGAGTGATTAGGATGTGGAATTCCCTTCCACAGGCTGTGGTTTCAGCGGGTAGCATCGATAATATCAAAAAACTATTTGATAAGCACCTGAACGACCACAACATACAGGGATATACAATGTAATACTGACATATAATCACACACATAGGTTGGACTTGATGGACTTGTGTCTTTTTTCAGCCTTGCCTACTATGTAACTATGTAAAACAAAGCAAATCGCCCATTGCATCAGTGTCCCCTTCAGAGTCCCTCCTTACATCAGTGTCCTCACCAGAATCCCCCATTACATCAGAGCCTCTCCTTACATCAGTGTCCTCACCAAAATCCACCATTACAGCAGTGTCCTCATCAGAATCCCATCTCCTTACATCAGTGTCCTCATCAGAGTCTCTCCTTACATTAGTGTCCTCATCAGAGTCTCTCTTCTTACATCAGTGTTCTCACCAGAATCCCCCATTGTTTCAGTGTCCCCATCAGAGTCCCTCCTTACATTAGTGTCCTCGCCTAAGTCCCCCCATATATCAGTATCCTCGTCAGAGTCCCTCCTCACATCAGTGTCCTCATCAGAGTCCCCCCTTACATCAGTGTCCTCATCAGAGTCCCCCCTTACATCAGTGTCCTCATCAGAGTCCCCCCTTACATCAGCGTCCTCATCAGTGTCCCCCCTTACATCAGTGTCCTCATCAGAGTCCCTCCTTACATCAGTGTCCTTGCCTAAGTCCCCCCTTGTGTCAGTGTCCTCATCAGAGTCCCCCCTTAGATTAGTTTCTCTGGTGGGGGTGGGGGAGAAGCAGAAACTGTGCACATCAGCTACAGGCCAGGTAAATTCTTATAGTGGGCCGCACATGGAGCAGTATATCCTTTATTTGCACAAGGATTGTGAGGGGAAAGGTGAACCCTCTTGTTTGTTTTAGGGCTCATGCACACTGCAGCTCAAACATTTCTGATTTAAGCTTTATTTTTTCCTGCCTCTGAACACCCCTCCATGTTAGCCTATGTGTCCATGCACACAGATACAGTATCTCACAAAAGTGAGTACACCCCTCACATTTTTGTAAATATTTTATTATATCTTTTCATGTGACAACACTGAAGAAATTACACTTTGCTACAATGTAAAGTAGTGAGTGTGCAGCTTGTATAACAGTGTAAATTTGCTGTCCCCTCAAAATAACTCAACACACAGCCATTAATGTCTAAACCGCTGGCAACAAAAGTAAGTACACCCCTAAGTGAAAATGTCCAAATTGGGCCAAAAGTGTCAATATTTTGTGTGGCCACATTTATTTTCCAGCACTGCCCTAACCCTCTTGGGCATGGAGTTCACCAGAGCTTCACAGGTTGCCACTGGAGTCCTCTTCCACTCCTCCATGATGACATCACAGAGCTGGTGGATGTTAGAGACCTTGCGCTCCTCCACCTTCCGTTTGATGATGCCCCACAGATGCTCAATAGGGTTTAGGTCTGAAACATGCTTGGCCAGTCCATCGCCTTTACCCTCAGCTTCTTTAGCAAGCAGTGGTCATCTTGGAGGTATGTTTAGGGTCGTTATGTTGGAATACTGCCCTGCGGCCCTTGCTTAATGGGGCAGCGCGGCTATACCGCCAGCTGCAGCGGCGCTTTGCGGGTGGTTTTAACCCTTTTTCGGCTGCTAGCGGTGGTTAAAACCACCCCGCTAGCAGCCGAATACCGCTGCTAAAACGACGGTAAAGCAGCGCTAAATATATCGCTGCTTTACCGCTGACGCCCGCACCGCCCCAGTGTGAAAGGGGCCATAGTGGGTCCTGAATAGGGATGAGCCCAATGTTCGAGTCGAACATCGGGTGTTCGCCTGTTCGCCAAATAGCGAACAATTTGGGGTGTTCGTGGCAAATTCAAAAGCGGCGGAACACCCTTTAAAAGTCTATAGGAGAAAAAGTGCTAATTTTAAAGGCTTATATGCATGGTATTGTCATAAAAAGTGTTTGGGGACCTGGGTCCTGCCCCAGGGGACATGTATCAATGCAAAAAAAGTTTTAAAAACTTACGTTTTTCGGGAGCAGTGATTTTAATAATGCTTAAAGTGAAACAATAAAAGTGAAATATTCCTTTAAATTTCGTACCTGGGGGGTGTCTATAGTATGCCTGTAAAGTTTCCTGTGTTATGAACAGTCCGAGAGCAAAATGACATGTCTAAAGGGAAAAGTAATTTAAAAGTACTCGCGGCTATAATGAATTGTCGGTCCCGGCAATACACATAAAAGTTCATTGATAAAAACGGCATTGGATTCCCCCACAGGGGAACCCTGAACCAAAATTAAAATAAAAAAAATGCGTGGGGGACCCCCCGAATTCCATACCAGGCCCTTCAGGTCTGGTATGGAAATTAAGGGGAACCCCTGTGCCAAAATTTAAAAAACAAATGGCATACCAGACCCTTATCCGAGCACGCAACCTGGCAGGCCACAGGAAAAGAGGGGGAACGAGAGAGTGCCCCCCCTGAACTGTACCAGGCCACATGCCCTCAACATGGGGAGGGTGCTTTGGGGTAGACCCCCAAAGCACCTTGTCCCCATGTTGATGGGGAGAAGGGCCTCATCCCCACAACCCTTGCCCGGTGGTTGTGGGGGTCTGCGCGGGGGGGGGGCTTATTGGAATCTAGAAGCCCCCCCCCTGTGTGAAATGGTAACGGGGTACAAATGTACCCCTACCATTTCACAAAAAATTTGTGAAAATGGTAAAAAAAACACAAGACACGGCTTGGGACAAGTCCTTTATTAAAAAAAAATTCAAATAAAACTGTTCCACGAAGTCTCTCTTGCTCCGAAGGACGGAAAAAGAAAAAAAAAACACGCATCAGGGACATCCCTATCGCTTCCCTGTAGTGTCAGAGGGGGCGTGGCCACCCTGTTACGTAACCGAGTGACCCGCCCCCTCTGACGCTACGGGAAAGCCATAGGTATCTCCCAGAGTGTCAGAGGGGGGCGGGGTCACCCGGCGACCTGAAGGGCCTGGTATGGAACCCCGAAGCATTTTTTTTTTACATTTTGGTTCAGGGTTCCCCTGTGGGGGAATCCCATGCTGTTTTTATCAATGAACTTTTATGTGTATTGCCAAGACCGACAATACATTATAGCCGAGAGTACTTTTTTTCCTTTAGAAATTTAATTTTTCTCTCGGACTGTTCTAAACACGGGAAACATGTGCCACTTTACAGGCATACTATAGACACCCCCCAGGTACAAAATTTAAAGGACTAGTTCACTTTTATTGTTTCACTTTAAGCATTATTAAAATCACTGATCCCGAAAAAACTTCTGTTTTTAAAACTTTTTTTTGCATTGATACATGTCCCCTGGGGCGGGACCCAGGTCTGCAAACACTTTTTATGACAATACAATGCACATAAGCCTTTAAAATTAGCACTTTTTCTTTCTCCCATAGACTTTTAAAGGGTGTTCCGTGGCTTTCGAATTTACCGCGAACACCCCAAATTGTTCGCTATTTGGCTACATTCGACTCGAACATCGGGCTCATCCCTAGTCCTGAGGACAGGAGTTGAGAACCACTGCCATACACAGTAATGACAGTATTAGAAATGTAACAGTTCCAGAGATTTTAAAGCCATAAGCAAAAAACTGCTTTTTCCTGGTTTGGTAAAATTTGGGAAAAATTTAAGAAAAAATTCAGTGTGGCGTAATTTTACAAATAAACGTTATTTTATTACACTGGGAAGGTGAAATGCATGTATATAAAATAATTACTGTATTTATCGGCATATAACACGCACCTTAACTTTAAGAGGGAAGTTTCAGAAAATAAACTTTACACAGCCCCCCTGCATAGTACAAAGCCCCCCGGCACAACACACAGCCCCCTTGCATAGTACACAGCCCCCTGCACAGTACACAGCACCCTGCATAGTACACAGCACCCTGCACGACACACTGCCCCCCGGCACAACACACAGCCCCCCGGCATAGTACACAGCCCCCTGCACAACACACAGCCCCCTGCATAGTACACAGCCCCCTGCACAACACACCGCCTCACTGCATAGTACACAGCCCCCTGCACATTACACAGACCTCTGCATAGTACACAGCCCCCTGCACATTACACAGACCCCTGCATAGTACACAGCCCCCTGCATAGTACACAGCCCCCCCACACAACACACAGCCTCCCTGCATAGTACACAGCCCCCTGCACATTACACAGACCCCTGCATAGTACACAGCCCCCTGCACATTACACAGACCCCTGCATAGTACACAGCCCCCCCTGCACAACACACAGCCTCCCTGCATAGTACACAGCCCCCCTGCACATTACACAGACCCCTGCATAGTACACAGCCCCCCTGCACAACACAGAGCCCCCTGCACATTACACAGACCCCTGCATAGTACACAGCCCCCTGCACAACACACAGCCCCCTTTCATAATAAAGATCCCCCTTGCACTCCCAGGAGACCCCCAGTCTCCTGGGACAGCGCTGCCAGCATACTCTAAGGTTGAGAAAGCTTCACACTGTCAGCCCCTTATCATACACCACTCCTCCTCCTCTCATTGTAAATCAAAGCTTCTAAATACCCCCATTAACGCTGGACCTGATCATGTGACTGCTCTCCTCTCTTTCATTGATGGTCACGTGACCGCTTTCCTCCTCCAATCAAAAGCTGCACACGAGGAGAAGAGCAGCCACAACGAGCGGCGTTAATTGAGGGATTCAGAGGCTTAGATTTGACATTCAGAATCACACAGGAGGAGCGGTATATGACAAAGGGCTGGCAGTAATATTTTCTGAACTTTAGAGTTTACTGGCAGCGCTGTCCCAGGGCCAGGAGAGGCGGGGCGGCTGGCCTGACACCCTCCCAATGGGTGGCACCCAGGGTGGACCGCCCAATCTCCGCCCCGTTGGTAAAAAAACAGATATCGGCATATTACACGCAGGAACGGTTTACCCTCTATTTTTTTAGGGTAAAAAAAGTGCGTGTTACGCCGATAAATACGGTATGTTTCACATAAAAGTGCAGATTACTCAGTAAATAAACTAAACTTGCTTTTTTAAATTGTATTTTGTTTTACTGCAAATGGAATAACAAGGACTGTATTTGTTAATATTTCACCTAGACATGAGAACAGGTGACCACCCCTCTTTCCATCACAATAATGTGAAAGCTTCCTGCCAATATGCATTTTCAGTTATTGACTATGCTAATCCAGAAACATATATTGCTCTATAAAGAGCCTAATGAGTGTTCTGATTTCCGGGTGTCATTTTATTTATAAATGAAGGGGATTGTGTATTTTGGGAACAATGGTTTGTAACACTTCCTTACTGGAAGATGCTGGTGAAAAAACACAATGGGGTTAATTTACTAAAACGGGAGAGTGACAAATCAAACGTAGCTGTGCATAGAAACCAATGAGCTTCCAGTTTTTTTATTTGTCAAATCTTAGGTCCCGGTTCACACTGGTGCAACAATCGCTCTGACTTTGGGAGCACGTTGTGTATAAATCAATGGTTCCCTATGAGTGCCGCCTTAACTGGTCCAACTTTGAGAAAGGTTCCTACACTACTTTGGTCTGACTTGGGCACAAATTCAGCCCATTGATTTGAATGTAAGTCACATCCAAGTCGGATCATTGTCTTAACAGACCTGTCTTGTGGCATGCAACTTGTGGCATGGACCCCCCCCCCCCCAAATTAAAAATTAAAAAACAGCATGGGCCCCCCCAAAGTCCATACCAGACCCTTATATGAGCACACAGCCCTGCAGGTCAGGAAAGGGGGAGGGGAACGGACGAGCGAGTAGCCATACCAGGCCACATGTCCTCAACATGGGGGAGTGGATGCTTTGGGGCAGGGGGCTCTGTGCCCCCAACACCCTAAAGCACCTTGTCCCCATGTTGATGGGGACAAGGGCCTCTTCCCAACAACCATGGGCAAGGGGGGGATCCCGGCCCCTTACCCTATGTAAATGAGTATAGGGTACATTGTACCCCTACTTATTCACCCCCAAAAAAGTGTAAAAAAATAAATAAAAACAGTACACAGGTTTTTGACAAAGTCCTTTATTAAAAATGAAGACTGGCCCCTGTCGTAGCTCCAGTAAGTCTTTTCTCTTTAGTGATGTCTTCTCCCACCGGTTCTTCTCTCTCCGGTGAGGTCTTCTTCCTCTGGTTCTTCTGCGGGTTCTTATCCCTCCTGATGTCTTCTCCCAACGCTAGCTTCCGCTGCCCTGTTAGCTCCGGCAGGTGCCATTACGTATGCCACAATGGGGCGTGGCCATCAGGTGACATAATCCAGAGATCCCGCCCCTTGTGACGTCACCGCCCCATCACGACCCGGGGGCAGGGTCTCCTGATGACATCACCAGGTGGCCACGCCCCATGACTATATAAGTAATGCCACACTGGAGCTAACAGTGTCACACAGTAATGTCAGTGCCTCCCCTCATACACGCAGTGATGTCAGTGCCCTCCTCCATACATACAGTGATGTCAATCCCCCCCCCCCCCCCCATACACACAGTGATGTCAGTGCCCCCCTCATACACACAGTGATGTCAGTGTCCCCCTCATACACACAGTGATGTCAGTGCCCCCCTTCATACACACAGTGATGTCAGTGTCCCCCCCATACACACAGTGATGTCAGTGCGTCCCCATACACACAGTGATGTCAGTGCGTCCCCCATACACACAGTGATGTCAGTGTGTCCCCTTCATACACACAGTGATGTCAGTGTGTTCCCTTCATACACACAGTGATGTCAGTGTCCCCCCTTCATACACACAGTGATGTCAGTGCCCCCTCTTATACACACAGTGATGTCAGTGCCCCCCCTTATACACACAGTGATGTCAGTGCCCCCCTTCATACACACAGTGATGTCAGCGCCCCCCCCTTATACACACAGTGATGTTAGAGTCCCCCCCCCATACACACAGTGATGTCAGTGTCCCCCCTTCATACACACAGTGATGTCAGTGTCCCCCCCCATACACACAGTGATGTCAGTGTCCCCCCTTCATACACACAGTGATGTCAGTGTCCCCCCCCCCCCCCCTTATACACACAGTGATGTCAGTGTCCTCCCCATACACACAGTGATGTCAGTCCCCCCCCCCCCCATACACACAGTGATGTCAGTCTCCTCCCCCCATACACAGTTATGTCACACACCCCCATACACACAGTGATGTCAGTGCCCCACTTATACACACAGTGATGTCAGTGCCCCCCCCCTTATACACACAGTGATGTCAGTGTCCCCCCTTCATACGCACAGTGATGTCAGTTCCCCCCTAATACACACAGTGATGTCAGTCCCCCCCCCCTCATACACACAGGGATGTCAGTTTAACCCCCCCCCCCCCCCCCCTCTTACACACAGGGATGTCAGTGCCCCCATACACACAGTGATGTCGGTGCTTCAATCCCCCCCCCATGCACACAGTGATGTCAGTTCCCCCCTAATATACACAGTGATGTCAGTTCCCCCCCCCCCCCCCCCCTCATACACACAGGGATGTCAGTGTCACCCCCTCATACACACAGGGATGTCAGTGCCCTCATACACACAGTGATGTCAGTGCCCCCCTCATACACACAGTGATGTCAGTGCCCCCCTTCATACACACAGTGATGTCAGTGCCCCCCCATACACACAGTGATGTCAGTGTGTCCCCCATACACACAGTGATGTCAGTGTGTCCCCTTCATACACACAGTGATTTCAGTGCGTCCCCTTCATACACAGATCGATGTCAGTGTCCCCCCTTCATACACACAGTGATGTCAGTGCCCCCCCTTATACACACAGTGATGTCAGTGCCCCCCCCTTATACACATAGTGATGTCAGTGCCCCCCTTCATACACACAGTGATGTCAGTGCCCCCCCCCCCCTTATACACACAGTGATGTCAGTGCCCCCCCCCATACACACATTGATGTCAGTGTCCCCCCTTCATACACAGAGTGATGTCAGTGTCCCCCCTTCATACACAGAGTGATGTCAGTGTCCCCCCCCCCTTATACACACAGTGATGTCAGTGTCCCCCCCATACACACAGTGATGTCAGTGCCCCACTTATACACACACAGTGATGTCAGTGCCCCCCCTTATACACACAGTGATGTCAGTCCCCCCCCCCACCCCATACACACAGGGATGTCAGTCCCCCCCCACCCCATACACACAGGGATGTCAGTGTCCCCCCCACCTCATACACACAGGGATGTCAGTGCCCCCATACACACAGTGATGTCGGTGCTTCAATCCCCCCCATGCACACAGTGATGTCAGTTCCCCCCCTAATATACACAGTGATGTCAGTCCCCCCCCCCCCCTCATACACACAGGGATGTCAGTGTCCCCCCCCCTCATACACACAGGGATGTCGTTGCTTCCCTCCCCCCATGCACACAGTGATGTCAGTGTCCCCCCATACACTCAGTGATGTCAGTGTCCCCCCATACACTCAGTGATGTCAGTGTGTCCCCCCTTCATACACACAGTGATGTCAGTGCCCCCCCTTATACACAGTGATGTCAGTTCCCCCCTTCATACACACAGTGATGTCAGTGCCCCCTCCCCCCTTATACACACAGTGATGTCAGTGCCCCCCCACACACACAGCGATGTCAGTGTCCCCCCTTCATACACACAGTGATGTCAGTGTCCCCCCCATACACACAGTGATGTCAGTCCCCCCCCCCCATACACACAGTGATGTCAGTGCCCCCCCTTATACACACAGTGATGTCAGTGCCCCCCCTTATACACACAGTGATGTCAGTGTCCCCCCTTCATACACACAGTGATGTCAGTCCCCCCCCATACACACAGTGATGTCAGTCCCCCCCCCCTCATACACACAGTGATGTCAGTGTCCTCCCCTCATACACACAGTGATGTCAGTCCCCCCTTCATACAAACAGTGGTGTCAGTCCCCCCTTCATACACACAGTGGTGTCAGTGTCCCCCCCTTCATACACACAGTGATGTCAGTGTCCCCCCCTCATACACACATTGATGTCAGTTCCCCCCTTTATACACACAGTGATGTCAGCCCCCCCTTTCATACACACAGTGATGTCAGCCCCCCCCCCCCTTCATACACACAGTGATGTCAGTGTCCCCCCTTCCTACACACAGTGATGTCAGTCCCCCCCTCCAATACACACAGTGATGTCAGTTCCCCCCCTTCATACACACAGTGATGTCAGTGTCCCCCCTTCATACATACAGTGATTTCAGCCCCCCCCTTCATACACACAGTGATGTCAGTGTCCCCCCCCCCCCCATACACACAGTGATGTCAGTCCCCCCTTCATACACACAGTGGTGTCAGTGCCCCCCCCCCTTCATACACACAGTGATGTCAGTGTCCCTCCTTCATACACACAGTGATGTGAGCATGGGCGTCCGCAGGTAGGGGCAAGGGGGGGCGAGTGCCCCCCCCTGGCTAGGGTGCCCACGTGTCCCGGATTGCCCGGCAACTGGGAGGGAGAGGAGACACAGAGGAGGCAGGGGCCTGAGGTGCATGGGGAGCTCCTGAACTTTCGTCCCCCGCAGACTGTGAACATGGGGGAGCTGCCTGTCAGTAATAATGACAGCTCCCCTGGGCGCTGGCAAATACAAACTGCACGTGCACAGTTTAACAGCCAGCCGTTCTTCATCAGCTGAGCTTGGTATGGGGCATGCTTAGAGTGCCGCCTGATGACACTCCGGGGCGGAGCCTGTGTTTAAACATCTCGGGAGCCTGGCTGGCATTTTCCCGCTGCCCCATGCAGCTCAAAGTGCAGTGCACTCAGAGAGGGGTCCACTCCCCACACTGCCTGCAAAGAATGGCCAGGCTGAGCGGATATCTCTCCCCTTCACTGAGAAACATGAGAGCAGTGAGATCACCTGGAGCTGCACACAGGAGTCATGGATGGCTTTGATCTTCAGATGGTCACGGTAAGCCTGACACTTTACTCCTGGATACTATGCCCTTTCCAGGTCACAGAGCTCTGTAACACCTCCTGTACTGTGCCCCCTGTACTGTGCCCTCCTGTACTGTCCCCCCCAGTACTGCCCCCCCCCAGTACTGTACCCCCCCTGTACTGTACCCCCCCTGTACTGTACCTCCCCTGTACTATGCCCTCCGGTACCCATGTTCCATGTATTGTTCCCCCCTGCCTCATGTACTGTCCCCCCTACAATGTTCCCTCCTGCATGCCCCATACTGTGTAAAAAAAATACCTAAATAAAGGCCACTGATAGGCTGTGAGAGATATTTATGACAGGGGAGCAGTGTGTACATGGAGGGGGGTGGCATAAAAAAAGTGTGGGAGCAGGTCTCCATTATCTGTACACCATCCATCCCCATTCTACTGCACCAAGTATAGTGTCAACACTGACTGTGGCTATGTACAAGGATAGCAGGAGCCTTCCTCACTCTACCCATATGAATGCCTATATAGTACCAACATCTTCTACAGCGCAGTACAAGGACATTTGTCCTTCCAGCAACACTATCAATGCAGAGACATTTTTTTTTTTAGTGACACCACATATGCAGTTGAAGTTCTACCTAAGACCCTGTTCACCCATACTGTAGTCGCCTGTGTTTTAAAAATGTAATTTTTATGGGGGGGGGGGGGGGGGGGGCGGCAATTTGCCTAGGGTGCAAGTTAGTCTAGCACCAGCCCTGGCCCAGCGTTGAAAGTGGAGGAGGATTTCACTTCCTCCTCCTGCGCATAGTGCTGCTGGGAGTCACTGCTGGTTCTTTCACCTCCGCACTTGGCTCCAGTGACTGGCATGCAGCGTGTGTGGGGTGTTTCTGTTCCCACACGCTGCAATTACAGTTTGTATGGCATCTCTCCCTTCCTCCCCCTCCTGCCCACCTCACATTAACACACGGACTGAAGTCCCCTCCCCCTTTTCCTCGGCTTGGGTGTCACAGACAGGAGAAGGAGGGGGAGGAGAATGGACACAGCACACAGGACGGGACATGCTGATCTAAGGTTTGTACAGAATATTAATGGTTGGCACTTGCAGGATAAGGAGACAGAGACAGGGGGCAAGTTGTCAGAAAAGAATACTTGCAGTGATTTTGGGGGATAAGAGCATGTTGTATGTGCTTTAGGAGGGGAGAGAAATTGTTCTGGGGGCTCAGAATTTTTTATTCAACCCCCCCTTCCAGCACAATTTCTCTCCCCTCCCAAAGTGTGCCCCTTAGCAAATACAACATGCTCTTATCCCCCAAAATCACTGCAAGTATTCTTCTTTGACAACTTGCCCCCTTCCCTAAAGACAAACTGACTGCTATTGAGGGGACAAATGTACTGTCTGGAATCCTGGGAACTTTGCTAGAGATTCAGGGCAATTCTGTAGGAGGATGTAAGGGGTCACTTTGGAGGAGGATGTAAGGCACACTCCAGAAGATGTAAGGGGGCACCCCGAAGGATGTAAGGGGGCTCTGACTAAGAGTGCCCCCTTACATCCCCCTTCCAACCTACAGGGTGCCCCCTTAGTGCCTCCAGAGTGCCCCCTTACATCCTTCGGAGTGCCCCACCACCAAGGTGTTATAGCAGTGCCTGACAGACTATCAGGAGGTGGTATTGCACTCCTCTTCCTCCTCTCTCCACTAACTACCCAATGCCATACATTCCGCATTCCTCTCCTGTACATATTACCCCCCTGCCATACACTCCACACTCCTCTCCTGTACATATTACCCCTGCCATACACTCCGCACTCCTCTCCTGTACATATTACCCACCCCTGCCATAAACTCCGCACTGCTCTCCTGTACATACTACTCACCACATACACTCTGCATTCCCTATTTAACATTACTACATTCTGCACTATATTAACAACACCCCCTTTACGCCAATATTTAGCGCAATTTAAAACATGTCCACTGTTCACCACGACGTGCTTTGCGCACCATATTGTTGTTTGTTCTTGATGCCTAGGGCCCACTTTTGATCTTGCACACAGGCCCACTGTTTTCATAGCCCGAGCAGGAACCGCTGCTTTGGGTACTTTTCTGCATATCCTCTGAGGACCAGCGCGGCAATGAAGCTCTTCTGTGACAGGTGTCGGCTGCTTATCACAACAGCACACCTAGCCGATGGAGCCAGTCTCCTTCATTCTGACCAGGGGCGGACTGAGGGCCCAGAGTAAGTGGATGGGGGGGTACAATTGTCACTGTGGGGACAGCAGCTTCTAAATACATACACTGTGCCAGCGGTGTATGTATTTAGAACCTCCAAAGCTCTTCTCTCCATCCGTCTCCTGCACTGTGAGATCTCTGACTCAACCTCTCCTTGGAAGAAAAGCTGCCAATGTTTCTGTAGGATTTGTCTTGTAGGTATTGTGATCAGTGATAAGAAGATGAGGCGAATGAAGAGACAGCCGAAACTTCCCCCAATCACTCTGTACAGATAAAGTGATGGCCATTTATGACCATTCATGTAACTCTGTGTTTATGTAGTGAGTTTACACTTCTGATGGTGCAGCCCCAGAGCTTTATATAACACAGGGTTACATGAATTGTCATAAATAAATTTCACATTATCTGGACATGCATAGAGTGCTAGGGGTTATATATCCAGCTGACAGACATCACTCGGACCCTTATCTACCCAACGTCCATCTGCCTTCTTGTATTCTTCCATCATCACTGACTGCAGATATACATCATCTGTCCTGTATATATTGCTGTATACAGGACAGATGATATATATATGTAGTCAGTGATGATGGAGAAGGTCTCTATATACAGGTAGCTGTATATACCTACCTTCCTTCCTGTATATAGAGACCTTCCTCCATCATCACTGACTGCAGATATACATCATCTGTCCTGAATACAGCTATATACACCCACCTTCCTTCCTGTATATACTAATACCATCCACCCCCTATATATGCACATACTGTACACCCCCGTACTGTACAGGCCAAATCTGATAATGACTAAGCCCCTCCGCCTTCATGACATTGTCAATAAGGGGCGGAACATGGATGACTTAAAATTATGCCCCCCCCTGAAAAAAAATTCTGCGGACGCCCATGGATGTGAGTGTCCCCCCTTCATACACACAGTGATGTCAGTGTCGTCCCCCACCCCACTTATACACACAGTGATGCCCGTTCCCCTCTGCACGCGCACAATGCACCGCCCCTCACCCTCTCGACTCCGCCCATTCCCCGGTTGCAGCCAGTGACAGTGGCCGGTCCGGGAGGTGTGTACGGGGGGGCTCGCCCTCCTCGTCCTCCGGGCGTCACATCCGGCGCTGTCAAAGGACAGCACAAACAAGGACGAGCCGAGAGAGAACCGGGCACCAAGCGGAGGGAGAGCACCGATCACCGGGAGGTCAGTGATCACCGATCGGTATAGGAGGGGGAGGGGCTGTCACCCCTCATTAACTCCTTCCTCTGCTGACACCCCGTATAATCACTGCCTGATTAATTCTGTACAAGCCGGGGGGTGCACATATCATTCCATATCCTCATAGAAGAGACACACTGTACCATTAACCCTCTCATAGCCCGAGGGGACTATTATATATATGTATACATACAATGGGCTATAGAGGAACCCTTCACAGTCTGCACTCCTTATCCCATAGGTAACCCTTCCACCTCTGACATACTGACATCCCACACATGTCAGGAGTGCAGAGACCTCCAGGGTAATACCAGTGACCTTCCATCATAATAATAATACCGGACTGGTAACCCCTTCACAGCCACAGCACTGTCACTTCATTGTAATGAACCCTTTCCAGCTGATATAATGTAACCTCATAGGATGGATTCACCCACAGCCCCAGACAATGTATAACATTAGTGACCTTCCATAACACATACCATACATTTAACCCCTTCAGGGCCACAGGATTGTCACCTAAGGCTATTAATCCTTCAAAGGCCTCAGCTGATCTGTTGTAACCTAATAGTATTATTGATCACCTTAGACACCCATAAACAATCAATAATAGAATGCTAGAGTGCATCCCTAACCCTGCCCTGTAACCTGATGCTGGTAAACCTTGACCAGCCACAACTGGCACCTCTGAGCAAGCGGTACTGTCCACCGCCACCTCGGTACTGTCCACCCCCACCTCGGTACTGTCCACCCCCACCTCGGTACTGTCCACCCCCACCTCGGTACTGTCCACCCCCACCTCGGTACTGTCCACCGCCACATGGGTACTGTCCACCGCCACATGGGTACTGTCCACCCCCACCTCGGTACTGTCTACTGCCACATGGGTACTGTCCACCCCCACCTCGGTACTGTCTATCGCCACATGAGTACTGTCCACCCCCACCTCGGTACTGTCTACCGCCACATGGGTACTGTCCACCCCCACCTCGGTACTGTCTACCGCCACATGGGTACTGTCCGCCGCCACCTCGGTACTGTCTACTGCCACATGAGTACTGTCCACCCCCACCTCGGTACTGTCTACTGCCACATGAGTACTGTCCACCCCCACCTCGGTACTGTCTACCGCCACATGGGTACTGTCCGCCGCCACCTCGGTACTGTCTACCGCCACATGAGTACTGTCCACCCCCACATCGGTACTGTCCACCCCCACCTGGGTACTGTCCACCGCCACATGGGTACTGTCCACCCCCACATGGGTACTGTCCACCGCCACATGGGTACTGTCCACCGCCACATGGGTACTGTCCACCGCCACATGGGTACTGTCCACCCCCACCTCGGTACTGTCTACTGCCACATGGGTACTGTCCACCCCCACATCGGTACTGTCCACCGCCACATGAGTACTGTCCACCCCCACATCGGTACTGTCCACCGCCACATGGGTACTGTCCACACCCACCTCGGTACTGTCTACCGCCACATGGGTACTGTCCGCCGCCACCTCGGTACTGTCTACTGCCACATGAGTACTGTCCACCCCCACCTCGGTACTGTCTACTGCCACATGAGTACTGTCCACCCCCACCTCGGTACTGTCTACCGCCACATGGGTACTGTCCGCCGCCACCTCGGTACTGTCTACTGCCACATGAGTACTGTCCACCCCCACCTCGGTACTGTCCACCCCCACATGGGTACTGTCCACCGCCACATGGGTACTGTCCACCCCCACCTCGGTATTGTCCACCGCCACATGGGTACTGTCCACCGCCACATGGGTACTGTCCACCGCCACATGGGTACTGTCCACCCCCACATGGGTACTGTCCACCGCCACATGGGTACTGTCCACCCCCACCTCGGTACTGTCCACCGCCACATGGGTACTGTCCACCCCCACCTCGGTACTGTCTACTGCCACATGGGTACTGTCCACCCCCACCTCGGTACTGTCTATCGCCACATGAGTACTGTCCACCCCCACCTCGGTACTGTCTACCGCCACATGGGTACTGTCCACCCCCACCTCGGTACTGTCTACTGCCACATGAGTACTGTCCACCCCCACCTCGGTACTGTCTACCGCCACATGGGTACTGTCCGCCGCCACCTCGGTACTGTCTACTGCCACATGAGTACTGTCCACCCCCACCTCGGTACTGTCTATCGCCACATGAGTACTGTCCACCCCCACCTGGGTACTGTCCGCCCCCACCTGGGTACTGTCCGCCCCCACCTGGGTACTGTCCGCCGCCACCTGGGTACTGTCCACCGCCACCTTGGCACTGTTGATGTGATGCTAGCTACACACATAGCACTATTTCATCAATTTAAACCACGTTCAATTGGCATTTGATTTTATTTTTTATTTTTGAAAGATCGGAGAGGGATGAGAACACCTGTCAGGTTTTGTTATTGTCTGTACCCTTGTTAGGGAGATTCACCTCATTTACAGCAGTTCTAAACTCTGTTATGTCCCTAATCAGCTGATGTCACGTTTTTGGCCTCTTGATTGGCTGTTGGGGGGGGGGGGGGATAACATGATCCCAGGCATGTGCACAGGAGTCAGTCATTCTGACACGGCCGCAGTAAGCGTAACATTTTTATCAGGCAGGTAAATGTGTCTTATTACAGAAGAGAGTTGGCATATGGCGTCTGCAATAAGGAGCTGCCTGCTCACAGTATTTTTTTTTTGTAGGTTTAGTTTCACTTTAAAGTGGTTGTAAACCTTTACATATACCCAGTGAAGTGACTGGCCTCAAGTGATGCACAGAGATGAAACAAATCTCCCTACATAAGTTGTACTTGTTTATCTGTAGTCTTCTGTTCTCTACATCAATTCAAAGTACGGAATTAATGAAGCTTGTTTGAACTGTTAGAAAAAAGGGGACAGGAAGCTAAAATGACACACTGCAGAGCTCAGTGAGGAGAGCTCTGAGAGCTTATTGGAGGGAAGGTCCCCCCCCCTCACACAAGGACAGAGCTGAGGCTGACAGTCACAGGCTGTGTGGTGGAGATGCCTTCCCTGTCACCTTTTTTCTCTTGGTGTCAGAAAGGACTCATGCAGGTAGCAATGAAGCTGCAGACAGAAATGACACTTGGTACACACTATAGAGGTTTACAACCACTTTTTTTCAGTTACCAGTCAGTTTTGGATCCAGTTGGAGAAGACAGATGAAAACAAACATTCTATTAATAACATTTGAGGAGCCCCACACATTTTAAACCTTAAAGAGGAGTTCCAGTCTGTGAAAGAATTTTTTTTTTTTTTATAAAAAAAACTGTTTGAAAAAGGCCTGAAAACTCCAAATGCATTCTAATTTGATCCAGCTGAATGGATGGAACAATTGGATTTGTGTGTACAATATGTTAGGGCTCTTTCACACGGGGCGGATCAGTGCAGATCCGCCCCGTGGATAGCCGCTTGCTCAGCGGGGATTGCCGGAGCGATCTCCGCTGAGCAGGAAGATGACGCTCTGCCCTATGGGAGATCGGGTGACGACGGACCGTAGAGTCCGTCGTCACCCGATCCGCTCTGCAGACGGATGAAAAAATTGGGTTTTCCTCCGTCTGCAGAAACGGAGCATAGCGGGCACGGACGAGAGCGGGTGTCAGCGGATGCTCATCCGCTGACACCCGCTATCCCATAGGGATACCTGTATGTCCGTTTTTCATCCGAAAACGGATGGATGAAAAACGGACATACGGTCCGTCCGTGTGAAAGAGCCAGTTTAAAAGGAACACTAATCATTAGTAATTAGTAAAGATCATGATGATAGCTGACATGACTGCGGTCGTCTGATAACCATTTGACAACTGACATTCAGTTATTGGCATTCACTGGACCAAACCTACAGACCATAATAATAATGCTGTACTGGACTTTACTGCAGACCATTCACTGGCCCGTCCCCTCCTCACCACCCTTCCCTTATCCAAAGCAGGTTTTACTGCTTCCTTTATCACTCTTCAGGCCTGCTGTCTATAAAAATAGACAACTCAGGAGAAAAAAGTGTCGACCCTCCCATAGACTGTGTGTATGCAACCGATTGTGCCCATAGCATGGAACTCCCATGGCTAGGGTATTCATGTTGGCAGCCTGTGCCTATGGTATGTCGCCCTCTTTAGTCAATGCATTCATGCTGGCAGCCTTTGCCCCTGGCATGTCACCCCCATGGCTACAATATTTATGCTGGCAGCTTGTGCCCATATCATGTTACTCCCATAGATAGTATATATGCTTGTACCTATAGCATGTAGCTTACTGGGGGAATTAATACTGGCAGCCTGTGCTTATGGCATATAGCTTCCATAGCCAGGGCTTTCATGCTGGCAGCCTGTGCCCGTAGTTAGTTTTTTTTTTGCTGGCAGCCTGTTCTTGTAAATAGGCTATTCATGTTGGAAGCCTGTGTCCGTAGGTAGGCTATTCATGTTGGCAGCCTGTGTCCGTAGGTAGGCTATTCATGTTGGCAGCCTGTGTCCGTAGGTAGGCAATTCATGTTGGCAGCCTGTGTCCGTAGGTAGGCTATTCATGCTGGCAGCCTGTGCCCGTAGGTAGGGTTTTCATGCTGGGAGCCTGTGCTTGTAAATAGGCTATTCATGTTGGCAGCCTGTGTCCATAGGTAGGCTATTCATGTTGGCAGCCTGTGTTTATGGGTAGGCTATTCATGTTGGCAGCCTGTGTTTATGGGTAGGCTATTCATGTTGGCAGCCTGTGTCCGTAGGTAGGCTATTCATGTTGGCAGCCTGTGTCCGTAGGTAGGCTATTCATGTTGGCAGCCTGTGTCCGTAGGTAGGGTATTCATGTTGGCAGCCTGTGTCCATAGGTAGGGTATTCATGCTGGCAGCCTGTGCCCATAGGTAGGGTATTAATGCTGGCAGCCTGTGCCCGTAGGTAGGGTATTCATGCTGACAGCTTTTGACATGCCAAATCGCATCAATGTGAACTTATGCCCCGTACACACGGTCGGATTTTCCGACGGAAAATGTCCTATCGGACAACGTTGTCGGAAATTCCGACCGTGTGTAGGCTCCATCGGACTTTTTCCGTCGGACAAAGTCCTACCAGACTTTTTCCGATCGTGTGTAGCGAATTCCAACGGACAAAGTGCCACGCATGCTCAGATCACATTACAAGACCAAAGCTATTGGCTACTAGCCTCTACGTAGTCCCGTCGTAGGCAACAAACGTCACCACGTTCAGAATGATCGGATTTTCCGACAACTTCGACCGTGTGTATGCAACACCAGTGTCGGACAAAATCCGTCTGAAAAAATCTGATGGATTTTGTGGTCGGATTTTCCGACCGTGTGTACGGGGCATTAGGCTTAATGGAAGAAAGAACTTCTGTAGACAGGTGTCTTTTATACACATAACGAGTTGTCGTTAGGAACACCTTTTTAAATTGACAGGACTAATCTGTGTACCACATGAGCACATACTGTAGCCAGTCTGTGGGAGCCAGAATTATTGTTGGTTGGTGGGGGATCAAATACTTATTTTACTCACTGAACTGCAACTTGTATCATGTGTTTTTTCTGGATTTTTGGTTGATATTCTGTCTCTATCATTTAAAATACACCTATGATAACAATCAAGTTGAATAAAAATCGATGATTTAAAAAAAAAAATAAAATACAACAAATCAGATTTTTTTATTTAAATCTGATTTTTTTTATTAAATGTATTTTAATAAAATGCTTTTGGAGTAAAAATCTAAAGATAGTTTTCTATTTAAGATACATTAATAATTTAGTTTATTCAGCATGAAATGGAGCTTGGTTATGTAGCATGAGGCTGTATATTTTGCAATATATACATTTTTGGTAAACTTATTCAATGAATCCAAGCTCTGCAAACAGGGATAACATGCACTGCATTGATGCATTCACACAATTTCACAGTAACCCTGAGATAAAAAAAAGTTTAGGAATATACCTTTATCCCATCGTTTTGCAAATCTATGTACACTACAGACTGTATGATTGTTTGAAGAGAAATGCATCTGTACCAGGCTCTAAGTGTGAGGAGGAAGGGCAAGCAGTAAAAATGAAAGTGACACCTTCCAAGCAGCTTATAAACCTTGTGATGTTTCTGCACATATTTTGAAGTGCTTTATTCCTCCCTTGAGGAGCAAAATGGCAGCAGGCCATAAGAGACCCAGCTTTTAAATCTCCTGTACTTATGGATAAAGCAGGTAATATAATGTTATTGTTTTAATTAATATAAGAATTTGAGTAGTTCTCCAACTATGTGTGATTAACCTAAAATCGGTTCCGCTATCGCTGTTTTACTAAACTGACAGTCTATTCTAAATAAGAAACCTTCATTTTGTTTGCAAATATTAAAGATTCTAACTACCAGCAGGAATAAGTCCTTACATTTAAAGTGCACCTGTCATTTCAGATCCATCATGGCAGCGCCTGTTAGCGGGTATCCACTTACCTGCTGCCGCCACGTCCCTCACTTGTTGTGTCACTGCCACATCACCAGCTGTCCCATTAAAGTGAATGGGACTGTCAGTGGGTCGACAGCGGATCAGAGGAGGAGCCGCTGTGGGACAGAGATGACAGTTGCTCTTTTAAATTAAAATTTATGATTTAAATTGAGCCTTTTTACTAGTGATTTAAATCGTGATTTACATCGACTTGATGTAAATCAAATCCACCTTGATAACGACAATTATAGACCATTCATTTCTTTGTAAGTAGGCAAACTTACAAAATCTGCAGGGGATCAAATAATAATTTTCCCCATTGTATACTTTCAGTCTGTGTCCCTGGCATGCAACTTCCATAGATGGGGTATTTATGCTGGCAGCCTGTGCCCATACATAGGGTATTAATGCTGGCAGCCTGTGCCCGTAGCAAGTAGCTTACTTAAGGTATTTATAATGGCAGTCTGGGTCTCTGTGCAACTCTCATAGATGGGGTATTCATGCTGGCAGCCTGTGCCCATACATAGGGTATTCATGCTGGCAGCCTGTGCCCATACATAGGGTATTCATGCTGGCAGCCTGTGCCCATACATAGGGTATTCATGCTGGCAGCCTGTGCCCGTAGCAAGTAGCTTACTTAAGGTATTTATACTGGCAGTCTGGGTCTCTGTGCAACTCTCATAGATGGGGTATTCATGCTGGCAGCCTGTGCCCATACATAGGGTATTCATGCTGGCAGCCTGTGCCCATACATAGGATATTCATGCTGGCATCCTGTGCCCATACATAGGGTATTCATGCTGGCAGCCTGTGCCCATACATAGGGTATTCATGCTGGCAGGCTGTGCCCATACATAGGGTATTCATGCTGGCAGCCTGTGCCCATACATAGGGTATTCATGCTGGCAGCCTGTGCCCATACATAGGGTATTCATGCTGGCAGCCTGTGCCCATACATAGGGTTTTCATGCTGGCAGCCTGTGCCTGTAGCAAGTAGCTTACTTATACTGGCAACCAAAAGAAAAAACTGCGCTGGACAAAGTACTACACTAACCAATAGCTGCAACACCAATGGCGATAATACACAATATATATGTAATATTATTTATATAAATAATATTGGACTTTTACGTTATTGATTATTAATTATTGTTGTCAATCCCATTTATAGCTGAATATTTTGGTATTATATTTTTCAGCGGAATATTTTGTTGTCACTTCATAGTTGTTTTTTGCGAAACACAGTATCACAATATTTAAGTTTATATTTTATTATTTCGTTTTAAAGCGTAACCTTTAATTTTTCCACTTATACTGGAATTCTGTGTCTCTGTGCAACTCTCATAGATGGGGTATTCATGCTGGCAGCCTGTGCCCATAGCATGTAGCTCTCTCCAGAATGTACATAGCTGTAGCCTATTTACACATCATGTGTTCTGACTGTTGCTGTGTCTAGGACATCCCCCAACGTGCCCTTTGAACCCTGAGACTTGCAGAACAGGAAAACCCCTTAGACACATTATGGCTTGTTGTAAGGATGGGGGATGGGAAGGGATGCCTAGAAGGGAGGGCTGTGTGTATATGTGGAGGTCTCTGTTGCCAGGAGTATAGTGTATCCCACCTATGTGTGTGCCTGACATGGTGATATCAATGGTGATTTTTTTATATTTTTTTTTGGTTCATCGAACCTTGTTAAGGGTCCATTGGAAATAGTCTGATTCAACAAACATTAATGTGGGTTAAAATACGCACACATAGACGTGAATGGGAATCAAAAAATCAGCATACCCAAAACATCAAAATATGTTTTGATGTGTAATCGATGTGTACTATTGTACTATTTAAATGTCTCTGTTTTGCCACTTCACCCGTCTTTTGCCGCTAAATGTTCTTCAGTTTGTAATTCGAATAACAAGTGAAAATAGATGGAAATCAGATAGATTAAAGCTGAACTCTGGGATAAGCAAATCTTGTGTAAGTACAAGATCCATGTGTATTTTTACTTGAATCTTGGTGTTCTTTCTGTATTTCTCCCAGATTTGTGCAGTAATCTAATGTAAAACGTTGCCTCTGTTCAGGAGCTTCCTTTAGGCTTCATTCACACCTAAGCGATTTGAATCGCAGGCGGAATCGGCAGGAGTCTGCCTGCAATTACACAATTGCGGCAAAAGGCAGATCAATTTTGACGCAATTGTTGCACGACAAATTGCACAAACAAAATCGTGGGACACGTCGCCCAAAAGAAGTTCTGAAACTTCTTTTGGGTGACATGCGTCCTGCGATTTTGTCGAGATTGTGGAATCGCAGGCAGGATCACTGCGTTTCTGCCCACAATTCAAATCGCCTAGGTGTGAATGAAGCCTTAATAAAGACCCGTCACTGCTGCTCTCTCTCCTTGTGCAGGGTGACTGGTCTTGTCGCCTCCCCCTCCTGTAGTTTTCTTCAGGCAGTCTGTAGTGGGTGGAGCCTGCTGGGTCCCTCCCACAGCTCTGCTCTCTGCACAGGCTATGTATCACACAGTGGTGATTTCACTGCTACTTTTAGAAAGTAATATCTGGGTTTACAAAGACATTTGGTGCACACAAAGTGTATCAATATCCTTTGTGGCTATGGAGGATTATGTTTTTTCTTTGCCTGGAGTTTAGATTTAAAGCAAGGTAAAAATCAAAAACAATAATGCTGCATTATTTTTTATTTTCTAATGCCGCGTACACACGAGCGGATTTTCCGCCGGAAAAATCTTGGATGGTTTTTCTGACGGAAATCCGCTCAAGCTTGGCTTGCATACACACGGTCACACAAAAGTTTGCTGAACTTTCGACCGTCAAGAACGCAGTGATGTACAACACTACGACGAGCCGAGAAAATGAAGTTCAATGCTTCCGAACATGCGTCGAATTGTTTCCGAGCATGTGTAGGAATTTAGCCGTCGGAATTGGTACAGACGATCGGAATTTCCGACCGAAAAATTGAGAACCTGCTCTCAATCATTTGCTGGCTGGAATTCCGCCAGCAAAAGTCCGATGGAGCATACACACGGTCGCATTTTCCGACCAAAAGATCTCATCAGACTTTTGCTGGCGGAATTTCCGATCGCGTGTACGCGGCATTAGCCTTTTTTCTTCTTTATATTTACTTGGTATGTAGCTAGTAACACACTTCCTGTCTTATTATGACAGTGCTCACTCATTGTACTATGGCTGTAGAAGAGCGCTGTTGTCACCCTAGGACAGGAAGTGTGTTAGGACTACACAACACCTTCCCCCTTTTGTCTCCATTAGCCCAGGTTCACGTTAAGGGCAGGTTTGAGATTGTGCGGGTTTAGCTGAACTCGCACAATTTCAAACCGGCAATGTGGCGATTTGACAGACATCTGTGCGGGTTCCTGCACAGATGTCGATTCAAATCGCCCCTGAAGTCGCCAAAAGTAGTACAGGAACTACTTTTGGTAATCGGTGCGGCGCCGCAAAGTTGGCGTCGCACCGGTTCGGACAGTGCTGTTACCAGCAATTTGACATGTCAAATCGCATGTCAAAATGGCCCGATGTGAATGTGGGCTAACACATGGAAAAGAGATGTAGTTCACAGATGATCGCTTGGAAAGCTAATAACTTTTTTTTAGATTTCAGTGCAGAGAAAGTTACAAGGATGTTAAATTTCTCGATAGTTCATTTCAGGGTCCACAGGTATTTTCTGTGCTTGCATATCATACGGTGTGATTCTTATTTGGGGTATCCTGCGCTAGTGATTTATTTATTTATTTCAGGTACTTTTATAGTGCCGTCGCTTTACATATACAGTAAACCCCCCTCCATCGCTGGGGTTAGGTTCCGGACCCACCCGCGAAAAGTGAAAAACCGCGAAATAGAAAGACCCTATTTAAATACACCCTAGGCATGTTTTGTTAATTTTTTAATAGCATTTAAAGGTCTTTAAACACACTTTTATGCAATAGAAACACATTAAAGATAGAGAGAGAGATCAAGAGGATTTTTAAAACACAAAAATATTGTCTTAACTGTACAGTACAGTAAAAAATAGAGTAGATAACTGCGAAAATGGCAAAATATTACCACAATATCAGTATAACAGGTCCTAATTAAAATACCGCGATATACCGGGACCGCAATAACTGAACCGCAATATAGCGGGGGTTTACTGTATATTGTACATTCACATCAGTCCCTGCCCTCAAGGAGTTTACAATCTAAGGTCCCTCTCTTTTAATCTGGAGATCCTGGTTATCTGGGGAATTCATATATCTCTGTATGTCCAAAGTGGTTGGGACCAAAAGGTGTGGAACTGTGGCATTTCATTTTCACACAAGATTCTACACTGGCCCCCGAGTGGGGCCCTGAAATATTCTTTTGGGAGTGGACTTTCATTTTCACACAAGATTGTTTTATATTGGCCCCCTAGTGGAGCCCTATATATCCCTTTCGGGAGTGGACTTTCATCTCTACTATATCATTGTTGGATTTATATTGAATGCCTTTATTTTTCCACTTTATCGGTGGTGATATTATTTTGTATCATTTTATTATAATTATTATTATACAGGATTTATATAGCGCCAATAGTTTTTTTGCAGCGCTTTACGAAGTAAGAGCAGACAGTACAATTACAATACAATTCAATACAGGACTTTATTGTTTGCTTTCACTGCGATTTTTATGGTCCAAGGTTTTGCGCACGCTTTTTGTTTATTTTGTAACACATCTTCGGCCAGACATTTTGATAAATGAGGCTAAATATCATCGAGAACAGCATGATGCCCTTACGTGAAGGTGTTGTCCCTCATTTGGACTACAATCTTAACCACTTGCCCACCAGACCAATTCTGATATTTCTCTCCTACATGTAAAAATCATCATTTTTTTCCTAGAAAATTACATAGAACCCCCAAACATTATATCTGTGTTTTTTTAACATAGACCCTAGAGAATACAATGGCGGTCATTGCAACTTTTTATCTTGCATGGTATTTGCGCAGCAATTTTTCAAACGCGTTTTTTTGGGGGAAAAAAAATGTTTCATGCTTTAAAAAACAAAACAGTAAAGTTAGCCCAATTTTTTTGCATAATGTGAAAGATGAAGTTGCGCCGAGTAAATAGATGCCTAACTTGTCACGCTTCAAAATTGCACACCGTGGAATGGCGCCAAACTTCAGTACTTAAAGATCCCCATAGGTGACGCTTTAAATTTTTTTACTGGTTACATGTTTTGAGTTACAGAAGAGGTCTATGGCGACACCTCACATGTGTGGTTTCAACACCGTTTTCATATGTGGGTGGGACTTACGTATGCGTTCGCTTCTGCGTTGCGAACACCGGGGACAGGGGCACTTAGTACCCGGTAACCAAGCATACGACTCACTTGCCTTTAGTTTTGTTTGACAGCATTGATTCTGGTGCCTGGTGGTTTGAGTTGGGAGTCCTTTGACTTGTGTAAACTCCAACTAGATGCATATGTGCTCAAACTGTTGGCCCTCCAGCTTTTGCGGAACTATGAGGCATTGCACTGACAGTTACAAGCATAACTCCCAAAGGCAGAGGCATGATGAGATTTGTAGTTCTGCAACAGCTGGAGGGCCACAGGTTGAGCGCCCATGATTACTAGAGTAACTTCGAAATATCAAGGAGCATTCTTTCTCCACTCTTGGATGCTATATTTGGTAACGGGGAAGGAAAGGTACAGGCTGCTGGGGAGGACATCATTGAAGCCCTGGAGAGCCCAGGGCATGGCAACAGGTTAACTTTAGGTTTTCTCTATCCAGGTGTGTTCCTGGGCAACAGTTTCAATGTTCCTTGCACCAGATTTTATGATCAGCTGGGCTAAAGGCCCCTGTTTTAGGGCGGATTGCAGGCGCTATTTCTAACGCTATAGCGCCTGCAAAACGCCCTTGGTGTGAAAGGGGTCTTAAAGAACATTTACCTCATGTCACCACAATGCAGTAAATGCAATGCACTTTGTGCAATGCCTAACAGGGGCATTTATTTAAAACGGCATCCCAATGCACATGTATATTGGGTACTAATTGACCTATAACGCAGCACAGAAAAATCTGCATTTCTTGCATTTTTTTTTTGTATGATGTTAAAAAAAAGTCTGTTTTTTCTTCTGTTGCAATGTGTTGGCCACCGTTCTAAATTATTGAACTGTCCTAACGCATGGTGGTTCCATGACTTAATGCACATTAATCTTGCATGTTAATGTAATTAAGCGTGTAGGTGTGATGGCATCCTTCAAGAAAACCTGTACTTAGAGATCTTTTCAGCCTATATAATTCTGTGGGGACAGTTGTAGTTTAAAGGGTTCGCTCATCTTTACCAAAAAAAAACAGCCTATGTAGATAAGGGGTGTCTGTAAAAAACAAAACAAATTGTGCAGCCTAACTAAAGTTGAATAGTGCCCTTGCTAAAGGTGTGTGCTATTTACATACCTCATGAAGCCTGACTGGAAAACTCCCAGGAAGTTGCTAAAGAGGCCCAGTTATTAAAGCCGAGGTTCACACAAAAATTGAACCTCCGCTTTTCGAAACCCTCCCCCCCCCTCCAGTGTCACATTTGGCACCTTTCACGGGGGAGGGGGGTGCAGATACCTGTCTAAGACAGGTATTTGCACCCACTTCCGGGCATAGACTCCCACGGGAGTCTACGCCTCTTCCCCCCCCCCCGCGCTGTCTGCTGGGACACACACGGGTAACAGAAGGTAGCGGGGACCAGTTGGGACATGCAGCGCGACTCGTGCATGCGCAGTAGGGAACCAGGAAGTGAAGCCGCAATGCTTCACTTCCTGATTCCCTCACCGAGGATGGCGGCGGTGGCTGCTGAGAGCCGAGCGATTGATCGGCTTCGGCTGCTGACATCGCTGGACCCTGGGACAGGTAAGTGTCCATTTATTAAAAGTCAGCAGATGCACTATTTGTAGCTGCTGGCTTTTAATATTTTTTTTTTTTTTTTTAGGTGGACTTCCTCTTTAATGTTCACCTTCTTCATCGCAGGAGTGAGCTCTCAAATGCTAAGCATAAGGGAAGAGAGAGGCGCATGCGAGGGGGTTTGAATCTGAGAAAGAGCTCTCCCCTGTGATGGTGAGCAGAAACAGATTTGCCTCTCTTATCAATATCCTGAGAGTTTCCAAGTCAGGCTTCATGAGGTACGTAAATGGCCTACACTTTTACAGTAGCAAGGGCACTTTTACAGTAGCAAGGGCACTTTTAAATTTTAGTCAAAGCTGCACAGTTATTTCTTATCAGCATTTTTTTGGAAAATAGGAACTATGCCTTTAAATATGAAATGCTGTGGACCCACTTTTCCACAATTATTTATTTTCTTTACATCTTAAAGCGACCTCGTAACAGCTGTTAGTGGATGGCAGTTTGGAGTCGTTTTCTCCTGCGTGGAAATGCTCAGGAGAGCCCTTGGATGTAAATGGGCCTTGAATCTGATGCCCAGATTTGCTCTTTGAGCTCAGAGTCAGCATAATTTACCTCTGCATTTTCCTATCATGGGAATTAGGTGTTACTTTCCATTGACGTTACATCATTGGCTTTGCATGTCCTGGCTAAACTTGGCACCATGACGCAGGAGAGACCCGTGACTGGGCCGTAGTGAGTCTGCAGGCTGGCACAGCGATAGTGCTGTGCTAAGTGCATTAAGCCTCAGCATTCAATCAGATCATGGTTATCTGACCCTTGAAGGATACAATCTGATTAGCTGATGTGCCAGTGCCCATTACCTTACTACTGGATACGTCTGGTACTGTCACATGTAGTGATGAGTGAACTGTCCTGTGTTTGGCCTGGACATTGCAAACCCCGAACCACATTGAAGCCTATAGGATCCAAATCTTGTAATAAATTTTTTTGCCAGTTTGCAGCTTTTTTTAAAGCATGAATAGCATGTACCAATGCAATTTTTTTTTTTTTGTATTGGTGTAGTAAAGCAAAAGTCACATTTTGAAAGAAGAAAACGATTGCCGTAAACGATAGTTCCTTCTGTTTGTGAACATAGAGGCTGGCAGCTCCCGGGTGACGTCATTAATCACACATCGTTCTGATCAAATTGCACCAGCAGCATTACTGACCAGTTTACCAAAATCCAGCAGCCAGCCAGGTTGCTGCCATTTGCCATGAGAGTGCAGTGGGAGAGGATCGAGTTGGGGCGTTGTTCATTATGATTGATTTATGGATTTAAATTGCTGGAGGACAACATTGAAAATGCATTTACTCATTCACAAAAAAAAAAATACAATGTAAATAAAAAAAATAACTTCCGTCCTCCTCCCCCCAAAAAAATAAATAAATGTCCCACGGTGTAAACCCACTGTCGATTTATGTCTGCCAGAGATGTAGATCCATTGTTAATCAATACCCAGATGACCCATTAAACAGGAACGTGGTGACCTGAGCATGGTGATCCACCTGCTGTACTCCTGTCACAGCTAACCGTTCCCTGGCACTGCTGGAGAATAAGCAGCAGCACCGAGGAACCTGGCCGCAGTGCATGGAAATGAATGTAATGTTTGTTGTAATAAACCAAGGCACCACTCCTCGCCGCTGTTACACAGGGGACACCAACCAGCACTTTGTGCTTTTTCCTGCAACTTTAAGATGGTGATGGGGTGTTTTTAAAGAAATGGAGGACAGGACAGGTATAAATCACCAGAGCTCACCAAGGCTGTAAGCCATGTTCAGTTCAGCATGGTGCAGCAAGCACTTCCCTTCACCCATGTTTACCATTCTACCTAATAACCTTTTGCTGGGAAGTGGGGACCCGGCCTGGGATGAACTAGTATGCAGGATCTTGATGGTAGCAAAATCCTGTATAAAAGGGGTTTTGTTTAACCACTTGCCTACCAGGCACTTACACCCCTTTCCTGCCCAAGCCATTTTTCAGCTTTCAGCGCTGACGCAGTTTGAATGACAATTGCGCGGTCATGCTACACTGTACCCAAACACATATTTTATAATTTTCTTCAGACAAATAGAGATTTTTTTTAGTGGTATTTAATCACTGTTGGGTTTTTTATTTTTTACAAAAAAAAAAAGCCCAAAAAGTTTGAAAAAACATTTTTTACTTTTTTTCTGTCAGTAAATTTTGTAACTAAGTAATTTTTTGCCTTCACTGATGTGCGCTGATGAGGCGGCACTGTTAGGCTGAACTTGTGGGCACTGATGAGGTGGCACTTATGGGTACTGATGAGGTGGCACTCATGAAGAGGCACTAATATGCCGCACTTATGGGCACTGATAGGCGGCACTGATGGGCACTAATAGGTGGCACTGGTGGGCACTGAATGGTGGCATGGATAGGTGGTACTGATGGGCACTGGGTGGCACTGATGGGCGACACTGGGCATCGATGGGCAGCACTGATAGGCAGCACTGATTGCCAGCACTGACTGGCATCGCTAATGGGCACTGATTGGTGCCACTGGTGGGCACTGATTGCTGTCATTGGTGGGCATTGTATGGTGACACTGTTTTACTATACTGTAATCAGGGCATTGATGATCAGTGCCCTGTTTAAATTTCTGCATGTCCCCCTGCGTGGAAATGCCGCTGATCGGCTCTCCTCGCCACACACTCTGTCAGTGTGAGGCAAGGAGCGCCTATTACCGGCACTTCCTTGTTTACATGTGACCGGCTGTGATTGGACACAGCCTATCACATGGTTAAAGAGACACGGACGTGGCTCTTTACAGAGCCGCCCGAGCGGCCGTTCTGGGAGGCCGTCATATGACATCATCCCAGAATGAGAGCCGCACAGCGGCGGGGCGGGCGGCAACCAGTTAAGCAACGTTTTTTTTTTTTTTTTTTTAATTTTTTTAATAACAAGGTTGGTCTTTATTAAGTAGAAAGTTACAGTACAAGAAATATTACATTAAACAGATTTGTGATAACCAATGTAAGCAAACAAAAAAGGAAACAATTACAGTCTTGGACTTCATAGTATTTTCCCAATAGTACAGTAAATGCACTTGATGTTTTAGAGAAGGACTATAGTCATATTGCTTTTACTCTGACCCCGTGGGGGAAAGGGGGGGGGATAGGGGGGGAGCAGAACCCCCGCCACCCAACTAGCCCAATAGGACTGGTGTTTCCTGTATAACTCTTATCAAGTCCTAGAACTGTTCCAGCCATGGTGTCCAGAGCTTCTCAAACTTTTGAGGACATCCTCTATTTGCGTATGTTATCTTATATAGGGGGAGCACGGCATTAACTGCGGAGTCCCAGGAAGCCACAGTAGGGGGAGAAGATGAGATCCAAGTCCTGAGAATCTCCTTCCTGGCATAGAATGCCAGAAGAGAGATTAGCAACCTCGTATATCTGGGCCTCTGTTCGTCGTCATGAATGCCCAACAACGCCAGCTCGGGCGACATCGGTATATCCAACTGTAATCTGACGTTGATGCACGCAAAGACTGCAGACCAGAACCCCACTATTCTTGGGCATGTCCAAAACATGTGAATAAATGTGCCTTCAGGAGACTGGCATCTGGGACAGTTCGGTGTTCTGTGTGGGTAAATCCTATGTAACCTCTGCGGGGTGTAATGCACCCTGTGCAGGAACTTCGTGTGTATCAGCCTGTCCCTAGAGGAGATCACTACCTTTGCCCCGTCCTCGAAGCATTCTTCCCAAGTCTCCCTGTCTAGACTTGGGATGTCGCTGTGCCATTTGTCCCAGAGGGTGTTCATCTTAGGCGAGTCAACTCCCAGTAGTATAAAGTATAGAGTGGAGAGGGTTTTTTCCAGGGTTTTCTGAGCAAGGGTTTCCTCAACCGAGTCCGACTGTAACACTAGCGCCTCTGGGAATTGGGCCCTAGCTGCGTGCCTCAACTGGAAATATCTAAACAACATATGTCCTGGCAATCCGAACTTCTCTACCAGGGCCTGAAAGGGAAGCAGGGAGCCCGTACTGAATATATCCCGGAGTGTTTTAATTCCATAACTGGCCCAAAGCTGCGGGTCCGGGATGGATTTGAAGTGTTTCAGGGAGGGGTTACCCCACAACGGTGTATGGGGAGACCACTGGTTTCTTACCAGAAATCTCTTCCTAGCTACTGCCCAGACCCTCAGGGTCACCTTCGTGACGTCCGGAAGAGAGGGATAGGCGGCTGTCCCTCTGTGCACCAGGTCGCCCAGTTCTATCATAGATCCCAGCACAGCCGCTTCAAGACGAGTGGCAGCGTTCGAGTCTGACTGTTCAAACCACCACCTCACCGTGACTAGCATTGCTGCCCAGTAATAGGTCATAAAGTTTGGAAGGGCCAGACCTCCACATCGCACCGGTAGTTGGAGCGTAGACCTAGCCAGCCTAGGGGAAGCCCCCCTCCATAGAAAAGAGCCGATGAACCCCTCAAGCTCTTTAAAGAAGAGCCCGGGGAGCCACACCGGACTATTCCTGAAAATATAGTTAAACTTAGGAAGGTATAGCATTTTGATAACATTAATCCGGCCCAGCAGATTCAGGGGGAGGTCCCTCCACCTGGCACAGTGTTCCTTAAGCTTTGTGACAATGGGCTGGAGGTTCAGGCGATTAAAGGCCCGGACGTCCCTGGATACCACGATCCCCAAGTACTTAAATTCCTCCACCCACTGTAAGGGAGAGGAGATATCCCCCGACCTGGGCCGGGGGTCAAGTGGGAACAGCAGGGACTTAGACCAGTTAAGCAATGTTTACATGCGTACATCGTACATTGCCCTGTTGCTAGGGTGCAGGCATTGTCTCAAGGAAGCTGTCTAGTGTCCTTGTTGCTAGGATGCAGGCAACTGTTGCAGTCTAGTGTCCTATGTTGCTAGGATGCTGATGGCTATTATCATCTAGGATGCAGGTGGCTTCTGAATGAAGCTGCCAAAAGTCTTTCTGTTGCTTGGACAAAGGCGGTTGTTGTACTCCAAAAGTGTACATTTACGCTGTACGCATGAAAATGTCAACATGCACACAGTGTAATCTATGAACCATGCTCAGAATACAGACAACTTTTTAAGGAAGCTGCCTAGTATGCTAGGATTCACACACAGTAATCCATGGTAATTGCTCAGGACCTTACATGCAGATATGTCTATATGTATGTGTATGTGTGTGTGTGTGTGCATATATATATATATATATATATATATATATATATATATATGGACCTAAACCCAGCAAAAGTGTACTGATTTTTACGCAGCTGTGTGCGAAAAATAAAACTATATCATATAGCTCCTAAATTCACATGCAATTGTAAGGCATCCCCAAAATGTAAAGGATTTGTTTATTTTTACTGTTTAACCACTTCCCACCCGGCCAATGCATATAAACGGCCAGGTGGGCGCTCTCCTTCTGAGTGGACATTCAGGAAGTCCCTCAGAAGGAGCGGAATCGCCCGTGCACGTTCCCGTGCAGCGGCACGATCCCGATGCGCTCATGTCACCCGGACACGGCGCATTTTAGATCGGCAGGAGGGCTCTGTGATTGGCCCTCCTGATCACATGACGGCCCTGTCCAATCACGGCCGTCATGTGATGTAAACAAACAGCCGGTTGCTAGGCGATCGGCTCTCCTCTCCTCACACGGAAGTTGTCGCCTAGGAGAGCGGATCGCTGCAGCCGGCTGGTGATCAGTGAGTATGAGCTGTTTTTTTACAGCTTTTTACTCACTGGTCACCAGTGTAGTGTCATCACAGTAAAACACACAAGTAAACACACAAAGTAAACACACACACGTCTCCAAAACACATGTCACCACATCTTTTAAAATAGAATAAAGAAAATATATTTTTTTTTTTCAAAATTTCCGCTCTTTTTTCGCTTATATCGCAAAAAATAAAAAAACTGAGTCGTGAATAAATACAATCAAAAGAAAGCTCTATTTGTGCGAGCAAAATTATAAAAATTTCATTTGGGTACAGCACTGCAGGACCGCGCAATTCTTATTGAAAGTGCGAGAGCGCTGAAAGCTGAAAATTGGTCTGGGGAGGAAGGGGGGAAAGTGCCGAGTATTGATGTGGTTAAGCCACATAAGTAAGACTCATGCCCCGCTGAATGGTAGTTTTGAAAAATCTTTTTTTTTTTTTTGCAGTGATCCATGTGGTGCCCAGTTACTCATGTCCCTTTAAAAAAAAAAAAAAAAAAAAAATATATATATAATAAAAATAACAAGATTTGGCTTCCATAGAGTTCAGTGTGTTTCAGGGTTTGTGAGCTTCCTGCCGAGTTCATAAAATTTCCACCATACCAAACTTTGCTAGGTTCATTTACAAATAGTATGAATGAATGCAGGCTGCGTTAATTTGTGTCTTTAAAATCAGGAGTTTTACCTTTTAAGGAATAATTCTGGGATATGCCAACAACAGATTGTTTGGTGTTAACATACACTGAGCCAAAAAATCGCCACAATAAAACAATAAACCAGTCAAAAAGTGTTTGCACAGAATACTGGTGATCGGGCACAGCAGCACACGCCTGTAATACAAAGCTCCTGTCTCTGCTGGGTCATACCAGGTCATGAAGTTTGGTTCAGCTGAGACTTGCACAGTGTGGTACCTCCCTACCTAATAAGTAGGTGATATTTTTGGTTGTGGCAGCAGAGCAAAAAGTGCTGGAAAACAACAGGTCTCGGGACGACGTGTTTTATTGAAAAAAAAAAAAAAAAAGAAAACCAAACAATAGAAGTAATGAAACATATTTGAATTGTATTGCAGATTTAATAGAGATGTTTTGCAGTGGCGTATTGCAGGGTCCTCAGACTCCAGTCTTCTTTTGAAGGTTTGCGTAGCCTGTAATTAAAGGTCATTTCACAGGCCATCTTCTCTTATGGTAAATTAAATGGCGCCCTTCTCGTTCCGTATTTGAGGATAAGTGGTGTGCCTCTTAAAGTGACAATTGTATGGTCATTTATGTGCACAAAATGGTTGTTACAAGAGATGCAAGCCCTAACGAAATGACATTTAGCTTGTCAAAGCACTGTGTATATAAACAGTTGCCAGTTTGTTTAACCCCTTCCCTTTCGTCCCAGGATCCCTTTAAAAGATTCCCCTGTGACCACAGTGGTCACATGATCAGTAGCCGAACCCGCCAGCTACCAATTGTTGGCAGGGACCGAGAGCTGTATGTGTCTGTCAGTCTGGTCTGTGAGACCGTTCTCAGCACTGGCCGCCCAGTGATGCATATGTGCGGCATGTGGGCGTTAAAGCCCACCCTTTTGCCCTCATGGATGTATGTTATATGTGCATTCTCTGAATTAAGGTAAAACAAAACTTCCACACCTGACTCCTGTATCGATCCAGCACTGTACCTAGCTGCCGCCCTTCTCTCCTCTCTCCCTGCCCTCACCAGCTTGGCTAATAGCAGGATCCATTTTCTCTTACTGCTGTCAATCATATCCAGTGAGGAGGGAGCTTTAGGGCGGGGCTGAGTCACACTATGTGTGTCTATGGACACAGCCCAGCTTAGGAGTGAGCCCACACGTCCGCTTTAAGGATATTTGGCGGATCTCCGCTTTAAGGAAATTACCCAGAAAGCATTGCTCCTCCCATCCTACATTGCCATGCGTGAACAATTTGCCGACTACTTTCTATCTCCATCAGGAGAAGTTCCATGACAGTACCAATATATATATAAATAATGCAGTGCAAGTTTAAATTAATTAATTAATTTGGTTATTTCATTGTATTTTGATAGCATAAAAAGACACAAAAGCACATGATATGTTTAAAACAGTTTTAGTTTTATTATTCTGCATAATTTAAAATAAAGTTTTTTTCACTCTGTTTTTTTATTTGTCAAAGTATGAACTTTGAATTATTTCTTCAAAATGGATCTTAACTGATCGGACGTTGATGGACATTGTCAGTTACCGTAATATCCGTTTTGATGGATCTGGACGTAGCCTTGTACGTTAAAAAAAACGGATAAAAACGTAAGCGGATGGTAACGGATGGTCATCCGTTTGCCCATAGAAATACGGATAGATGGTCCATCCGTGTGAAAGGGGCCTAATTATGCAAAAAAAAAAAAAAAAACCTGAAGTTCAAAGTGACACTTAGCAGTTATCCTTATTCTACATAGAGAATTCATACCCATTCCTGTAATTCATTTTTTTTTTTTGTTTTTTCTGCTCCCTTGCAACATCGTCTGTGAGCTCCTGAATCTTTAATTTTCCCCCTCACTAGTGTATTTTTTAAATGAGCAGTGCATGTTAGTTGTGGTCATGTGCACTGCTTTCTGCACACTACATCAGGGCTCAACAATCCCCGGGAGCCAGGGCGCCATGGCGACTAGAATTAGTGACCTGGCGCCGGGGCAGCACATCTGGGGTATCCTGTCTCCGTGCGGACCCCCACGCGATTGCGTCGCGCCACGACGGCCGGTAATGGAGGCCGCGGCTTTGCGGCATTCTGCAAGCCTATACTTCCTTCTAAGATCTTGGCGCCATCTAGTGGTGGCCGTTGGTATGACATCCAGCAATGCTAATGGAGCCCTGCCTGCTGTAAAAAATTAACCAATCTTAAGTTTACACAGGCGACTAGAACCAAACACACACATATATATATATTTTAATATGTGTATGTATGCTTTGGTTCTAGTCGTCTTTCTGTGTAAATTTTAATATAGCTTTTTTTCAATATAAAAATTAACCATTGTCAGTCGTTATTGATCGGCTTTTTTTTCTCCTCGTGCTGTCAGGGCGAGGAAAAAAAATAGCCGATTACCGGCTGTGTTGACATCACGTGATCAGCTGTCATTGGCTGACAGCTGATCACGTGGTAAGGGGTAGGGATCGACCCCTTACTCGGATCGGTGATCCAGCGAGTCTCACAGACTCGCTGATCACAGAGCAGGGGGCGCGCAGGCCACTCGTACAGGGGACAACGTCATAGGACGTCGTCCCGGCAAAGCAGAACGACAGCTACAGCGCGGATCTCAAGAAGTTAAAAATAAAAACCTGGCTCCTAACTTTTTTAGCTGGCTCCTAGATTCCAAGCAAATTTGTCAAGCCCTGCACTACATAGCCCATAGTCTATCTCGGGAGCGAACAAGAGAGAGTAGCTCTGTTCCTACATACAGTGGGTTGGTGGGTGGGGCCTTAGACCTATGTAAGCTCTGACTAGACTGGGATCTTTTCTGAGCTTATACAAGGCGTCTCCTCACTTGCAGTGGGGCAGAACATTTTAAATATGAGCTGATGAGAAAAATATGTAAAGTATCTCACAAAAGTGAGTACACCCCTCACATTTTTTGTAAATAATATTCTGTGCCACATGGTCGCTTGCCGGCGATGTGGGTTACTTTTGGTCTCCCCCCAATACGGATGTCCTGGATGGTTTTAAGATTCTGAGTTAGTTACGAAGCTAACAAGCCCTGAAGAAGTGGATATATTGACCGCCAAACATGTTGGCTACTTCAATGTAACATCTGTTTGATATGCTGTATATACACTATTGTTTTTATACGTAGGGGTGTGTGTGTTTGCCCCCCACTGTTTTATGTTTATATGTCTTTTTTTATTATCTAATAAATATTGCAAATATGTATCTTTAATTGTCTGGAGGAGACCATTTAACGCCCAGATCCATTACAAATTCCCTTTTCCCACTTTCTTAAACTTCCTATTGCGTATTTCATCCCGATGGTATGTGGACAGCAAAACATTATTTGACAGGTTTAACCCTTTCATGTTTCATCCAAATCTCCAAAAAAAAAATTCTGGCTTAACATACACTTTAAGTAAACAATATTATCATCAGCGCTGCAGCATGGTAACTTTTCCCTATTGGACACAATCTATATCTGGTGATCTTTGAACATACAAGGTGTGACTTATTCTAATCGCTGCATGTCATATCTAGCTGAATCACGAGGCCAGACAGGGCATGATTAACCTATTTTAACTAAGCCAGCTCCCTACTGCGTCTTGCCTCATACATTCACAGGCGTTTTCTGGGGAAATGTTAGCCCGTTTGTTTGTTTTTGGCCAGGAATGACATTGAAGAATTCCCGTAAAAGATGAGAGTGTAACAGACCTAATTTAGCAGTTTTTCCCCACACATCTGACGCTTTAAATGTTGTAACTGTTGAGTCATTAAGAAGATCTCAGCAGTTATAAGGGAACCTCATTTTTTTTTTATAAGAGTCACAAATTAGTACAGTACTGTATTCATTGTTAAATGCATTTTTTTTTTTTTTTATAAATACTCATACCTGACATTAACCTGGTATTAGCCTTTTGGCGTTTCTGTACAGCAGAGCTCAAACTAGGAGAGGAAGAAGCAGCACAAGGAGCCAATCAGTTCACATGCTGTCAAGCAGCATGCTGATCGGAAGAAGAGATGATACCTGTGCTGCTTCTCCTTCACTGTGGTCCAGTCACAGGCTGGGAACTGGTCCATGACAGCTTTAAATTGGCATTGAAAGTACATAAGATGCAATGATATCATAAATCAGAGAAATAAAGGGAGTATTTCATCATCTTCCTCACCATAACCCAAAAAAAAAAAAATTTAGGAAACAGCAAAGTGATATTTAAGTGGGAAATCAATCAAAATAGATATCGCATGTGACCCGACTGGATGCCCCTGCCCAACGGTGCCTCCTGCCCTCGAAACTCTTCCAGCAGACCGATGGCTAATACCAGCCCTTTATCCCTAGCATCATACACAGACAAGATGTTGAGGTAAAACCAAAGGAATACGTTTATACAACAGAAATGTGGGTTTTTATACACTTCAAAAAGCACCAAGTGAAAAATAAAAACAAATATTACACATTGGGGTAAACATCCTACAATGGTTGGGTAACGAGTCAAAGTTGACACAAGACTAATCACATCATATAGGAACCTCCAGGAGGATCAGCAAACAGGGAGGAACAATATGGGGCTCAATTAACAAGGGGAATTCACACCTAGGAGGCACACAATGGGAGAAAGACACTTAACACATTAATAAACAAATTACATTTACAGTGGGGAAAATTATTATTCGAGCCCCTGCAAATTTTGTACGTTTGCCCACTTGCAAAGAAATGAAGGGTCTATCATTTTTATCATAGGTGTATTTTAAATGGTAGAGACAGAATATCAACCCAAAAAAAAACCACATGATACAAATTAGGGGTCAAACTATATTGTTTTTTCAGCTGCCTTTCAGGCTGATAGCCGATATCAGGTGCCGATATTTTGTAGATTTAAAGTTTTTTTTTATTTTTACACTGTCCTTTGAAGAAAAAAAAATGTTAGTCCTGTTAGGAGCTGACCTGAGGTTAGTAAGTTGCTCGGGTGACCAGATGTTTTGTTAGTTTTATGCTTTATGTTATGTTCTTTATTCTGGAATTGCTTTACAAAGCCCTCCCTGAACTGAAAATATATTTCTTTGCTGCTTTGCTAAATGGAAGTGCTGGACAAACCTGCCTGGACCATTGCTGCGTGTGTCTATCTCATGCATGGTGTACCAACCACCACAACTACCAGTCCTGTCCCCTTTATGCACTGTACACATGACCGGTTTTCCCGTCGGAATAAACTCTGAAGGTTTTTCCGACGGAATTCCACTCAAGCTGTCTTGCATACACACGGTCACACCAAATTCCGTCCGTCAAGAACGCAGTGACGTACAACACGTATGACGGCACTATAAAAAGGAAGTTCAATAGCCACTGCGTTTGAACAGCATACAGACGAGCGTTCTTTTCAGCTACAATTTTTTTTCTGTCAGACAAATTTACAACATGTTCTCTATCTAATGCCGCGTACACACGTGCAGACTTTTGCCGGCGGACTTAGTCCAGCGGACAATCCCGCCGGACTTTCCAGCTGGGTCCGCTGGACTTCCGAGCGTGTGGACTTGCCCACACACGCACGGACTTCTCCAGCGGATAATCCGCCGGCCAAAAGTCTGCGGGACTTTTGAAAATGAACGGACTTGCCCACACACGGAGCAGTCCGTTCATTTAGAACGTAACTTCAGGTTACGTAGCTAGCGTAGGAAGTAAATGCCGGCGCGCTAGCTCCGTCACCTGTCATGGATTTAAAGGGAATCCCCACGCCGAAAAACGGCGTGGGGGTCCCCCCCCAAATCCATGTCAGACCCTTATCCGAGCACGCAGCCTGGCAGGCCAGGAAAGGGGTGGGGACGAACGAGCGCCCCCCCCTCCTGAGCCGTACCAGGCCGCGTGCCCTCAACATGGGGGGTGCCCTGGGGAAAGGGGGGCCGTGCGGCCCCCCCACCCCAAAGCACCTTGTCCCCATGCTGATGAGGACAAGGGCCTCTTCCCGACAACCCTGGCCGTTGGTTGTCGGGGTCTGCGGGCTGGGGCTTATCGGCATCTGGGAGCCCCCTTTAATAAGGGGGCCCCCAGATACCGCCCCCCACCCTATGTGAATGAGTATGGGGTACGATGTACCCCTACCCATTAACCTAAGGTGTAAAATGTAAAGTACAAAAACACACACACTTTTGAAAAAATATTTTATTGCACTGCTCCGGGGGTCTTCTTCCGTCTTGGGGGTCTTCTCGCCGGACTCCTCCGCTCTCTTCTGCTCTTTTACCTAGCTCTTTCACGAGCGGAGGAGTCCGGCTACCTTCTTCGTCGTCGCCGCCGTCGTCTGGGGGTCTTGATCCGCCTTCGGGGGTCTTCCGGGGGTCTCTTCTGTTCTTGCGGCGGTCGTCGTCTTCTTCCGCGCCGCCGGCGCCGCCTTCTTCTTCTTGTCCTTCTTCTTCTTCCGATGTTGACCCGACGCTCTCTCTGCCCGGAATGCCTGTGCCGCGCTGCGCTGGGACTTATATAGGGACATGGGGACAGGGTCACATGCTCATGTCACATGGTGACCCCGCCCCCTTGTGTTGTCACAGTCCCGCGGGATTGTCCCTTCGTGTGTACGCGGCCTTAGTCTGTCTGAATATACGATGAAAAGCTCCCATCTGACTTTTTCTGTCGGAATGTCCGACCGTGTGTACATGGCATTACAGAAATGGTTTTCCGAAATGACACTGGTTTTATGTTATGTTGTCTGTTTAGATGCCAAGTTGAGTTGAAAAAAGACACATTTGCTGAATTCAGACATGTTCTAAAATTGTACTAGGGGTTCTTAAAGCAGTAGTAAACCGCAGCAGTTTAAAAAAAAAAAAACACCTGTAAGGCAATTGCATAATTTGAACCGACCCCTCCAGCTGCGCGCTGTCACCGCTGAGAGGGCTGACATCTTCCCCGCTCTTTCCTTTGGGTTCGCCGGCGCCGCGATGACGTTGCTCCCTTGGTTCCGACACAAAGCTCTGAAGGTCCGGCACGGTATGCCAAACCTTAAGAGTGCATGCGCCGGAGATGTCCCCGGCAGCAAATCTCCTAAACGGTGCACGTTTAGGAGATATTCATTTTATCTAAAGGTATTATAGGCTTGCCTTCAGGTAAAAATCACAAAGCAGGCTTTACAACCGTTTTAAAGAATACGTATAATCAAAACTTTTTTTTTTTTTTTTTGGATGGAGTAGGGAAAAGTTCAAATCCATGTCCGTTTGTTTTTCATTGTCCATTTGGGTAAATTTCCCTTAATTTCTTGTCATGGAGAGAGAACAGAAAGTGAAAGTAAATCTCTACAAAGTTATGGGAATTTCCCCCTTATAGACAGTTGTCCCCAGAACAAGTGTCCCCATTTGAATGTTTCCCCTCTATTCCTGTTCTGGGGACAACTAAAAGGTTGTATTTCCTATTTCGTTGACAACAGTCAACGGGACAAATAGAGGGGTTGAGGCTGGGTTCACACTGAAGACGGCTGCGGCTCGCAACAGGGGTCCGGTGCGTCCCTGTTCTCCATTTCAGGGAAAAATCGGGGTCGAATTTTTGACTGAATTTGGCCCTGAAACTGAGCCAAAGATGCACAGTACTCCATAGAGAGCTGATCACAATCTCCTGTCATGCGAATTGGATGCAGTATAACAAGCACAGTGTACACACAGTCACAGGTATGAGAAAACAGTATAGCGACTGTGAACAATGGCAAAGTCACAATCTGCTATGGAAGTCATGTAAGGCTCAAATATGTGTTTGTTTCTAAGCAGTATGGTCAGACAGGTTTCCTTCCCTGTATGCTCCTAGAAAGGAGGCGGATATGTGATTGACAGCTCTGGTCTGTGGCAGCAGGGACCGCTCTGGAGGCCAGCGCTGCCATTCACAATAAAAAAATTGCACAGTCTGCAGCAAGGTGTGTCTATCGGCAACTGCTTTCACACATACACAACATGGCTGATGGATGACATCGCACTGCAGCATGGTGTGAGCTTTCAGTTATGAATAAGCGATCATCGCTGTCAAACACAAGGATTTGCCCAACATCACTGATTGCTCATTCATAAAAGTGAACGGTGCTGCAGCGCTGCGTGATCCATTGCCTGGGCTATGTATGTGTAAATGCAGCCACTTCTATATACACAGAGCCCCAGTGCTGAGTCATCTGTCACTATGATCAATGAACAATCAGCGCTGCTTATTCATTCATAATAGTAACAGATCACACATTGCTGCAGCTTTGTGTAATGTATTTTGGGCTGCTTTTACATTACATCAAACAGGGCACTGGCACATAGTTTACACAGAGCCAAAGCTCTGAGTGCTCTATTACCATTATGAATGAACAAGCAGCACTGATCATTCATTATAGTGACAGATCACTCAGCTTAAAGGAGGGCGGGGCTCTGTGATGGCTGTACCATCCCCCACAGGAACACGCATAATTTGGGCTTTGAAAGGGGGTAGCGCTACAACCAGCATTAAGAGGTGTGTTTAGGGGACAGTGGGGCTGCTATTCAGCATGAGTCCAAGTGCTATATTCACTTTGTTCCCTGGGGAGTTAAATAAAGTTTTAAAAAATAAACGATAGGTCTACCTTAAAGTGTATGCAAACCCTCACACATACCCAGTAAAATGAACAGCCTCAGATGATACACAGAGATGAAACCAATCTCCCTACATAAGTTTTACACCTATATCTGCTGTCTTCACATTTATATACTGTTTAGTAAGTGAACATCCTGTTAGAATTTTCACTTCCTTATTCCCCTATAAGAGTGGATTATTGCTAGACACTGAGACAGCTGATTGGAGGAAAGGCACACCCCCCTCCCCACACATGCAGAGTTTGCCTCTGAATTGTGTAGCAGTCTGCTAATCTATTTATAGCAACCTCCACCTACACACAGGTCTATCTCCGGTATTCTATCGAAAAATGCCCTCCATCTAAAAATGCCCCCGATGGGTCTGCGCATGCGCAGTACCAAACGTCACTCCAGCTGATATGTTGACCAGTTGGTGTGATGTCAACGTGGCGCATGCACAGATCGTCTGAGGCATTATACAACGCTATGCAGACAGCGGGGGAACGTAGTTGCCAGATTGAGCCTCTCTGTTGCGGGTAGGGTTGTGGGTGTGTTGCAACACGCCCTTAGACACAGGCAAAACCCGCCGTTCAACACACCAAACCCACTCTGCAACACAGACAAAAAACCCACCCTTCAGCACACAGAAAACCTGCCCCGCAACAGCGAGGCAGCATCTGACAAGTACATTCTCCCTCCGCTGTTTGCATAGCTTTGAATACTGGCCATTGAATATTGTCTCCCATTGAAAAATGCCTCAGACGATCTGCGCATGCGCTGTGTTGACAAAACTCCAGCTGGTCAACATATCAGCTGGAGTGACGTTTGGTACTGGGCATGCGCAGATCCAATGGGGGCATTTTTCAACAGAGGGCATTTCTCAATGGAACACTGGGCCTTGGAGAGCTTGTCAAAAGTTAATAGGTGGATAACAGAGGAACAAAGCAGGACAAAGCTACAAGACTAATGGCCTGTACACACGATCTGAAAATCGTACAAAAAATACCACTTACGAAGTGATTGTACAATAATCGGATCATTGGTACAGAGCTGTCGATAGCCGATCACGACAGTTCATCCGATTATTATCCGATCGGACAAGCATAAAAATTCTCGTACGATACTAGATCGTACAATTTTCGTTTTAATCAGTACAGTTGTCGTCCAAAAATACAATACAAATACACATGACATCACTTCCGAATTTTTTTACAAGAAGTCGTACGAGAATTTTCGTAACTTTAGTAAACTATTCAGGTTCGATATACGACTAGCATGCAAAAAAAACTGACGATCTGTCGTTCCGATTTTCAGATTGTGTGTATGAGCCAGTAGTGCTTTGAAGAGAGATAACAAAACACTGCAGATAAATGTGCCCAGCTCAAATTTCATGAATCGGGTTTACATCCACTTTAATATACAGTATACCTGAAACTGGCAATCAGTTTACTGATTTTAGCAATAAAATCTCAAAAGGGATTTTAATCCTTCCTCACTTTACCTAAAACAAAAAAACCCCCCAAAAAACTATTATAAATGCTATATATACACTTCAACAAGGGGTTTCCTTAACTGTTTGAGGGTCAGAGAACCAAATGGTGAAGGTATGGGACTGGATCTCTGAAAATGTAAAAAAGGATTCTCTGCATTTTGAACTTGAAAGTGGAAAAGATGATTTCATGTGCCAGATGAACCATGAGTAACATCAACAACTCTGTCTAAATTCCATTATTTGATTGTGCAAAAATCTACTAGTTGTAGCTAGTTGACATATTTGTGATTTGGTCCGACTGGTCTGATTTGTGTCAGTATGACTTTGGAAAAGGTTCCTGCACTACTTTCGTCTGACTTCTGTCCGATTTCAGCCTATGGAATTGAATGGAAGTCGCATCCAAGTCGGATCCTCATCTTAATTGATGTGATTTGGATCCGACATTACAGAAAGATTACACAGGCATTCCCTTAAGTCGTCTGGCAAAGTTGCGCGACTTTCAAGTCGTAGCAGTGTGAACACGGCCTTAATATGATAAAATACTATTAATAATATGACTAGGTGATGAGGATGATGATGATTTTTGGGAGTGGGTGAAGAGGATTTGGAGACATATTGGCCAATTTATTCAGGGTTTGTGTTCCTAGAGCTTCTGGTTTAAAAGAAAACTTTAGGGTTGGCAAAACTCAGACAATCCCTGTTAGAGGTATGTGCATTTTGCCACAGTCAGTCACAGTTATCCTTTAAAGCCCAATTCCACCTTCATGGTAGACTTACCTTTGATCATACTTTTCTTATTTCCTTAGGGAAATAATGATCTTATGGAATACTGCATCTGTATAAACATTATAGAGACACCTTTAAATAATTATATACAGCTGTATTCAGGATCCTTCCTCTTCTCCATGTCAACCAGTTACACTATGGCATTCTCTTTTTTCATATACCTTAAATACATTAGTAGCCTACATAGGTATAATAAACAAGTTAGAAAATAAATATTTACGAAGCTTATTTATTCGCTTTTCTTCTTTAGTCAGAAAATTAAGTCCCGATTGATCACTTCAGACTGGCCCCTTTTGCGGGTATACAGTTGTGCTCATAAGTTTACATACCCTGGCTGAATTTATGATTTCTTGGCCATTTTTCAGAGATTATGAATGATAACACAAAAACTTTTCTTTCACTCATGGTTAGTGTTTGGCTGAAGTCATTTATTATCAATCAACTGTGTTCACTCTTTTTAAATCATAATGAGAACAGAATCTAACCAAATGACCCTGATCAAAAGTTTACATACCCCAATTCTTAATTTGGTGTATTGCCCCCTTTAACATCAATGACAGCTTGAAGTCTTTTGTGGTATTTGTGGATGAGGCTTTTTATCTTTTCAGATGGTAAAGCTGCCCATTCCTCTTGGCAAAAAGCCTCCAGTTCCTGTAAATTCTTGGGCCATCTTGCATGAACTGCACGTTTTGAGATCTCCCCAGAGTAGTTCAATGATATTGAGGCCAGGAGACTGAGATGGCCACTCCAGAACCTTCACTTTATTATGCTGTAGCCAATGACAGGTCGACTTGGCCTTGTGTTTTGGATCATTGTCATGTTGGAATGTCCAAGATAGTCCCATGCGCAGTTTCCTGGCTGATGAATGCAAATGTTCCTCCAGTATTTTTTGATAACATACTGCATTCATCTTGCCAACAATTTTGACCAAATTGGCTGTGCCTTTGTAGCTCACACATCCCCAAAACATCAGCGATCTACTTCGGTACCTTTCATCATAGGTCTTGTTGACTCCTCTCCAAATGTAGCATTTATGGTTGTGGCCAAAAAGCTAAATTTTGGTCTCATCACTCCAAATGATTTTGTGCCAGAAGGTTTGAGGATTGTGTCTGTGCTGTTTGGCATATTGTAAGTGGGACACTTTGTGACATTTGCGTAGTGATGGCGTTCTTCTGGCGACTCGACCATGCAGCCCATCTTTCTTCAAGTGCCTCCTTATTGTGCATCTTGAAACAGCCACACCACATGTTTTCAGAGACTCCTGTATTTCACCTGAAGTTATTTGTGGGTTTTTCTTTGCATCCCAAACAATTTTCCTTGGAGTTGTGGTTGAAATCTTAGTTGGTCTACCTGACTGTGGTTTGGTTTCAACAGAACCCCTCATTTTCCACTTCTTGATTAGAGTTTGAATACTGCTGATTGGCATTCTCAATTCCTTGGATATCTTATGTTATCCCTTTCCTGTTTTAAACAGTTCAACTACCATTTCCCGCAGATCGTTTGAAAATGCTTTTGCTTTCCCCATTTCAGAATCCAGAAACATCAGTGCAGCACTGGATGAAAGATGCAAGGGTCTGTCAGGAGTCCAGAAACTCATTGACCTTTCATACACACACACACTAATTACAAGCAAACAGATCACAGGTGAGGATGGTTACCTTTAATAGCCATTCAAACCCCTTTGTGTCAACTTGTGTGCATATTATCAGGCCAAAATCACCAGGGTATGTAAACTTTTGATCAGGGTCATCTGGGTAGTTTCTGTTGTGATTATGATTTAAAGAGTAAACACAGTTTGATAATAAATGGCTTCAGCCAAACACTAACCATAAGTGAAAGTTTTTGTGTTATCATTCACATTCTTTGAAAAATGGCCAAGAAATCATAAATTCTGCCAGGGTATGTAAACTTTTGAGCACAACTGTAGCTATGTAAAACATTAATAAGTACCCAAAATGTACTGTTTAAAATCCAGTAGCCTGCTGTCTCATCCTGCTCTGCACATGCTCAGTTGCTCTTTATTCGAGGCACTGTGCCTAAAATCAGAACCACACTAGAGGCCGATCATCTGACAGCTTTAAGATTCACTGTTGCTGAAAGGAGAAGAAAGCTACAGGAATGCAGAGGTGACAGGAAAAACTCTGCTGCCAGGGACACAAAATATAGTTTTTAAAGACCAAGAAGAGGGGCAGAGTTCCCAATAAGGAAGTGACTGATATGGGCTTCAACAAAATAGCAGGCTCCAGCAAGAAGAAACAGCAGCACTGGAGGCAATTTATAGCACACACTAATTTTGGTAGCATAAATATTAATGTGGAGCATATGTTCTTTTGCTAAAGAACATTAATTGTTATCAAATTGTTTTCTGTAAAGTTTAGCTTTAAGCTTTTTACACACATAGATTTTAATTTTTTTGCTGACAGCTCTCAAAATATCTTAACCGTGCCTACATCTGATTGGATGCATGTGCTGTTCAGCCAACAAATTTCCACCTGACTCCTTTGATTTTTCAAAGAATGTTCGGCAGGAGAGTACCGACGGGGCCACCCATGAAGCGAATTTCATTTGGTCCATCAGGATTCGACCTGAATTTACTTGTGTATGGCCAGCTTTACACTATCTATTTTCTTGAAAAAAGAAAAAGTGGCATTTTGTTTTAACATACACATGCGTGCCCATGAGCATAATTTAACCCCTTGACTAGTGGGATCTTTAAAGTGGTTGTAAACCTTCCGTTTTTTTCACCTTAATGTATCCTATGCATTAAGGTGAAAAAAACATCTGATAGTTACAGGCCCCCCAGCCCCCTCCCCCCGCCCGGTTTACTTACCTAAGCCCTCGAAAGTCCCGCATCGAGAACGCGCTGGCTTCTCGGCTCTTCATTGGATAGATTGATGGCCATTGGCTCGCGCTGCTGTCAATCAAATCCAAATGACGCAGCTGCCAGGGGGGCGGGAACGAGACATACACTCTGTGTCTATGGACACATAGTGTATGAGGTGGGAGCACGCCCGCAAGGGAAGGCAGCTCTCTTTCGAGGGGGTTAGCTTTTGCGGGGAGGAGCCCAGAACAGGAGGATCGGGGCCATTCTGTGCAAAACGAGCTGCACAGTGGAGGTAAGTATGACATGTTTGTTATTTAAAAAAAAAAAAAATAATTAACCTATACAACCACTTTGAGGCCTCATGCACACTGGACCTTTTTGGACGTTTTTACAGCTCAACAAACTCCCCATCATTATTTTATGTGTCCATGCACACATAGGCTGTTATCAACTGTTTTTGGCTGGGTTCTGAGAGTTTTTCAGCTGTAAAAACACTCTAATGTCAAAAAACTCTGATAAACACATATAAACGCTCGCAAAAATGTGTCTCACCAGCGATTTTTAACGTTTGTTACATTTAAGGAAAAAAAAATAGTAATAAAAAAAAAAGCTAACGAAGAAAAACGCTATTGCAAAAATGTTGAAAAACTCACTGCAAAAGTTTTTTATATTGTTATTTTAATGTGAATAGTTTGAACCCAGTGGTAGTCGTATGACCATTGCCTCTAATCATATCACCAGGTTAGAATTCACTGCTCAGAAATCGATGCCTTTGGGCAAAAGTTGTCTGTGTTAGATAGGAAGGCAGTTTGTCCAGGCACAGTTTTGGATCTCTGTTGTCCCTAGTTCGTTTATATGCTCATTGGCCATTTCAGAACTTTTTGTAGCACCATACAATGTAGAACACTTGTGTTCTCTCAAGTAATAGAGTATGTACTTGAAGTGTTCTCATTTATTTATAATGGTAGGTTAGTGTAGCGCTACCCCCAGAGAGACCACTTGAAGATGCTTGACTCCAATGGTTGCCCTGACTTTGCAAGCCTCCCGACACCTTTCACACTCTGGGTTCAGCCACATTTCAAATAGAGACAAAAATGCAGACACAATTCTTTAGTGACACCTTAAAGTGGATCTTCAGTGCATCTGAGCACCACAAACCAAAAAAGCTATTTGATTAATTTTTATTTTTCAAAGCAAACTCCCCCATGTCCCCATGCTTTTTTTTGTTGAGCAATCGCTTTGAAAATCACCCCCTAGCATTTTTGGCTGTGGCCATCTTGAGTAAGGGCAAATGATTAACGTAGCATTTACTTTTTGCTCTTAGCTCAAGTATGCATACAGGAGAATGCGCTTAGCTGAGAAAACCCCCTCCATCTCTTCTCCCCTCCTGAAGACTCCTGGGATGCATGACATCATTTGCCTAGGCAAGAAACCAGGAAGTAATTGAAGAAATGTAAAAAAAAAAAAAGTTTAAAACAAGTAAATATAATATACTTTCTTATCTATTTACTGATGCTAGCAGCATGAGGATTAAAAATAAGCAATGTTGATTGGGAGAGTGACGTTCCACTTTAAAGAGCTTATACTCAAGCATAGGTAGACCACAAAATAACTAAATCAATGTGCACAACCTTAATCAAAGGAATAACAGTAGGCTCTAATACAATGGTACTGATTGATTAGCAGTGGTAAATCATTTACAACAATTATAGCAAGTGAACTTGAGTCAATAAACTGCATCCCCGGTGACAAAGAAGGGGAAGAGGAGACTTATTAGTCAGTTACTCCCTCTGAACCCCCAGCGTTAAGTAGGAAAAGAAACCCAACTGGGAAATTCTGGTTTGATTGGTTAAAGCCCTAAATAAAGAAGGGTCCCTATTAACTGAAACTGTAACTAGAGTTCTGCGATGCAGGAGTCTCTTTGATGAAAAGGGTATCCGCTATCTTCTGCTAGCAATGGTGGGGCCCAAAAAAATTGGTGAATACTGGTAATTCAATGAAGTTGAACAGATAGGCTGTGGTACTGCTCAAAACAAAGGTCTCCTGGTGCTGAGGTGTAAAGGTCTCTGCATGCAGTGTCCCTAGAGTTGGGCATCCACCCGCTCACCAATCCTATGGATAGCATGGCCTCCTAGGAACAGGATTATCCTCCTGGCCTCCCTTTGCTCTTGTCTATCTTCCTGGCCTCCCTTTGATTGTGTCTATCTTCCTGGCCTCCCTTTGCTCTTGTCTATCTTCCTGACCTCCCTTTGCTCTTGTCTATCTTCCTGGCCTCCCTTTGCTCTTGTCCACCTTCCTGGCCTCCCTTTGCTCTTTTCTATCTTCCTGGCCTCCCTTTGCTCTTGTCTATCTTCCTGACCTCCCTTTGCTCTTGTCTATCTTCCTGACCTCCCTTTGCTCTTGTCTATCTTCCTGACCTCCCTTTGCTCTTGTCTATCTTCCTGACCTCCCTTTGCTCTTGTCTATCTCCCTGACCTCCCTTTGCTCTTCTCTATCTTCCTGACCTCCCTTTGCTCTTGTCTATCTTCCTGACCTCCCTTTGCTCTTGCCTATCTTCCTGGCCTCCCTTTGCTCTTGTCTACCTTTTTCACCTTCTTTTGCTTATCTACCTTCTTCGCCTCCCTCTGCTCACATCTATTCTCCTGGCCTCCATTTGCTTATTTGTCCCCTTCAAGTAAAGTATATGAGAGTGACACAGCATTTAACAAGTCCTAAAGACCTTGAACTCTGGTTACTATGAGAAATAGTCTTCTTCCTTACTTATGAGCTGAATTTGTTTTGGACACAGTCTGCCAAACCTCCAGCCAAACTAGATTTGCACATACGTTCCACGTGAACTGACTGGGCAATTTGCTGCATGCAGTGTTTTCAGGATGGTGTTTATCAATGGGTTAAACATTAAGGAATTGTCAGTCTGTTAAAGAGAGACCTTGGGACCTGGCCTATGACGACACTCACCTTTCCTGGGTTCATCTACCCTCACATCCAGTTATTCTCAGATCAAAGATTTACTACAGTAAACACAAAATACACTTTACAGGGCACCTTCAACCAGCGTGTTGCACGTAACTATACTACATATAGAGTTATGTGCCCTAATGTATCTAGCCTATTCTGGGGGGATAACATGCAATGCCAAAGGCAGCTACGGCAGACAGCACAAAGGCTGATGTGTGTGTGAGATATGTTGTAGTGTCTGCAGGTTTATAGCGTCTGTCAAATGATAATAAATCCACCATTGGAAACTGGAGCTCTTCTATTTAAAACAAAAATAAAACAATCTAGATGCCTGATTTTTTTTAAGTACTCTTGCCGGTCACATGGCTCTTTCTTCTCCCCCCAGCTCTGAGGGTTGGGGGCAGAGACTGAAAATTACATCACATGTCGAAGAGCACCTGTCACTCGAGCTGTACAAGGGTGGATGGTGGGTTTGGATCACCAAAACCTTTTTTCTTTTTTGCCTCTACGCCTATAAATGTGCATGGACACATAAGCTAACGTAGAAGGGCATTAAGGCTGGGTTCACACATATGGGATTTGGGAACCAGTGTGATTCCTGTGCAGGTTACCGCATCGCATGTCACTTACAGGCAGTTCACACTGCCCTCTGTGAAGCGCTGCGGTTGTCAATAGAAAGTTAATGACACCCCCAGATCGGATCGCAGTGTGAACTGTCAAATGGTACAGGAATCGGATTGTATGGGTGTTCACACATTCCAGTGTGGACCAAAAAGGGGTCCTGCGCCATTTTGGTGCGAATGTGATGCAATTTTAGCCATACAATCTGTATGGCTGAATTTACATCACACAGACATTGCATGTGATCTGCACAGCAGTGCGGTGTGAATCACATGCGATTGTCTGTGTTCGCACCAGTGGGAACCCAGCCTAATGGCCCGTACACACGATCCGAATATCATATGAAAACGATCATCTGAGGAAGGATCGTACGATTTTCGGATCGTGTGTACACTACTTTCGACAGCCGATCACGTCCGTTCATCCGATCTTATTCTATCGGGCATGCATGATAATTTTACTCGTACGATTCCCGATCGTAAGGTTTTCGGTTAGTCAGTATAGTTGTCGTCCGAAAATTCAATACAAATACATTACAACACATGACGTCACTTCCGATTTTTTTTTCTGTCGTGCGAGAATTTTCGTGACTTTATTTAGCTATTCGATCTCTACTTGCGACTATTAAGCGAAATAGGCCTTATGATCGGTCATACGATAATCGGATCGTGTGTACGGGGGATAAGAGACAAAAAAAAGTCCAGTGTGCATGAGGCCTTAGAGCCAGATGCTCTAATATTTTGCCGAAGTGTTTCCAGAGATAACCTGCAATTTTGTAAAACATCAGTGATCATAAGCAGTTTGGCTCCTAAGGCAGAAAAGCAACCCCGGCCCCTGATTGTGCAAAAGGCGATTAAAGAATAGGGATAGAATCTATGTAATAATTACCACTGCAAGTTAGACAGTACAAAGAGCAATGCAGATCATGCTTGCCAATAAAATGTAAAAATAGCTTAACGCTGGTTAAAATCTAGCCACACTCCGACAAGACCTCTGTGTACAGCAATCCGGCGGGTAGAAATGTTTGACCCATCAATACCCTAAAGTGTATGTAAACCCTACGTTTATTTTTATGTGTGGCATCATTCCTTACTGAATGCAGTTTTCTTAAGCAAATAGTTTTTTAATCTGGTTCTGTTTTCTGTCTGGAGATTCGACCATTTTTATAGCACTTCCTGTTGCAGGCTGACCACACCAAACCACTGCCTTGCAATTAGCAGCAATGTTGTCAGCCGGCTGTGTACACTTCTTCAGTTGGTCTTTGGGCTGCCTGTCAGATCTAGCAGATAAGTAGCTTAGTGACCAACCAAAGGAGCACACATGGCGGCCTGACTACACTGCTCTGAATTGCAAGGCAGCAGCTTAGCATTGTCAGCCGGCAACTGGAAGTGCTGTTAACGGTAAGATGCAAGAAACTGAAACCTATTAGCGATTTGCTTAACCACTTGCTGCGGAGGGGTAGGGGCTCCAGGCTAAACAATGTACAGGATGGTTGCGGCTTACTTCCTGGTTTTCAGGCGCGCTGCACGCGCCCCCTGCTGTTCTTTAGTGTGATTTGGACAGAGCACAAATCTCTCAGCAGGTTACAGCTAATGATATTGGCTGTATACCTGCTGAACGGCTGTGGTTAATCACAGCACAGAACTCTGAGTGTTTCTAAACAGAACACAGGGGATCTGGCCGGTTTCTTCCTCCCTAAGATCTTTTCGATCAGGAAAGCCAGCCAGATTCTGTGTGAGTACAACCAGCACATATACACTTGTTAGGCCCATTTAACCCCTTGATTGCCTTTCACAGCCACCAAGCCAATGTCATTAGTACAGTGTTATCACTGTATTAGTGTCACTAGAGAGGTCAGTGTTTGTTTGTCAGTTAGTGTCCCTCCCAGGCGGTGTCAGTTAGCACCAGATTGTCTGCCACACTATCACAGTCACACTATTAGTCGCTGATCACCACAATTACTAGTATAATGTCTGTACGGATCAGTATCTTGATCACGATCGGAACTATACTAGAGTCCCCAATAGTATAGTGTCCCCAAAAACACAGTTTGGTTTTTACCAAAGACATGTAGCAGAATAAATTTTGGCCTAAATTCATGAAGAAATCCGATTTTTATTGGATATGTTTTATAATCGAAATGAGAAAATATATATATATTTTTTTTTTATATTTATATAATAAAAAATAAACCCAGTGGTGATCAAACACCACCAAAAGAAAGCTCCATTTGTGGGGAAAAAATTATAAAAATGTCATATGGGTGCAGTGTTGCATGACCGCACAATTGTCATTATCAAAATGCTCTGGTCATGAAGGGGGTAAAACCTTCCAGAGGTCAAGTGGTTAACAGAATTGTATACAATGATTGTAAGCTCCACAAACAAGGCCCTCTGATTCCTACTGTATTAAACTGTGTTGTAACTGTACTGTCTGCCCTCATGTTGTAAACTGTCAGCGCTATAATAATTATACAGCGAGACATAATGTCAAACATCCGAAATATGGAGTTTACATACATTAAATCTGTCACTTTGCCCATTAAGGTCAAAATAAACTTCACCCGCTGATGCTCACCTGTTCTAAAACCCTCACTGCTCCATTTTAAGGCATTAGTAACCGATTGCCGTCGGCACTATAGCCGAATGACAGCTACAGAGCGGGCTTACTTTGCCAAGTGGGTGTCTATTGATGTCCTCCTGTGATTGCACCCACCTGTGGTGCTTGGGCTGCATGCTCTGTGATCACTGAGTCTGAAGCACTCAGCTTATCACAGATTGGGGTGCAAATCACAGGCCCTTTACCATTTGATCAGCTGTCAGCCAATGACAGCTGATCACAAGATGTAAACAGAAGCTGGTTACCGTTTTTTCTTTCCTCACGTGACCGCGTGAGGAAAGATGAAGAGAGACGATAACTGGCTTGTGTTACAGGGACATCGGCACTGATAATCAGGGCACTGATTATCGGTGTCCTGATTATCAGTGCAGGCCCATCACTGCTGCCTATCAGTGCCCCACCAGTGCCCAGTGCCACCTATCAATGCCCGTCAGTGCAGCCCATCTGTGCAGCCTTATCAGTGCACATCAGTGAAGGAAAAAAAATTCATGTTTTCAAAATTTTACAACAAACTATGAAACATATTTATTTTTTTTCAAAATTTTCTGTATTTTTTCGTTTGTTTAGCAAAAAATAAAAAACCCAATGGTGATCAAATACCACCAAAAAAAAGCTCTATTTGTGGGAAAAAAATTATAAAAATGTCATTTGGGTGCAGTGTTGCATGACCGCGCAATTGTCATTCAAAATTTGACAGCGCTGAAAGCTGAAAGTTGGCCTGGGCAGGAGGGGGGTGAAAGTGGCCAGTAGGTAAGTGGATAATGTGTTTTTTTTAAATTTTTTTATTTATTAGAGGTCCAAACATCAGACTAGGCACCGTGTAGTTTTGCATGTTCCCACATCGCACATTTTCAGCAGCCTGTTAATTTCAACAGGCTGCCAAGCATGCAAGAACAAGCAAAAGGACTTTTAAATTTGTGTCACACCAAACCACGTGGTACCATGCAATTTAGTGGCTGTGAATGATCCCAGGAAATGCGTGAGAGTGCCATTAAGAATTAATGGTGCACACCCGCATCTGCAAGAGGCAGCGCATTCCCCTGCAGTGCAGGAAATATGTGCAGAAATGCACATTTCCCACGCCACAAGTGGTGTAAACCAGCCCTCAAAGAGAGACAACTGAGGAAGAAAGAGAGACAGTCCTTTTAAATGAAGAACAATTCTAGCTGTCAGCGGTAGGGAGGAGGCAGACACAGCACATCTCTATCTAAGATGGCCATACACTGAGCGAACTGGTTAAAGTTTAATCGGTGAGTAGCCCTGTTGGCACCACTCCTCCCAATAACCTTTGAGTAAAACATAAAAGGAGACGGGGTAAAATTCTTTCCAATCAGCCACAGTCACTATTTAGGTATTCGGACATCTGCAGGTGCTGGCTGCAGTGGGAAATGTATCCCTCTGCATTATTTATCATGGATGGACACATCCATTTCTTTTGTTACACCCATAGTCTGAACAGACTAAATCTTTGTATGTATGGCCAACTTGACTCTGATCCTAAACCCAATGTGTAGGGAAGGGGCAGACAACTGATGATTCTGGGTCTCTGGTTTCCATCAGCTATTTTGCATATCAAAAGCCGCCCCAGCTTCCAAACCAAGACAGGTTTATGAAGAGACTATTCAGGGATCTAAAAGGCTCTTCCATTAGAAAAGCCTTTTTGTGTAATCTTTGACAGATTTCTACAACATGACATTAAAGTCCCATTTTACTAGAAAGGCGCTGCCAATCCTGAATAGCAGGAAAAGTGACTTCTCAGTGGCGGCGTTCTAGTTTTCTCCTCTGGGGGCCCCGGGCTGAGTAAGCTATTATTTATACAGGTGAGAGAGGGCAGCGGGCTTTCTCTGCAGCCTCATACAGCCGTCCTGTCACGTAGTGCGCTGTTTAGAAAATCCTATCCTGTATAAATAACACACAGGGCTGCATTATTTATAATGGAACTTGCTGCCCGGTGCGGCACTGGTACCCACATGAAATTTTTATCATTTTTGTTTTACACAAATAGAGCTTTCTTTGGTGGTATTTACTCACCGCTTGTTTTTTTATTTTTTGCTAAACAAATAAAAAAAAAAGACAGGAAATTAAAAAACAAAACAAAAAACAAAGTTTTTCTTTGTTTCTTTTATACAATTTTGCAAACAGGTAAATTTTTTCACTTCATTGATGGGCACTCATAGGCAGCACTGATGGGCACTGTTGGGGCTGCACTGATAATCAGGACACTGATGATTAATGCCCTGGTTATCAGTGTAGATGTCTCCTTTCACACTTGCAGGTTACCAGCTCTCCTCTCCTCACGCTGTGACAGCACGGGGAAAGGAATGCCGATAACCAGCAAGTGTGTTTAAATCATGATCAGCTGTGATTGGACACAGCTAATCACGTGGTAAAGGGCCGCTTTGAATGGCCCTTTACCCCGATCTGTGATCAACTGTGTCCGAAGGACAAAGCGATCACAGTGCATGCTGGGTTCAAGCCGCAGCAGGGGGGGCAGTTCTGGTAAAACATCAATTTGGCTATAGTGCGGTCGGCAAGTGGTTTAAGTTTAAAACACAGAGTACAATAAAATATTCCCCAGGAATTCCCCCGTTTTCTTAAAATTCTTACCCCAGCACTTGCAGTTTACAATTTTTAATGCTGCTGGCTACTGCTTAGAAAAACTTTTGGAAATTTGGATGTATCCGAATTTCCAAATTACAATAGTACTGAATTTAAACAAATCCAAAATGACAATAAAAAATTTGGGCGAAATTCAAATACTTTTCGAATTTGAGTAGTTTTCAAATTCGATTCATTTTCCAATTTCCAAAGAGAATAAAATAGAATAGAAAATAAAGAAATAGGATAAAAAAAATAATAGAAAAGAATATAACAGAAAATAAAAGAATAGACTAGAATATAATAGAAACCAATAGAATAACAGAATATAACCATGTTCTGAAATTCCAATTTTAAATAGAATAAATTTGAATTCAAATACATAAGAAAAGAATAGAAAAGAAAAAAGAGAATAGAATAGACTATAATAGAATAGAAAAGAAATGCATTTAAAAAAAAAAAAAACAATAGAATGAATATAACCATTTCCCAAAATTCAAATAGAATCAATTTGAATTTGAATAGTATAGAATAGAAAATAACAGAATAATATAGAAACAAACAATAGAATAGAAAGAATATAGCCGTCTTTTGAAATTTGAATAGAATGAATTTGAATAGAATAGAATAAACAGAAAAAGAATACAATTAAAAAAACAATATGATAGAATATAACCATTTCCAAAAATTCAAATAGAATCAATTCCAATTTGAATCGAATAGAAACAAATTGATTAGAATAGGAAGATGGTTATATTTATTCTATTCATTTTTTTTCTATACCATTGTGTTATTTTCTATTCTATTCTTTTCTATTCTATTCAAATTTGAATTTTTGAAAATATATTATTATATAATATATTAAAATTTATAACGAATGAAACAGATTAAACAAATTTAACTAAAGGAATTTATGTAAATAACGATTTGAAACTGAACTAAACAAATTTTTTGTTCTGCACATGTCTCCAGTACTGCTCTCTCAAATAATAAATAAAGCTACTTTTCTCTCTGTGCTGCTTCCCTGAACTTCCAGGCTTCACACGAAAGAGTTAGCCTGGAGAAGGAAGAGGGAGGAGCAGGGGAGTGCCTTGGCACCCTAGGCTAGTGGGCTGTGTGTTTCTACTGATGCACACCATGTAGGGAGACACAACTCTAGTCCCTGCTTGGGGCAGCAGTCATGGCACTAACTTAACAGGAACATGGGCAATGATTAAAGGATAAAGAAGCTGCAAACTCAGTAAGGCCCCTTTCACACTGGGGCGTTTTTCAGGCGGTACAGCGCTAAAAATAGGGCCTGTATACCGCCTGAAAAAATCCGGCCTCATTCACTCCGGCGGGCTTTCACATTGGAGCGGTGTGCTAGGAGGACGGCAAAAAAAGTCCTGCTAGCAGCATCTTTTGGAGCGGGATAGGAGCGGTGTGTTCACCGCTCCTTCCCATTGGTTTGAATGGGACACCGCGGCAATACCGCCGCAAAGCGCCGCTACGGCGGCGCTCTGCGGGGGATATTAACCTTTTTTCGGCCGCTCGCGGGGGGTAAAACCGCACCGCGAGCGGCCGAAACCCGCAGGCAAAACGACGGTAAAGCAGCGCTAAATATAGCTCCCCGCCCCAGTGTGAAAGGGGCCTAAGTGATTAAATCAGCTGATGAAAGGGTTCAGGACCACTTTAACAAATTCCCTTGTTCCCCCCTCAGTTGTCCATCTTTTTGGTTTGATACACAGATGTAAAAGTGTCACACTGCCTGTCAAAGAGCACCTTTCTTTACCCTAGAAAGAAAAAAAAGAAGTCAGCAGCTACAAATACTGTAATTTGACAAATTACTTTAAATAAACCTGTCCAGGGATCCAGGGCCGTCCTCACCTGAGCTAGTTCTTCCTCGGTCTTCGGGCCCTCTGCACCAGCATGTTTACTAAGGGAAGCCGGCTGTGCCTCCCTGCAGTGTCACAGCTGTCTACCCACTGCACATGCACGATCCGCGCTGTGCTTTGTGAATGGTCCCGCAGCCTTCTGGGACCTGTATCGTGTCCCACAGGGAAGAGGAGGGGGATGCTGAACTTCTGGCGGAATTGCCTAGGTGATCTGACTGGAAGTGGAAGCAGGTACCTACCAAAACTAGGTACCCACTCCCCAAAAACATTTTTTAATGTGGTAGGGGAGGACATAAAGCAGAGCTTCCCCTTTGGGGGGAAGTTTTTAAAGTGGTTCTAAAAGCTACAGGTTTTCCTATGCAAGAAGGTAAAAAACCTTCACTGTGCAGCCGCTCTCTAGCCCCCCTAATACTTAATGAGCCCCATCGTGATTCAGCGATTGTTCACGAGAGCCTCTCCGGGGACTCTCCCTCTTCATTGGCTGAGACAGTTGGCTCCCACTGCACTGCTGTCAGTCACAGCCAGTGCGGCTGTGTATGTGAATGGACACACAGCGCAGAAGATCAGGAGTGAGCCTGCGCAGGTTCCCCCATTGCAAGCTGCTTGCTCTGGGGACACTTGGCAGGAGGGAGGGGCCAGGAGCACCGTGAGGGACCCAAGAAAAGGAGGATAAGGGCTGCTCTGTGCAAAACCACTGCAACAGAGCAGATAAGTATAATGTTTTTTTTTTTTTTTTTTTACAATTACCTTTTTTAATATCACTTTAACTGCTTTAAATCCAACTTATAGCAGTCTTACTGCTACAGGGTGGCAGCTGTGCGCCGGATATGTCCATGATCCGACACTTCCACTGTGATTACATACAGAGGAAACTGATTGGTGGGTGCAGGGTACTTGATGTCCTCTGGCACCTGCTGATTGTCAGGCAGAAACACAGAATTGCGATCTGCCTATGTAAACAAGGCAGATTGCCGTTCTGACAGGACGGAAGGGATAGATCCTGATCCCTGCATCTCTCCCAAGCAGGTAATAAATTCCTTCTCTTCTAGTAAAAGCATCTCGCACAGGTAACCCTTTGATTGCCCTTGATGTTAACCCCTTCCCAGCCAGTGTCATTAGTACAGTAACAATGCATATTTTTAGCACCGATCACTGGATTAGTGTCACCAGTCCCCAAAAAGTGTAAAAATTGCCAGTGTCCGAATGTCCGCTGCAATATCACACAGTCCCACTATAAGTCCTTGATTACCGCCATTAATAGTAAAAAAATAAAATAAAAAAAATCTCATAGTTTGTAGATGCAATAACTTTTGCGCAAACCAGTCAATATATGCTTATTGGGATTTTTTTTATCAAAAATATGAAGCAGAATACATATTTGCCTAAACTGATAATTTGATGGAAATTATATTTTCTTTTTCAATTTTTTTTTTATTGGATATGTTTTATGGCAGAAAGTAAAATAAATAATAATTAAAAAAAAATGATATGTGTGTGTATATGTGGATATAGATATAGATATATATCTATATATGTTGTTTTTTTTTAAAATTGGCGGTCTTTTTTTGTTTATAGCGCAAAAGGTGAAATACCACTGTAAAAAATAGCTCTATTTGTGGGGGGAAAAGAACAAAAATTGTATTTGGGTACAGTGTCGCACAACCAACCGCACAATTGTCAGTTAAAGTAACACAGTGCCATATCGCAAACAATGGCCTGGTCGTGAAGGGTGGTCAATTATCCAGAGGGCAAGTAGTTAATCTAACCTCCAAGTAATTGAATTTGTTATGTGTTCTTAACCAATCAATTTTATGCATCTAAATACAACACTTGATTACATGGGCAGTAGCTTTGTCTCCTGACCGGCATACTGGTTCCAGGTGACTGAGTCAGAAAATATTGGAGTCATTGGAACAGCATGACAACTAGGATAGGTCATCAATAGCAGCCTCCATTGTCCTTCAATTTATTTTATTTTTGTATTTATTTCCGGTAAATTGCTGGCGTCTGGCTTGCATTGGGAAGAAATAGGATGTGGATTAGTGAAAAGGCTTTTCAAGGAGCGCAGTCAGCATGTGTGAGATTATTGTGGAATTAGAGGACGTTAAAGTTTATGTCCCTTGAGATAAACAAATGATATACTGGGCTGGAATACAGGTAGGTTCTTTCTCTTTCAAAGTAGACCCTTCAGTCGTTTTCTATATCTGCATGAATAGATCTGCTTGTCATGTCCCCATATACAGAAACGGTATTTTTCCTTTTTATTATTAAAAAGCCATCTTCATGCAGTTCGGCTGCCACGCCTGTATTTCCCCCTATGGACCACAGCAATATCAATGTTTCTGCTATGGACCTGTTTATAACACCAATAACTTTGTCACTATTTAACAATGCTTTCTTTTGGGGCTCATCCAAAATTGCGGCAGGCAATCCACACTTGAGATGCTTTTCAGAGGTGTTAGGTGGCGAGAAGGTTATATGTCGCAAACCCTATAATTTCTGTATTACCTTGCTTTGCATGCAAGTGTGGTGCAGTGTTGGCATGGCCCCATACAGCTGCCTTAGTCATGCTTGGCGGTGGCACCGCCCAGCAAAAGAAGCATGCTGTTTCAATTTTGCTGAGGCAGCAAAGAGCACAACATTGGCTGATTAGGGTAAAATAAGGGTTAATAAGGGGTTACAAAGGAACAAACTACTGACATCATATGCAGGTGGAAGCTCACATTGATATGCAGATGAATGAAACCGAGTAGATACAAAATAACAATTTGTTACCTTTATCTCTCTATCCCAGTGTTTCTCAACCTTTTTTTCAGTCAAGGCACCTTTAAAATGTTGCACAATCTTGAGGTACCCCATTCTACAATATAAAAAAAAACAAAAGTAATCGTTTTGCATAACACAGCAACATCCACACGTAGGACACCCAACATTTGAGATTCAATTCTGCATTGCGAGTGCTTTGTGATGTTGATGTAAATAAAGTGTAATTTTGATGCATTTTAATGGCTGTGCATTTTGGTGGTGATACTACTACTACTTACTACTAATGGTCCTGGAAAGAAGGAAAATAGAAAAACGCACCAAAATTGCACCAAAACTGCATATACATGCTTTGTGATGCATTTCTAATAATGTCTATGGGCCACGAAGTAGCACAGGAGCCTTCCCCAAACTCACGTTGCAGTTGCATTGCATTGATTAGAATGCCTATCATTGAAAACAATGTTATTTCCATGATCATGTGATTGTGAGCGACTCCAGTCAAATCAGAAATCACACTAGTGTGGACCAGTCTTACTATCTATTTTTACACAGCAACTTTGATTTATTTTGAAAGTTGGGAGGGGGAGCGGAAGGGGGTGAAGGACAGGACATACTAACACATGCTTTGTGTGCTTCAGTTAAGTTTTTTTGAAGTGTCCACAACCAGCTAAGCTCCAGTCCTGTGACTTTGCCTGGGCTGTGATGGTGTCATCAGTCTGCCACAGGCAGGAGAATGCAAGACTGATGAAGAGGAGGCTCTACTCCTCGAAATGCGTTTCCCATGATCCTTTGGAAACCAAACACAAGCAGAAACAGGCTTGGCCGTTCACCCAGTGCAGAGGTGTCCATACCGGCTTTAGCGATCCCTGTGCAAGGTGGCTTTCACACAGTGGTTTCAGCCTGATGATCTGAGGCTCTGTACCTCAGGACGGTCCCTGCTCTGTTACATGCCGATCCTGCTCACTTGTGAGTGCACACAGTATTATTGATTTTATTTTTGTCTACACTAATAAAGTTGACTACACTATGAGGCTGGTCTACCCCCCCCCTTTTTTTTGTGTCTCTAGATGCTGGTCCCCCAAGCTACTACAAAAGGCAGCAGCACGGCCACTATTTTGATTTTATCGTGTTATTTGTCATAATTTTGTTTCAAGTATGATACATTTTTCTTGTGTGCTTACATATTAATGTAATATATTTTTTACAATTTGGTTACTGTGTGGGCTGTTTTCCAGCTCTTTGCGCTCCCCTGGTGGTTACTCAGGTATTTCATATGTTCTGTATTCCTCTGCTTCCAGCTCACAGTCATTGAGTGCACCACGGGCTGTTTTCCTTTCTAGTTAGGCTGGTGTTCTATCGAGAAGTGCCCGCTGTCAAAAAATGCCTCTGATGGGTCTGCGCATGCGCAACATCTCTCCAGCTGAAGAGCTGGTGTGACGTCAACACGATGCATGTGCAGATCGTCTGAGGCAGTAATCCAATGATCTGCTAAGCGCCGAGGGAGAATTTAATTGTAAGATTCTGCCTTGCTAATGCTGGGTGGGTTGTGGGTGTGTTTTAACCCACCCTTAGACACAGCCAAAACCCACCGTTTAACACACTCAAGCTGCCGTGCAACAGACAGAAAACAATGCCGTTCAATACAGCCAAAACCTGCCCGCAACAGTGAGGCATAGTCTGCCAATTTCATCCTCTCTTGGTGCTTAGCAGATCGCCGATTACTGCCTCCGATGATCTGCGCATGCGCCGTGTTGATGTCGCGCCAGCTGATCAACATATCCGCTGGAGTGACGTTTGGTACTGCGCATGCGCCATTCTTCGACGGCGGGCATTTCTCGATAGAACACCGGTCATACACTGAGCAAATTCCTTTCCTGCAACCACGGGTGGCAGGAAAGAAATTAGCTTGATTCTCCCATCTGAGCCAAACTGGCCAACATTGGAACCATGTATAGCCACCCTTAGGCTCTGACAGGAGAACAGCAGCATTTAAAACAAGTTTTAGGCACGTTCAAGTGCATCAAGCGTTTCGTAAACCTGTAAACACCTATGTGTGCATGGACACATAAGCTAACATAGAGGGATGTTTAGGGGCAGAAAAAAAAGTCAAACACCTCTAAAATGGGTGTTTAGCAGCTGCAGTGCATCTGAGACCTTATACTAATAAAATGTTCTTGGCAACACAGCATATCATATAAAACCCATCCAACAATCCCGCTAGATAAAACAGTCCCTACCCGCATTTGCTGTCAATTTTTTATATCGTGTAGCCTTGCGGGGCTCCGCCCACATGGCTGCATCATTCATTCATTTACAGTGATCTGTGGACTGCAAGGGTGCTGATGAGCGCACTTGTAGTTCATTCAAAAGCCCTACAGCATTTAAACAGTCAGTATCAGAAGTACAGGCTGAAAGCTACAGGGCTTGTCTGCAGGATTCTGGTATAGCACCCCTGATCCATTGATTACAGGTACAATGCTTTTTTTTGGCTCCTGTGGGAGAAAAGTTATAAATGCACATTTTTCCCCCTGGAAAATAGAATGCATTAAGGTAAAAAAAAAAAAAAAAAAAAAAGTAAAACCTTAAGTCTTTAGAACCAAGTAGTTTATGAGAACAGTAGGGTCAATGGTCAGGGTTAATGACACTTTAAGGCTTAGTTTTTGTATAGGCAACTATTGTCCAAATACAAGAGGAATGTGTATTTTTACTTGAATCTTGGTGCGCTTTGTGTATCTTTTCCAGATGTGTGCAGTAAATAAAGACCGGTCACTGCTTTCTCTCCTTGTGCAGGGTGACTGGTCTTGTATCTGCCCCCTCCTGTAGTTTCCTGCAGGAAGCTTGTAGTGGGCAGAGCTGGCTGAGGCCCTCCCACAGCTCTGCACTGGCCAGTAATGTGCCTACAGTATTGAGGAATACATTTAAATGCTAAGTTCACCAGTTTTGTAAAAAAAAAAAAAATAATAAATAAACAAATGCACATGATTTTACATGTATAAAAAAAAATGTGCATTTATTATTTTTGACCATGGAGCTTGAAAGGCATTATTCCCATGATCAGTGGATTGCAGGTGCAAAGTCAGGCTCCTGCAGACACTCCAGAGAGCTGTCTGCCTGCACCTCCTTACAGGCAGACAATAATTGCAAGAAATGTCAGTGAACTACAAGGGTGCTGATGAGCGCCCTAATAGTTCATTGAGAACTACAAGCTGTATGCCGTGGTGGTTCATTAATTCACAGATCGCTCTGCGTGAATGACGTGGCTGTATGAGCAAAGCACTGTTTTTTTATATTGTGACAGCAGGTGCAGAGAGGGGGTCTCCATCCACTGGAACAGTGGGGGATCGGGGGGTGAGAGGCTGCTGCATTACTGATATGTAACATGTTGCTAAAGGTGAACTTTTCCTTTTTAAATTTAAATTTTTTGTGTTGAGTTGAGTTCAGCTTTAAAACCCAGTATTTCCCACAATACTCCTGTACCCTCTAGTGATATCCCCTGCAGACACAGCACCCTGTGGTCTAGTAATAGCGCTCTTCTGAAATAAAGAAAACCCAATAATTCCTATCACTTTCTGCACCTCTGACAATGGTTGGACAATAGAGGAGTGAACCTCCCCAGTGGGGAACAGACAGCAATATAAACTTGACAGAGGGTCTAACCCTTCCCTACTCTATCCACAAGCTGAAAAATGCCAATAAACACCTATTATTTTTCTGCATTGCAATGCAATTTCTGTCTATATATGTTGGAAAGTGACCTTACCACCAAGGCACGGTCATGCATTACCTTTATTATGCATATATCTCTGTGTGTCAAGTTTAGTGACCTGTAATGTGTTTATAATCCTGGACAGCAATGCACCTAGTACACAGAGCCATTGTGTAATAACTGTACACACAGCATACCAATGTCATGATATGCTTATGTTATCTAAATGTATTACAATTTTGTAACAATTAGTCTGTGATACATAGTAACAAATCTGTTTATTCTTTGTTAACCACTTCCCGTCCCTTAGGCTGTTTATAAATGGTGAGAGAAACTGATGTTGCTCCTTCCACTGTGACATCAGAAACCGGAAGCGACAAGGATTTCATTGCTTCTGGTTTCGGACACATGTATACCAATCTTGGTTTGATCTCAGATGCTTTAGAGGCCAGAGGAGAGATATGACTTGTCACAGCCCATGCTATCACAAGGGACATTGTTCATCCCATGTGATAGCAATAAGGTTATAAAAAAAAAAATAATCAAAGGTTTAGTGTTAAAATAAAAACATTTTAACACCCCCCCCCCCCCGTGCTCAGGCGCATGTAAACAACGATTGCACCACACATGAGGTATTGCTGCAAATGTCAGAGCGAGAGCAATGAATTCTAGCATCAGACCTTCTGTGTAAAGCCTGATACATGCTGGGTTGCACAAAAAAACTGACAGCTCCGGTCGGTTCTCCCCCCCTGAGCTGTTGTGTTCTGACAACGCTGCGCAAATATCTTGTGACATAAAAATATGCAACACCCACCATTTTATTCTCTAGGGCCTCTGCTTTTAGAAAAAAAAATGTAGGAGCGGAATGTCAGAATTGGCCTGGGTTGGAACTGGTTAATAATGCAGAACTCAGTGATGGAGACATCCAGATACATTCCTCTAAAGATAACAAAAAAAATAAAGATAGATTCCTAAAAGGGGAGGCATAATAAGAATGAGTGTGGCTAAAATGGGGAATTGGTTGGGTTTGCCTTTTATTATTTCTTTTATTTTATATAGTAATTTTGTAAGACCTGGGACATAAAGGCTTTATGTACACGGGACGTTGTTTAACCTCTCTTGAATGATTTAACTTGATAGCTAGAATCCAACGTTTAAAAACAGCCATTTAGCAGAGTTTGACTTTTTTGGACCAGAGGAGCCCATGGAGGAGTAAAGATGAGGACACAGAGGGGAGCCGGAGGAGGATACAGGGGACACTCAGGAACGATCAATGCGGAGGCAGGGGGAGTTATAATCACTGATCTCCCTGTGTGGCTTTCATTAAAGCAGCTGAAAGCAGCGGAGGGGAGAGAAGGAGAAGCGGCTGTCAGCTGCTTTAACCGCTTCAGCACCGGGCCATTTTTTACCCTTCCTTACCAGAGCACTTTTTGCGATTCGGCACTGCGTCGCTTTAACTAACAATTGCGCGGTCGTGCGACGTTACACCCAAACAAAATTGACGTCCTTTTTTTCCCACAAATAGAGCTTTCTTTTGGTGGTATTTGATCACCTCTGCGGTTTTTATTTTTTGCGCTATAAACAAAAGAAGAGCAACAATTTTGAAAAAAAAAAACAAATTTTTTTTTTACTTTTTGCTATAATAAATATCCCATTTTTTTTTTTTAAAAAACAATTTTTTTCCTCAGTTTAGGCCGATACGTATTCTTCTACATATTTTTGGTAAAAAAAAATTGCAATAACCGCATATTGATCGGTTTGCGCAAAAGTTATAGCGTCTACAAAATAGGGGATAGATTTATTGAATATTTTTTTTTTTTTTTTTACTAGTAATGGCGGCGATCTGCAATTTTTTTTTTCGTGACTGCGACATTGCGGCGGACACTTCGGACACTTTTGACACATTTTTGGAACCATTCACATTTACACAGCGATCGTTGCTATAAAATTGCATTGATTACTGTGTAAATGTGACTGGCAGGGAAGGGGTTAACACTAGGGGGCGCTGTAGGGGTTAATGTGTTCCCTATAGAAGTGATTCTAACTGTGGGGGGAGGGGACTCAAGGGGAGAAGACCGATCATGTGTTCCTCCGTACTGGGATCACATGATCGGTCTCCTCTCCGCTGACAGGACGTGGAGCTGTGTGTTTACTGAGCGATGCCGCGAGCGCGCGCGCCGCCGGCGGCCGGGAATCCGAGGACGTCATATGACGCCCACCCAGGATGGGAGATCCACCTTGTGGGCGTCATATGACAGTGAGCGGTATTGAAGTGGTTAAAGGGGTTGTAAAGGTTTGTATTTTTTCACCTTAATGCATCCTATGCATTAAGGTGGAAAAACACCTGTCAGTGACCTACCCCCAGCCCCCCCTCCCCCTCTGTTTTACTTACCTGACCCCTCGAACTTGTCCCACAGGGACGCGCCGTCTCTCTGCTGGGGGGTTATCGGCTGTTGATTGGATATATTGATAGCAGCGCAGCCATTGGCTCCCGCTACTGTCAATCAAATCCAATGACACGGCCGCCAGGAGGTGGGGCCGAGTCCTGCATTCAGCGTCTATGGACGCCAGATGCTGGACTCCTGAGCTACCAGCCAGGCCTTAAGGGTTACTCGCCACCAGTTGCCCCGCCCAACCCCTACCATGCCCCGCCCCTATACAGGACCTCAAAAAATTCTCATGAAATGACACTTAAGTGCTTTATGCAGAATTAAGTTACACAAATAAATATTAACAACAACTTTATCACCCGTGCCCATCAATGCAGCCTCACACATGTCCATCAACGCAGCGTGACCAGTGCCCACTAACGCAGCCTCACCCTTGCAGCCTCACATGTGTCCATCATTGCAGCCTCACCAGTGTCCATCATTGCAGCCTCACCAATGTCCATCATTGTGGCCTCACCCGTGTCAATCATTGCAGCCTCACCAGTGCAGCCTCACCCATGTCCATCATTGCAGCCTCACCAGTGTCCATCATTGCAGCCTCACCAGTGTCCATCATTGCAGCCACACCCATGTCCATCATTGCGGCCTCACCCGTGTCCATCATTGCAGCCTCACCCATGTCCATCATTGCGGCCTCACCCGTGTCCATCATTGCAGCCTCACCAGTGCAGCCTCACCCATGTCCATCAACGCAGCGTGACCAGTGCCCACTAACGCAGCCTCACCCTTGCAGCCTCACATGTGTCCATCATTGCAGCCTCACCAGTGTCCATCATTGCAGCCTGACCCATGTCCATCATTGTGGCCTCACCCGTGTCAATCATTGCAGCCTCACCAGTGCAGCCTCACCCATGTCCATCATTGCAGCCTCACCAGTGTCCATCATTGCAGCCTCACCAGTGTCCATCATTGCAGCCACACCCATGTCCATCATTGCGGCCTCACCCGTGTCCATCATTGCAGCCTCACCCATGTCCATCATTGCGGCCTCACCCGTGTCCATCATTGCAGCCTCACCCATGTCCATCATTGCAGCCTCACCCGTGTCCATCATTGCAGCCTCACCTGTGTCCATCATTGCAGCCTCACCCGTGCAGCCTCACCTGTGTCCATTGTGCAGCCTCACCTGTGTCCATCATGCAGCCTCACCTGTGTCCATCAGGCAGCCTTACCCCGTGCAGAGAGGGCTGCCGGATCATTATAGCGTGGAGGAAGAGGAGAGCCGGCTTGTTCACAGAGCGGGGTTTGCCCGCTGTATAAGCTTACATTACATTTGCAGTCCCTCCTGACCCTGCACCTGTGACAGACAAAACGCCGGTCCAATGCCAGGGCGCGTTCTGTCTGTCACAGGTGCGGGGTCAGGAGGGCTTAAATTACTTAAATGTAATGTAAGTTGTAATGTGAGCTGGCAAACCCCGCTCTGTGAACAAGCCGGCTCTCTTCCTCCACAATGATCCGGCTGCCCTCTCTGTTCCTCCACACTCTTTTTCTCTGGGAGAACGGCTCCCATTCATCCCCGCCTGACAGCTCCCCCACTCCCAGGCAGCCCTGCTTCTCGCCAGACCTCATTTTCCACTCGCAAAATGCGAGTAGGCGAGTGGAAAATTTGAGGGCTGTTCTATTATATTACAAATATTCTATTAGGCAGCACCTTGAGGGTCCTGTAACATTCAGTGTATGATCCTGTGGTTAGCAGACTTCCTGTGGCCACATTCACTCCTTCACTGTATCTATAGAGGAAGCCTCTGCTGCTACCCAGCCTGTATTTCAACCATGTCAGCTTTGTTCATCTCCGTCACTTTAGGACTGATAGGATTTGCAGTTTACACAAGAAAGATACCATTGTTCTGCTTTGCTTTCAGTTGAGCTGCAATATACAAAGTTTTATTATTGGGTTTAAATACCCTTTAATATAGAGTAACAACTAATGGAAATAACAAGCTTATGATATTTCTCCTGTACCACAGAGCTGTACAACCTTCAGTTTGCTGAAACAGAAACTGATTTATATTCTGTTTCAATTCAGTTCTACAAAACAGGAAGCCTAAAGAAAGTCAATGAGTTTATGGGGAAAGAAGAATAGAGCAATCAGCTGATGTTACTCAGAACTATTTCCAGACAGTGGTTTTGAAATAGTGGGTAAGGATTTTAATGGGGGTTTCCGACTATTATTAAAAGCTATATTAGATCATGAGGATGTTTGCCAACGTATACTATATCTATCTGCTTGGCCTGTTACAAATACACAGATAAATGTACAGTTGCCCCACAACCTGGAATTAACATGGATTGTTTGAGGATTTGCATCATTTAATTTACAGAACATGCCCACAGCTTTCAAGATGTTTTATTTTATTTTATTTTATTGTGAAGCAAACAACAAATAGGACAAAATAACAGAAAAGGTCAATGTGCATAACTATTCACCCCCCTAAAGTCAATACTTTGTAGTAGAGCTGCACAATTAATCGTTAACCACTTCCACACCTTCCTGCCCAGACCAATTTTCAGCTTTCAGCGCTGTCGCACTTTGAATGACAATTCGTGTTCATACTACACTGTACACATACTAAATTTTTATAATTTTGTTCCCACAAATAGAGCTTTCTTTTGGTGGTATTTGATCACCTCTACGGTTTTTATTTTTTGCTATACAAAAAAAAATATGTTTTTTTTTTGTTTCAGTTTCAAAACGTTGTAAATAAGTTTTCTCATGCACTGATGGGGCTGCACTGATGGGCACTGATAAGGTGGCACTGATGGGCACCGATGAGGTGGCACCAATGAAGTGGCACTGATGAGGTGGCATTGATGGGCACTGATAGGTGGCACCAATTGGCATGGATAGGCGGCACGGATGGGCATGTATAGGCGGCACGGATGAGCATGGATGGGCACTGATAGGTGGCACGGATGGGCACTGATAGGTGGCACGTATGGGCACTGATAGGCGGCATTGTAGTGTATTGTACTGATGGATGCCAATCAGTGCCAAACAATAATGCATTCCAATCAGTGATGCCCATTGTGGGCACTAATTGGCATCCATTGTGGGCACTGATTGGCATCCATTGTGGGCACTGACTGGCATCCCTGGTGGTCTAGGGTGGCATACCTGGTGCTGGGCATCCCTGGTGGCTTCCCTGATGGTCCTATTTACACTGTGATCAGCCGTGATTGGACACGGCTGATCACGTGTTAAAGAGTCTCGGAGACTTTTTACCGAGATCGTAGTTGCGGGGTGTCAGACTGACGCCCCACAACAACAGGGGGCGCGCATCGGCTCAATATCCTGAGGACGTCATATTTTGAAACCACTTTGCCGCCGTCATTCTGCTATATGGCGGGTGGCAAGTGGTTAAAAAATATTTCTTGAATCTTGATTCAACCCATGTGACGATCTCTATTGCAGAGTTTGCCGATTCTTTCATATAACAAGTGGAGAGACTTCTCTGCTCACTCAGCTGTCAAAAGATAACATCCGGGCAGTCTGCCAAGTTTTAAAATGAAACATTGTAACTAACTTCCTTCTTAGATCAAAGGGAAACTTCTGTGTGTAGAGAAAAAAATCGGGCAGTCTGCCAAGTTTTTAAACCATGTGTAAATGCAGGAAGTTTAACCACTTAGATTCGGTTCACACTGGGGAAACTTAGCCGCCTGACAAGTCGCGCTCCATTCTGTACAATGGAACCATTCTAATAGGAGCGACACAAGTCGCTCCGACTTAGAAAAAGGTTCCTGTACTACTTTTGGGGTGACATCAGGCGACTTGTATTGACTTCTATACAGAAGTCATTTTGCAAGCCTGAGACAGTCGCGCTGCAAATCGTGCTGCCTCAGTGTGAACCAACCCTAAAAGTCTAAATCTTTTTCTGACACTTGTTTCTTAAGGTAAAATCAATATTTTTTGCTAGAAAATTACTTGGAACCCCCAAACATTATATATATTTTAGCAGAGACCCTAGGGAATAAAATGTCAATTGCTGCAATATTTTATGTCACACTGTATTTGCCCAGCGGTCTTTTAAACACATTTTTTTGGGAAAAAATACACTTCAATGAATAAAAAAAAAAAAAAGAAACAGTAAAGTTAGCCCCATTTTTTTTTTTTTAATGGGAAAGGATGATGTTACGCCGCGATCTATCTTCCAAGCAAAAAAATTGTGATTCTCATTTTAGCCAGAATCGTGCAGCTCTACTTTGTAGAGCTACCTTTTGTGGCTATCACAGCTCCAAGTCGCTTTGGATAAGTCTCTATGAGGATTTTTGCCCATTCCTCCTTGCAAAACTGCTCCAGCTACTTCAAGTTGGATGGTTTGCGCTTGTGAACAGCAATCTTTAAGTCTGACCACAGATTTTCTATTGGATTGAGGTCTGGGCTTTGACAAGTTTTATGTTAGCAGTGTGTTTGGGGTCATTGTTCTTCTGGAAGGTGAACCTCCGTCCTAGCCTCAAATCGCACACAGAGAGTTGTACAGGTTTTGCTCAAGAATATCCCTGTATTTGGCACCAGCCATCTTTCCCTCAACTCTGACCAGTTTCTCAGTCCCGACTGCTGAAAAACATGCCCACAGCATGATGCTGTCACCGACATGTTTCACTGTGGGGGATGGTGTTCTTTGGGTGATGTGATGTGTTGGGTTTGCGCCAGACATAGCGTTTTCTTTGATGGCCAAAAAGTAAAATTTTAGTCTCATCAGACCAGAGCACCTTCCTCCATACATTTTGGGAGTCTCCAGGTGCCATTTTGTTTTTCGCTGAAAGTAATGGCTTTCTTCTGGCCACTCTGCCATAAAGCCCAACTCTATGGAGCGTACAGCTTATTGTCATCCTATGTACAGATGCTCCAGTCTCTGCTGTGGAACTCTGCAGCTCCTCCAGGGTTCCCTTAGGTCACTGTGTTGCCTCTCTGATTAATGCCCTCTTTGCCCAGTCCGTGAGTTTTGGTGTGCGGCCGTCTCTTGGCAGGTTTGTTGTTGTGCCATGTTCTTTCCATTTGGTTATGATAGATTTGATGGTGCTCCTAGGGATCATCTAAGATTTGGATATTTTTTATAACTTAACCCTGACTTGTACTTCTTAACAACATTGTCCCGTACTTGGAGAGTTACTTGGGGAGTTCCTTGGTCTTCATCCAGCGATGTGCACGAGCGCAGCGACTGTTTGGTTAGTGGTGCCTCTTGCTTAGGTGTTGCAGCCTCTGGGGCCTTTCAAAAAGGTGTGTATATGTAATGACAGGTCATGTGACACTTAGATTGCACACAGGTGGACATCATTTCACTTATTATGTGACGTCTGAAGGTAATTGGTTGCACCAGAGCTGTTTATGGGCTTCATAATAAAGGGGGTGAATACATACGCACGTGCCAATTATAATTTTTTTTTATTTCTAAAAAATAGTTTTATGCATATATTTTTCTAATTTTACTTCACCAACTTAGACTATTGTGTTCTGATCCATCACATATAATTCCGATTAAAAAAACATTGAACTAAAGGCTGTAATGTAACAAAATAGGTAAAAAATCCAAGGGGGGTGAATACTTTTGCAAGGCACTGTACACGCACGCGCGTGTGTGTGTGTGTGCGCATGTGTGTATATATATATATATATATATATATATATATATATATATATATATATATATATATATATATATAATGCGTGTGTGTGTGTGTATATTTTACCATAAGGCCTCATTCACACAGGCCCTTACACCCATAGTCTGTGAATGGGCCGTGTCTTTAAACGCTTGGAGACACCAGGTACTGCGTGCAGGCAGCCTATTCATGTCTATGAGAATGCAGCAGCTGCATAGACACCTGCTCATGGACAGCCATGCAGCCATAGGTGAAGGGCCATGCACGCATGCAGTATACTTTGGGGCCGCTCACCTGCATCGCTGTCAAATTAGGAAAAGCAACTATGTCCGTGCAGCCACTGTGTTCCCATAGACAAAGAAATAAGACCTATAAGGCTTGATACACAGTGTGCTTGTAATACACTGATCATCGTTCAGCCGCTAAATGGAAGAGGAACAGATCCCCATCCATCTGTTTTTAGAGTATCAAGTCAAATTGGATGTCGGGGGGTGTAAACAGACACATGTCCATTTAGATCTGCCATGAAAAACTGACAGGCGACCCGATCTGCTTGTGTGAAAGGGGCCTTAATTTGAAGGATTTCCTCTAACTTCTATGGGACAGGAAGTGGAGGTAAATCTCTAATGGGACAGATGGCAAAAAAGAAAAACGGACAGGGATTATAACCCCCCCTTCTTGTCTTAAAAAAAAAAAATAAAAAAAAAAAAGTTTTGCCTATATTCCTACTTTAAAAGAAAAAAAGAAAATAATGGTTAATCTACTTGAAATATTTATTACGGTACTTTTCATGAGACGTTCCGTGTGTTTTTCTGTAACAAAAGTAGATTAGGTACAACTGTTCAGAATATGGAAACAAATCTAGTACATTTTCTCGGACTCTCGGCCCTTCCAAGCAATAAATGAACTCCGAGGGTTGTACGTTCTGTACAATGTAATTTGTTCTGTTGTCCCTGCCATTGGTCACACAAATCAGTGTCATGTGAGACGCTTGAAACCTCCATTATAATTGTTTAAACTGGGACGTGGGAGATAACAGTGCTCAAGGTCACACACCACGCAACGCCAAACCGGACTTACTACATACTTTTCTGTGCTGGCAGCCATCAGCAGTTCCCCAGGTTAGCTGAGACATCTTCTGAAAGGATATCTGTGTCTTAAAACTTAGTGTTTCTAAAGCCTTAAGGTTTTTCACCTTAATACATTTTATGCATTAGGGCCAGTTCACACCAGACGCAGTTCCGTTCAGTTCTGTGCGCTTTTTTTCTGCACTAAAAATGCATGCACAGTGTTTTCCATGTATTCCAATGGCACTAGTTCACACCATGCAGTCAGTTTCTGGTCAGTTTCTGGTGCAGAAACTGACCGGAACTGACTGTATTGGTGGCGAAAAAACGGAACTGCATGGAACTGCATCTGGTGTGAACTGGCCCTTAAAGCGGAGGTTCACACAGAAATGGAACCTCTGCTTTTCAGTACCCCCCCCCCCCTCTCCGGTGTCACATTTGGCACCTTTTAGGGGGGAGGAGGGGAGATACCTTTGCACCCACTTCCGGGCATAGATAGCCGCAGAATCTGCAGGTATCTACGGCCATGACCCCCCCCCCCCCCCCCCCCGCTGTCTGCTGGGAAACACACGGGTCCCAGAGACAGCAGGGACCATCCGGATTGTGCATGCACAGTAGAGAACCGGGAAGTGAAGCCTGATTCCCTTACCGAAGATGGCGGCGGCAACACCTGAGAGCTGAGTGATAGATCGGCTTCGGGTGCCGACATCGCGGGCGCCCTGGAAAGGTAAGTGTCCATATTTTAAAAGTCAGCATCTGCAGTATTTGTAGCTGTTGACTTAAAAAAAAAAATTTGGGCGGTACTCCGCTTTAAGGTGAAAAACCTTCTGTGCTGCAGCTGCCCCCAGACCCCCCCCCCTTTTCTTACCTGAGCACGATCCAATCCAGCGATGTGCACGATCCAATCCAGCGATGTGCACGAGCGCAGCGACTCCCGCTGCTGTCAATCAAGTCATGTGACATGGGAGCAGGGGGCGGGGGCCAAGTCCTGCTATCTGCAAGGGAAATCGGTTTTCCGTGGGGGCACCTGATGTAGAGGAGGGGCCAGAGCACTGGAGGGGGACCCCAGAAGAGGAGGATCGAGCTGTTCTGTGCAAAACTATTGCACAGAGCATGGTTGTTTAAAAAAAAAAGGTGTTATACAACCACTTTAACTTCAGGCAAAAAGCTAAATTCACTCTTGAAATATGTTTGCTGTTTTATCTGCCTTACTCGATAGTACAGTCAGACCTGACATTTCTCTGCTGCAGTTAAGCAACACAGCTAGGTCACTTCCCCGCCCCCAACCTGTGATTGGACAGTGAAGGAGCAGCAGCACACTCAGGTCATCTCTCTGCTCCTCTTATTGGCATGTTCCTGGTTGCCATATATGTATTTAGGACATGTGATCTACTCCTTGTGTTGCCCCTCTGTTGCAGGCTGAGTACTATAGTACAGAGGATCATAAGATGCTGATATCAAGTTACATTTAGATGTTTGCACTAGTTGTAATTTTTTTCATACATAGCTGTACTTATCTGTGTTTTACTCTATATCTACCTGGGGTACTTGAAATGTCCCTTCTCCTTCACAGTATTGTATTACTATAAAACAGGTGCTCTTTAGTTATTATTAAGAAATTGCCATTTTAGGTGTTTTGTAATGGTACTACAGCGCAGTTAAAATATATTCCAACATAGACCTAAATCACACTGCGCAGTGCATAGCAATAAGCCTGTGCTGCAATGCATTAGCCAGGGTGTTCTGTGAACGCATTAGCGGGTTAATGATTTGACATGTAGTTGTAATGATTAATCCATTACCTCCTGCTAATCACACTGAGAAGGAGAGAGATAGAGGGGAGCCCAGGGAGCCTTTCCATCATGAGCCGCTGACACTGCTGAGCCCTGACTTCTCTCCTGTCAGACACCAATGTCCTGGAACTTTAGATTTTGTGGCGTTGCTTAAGTTTTTTTTTTTTTTTTCTACTTTGCAGAGGAATATCTTCTTTTTTATCGCCTGGACAGAAATGGAATGCTTGTGAAACAGTGCCTCAAAACTCTTGGTTTTCCATGGTCAGCAGAATATAAGAGGGTAAGCACATTTATATTTACTTAGGCTGTTGCCATAAATTGTAGATAAAAATGATATTTTGTTTTCCATCAGCACATGTTGTGAGCTAATGGGGGTATCCAAACCCAAGTAACCTATTGGGCTACAGGCCGTGTAAAAAAAAAAAAAAAACTGCTTGCTGCCAATTTTTTTCATTCAGCTCTTCTGTCATACATCACCGATCTAGTACAAGTGATAGCTAAAGTGATAATAAACACACACTGTTTAAATGTACATAATCCTTTCTCTTTCTGTATGGGGATGATGCCATTGTAATTATTTTAATAATAAAAAAAAATCTAAGTACCCTTTTCCTAATCGATATACAGCTGTCACATGACCCAGCTCTTACCCAGCCTGTCTGCAGGGAAACATAAGCAGGAGGAGCTTTGAGTCCTCTCCTGCTGGTCACATGTTCAAAATAAAAGAAAACGCTCATTAGAATAAAAATACAAAATAATATCAAACTGTTTTAAATCATCATACATTTATATATTTGAAATCAAATCTTTATTATTTTTTTAACAATAACATGATGTGGGTGGATTTCTGCCAGTCACAGGCTGCGTCACGCCCCTCCAAGTTTGTGTCTTAGAATAGGAGAAAGGTGAAGCCTTCATTATTCTGCATGTAATATCCCACCCCAATTGTGTTTAGCTGGTTAGTAAGCATGGCGGAGGAGGGAGGGAGTACGCTGCCATTTACCACTGTGTATACACCCACATGTGTGACTCTATAGTCACATGGGCTGCTCAGATGTTATAGAGAGGAAATGCTCAGCATAGAAACTCAATGAAAACCGAGTATGTGCAGAGCTGCCAACAGAATAAATAAAACAAATTTCTTAGTGACTGAGTATGAACAGCATGTAATACACCATTTATTGATAGTTTTTATGATGTGGGTTTAGTGACACTCCACAGGAGTCACCAGTTTTCTCTTTTAACCACTTCAGCCCCGGACCAATTGGCAGCCAAAGGACCAGGCCCCTTTTTGCAATTCGGCACTGCGTCGCTTTAACTAACAATTGCGCGGTCATGCGACGTGGCTCCAAAACAAAATTGGCGTCCTTTTTTTCCCACAAATAGAGCTTTCTTTTGGTGGTATTTGATCGCCCCTGCGGTTTTTATTTTTTGCGCTATAAACAAAAATAGAGCGACAATTTTGAAAAAAATGCAATATTTTTTACTTTTTGCTATAATAAATATCCCCAAAAAATATATAAAAAAACATTTTTTTTCCTCAGTTTAGGCCGATACGTATTCTTCTACATATTTTTGGTAAAAAAAAATCACAATTAGCGATTATTGATTAGTTTGCGCAAAAGTTATAGCGTTTACAAAATAGGGGATAGTTTTATAGCATTTTTATTAATATTTTTTTTTTTATTAGTAATGGCGGCGATCAGCGATTTTTATTGTGACTGCGACATTTTGGCGGACACATCGGACATTTTTGACACATTTTTGGGACATTTGTCATTTATACAGAAATCAGTGCTATTTAAATAGCACTGATTCCTATGTAAATGACAGTTGTAGTTAGGGGGTTAACCACAAGGGGGCGGGGAGGAGTCAGTGTGACGTGATGTGTTGTGTTTACTGTAGGGGGGCGTGGCTGTACGTCTGACGTCATTGATCGGCGTTCCCGATGACAGGGAACCGCCGATCACTGACAGTCAGTGTAGGAAGCGCGGGGAGAGGTTTGTTTACATAGACCTCTCCCCGTTCTTCCGCTCCGTAACCCGATCGCGGGATACCAGCGGCGATCGGGTCCGCTGGTCCCGCGGCCGGGGTCACGGAGCTCCCGACCGGGTCGCGAGCGCGCCGCTAGCGGCGCGCGCGCGACCCACGGGCAGGCACATGCACGATCACGTACAGGTACGTGATTCTGCCTGCCCGTGCCATTCTGCTGACGTATATATGCAGTGGCCAGTCGGGAAGCGGTTAAAGTGTAATTTGTAAGCTATATTATGACAGGGTTGATCTACTTGTGTTTTGCCAGATGAATCATTTATGTCTGTTTTTTCTGTTTCCTAGCTTGTTATATAGCCCAGCATACATGGTGCAGCACTTTGAAACACAAAAAAAATGTTGGGTGACCACAGCACCTACAGAAAGCCAGCACCTGGTGCAGATCGCACTCCCCCTTAGTATGCCATTGTCTTGTTCCCATGAGCCTGTGACTGAACAGTAAAATGAGAAGCAGCAGACTGATGATCTCCCCTCTCTCACTCTGCGCTCTCCTCCTAACTGAATGCCCCCTGTTAAAACCTGAACATTGCAGTACAACTGACTGGGTCCTTGTGCTGCTTCTCCCTCTCCCAGTCTGAGATTTTCTGTATAGGGACTGCAAGAGGCTGATATTATGTTAAATTCAGGTACTTATACCACTTGCATTTAAAAAAAGAAACGTGGTAATGAATGAATACAGAGCTGAATTTTATTTTAGTCTTTTATATCTGCCAGGTGTTTAAATTGGACCTTCACCTCCTTAAGAGGCTTTAGGTTTCTGTATTCCTCTCCCTCCTTTTGCAATATAAACCAGAGATTTAAAAAAAAAAAAAAAAAGTTTTACTTTCTTTATCGTACATCACGGGACACAGAGCCATAGTAGTTACTATGTGGGTTATAGGCCACCTTCAGGTGATGGACACTGGCACACCTTAAGACAAGATGTCCACTCCCTATATAATCCCTCCCACTACTGGGAGTACCTCAGTTTTTTTGGCCAGTGTCTTAGGTGTTGGTCACGAGTAAAGATGTGCTGTGCTGAGCTCCATTGGAATATTCCTTGCTGGGGCAGGCTGTGCAACCGGATCCATTCAAAGTGTCTTTTCAGGCCGAATTGAATGGTTCCCGGGCCTCATGGCAGAAGAAACGAGGTTTAGCCCGTAACGCTTCTCTTTTTTTAGAGAGCTGGACCCCGGGATCCAGTGCTTTGTTTTTTCAGCCATAAAGTTTTCCTGGCGGGGTGCATTATGGGTCTAGGAGTGTGGATCCTCTGATAAAAAGGGGCCCCGGTTCCTGAATGTTCTTTAACGGGGGCCCACCGTGCGGGGTGAAGATTAGGTCTGTTGGTTTTACCACAGAATCCCTGCGGCGGGAAAGGTAAGTGGAGATTTCTAAGGAATTTTTAATTCTCTTATGAATTGTCTCCTTTAAAAAGTAAATGTTGTCATGCCTAAAAGTCATCACTGGGAGGTGTATAGAGCACGTGCCTTTCATGATTTCCTGAGACCTCTCTATAATCAGCAGAAGCTGCAGACTTCCCTCCGGCGAGCAGTCCCAGGTCTCCGGTAAGGTGTCGGGGGGGGGGGGTGGGTTTCCTAAAACACCCCCCACCTGGACAGAAGCTCTCTCTGGATAGAGGGGGAAGCCGGAAACGATCGGCGGATGCCGCTCCATTTTCCATTGCCTACATGGCGGTTTGTCACAGCCTCCTTGGCCAATCTCGTTGGATCGGAGGCCCGAGCTCGCTTTGGAAAACGCTGTTTTTTTTAAAAAAAGGAGGGGCGTGGTGAGAATACGGAGGGGCGTGGCGGGAACACAGAGGGGGCGTGGCTTAGTGTGGCGTTGGCGTGCAGCAACATCCAGCGCGGAAGTACTTTTAAAGAGCAAAATTTTGCTGTCTGCAAACTGTCGGAGGGACACGAGCAAAAGGGGCATGTAAGTGGTGACATAGGCATTTCCTTGGCACATTGACTAAAGCACCAGGCTGAGCACTAATAGCAGCAGCAGTTGCTGGACTATTTGCTCAAGCAGTGGGTGCAATTTCTTCTGGTAGTACCTCTGCATTTGTGCATCGGTCTATGGTCAGAAGGGGAGGTAGAAACACCCCAAAAAAGGTCTCAAGAGGGACTCCTTCAAGCTCTAAAAAGCCTAAACTCATCTCTACAATGGTATCCTCCCCTGAGAGATCTGAGGTGGCTGGTCAGAGTGAGCCATCAGGGCCGTCAAGTGTTGAAACTGTTCCAACACTGCAGCCCCTGTCTATATTACTGAAGAGGTTTTTTCTGCAGCCATGATAGCTTTGGAAGATAGGTTAGCGGCTTTTTTTTTTTTTTTGAAAATAATTTTTATTATATAAAAATGAAAATATAAACTTCCAAAAACATTCGAGAGATGTTACAATCAGGCACAACCGCCAGTGGAACACAGAAAACTTGTCAAGAGTATTACAATTCTCTCATCCAGACATATAAAGTATATTTTTCTCTTTTTTTTTTAAACAGAAAAACCAACCAACCATTCCCGTAGATCCCTCCCCCCTTTGTCTCTCTGCATTCAGTACCCACAGATCAAGCATACTGCCATACCCACTAATCTTCCCCTTCCAGGGTATTTTCTGAGTCCACCCATCTAAACCACACCTTCCTAAATTTCTTGGGAGCCCCCCTAGCTTCATATGTAATTTTATACATTTGAACATCTGCATTAACCACCTTTAGCCACATTCCAAGTGTCAGCTGTTCCTCATGAATCCACCTCCTGGCAATAAGTTTCCTCACTGCAAAGTACAGGATTCTAAGAAACAGCTTCGTATGAGCATTCATCTCTTCCTGGTCGAATACCCAGAGAAGGCAACGTAGGGGGGAGCAAATATTCGGTAGAGCAAATTGATCTGCTATAAATCCAGTAACCTGAGACCACAGTGGTCTAATCTTGGTACATTCCCACACCATCTGAAGAAAAGTGCCCTCCCCATTCATACATTTGTGGCAGAGCGCAGTGTCTTTCCTACTCATCCTATACAGTCTCTGTGGCATATAATACATCTGGTGCAGGTATCTAAGTTGAATCATTTTATTCATAGAGGAAATAACCGACCCCAGATAGGAATCCATAACCTCCTGACACATTTCCTCTGATAACTCCGGTATGGCCGCCACCCACCGTGCTTGAGCTTTAGACGTAGTTCCTATTTCCTCTGGCCCCACTGCCCTATAGTACCTAGAAATCTTCTTAGTCGGGTCTGGGTCTATTGGTATCCTTTCCAAGCCTGTGTTTTGCACCTGTGGCTTGTCATTTCCGAACTGCGCAATCTGGTACATCAAACTGGTCCCTCAACTGTGAAAAGGTAGAGATACCTTCCTCCTGACATATATGATGAAGTATTTCACGCCATATTTTGCCCAGGTTACCTGTCTGTCCAGTATTTTAAGAAATTCCCCCATAGATCTATTACACCATAGGGGGCTATTTGGAGATAGCCAAATCGGTTCGTCCCGTCTCCGCTGAGCGCAGATGTGAAATATTTTCCCAGGTAATGCCATGACTGATCCTACCTTTCGCCCCGGGATTCCCTTCCTATACACCATATACTGTAATGTTTCCTGTGAGGAGGCAACCGCTGCCTCCAGCAACGTGGTGGCTTTTTGAGTTTGTGATAGGAGTCTCCAATGTAGAAAGGACAACTGCGAAGCTAAGAAATAAGAGCGCAAGTCCGGGAGGGCCATGCCCACTTTGTAACAGGTAGCTTTAGAACCACCAGTGATAGCCTGGGGGCTCGTGTCCCCCATAACAAACTAACAAAAATGGAGTCAATGTGTTTGAAAGTCCTCAGGGTCACAAACACCGGGGAATTAGAGAGGATGTACAGAAACTTAGGGAGAAAGACCATCTTGAACAAATTCATTTGTCCCAACAGCGTAAGCGGCAGGTTCTGCCATTTCTGTACCTTCTCCCGAAAACCCCTGATAATCGGTGACAGGTTAGCTTCCAGGAAGCTTGATATGGGCAGCTGGACATCAATTCCCAGATAACGAAAAGTAGATGATGTCGGAATGGGGCAGTCCTCTGGTACCACCACCCCCGTATCTATTGGGAACAGGGACGATTTTGCCCAGTTTATTCTAAACCCAGAATGATCCCCAAATTCCTGTATTAGCTGAAAAGCCCCTGACAGAGAAGGTCCCGGGTCTTGCAGATAAAGCAGCATGTCATCTGCATAAAGAGATACACGCTCTTCAAACACCCCTATTTTTAACCCCGTCAGATTAGGAGTGGCCCTCAGTTTTACCGCTAGGGGTTCTATGGCCAGGGCAAATAAGAGGGGCGAAAGCAGACACCCCTGCCTAGTCCCTCTAAACACCGGGAAAGAGTCTGAAATAATGCCATTTACCCTTAACCTGACCAACGGGTCCGTGTATAGCAATTTCACCCATGAAATAAAAACAGGGCCAAAGCCGAATGACTCCAGAAGGCGGAACAAATATGCCCACTCTACTGAGTCAAACGCCTTTTTTGTATCTAGCGATGTGACAATTCTGGTCCCAGAATTATCATGTTCCGTCTGCAAATTTATAAAAAGCCTCCTGATATTAATTTGAGCAGATCTCTCCTGTATAAAGCCCGTCTGATCTGCGTCTATCAGTCTTGGGATGACCGTTTGTAATCTCCCTGCCAGTATTTTGGCCAGAAATTTTGTATCGGCATTCATGAGCGAGATTGGACGGTAAGAGTCACATACCCTGGGGTCTTTCCCACCCTTAGGGAGTAAAACAACCAATTTCTCCCGCATAGAAGGAGGTAACCTACCGTCCAACCTTGCAGCATTGAACACTTTCAACAGACGGGGTGCTAGAGCATTGCGGAATGTTTGATACCACTCCGAGGGGATTCCATCTAGTCCCGGGGATTTTCGAGGAGCAAAGGAGGCTATTGCTCCTTCCACTTCCTCCACCGTTATACTTGCTTCCAAAATACAATTTTTATCCTCAGATATCGTTGGGAGTTATATCTCAGTCAGATATGCCTCTAGTGCCCCATTGTCCTGTGGAGTACAGGACCTATAAAGATCTGCATAAAATTGTGTAAACGTTCAAAGTGTATCCATTGAATCACAAACCTCTATACCCTGCAGATCATAGACGGTTCTAATGTAGATCGGAACATAGTCCGGTTGTGCAAGAAATGCCAGTAATCTTCCATTTGTATCTCCAAATTTAAATATGCGTCTGCGCTGCGCAAGATTAAGCTTCGTAGTCCGGTCAGTCAAAGCAGTCTGGTATTCCCTGTTTTTTCCCCGCAACACTAAGAGTTTCTCTCTAGTGGGGTCCCTAATATACTCAGCCTCTGCCAATGTAGTCTCCGTCTCTTTAAGTTGCACCGTGGATGCCAGCTGTTTTTTAAACCCATTCACCTCTGCAATAAACACCCCTCTCAGGGTAACTTTAAAAGCTTCCCACTGAAGAAGGAGGGATTCAGTATTACCATTTTCGGCCCAATGTTAGCGGCTTTAATCGCAGCCCAGTGTGGGACAAAATGCGACAGGTCAACTTCCATTACCCAGGACCCTCAAACTGAGGATCTCGGAGTGGGAGAAGATGATTTTCCCTCAGGAGACCATGAAGAGGCTGATGACTCCTCCTCTGAGGGGTCAAATGCGGTAGGATCAGCTTCACAATCTGATAGTTTGTTGGTGCAATCTCTTATTGAGATGGTCCGTTCTACATTTTTTCTACCCTTAACCGAGTTGGTTGATAAGCCCACTTCTTGTTTGGATTCGCTAAAGCCTCCTCAAGCTGTGCATGCCTTTCCTGTCCATTCATTGCTGAAAAAGCTTATGTATTCTGAGTGGGATCACCCAGATAAGCATTTTTTTCCTCCTAAAAGGTTTTCAATACTTTATCCTATGGAGGAAAAATTCACAAAAAAATGGGCGATACCAGCAATTGATGCTGCTATATCCTCTGTGAATAAAAGTTTGACTTGTCAGGTAGACAATGCTCAAATGCTTAGAGATCCAATGGACAAAAAGTTGGAATTCCTATTAAAAAAACACTTTTTCTCTGGCAGGTTCAGTGACCCAGCCTGCGCTGGCAGCAATTGGTGTATGTCAATCCTTGAGAGACCAGTTTAAACAGGTGCTCAAGATTATTCCTGATCAGCAGGCCCAGGATTTAGCTGAACTACCAGTGGCGTTATGTTTTGCAATAGACGCTATGAGAGATTCTATTCTTCAGGCCTCGCCCCTTACGCTTGGGCTGGTGCATATGCGTAAAATCTTATGGTTGAAAAATTGGTCATCTGAGTGCCATGCAAAATGCTCCTGGCTAGTTTTCCTTTTCACGGTGAACGGCTGTTTGGGGATGATTTGGATAAATACATCCAAAGAATTTCTGGTGGAAAGAGTACCCTTTTGCCAGTTAGGAAGAGGAGTAAACATGTTTCATTTAAACAAGCTCCTTCTCCAGTGCCAGGGGCATCAGCCTCCAGGCAGTCACGATGGCCTCCGCCGTCAGGTTCAAGAGGTAGACCTCAGGGTCAACCCAAGGGACAAAAGAAGTCCTGGGGGAGGAAACTTACAAAACAAAATACTAAAGCCTCCTTATGAAGGGGCGCCCCCGCTCGCTCGAGTGGGGGGAAGACTTCTGCATTTCTCAAGGGTCTGACAGGAAGAGTGTTGAGACAAATGGGTGACTTCTTCAATAGTTCTAGGGTACAAGCTAGAGTTCAGAGTGTCCCCGTCTCCTAGTTTTCTCAGATCAAACGTTCCCAAGGATCCAGAGAAATAGAAATCTCTCTTTCAAGCATTGGACCGTCTTTTGTCTCAAAAAGTGATCTTGGTGGTCCCCATGCAAGAGCAGGGATTGGGGTTTTATTCAAACCTTTTCATGGTGCCAAAACCAAATGGGGATGTCAGACCCATTTTGGATCTTAAAGATCTAAACCGGTTCTTGAATATCCACTCTTTCCGCATGGAGTCAATCCGATCAGTAGTCTCCATCCTACAAGGAGGAGAACTTCTGGCGTCAATCAACCATCAGGGATGCATACCTCCATGTGCCGATTTTCCCCACTCACCATAAATATCTACGCTTCGAGGTAGAAAATCTTAATTTTCAGTTTGTAGCTCTGCCTTTCGGTCTAGCTACTGCACCTCATGTGTTTACAAAGGTCCTGGCCCCTCCTCTAGCCAGATTAAGGGCCCAAGGTATAACAATTATAGTGTACCTAGATGATCTACTCTTGATAGACCAGTCGGTAGCCTGTTTAGACAAAAGTATGATCACCACAGTCAACTACCTGGAATAACTAGGTTGGATTCTCAATCTAGAGAAATCCTCCTTAAAACCATCAAGGAGATTAGAATACTTGGGTCTGATTATAGATACAGCCCAGAAAAGGGTATTCTTGCCCCAGGCAAAGATCAGTGCCACAAAGGAACAGATTCAGGTGGTCAAGGCAAAGAAGAATCTTTCCATTCGACTTTGCATGAGGTTGTTAGGAAAGATGGTGGCTTCGTTCAAGGCCGTTCCTTATGCTCATTTTCATTCGAGGCTGCTGCAAAACAGTATCCTGTCGGCTTGGAACAAGAAGGTCCAAGCACTAGATTTCCCAATGCGATTGCCTCCAAGGGTGCGCCGGAGCCTCAGTTGGTGGTTAATAACCAAAAATTTGCAGAAGGGAAAATCCTTTCTACCAGTTACCTGGAAGGTGGTAACAGATGCCAGCCTTTCAAGGTGGAGAGCAGTCCTGGAAGAGGCAACTGTCCAAGGGAAATGGTCCAGATCATAAATTACCTTGCCCATCAACATTCTAGAGATTCGGGCAGCACGCTTGGCCCTGAGGGCCTGGACGCTCAGGTTACAGAATTGTCCCGGACGCTCAGGTTACAGAATTGTCCTGTCAGGATCCAATCTGACAATGCCACAGCAGTGGCCTATATCAATCACCAATGGGGCACAAGAAGTCGTGCGGCCCAGAGAGAGGTGAATAATATCTTAACTTGGGCAGAACACAATGTACCTTGCCTATCGGCAGTCTTCATTCCAGGAATAGAAAATTGGCAGGCAGACTACTTGAGTCGCCAGCAGTTCCCGGGAGAATGGGCCCTTCACCCCGATATCTTCCTGGCAATATGCCGAAGATGGGGGATCCCGTACGTAGATCTGTTTGCATCCAGGTTCAACAAAAAGATTGACAACTTTGTGTCAAGAACAAGGGATCTGCTAGCATGTGGAACAGATGCCTTGGTGTTCCCGTGGAATCCGTTCTCACTGATTTATGCATTCCTTCCTATTCTTCTGCTTCCGCAATTTCTTCGCAGGGTCAAGCAGGAAGAGAAGTCAGTGATTCTTGTGGCTCCAGCATGACCCAGAAGATCCTGGTTTGCAGAGATCATAAGAATGGCGGTAGGGGAAACATGGACCCTACCACCACATCCAGACCTTCTCTGACAAGGTCTGGTATTCCATCCTACCTTACAAACGCTAAATTTAATGGTTTGGCTATTGAGACCCACATTCTGAAGAAGCGTGGGCTATCAGGTTCTGTGGTATCTACCTTGATTAATGCAAGGAAACCGGCCTCCAGAATCATGTATTATAGAGTCTGGAAGGCATATGTCTCCTGGTGTGAATCCAAGGGTTGGCACCCCAGGAAGCATGTCATAGGTAGAATCCTTGACTTTCTGCAGATGGGGTTAGAGATGAAGCTGGCCTTGGGTTCTATCAAAGGCCAGGTCTCTGTCTTATCGGTAATGTTTCAACGACCACTTGCTTCGCACTCTTTGGTTCGTAGTTTTAGTCAGGGGGTAACACGGCTTTAATCCTCCGGGTTAGGTCACCCCTGAACCCTTGGGACTTGAATTTAGTTCTGTTGGCATTGCAGAAACAGCCTTTTGAGCCGATATGGCATATTCCCTTGGTCCTTTTGACAAGGAAACAAATTTTTCTGGTAGCCATATCTTCTGCAAGAAGGGTATCAGAGTTGGCTGGTCTTTCTTGTAAAGAGCCATATTTAATTATTCACAAGGATAAGGTAGTATTGCTTCCTCATCCTAATTTTCTACCAAAGGTAGTGTCAGGTTTTCATTTAAACCAGGATATTATTCTGCCTTCATTTTTTTCAGAACCGTGTTCTACGGAAGAGAAATCACTACATTCTCTGGATGTGGTGAGAGCAGTCAAAGTCTACAAAGTCGACTGCTCAGATTCGAAAAACTGATGTTTTGTTTGTGTTGTCTGAAGGTCCTAAAAGAGGACAGGCAGCAGCGAAATCTACTATTTCTACATGGATTCTGCAAGTAATTGTTCAAGCTTAATGGTTTGAAGAGGAAGATTCCACCTGTTCAAATCAAAGCGCACTCCACTAGGGCTGTTAGTGCTTCTTGGGCAGTGCATCACCAAGCCTCCATGGCTCAAATCTGCAAGGCTGCAACTTGGTCTTCAGTCCATACATTTACCAGATTCTATCAGGTGGATGTAAAAAGGCATGAGGATATTGCCTTTGGGCGTAGTGTGCTGCAGGCAGCAGTATAAGTCCTCTGGTCTCATGGTGCCCTACTTTTGCTGTGTCTCCCTCCCCTCAGTTGGCATTGCTCTGGGACATCCCACATAGTAACTACTATGGCTCTGGGTCCCCTGATGTCCGATAAAGAAAATAGGATTTTTATAACGGCTTACCTAAAAAATCCTTTTCTTGGAGTACATCCTGGGACACAAAGGTCCCTCCCCTTTTCTAATACACGTATATTGCTTTGCTACAAAAACTGAGGTACTCCCAGTAGTGGGAGGGGTTATATAGGAAGTGGACTTCTTGTTTTAGGGTGTGCCAGTGTCCATCACCTGAAGGTGGCCTATAACCCACATGGTAACTACTATGGCTCTGTATACTCAAAGAAAAGGATTTTTCAGGTAAGCTGTTATAAAAATCCTATTTTGTCTGTAAAGTGGTTGTTAACCTCAGACATGCAATATGAACAAAACATATCCCTCTACAATGTATACTTGTCATTTCTGTCTGCTGGGTCGTTCCTCTGCTATCAGCATGAGTCCCTTCTGACGAGTTCTCCTGACACCAATAGAAAAATGATGACAGGGGAGGGAGCTCCAGCTGATTGACAGCCTCAACTCTGTTCCTGTGTACTGTGTGAAGGGGGATGTGTCCCCCTTCCCTCCAATAAGCCCTCCTCACTGAGCTCTGCAGAGGGTGACTAAAGCGTTCCGCCATATGCTTTCTGACAGCCCAGACAAGAGAATAGAAGACTGCAGAAATACAGGTACAACTTATGTAGGATGATTTGTTTTATCTCTGTGTATCACCTGAGGCCAGTTACTTCACTGGGTATATTATAAGGGTTTACAACCACTTTAATTTATCTGGCCTGCCCACCAATGCCATTCACGCCTAGATGAAAATGATGTGTCTCTTCTCCCACAGCCTTCTAGGATATCCCCATCACATATTCCAGCAGCCGTGGGAAGAGCTGACACACGTCATGAGGAGTTTGCACCTTAACCCGGAAAAGGCAGCTGGCTCAAGATCACTGAGAAGGACCACAATGGCAGTGTGGGACCCTGGCTAATGACCCCATAACAGCGGAATGGCAGCAGGACAGTGCTGGATCCTCTGGGCAAGATTATGACAGCCTCCACTTTTCTAGAAAGGCTCTCCACAAAATGTTGGAGAGTGTCTATGGGCATTTGTGCCCATTTAGCCAAGGGAGCATTTGTGAGGTCGGGTACTGATGTTGGATGTAAGACCTGGCTCACAGTTGGCATTCCAATGCATCTCAAAGGTTTTGAGTAGGGTTGAGGTCGGTAATCTGTGCAGGACACTCAAGTTCCTCCACACCAAACTGGTCGATTCATGGGCTTGATTTAATAAAACTGGAGTGTGCATAATCTGCTGCAGCTGTGCATGGTAGCCAATCAGCTTCTAACTTCAGCTTGTTCAATTAAGCTTTGACAGAAACAAAAATGGAAGCTACTTGGCTTCTATTCAGAGCTGCACCAGATTGTGCACTCTCCAGTTTTAGTAAATCAACCCCAATGTCTTTATGGAGCTGGCTTTGTACACAGGGGCACAGAAATGCTGGAACAGAAAAGGGCCTTCCCTGAACTGTTACCACAAGACTGGAAGCACACCGTTTGTCTAATGTCTTTGTATGACAGTACATTTTTACTGGAAACACTTGAACTGTGTCATTTGGAAGGGTGTCCACATACAGTAGATAGGTGTGAGGGTCAAGTGCCCATAAACGTTTGCCCATATAGTGTAGGTATATAGGTGTATAGTGTAACATCCTTTTATATGTTGATTTGTAATATTTAACTCATCTTGAATCACTGTTTTTGGAAAAATAACTATGTGTTTATTTATCCACAGTGTAATGGTTACAGACACAATCTACCATGTCCACCATCAAGGTAGACCCAGATGTGGAGTTTTGCTCCATTGCTCCCTTGGAGGATGATGATCTTGGGAGCCCGCTGCCTAAGGAGTTCTTCACAGACTTGGGAGACATCCAGGATATCTCTCAGAATATTGGGGATGACGGTTCCAACTCATTCGGTGTGGCAGAGTACCAGTATCTGGGAAACAGCCCCGGCTCCAATGGGTCTATTAGCACAGACCAGACGGGTAAGTGTGAGGGAGCAGGCGTGTCTGGGAACTAGTGCAACTACATCCTCATCTGGCTACTCATGATTTCTCATGATACATCCTAGTGTGAGAGATTTGGATACAGTGGCAAGGGCAGGTTTTGGGACTGCACAGCTACATTTGTGCCCTCTAGGACTTAAGGGCCCACTTATGCTGGATGTGGGTTGTGGAGGTTTTGTATCCCTCCTGGTGTTGCATACACCACAAGGAAAGTTCATTGAATTCTGTCTGCCTATCGCTCTTGTCCGTCACTGTCTAATGCCCCGTACACACGATCCGAAAATCGGACGACAGATCGTCCAACTTTTTTCGCTTACTAGTCGCAAGTAAAAAAATTGAATCGGTTACTAAAGTCACGAAAATTCTCGTACGACAGAAAAGAAAATCGAAAATGATGTCATGTCTATTTGTATTGTATTTTTGGACGACAACTGTACTGACTAAGTGAAAATCGTATGATTCGGTATCAAATGAGGACAATTTTTGTGCTTGTCTAATAATATCTAATGAACTGTCGTGATCGGCTCTCGAAAGCTCTGTACTAACGATCCGATTATCGTACGATCACGTCGAAAGCGGTATTTTTCGTCTGATTTTCGGATACTGTGTACGGGCTATTATGGACAGGATAGCTTCTCATCAAAGTAGATTATGGAGCCAAGACTGGCTGCTGCTAGAAGGGCTAAAATACATCCCTTTCCTGGAAAAAAAATTAGGATCTGGGTTCCTTTCCTTTAAGTGCTTGCCACATGTCTGAGGGCCTGGGCACTTGGTCATGTGATCTCTGATGAAGGGATACAAGTTTAGAATAGATGACTTCAGCACAGGTAATGTGACCTAAAATTTAGCCCCCCTTCACATGTGTCACTGAAGGGTGCCTGAAACAGTGTTTTGCTAAGGAAGGGTAAATTTTTCAGGAAAATTCTTAATATAGATCTATGTGAACATTTTATAGTAGGTTCACTTTAAAGGTAACCAGAGGTACATATAAGTCAAAGCCAAAGTGCTAACAGGACACAAATAAAAGGGGTAAAAACAAAAGGGGAAATACCACCCTGATATAAAAAAAACAAATCTATGCAAATCAAAAGGTATTATTCTGCACCTCTTATAGTTAAAGCGTAGCTTCACCCAAAGGGTTTTGACAGGTATCCACTCCGATCTGAGCGGAAGTTTTCCTACACCCCCCCCCCTTCTATCCCCGCAGTCTTCTGGGACATGTCACAGGTTCCAGAAGACTGCAGGACCATTCACACCGTGCAGCGCACTCGCACATTGGGCATTCAGCTGTGAAACCGCAAGCTGTCACAGCCGGGTGCCCAAAGTTAAGATGCCACTGCCGGGGACTGAAGAACGATGGCACAAAGGGCTCGAGTGAGCATAGCGTTGGATCCTGGGACAGGTGACTATATGTTAGTCAGCAACTACAGTATTTGTAGCTGCTGATTTTTTATTTTTTAATTAGACTGGAGTTCCCAACTGTTAACAGAAATGAAGAATGGCAGAGAAGGGAAATTATCAAATGTAAAGCATTATGGAGAGTAAAGTCAAGCAGAAGGAAAATCAAGAGGTGGTTTTGTAGGAGGACATTGACATGAGCCAGAACTTTTCTTGTCAGGACCAGTGAAGATGATTCTCTAAGACATCTGATGGGATAGGATTAGACCATTGCGTTAAGAGATTCTAAGTAATCGTGGAGTAGAATGAGCTGTAACAAACTGAGCAGGTTTATTAGTATTTCAGCAAATTTTATATGATTGGGATGCCACTAAGGTGACCTATCTGTGTGCATTGGAGGCTCATTTGGGTCTTTACTGCTAACAGACCCAGAGGTAGGATCACCCCCAAACCTCTAATACAGTATCGAGAAATTGAGCAGAATGAATTCTCTACACATTGCTTGAGAGAATCAGCTAAGAGGTGCAGAACACAGTAATGGATCATGAATATGTATAAACCTTGTGAGCTGCTATGCTAATCCACAGAAGCCCCCGACACTACCCACACCCTCTAATAATGTGACTAAACAAGATAGATCAAAATTAGTGCAGCGCTAAATTAAATCATAATAGTATCCACTAAGGATATAAGGTGCAAAGGTATATACAATTATAAATTAATACTTTTTAAGTGCAACGTGCAAAAAGTTCTCAACACAAGTGTCAAGCCACTGAAACTCACTAGTGCAAGATCTGATTGCTTTGTATGTGGCCGATGAGACTGGAGTTCACGGGCAGCAATAAGGAGGCATTATACTAAAAGGTGATCAATCTGACCTGAGCTTGTGGGCAAGTTTATAAGGCGGAGGAATATCAGAAAGAGAACCCTAGAGGATTGATTATGCACAAAGGTGCATTTATATAGCCTAAAAGATGAGGTCACAACCGGTGGAGGGAGCACAATTTAATTTAATTTATATAAGGACACTGCATGAATTGTCTGTGCACTTTGCACTTTATTGCACATCAGACAGTTTGATTTATATAAGGACAGCGGGGTTGATTTACTAAAACTGGTGCAGCCATGCATAGTAACCAATCAGCTTCTAACTTCAGCTTGTTCAATTAAGCTTCGACAATAAAACCTGGAAGCTGATTACTATGCAAAGCTGCACCAGATACTGTGTGCACCAGTTTTAGCAAATCTCCCCCATTGTGTGGAGAACTTTTTGCACATTGCACTTCAAAAGTATTCATTTATAATTGTATATACCTTTTGCACCTTATATTTTTAGTGGATACTATTATGATTTATTTTAGCGCTGCACTAATTTTGATATACACAGTAATGGACCATGTAGTGGATACTCTCTAGGTGAACTATGACTGGCAATGTCACAACCACATACATGGCCAAAGGAGATCTTTCCTACTGGGCTCCTGTGAACCATCTGACAGCAGGAAAAGACCTGCTGTCAAACTGTGACCTGCTTCCCCTTTGTATAGAGTTGGTGTTTCTATTTTTCCAACGTATTGCATGCGTCATTTGTTTTACTTAGTGCCAGTTAACAGCAACATAAATACTGACCACCGTGAGTCAACTCTGAATTGGCCATAAGTCAGGGCAGAATCCGGTGACTAACCGAAAATCGAGAGCGTTCTCTAGAAGAACAAGGAGGCTTAGGAATTTGTGGGAATAATTCTCCATGTGTTATTGGTAGGGGAAGGTGACACTTAGAATAAACCGTGGAATGACATACAACATTGCCATTGAGATCTCTGCAAAAAATAGATATTGCGCAATCTGGTGAATGCAGGACAATCATGTATCTCAGCATTATGGAAATCTTCACAACCACAGACGATCCAACAATGGATCAGGAAGATGGAGGATATCAGGGTGATGGAAAGTCTTACAAGCACAATATAAGATACACATGAGAAATTCATAAACATATGGTTCTACTGGATTGAATTCTCATGTACGGACAACTTCAAACAATTACGGTATTAGCTGGACAAGCAGGTGATGTCACGGCCATGCTGAATGGGAGTCTTTGGTGTCTGCAAGTTCTTTACTGTCAAGGTCCTATTGGTCGGAATTAAATCCTCTTTTGTGACAAGGTCAAGGCATACCCCCATTTTATATTTTTTCCTTTATCCCCCTTCCCGATCATCTCTTCAAATTGATGACTGTATGGGCATCATTGGGCCCCTCAGAAACCATGCGATGAGGTTTAGTACAGGTCCACGGTGTAATTTTTCGGACCGGCTTCTGGACCCTTACCTTTTTGCTTTTGAATTACTTAAACTCCTGTGCTATCTGGCATGTAAGGTTATGATGCTAATCGTACCTAGTTTGACTTAAGTTATAGTTCATGCCACGTTTTGTTCTATCTAACCAATCTTTTTTGTCATGCGTTCATTGCTCCCTCTGTGTTTCTTGCTTTATTTTTACTTTTTCAATACATAAAAAAAAAAAAAAAGAATGCAAAAAAATAAATAAATGACAGACTCACCTGAGAGCGTGCTTTGACCGGTGCTTTTTTCAGAGTACCGTGACCGCTTTATAGTCCCCAGGAGCGTGCTGGTAACTGTGCTGTCTTTATCTGCAGTGTCCTGGCCTAATCTTTATGCTTGGCCTGTTCACTGCCACCACCATCCCTGGTGTTTGTAGCACTGCCTATGTACTCTTCTTTGGGATGGCACAGGCCAATCCTTGCAGAGGTTCCACTTATTAAAGGTTGCTCCTCATAACCATTTATTGGCTTTTTTACATGAACGTCTGGGCTAAATAGCATGGGCACTTTGAATCTCTTGCTGTTGAACAATTTAACCTTGTTTGCAATTTTCCAGTTTGTAACACACTGAAACATATGCTGAATCAGTTGAGCGTTTTATTTTTTTCCCTGATTCAGAACTGTTTAAATCTTATTTTTCTAAAGAGCAGTAATAGAATCACACAGGTCAGATAATTTGCATATAAGCAGCTCTCCCTGTGTCAGGATCTATGAAAAAAGTTAAAGTGGAACTGCACTACATGTGCGCACCACAAACCAAAAACATTATTTAATAAATTTTTAATTTTGAAAGAAAACTCTGATATCCATCCATGTCTCCATGCTTTATTTTGCTAGAGAGAAGTTACTGTACAAAACGTCACCTAGCATGTCTGGTCATGGCCATCTTGAGTAAGTGCAGATGATTCATGTAGCATTTACCGTACTTCCTGGTATCCATCTGCCCTAATATCAGGCATGAAGGCAGGTGGGTGTGCTTAGCTGAGAAAACCCCTCCTGAAGACTCCAAGGATGTATGACATCATTTGCCTTGGACAGAAACCAGAAAGTAACTGAACAAATGTTAAAAAAAGTAAATATGATGATATGTCCTATCTATTTATTAATGCTAGCAGCTTAAAGTAATACTAAAGTCTTGTTTTTTTGTTTAAAAATAACAAACATGTCATACTTACCTGCTCTGTGCATTCGTTTTGCACAGCGGAACCTCGATCCTCCTCTTGGGTCCTCCATCCTCCTCTTGGGTCCTCCCTCCTGCCGAGTGCCCCCACAGCAAGCAGCTTGCTATGGGGGCACCCGAGCTGAGCCACAGCTCCGTGTCCATGCAAACAAGGAGCTGAAGCTTGACCCCGCCCCTCTATCTCCTTATTGGCTCACTGAGTTTGACAGGAGCAGAAGCCAATGTTGCCCGCTGTCTGTCTCAGCCAATCAAGAGAGTGCCGGGCAGCCGAGTCTCTTGTGCAATATCCCTGGATTGAGATGGGGTTCAGATAAGTACATTAAGCTAAAAAAAACTTCTGCCTTTAGAACCACTTTAAGGCCCCTTTCACACTGGGGCGGTTTTCAGGCGGTACAGCGCTAAAAATAGCGCCTGTATACCGCCTGAAAAAACCGGCCCCATTCACTCCAGTGTGAAAGCCGGCGGGCTTTCACACTAGAGCGGTGCGCTAGCAGGAAGGCAAAAAAAGTCCTGCTAGCAGCATCTTTGGAGCGGGATAGGAGCGGTGTGTTCACCGATCCTATACCGCTCCTTCCCATTGATTTGAATGGGACACCGCGGTAAAACCGCGGCAATACCGCCACAAAGCACCGCTACGGCGGCGCTCTGCGGGGGATATTAACCCTTTTTCGGCCGCTCGCGGGGGTAAAACCGCACCGCGAGCGGCCGAAACCTGCGGGCAAAACGACGGTAAAGCAGCGCTAAATATAGCGCTGCTTTACCGTCACTGCGGCTCCCGCCCCAGAGTGAAAGGGGCCTAAGGATTAAAAATGGGTAATGCTGATTGAGAGAGTGAAGTTCTGCTTTAAACTACTGTATATCTAAAGGCATTTTTTTGTTTAATGGGAAGTTTGGAAGGATTAGAACCCTTGTTAGGTCTTTATTTCTGTCTGCGTCCCCTCTGGGTGGGGGGGGGGGGGGAGAAATTATCCCTATATTGGTTGGTCCTGGTGTCCTTTGTCACCTGACTGAAATAATAGGAAAATACAAAATTTTGAGTTGTTAGGGGTGAAATCTTCCAATGTGAGTATGTGTTCTGGTGACGGAGAGGAGATTTCTCTCACTTTGGAAATATTTCCTCATTTCCTGTTGTGTTTGCAGGATAGGAAGTGAAGGAAATCTTCCCAACAAGACCCAGTGGCAAAAAAAGTGTTTTAATCAATCTCTACTCAATTCAAAATTGATATACTTGATATACTTCAATCTGAACTCCAGCCTCCCCTTCAGTCTTGCACAGTTGTAGGCTTTTCTCCTGTACTGGAACTGTTTACTCTGATTTCACTGCACACTGTGAGCTTCTCGGGTTGCAGCAAGTCAAATAGAGCCTGCCTCATTTCCTGGTTGGAGGACATCCAGTGTCATCTTGCTTTTTTTCTCCCAGGCTGACTGTCCCTGGCCCACCCCTAATAAATAATTGGAGTTCTATTCTTTCCATTTTTGAGGTTTAGCATCATATGTAGGGATTACCTACAAGTGCTAAAGGCGCCTAGGGTTAAATGCGCGTCTATCCACGTTTACACAGGTTTAGGTGCATCAAGTGTTTTTTTGTGCCAAAATGCCACTGCTCCTGGAGTGGCATTTCTAGGCTGGCAAATGCAGTCTGCCTAGGAATGCCCATTCCTCCAAACTGTCATCCATCCATCAAGGCATTTTGATATTTGCGTAATTGCTCCCAAAAGCCAACCCACTGCTTGCATCAAGGCTAAGGGCTCTTTAGAGGAGTATTGAGGCTGGGTGCTGTGGTGCTTTTTGAAAGCTATGTACAGAACCCTGCCACCCCCTCCCACCAGCCATGGTATGTCTGCATTAAATAGAGAAGCGCAGAGACCTAGTGATGACCTCACAGGGACTAAAATAAGGTTTGTAAAGAAAAAGTTTTATTTAAAAATGTCATTAGCATGTTGATGAGGGGGAAGACCAGGGAAGGCAAACAATAAGCAGATTAAATTTCAGCTTTCAATAGCTTTTACTAGCAGATAAGCTCTAAGGGGCAATTCATAGAAATCTTGTTTGTACAGACCAGGGATCTTCTCAAAAGAAAAATGCAAAATTGCAATAAAAGATTATCAGAGGTTTTTCATACAATGCATTCAATTCTCCCTTACCCCTTCGTTTTGCTGCAGATACCCTCTCACCAGCGTCCAGCCCATCTTCTATCACCTTCCCAGCAGCACAGAGTGGCACAGAAGACCCAAGCAAATCTCTAAACATAGAATGTCGGGTGTGTGGAGATAAGGCATCAGGATTTCACTATGGAGTGCACGCCTGCGAGGGCTGCAAGGTATGTGTGTCTTGGATAAGCAATACACTGAACATCTAAAAGAATTACTGCAGGGGACAACTCCTGAGAGGACAGGGGTATTGCAGCTTACAGCACCCTTGTGTGTGTTTTTTTTTTTTTTTTTTTTTAAAGGGATTCTCTTTAAAAGAAAAAAAAACGTCAGCTTGGATTTTAAAGTGATACTAAACATGTCATGCTTATCTGCTCTGTAAAATGATTTAGCACAGAGCAGCCCCAATCCTCCTCTTCTTAGTTCCCCCCGCTGGCACTCTGGGGTCCCCTCTCCTGCTGAGTACCCCCATTGCAAGGCACTTGCTATGGGGGCACATGTGCATGCTCGCTCCTAAGCCCTGCTCTGTGTCCATTGACACACAGAACAGGGCTCAGCCCTTCCTCCTCACTGGCTGAAATTGAGAGCACTGGGAGCCAATGGCTGCCGCTGCTGTTTCTGAACCAATGAGGAGGGGGAGAGCTGGGCGAGCAGCTGCTCTTGTGCACATCGCTGGATCGGGCTCAGGTAAGTATAAGCCCCAGCCCCCCAGTTGGTGATGCATAGAGAAGGTGTTTTACGTTCATGCATAAAATGCATGAAAGTAAAAAACTTCAGCCTTTTATAGAACCACTTTGAGGCTTATTCAGTTAAAAGTTTTAAAGAGTTTGTGCCTTCTTCTTGATTATCTAAGGTTTCTAAGATTTTGGTAATGTTATCAAGGCTTACCTTGATGGACATGTCTTTTGTCAGGTTACAAAACGATATGACCTTAATTTGATTTTGTTTAATTGAGGGCTGCGTACACAGAATTATTTCCTTTACAAAATTACCCACAACATATCATGCTCTTTCATATTTACAAAATCAGCAACAGACATTATTTTATGTGAAGTACTTGTTGTGCTGTATATGTAATGTAATATTTAACTGAGCATTGTAAATAGTCACTATTAGATGAGGTTGCCAGGTACAATATAATGTGTAACAAGGTATGTATTCCAGGAATCCACATGCACTGATTACCCTTAGTTTTTCCAGTTAAATCTCAGTGATAATACAGAAATACATCCTCATAAAAGGAAAAATGTAGTGCGTTTTCTTGGCATTTGCATTTACAGATGATATTGTAACTTTTTCCTGGTGGATGCTTTTTAAAGTGACAGTCACATTTTAAAGATACCCCAAAAACTATTTTAATCCAGAGGATCCCTGCCATAGAAGACAGTATATACCGTATATACTCGAGTATAAGCCGACCCGAATATAAGCTGAGGCACCTAAATTTACCACAAAAAACTGGGAAAACGTATTGACTCGAGTATAAGCCTAGGATGAGAAATGCGCAGCTACTGTAAGTGGAAAAGAGGGTCAACAATGCCCATTTGCAGCCTCACTGTGCCCATTTGCAGCCATAGGTCCCCCGAACTTCAAACTTGGTAGTTAAGGGTTTTTAGATGCCCCCTAGCTGCAGCCAAAATTTGGGGACTCTGGACACAAATGACATTTCTGCAGATGGACACAGTTGACCAACTTTGGGGCCCCGTATCTCGGGGATCACTTGGTACTAGGAACCCCATCTTTGGATATGTTGTAGTGCTGTAGTTTCACTGGGTTTGCATACCAAACTTGGGGTTCCAAGCACCAAGTGGCCCTGCGATATGGGGCCCCAAAGTCGGGTCAGAAAATTTCATTCTTGCTGCAGAAAAGTGCTTGACTGGAGTATAAGGAGGGGGGCATTTTCAGCACAAAAAAAGTGCTGAAAAACTTGGCTTATACTCGAGTATATACGGTACTCATCTGGTTCATGTTCCTAACTCTCCTCCATTCCAGCACTGCACTGGAGTCCCCACCACGCTATGGTTCCTTACATCAACCCCCTATGTCAATGCAGGACTCAGCAGTGATGTAGGAGTGGAAGGAAAGGAACGAAGTGCAGGGTGGGGGACACAGGCCTCTGACACTCCCAAAAAGTGACAAATGCCAAAGAGTTTTTCCAAGGCTGCAGCTCTGGAAAAGCGAACAGGTAGGAGAAACTAAGTACCAGAGAGGCGAGTATATGCTTCTTTTATTGCAGGGAACTTATTAGTTCTAAACATTTGGAGACCTGGCAGAGTATTTAACTGTTTTGCTGTGTTGAAATTCCTATACAGGTGGGTAGAGACTGTGTTTGAAGTTACCTCTGAACACTGTTCTTCAGAGATCGTATATCTTGCAGGTAGAACTCCTGTTTTTTGTTTTGGGTGATTTCATTTTTCTGTCTGCAAAAAGCCAGTGGGAGGACTATTTTTGTAAATGACATCACAGAAATTATGGGATAACTTGCAACTGGTTCAAGAGAAAGCACAGCTGTAAGCAAAATACAATCTGTTCCTGAGTGGAGAATTTATTGAAAATATTGGGAATCTGTCTGTTCTCCTAACTAGTACATTTCAATAGCTGATGGTCTGTGATTATTTCATTGTAAAGGGTCAGTCCACCAAAAACTGAACACCAACCTCATATAGTGGACTCCAGTTGTGGGATCTAAGAATCCAGGTTTCAGGATCTGCCCCCCTCATTTATTCATTACAAGGGGGTATCACTCTCTTCCTTTTGCATTCATTATTTATTTGGCGAAGTTTTTTTAGCCCTCTGGCTTCCAGGTATTACTGGAATAAAGAACAGACAGATGTATATATTCTTCTTTTAGGGCTTTTTCCGAAGAACAATACGCCTGAAACTGGTTTATGACAGGTGTGAGCGGCTCTGTAAAATCCAGAAGAAAAATCGGAACAAGTGCCAATATTGCCGGTTCGAAAAGTGCCTTAGTGTGGGAATGTCCCATAATGGTAAGCTTCCAGCACCTGTTTCTTACATTGACCTCTATATATGAAAGTGTCAGGTTCTTCTGCATGACCGTTCTTTACAATGGACTGTGTCTTTGAACCCTTCTTTTCAAGATCCTATATATAGCAACCATGGGTCAATGCAGAGCTGTCAATCACCCCGGGTCTACTGAGTCCAGCCATTTTCTCATGGTTGTTACAGTTTCCTGATCAATTTGCCCTAATAATTTTGAAGATGAAATATTTTAGTCCCAGAGCCATTTTTGGCACATGTTAAAAATGAAAATTGTAGGCTTGAAGATTAGTTAAACCCGCCAAACATATTTTTTGAAAGCAGAGACCCTGCAGAATAAAATGGGGTGGTTGCCTTTTTTTCCATGTCACAAGACATTAACACAATGGTTAACAACCCCACATTTTTTGTAAAAATAATAAATTGAAAGTAATTCTAGTGTACACAGATGTAATCTATTACCCAATTTTTTTGTGAAATACAAAAAATGAGGTTGTGCTGCGTAAATCGATACCCAACATGTCAAGCCTTAACCACTTCCCATCTGGGCCAATTTTGGCACTTCATTCCTACATGTAAAAAATCATCATTTTTTTTTCTAGAAAATTACTCAGAACCCCCAAACATTATGTTTTTTTAGCAAAGACCCTAGGGAACAAAATGGTGGTCGTTGGAACTTTTTAGGTCACAATTCTCTCACCCCGTAACATCAACTTTTAAATTATACAAAAAAATTGGGCTAACTTTACGGTTTCGTTTTTTTTTTTTTTTTTATTAAATTATTTTTTCCCCCAAAAATAGAATTTTGAAAGATCGCTGAGCAAATAAAGTGTGACATTAAATATTGCATCAACCACCATTTTATTCTCTAGGGTCTCTGCTAAGAAATAATATCTAATGTTTGGGGGTTCTAAGTAATTTTCTAGCAAAAAATACAGATTTTTAACTTATTTTTAACTTAACTTTTAAGCAACAAGTTTTAAAAAAGGTTTAGTCTTTAAGTGGTTAAACTGACCTCATTCATAGACAGAAGTTCATCCCTTTGATCTAAAAGAACCAAATGATACAATGTTTCCCTTTAGCAATGTTTTGAGAAACTTGGACCCCAAAGGGTCCGAAATGACATTGCTGCAGATGGACACAGTTGACCTATTTTGGCGCCCCGTATATCGGGGCCACTTGGTGCTAGAAACCCCAAGTTGTAGTGCTAGTTCCGCTAGGTTTGCACACCAAATTTGGGGTTCCTAGCACCAAGTGGCCCCGAGATACGGGGCCCCAAAGTCGGTTCGGAAAATGTCATTCTCTGCTGCAGAAAAGTGCTTGACTCAAGTATAAGCCGAGGGGGGCATTTTCAGCCCAAAAAAATGTGCTAAAAAACTTGGCTTATACTCGAGTATATACAGTAGTCACTGGCACCATAAAGTCACACTTCCCAATCAAAACTACCATTGAGATGAAAGGTGTTGGATCTCATTAAGTCACATATACATACACTTTAAAATAGCAACCTGCGAAAAGAGTTCAGGTGGAGTACAAGATTCAGAACCTGTACACATGGCCCTCGAGCAATCATATCCATGGCATCAACGTACACCGGAAAACATTTTAGAAAATTTTTAAAGGGCAAAGTGACCTGGGGTGTGTAAGGGGGGAGGGGGGAGATGTGAAAAGAGAGGAGAGAAAAAGGAAGAAGCAGAATAAGTGGGCAAATGGAAGGGGCAGGGGTCCACGGTGGGGGCGACGGATCCGCAAATCGAATCCAATGCAGAAAGTGCTTGCAGGTTAGGATAACGATAAGTATTTGTCTGAAAAAACAAAAAACAAAGAAAACCACTAGGTCGGACTTTGAAGGCAGATTGCATCAACAATATTGATTAAAAATTATATTTTGTTCATACATAAAAATGACATGTAAACATACAAAGTGTACACATTTAAAATGGCATATGTCCACTATCAGCCAAGGATGGCCAGAGAAGAGGAAGTCACATATACCCAAATGATGGTCAACAGTATGATATCTGCACAAAAATCTCCGGGCGAGCAAGAGAGACGTGATGACAGCTCCCGGGGATATTATATGCACACATAAGCAGGTGTTGGCCCCCTGGGGGTAAATGCGTTTGGAGCTGCTGAGTATGTAACTTCCATCTAATTCGTGTGTCCTAACCAGGCTATAATGATCTTAAATATGCTGTGACCACTTATGGCAAAGCAGCTGTGTGACTACTATATGATATGAGGTCTACCATATAGGATTTTCCCTGCCCCTAGAGGTACAATTATTTGGCTATCTATGATTATTTGGGATTATTGGTTTGGCCATCCCCACTGCTCGATTGCTCACCCTGGAGATTTTTATGCAGGCAGTTTCAGATGCCCGGACCTGCGAGACCTTTTATACCCCCCTATGTGTGTCCTCAAGAAGCGATCCAGCGAAACACTTAGATGCACAGGGGCTCACGCATTCTTTTGATATCATACTGTTGACCGTCATTTGGGTACATGTGACTTTCTCTTCTCTGGCCATCCTTGGCTGATAGTGGACATATGCTTTTTTTAAATGTGTACACTTTGTATGTTTACATGTAATTTTTATGTATGAATGAAATATAATTTGTAATCAATATTGTTGATCCAATCTGCCTTCAAAGTCCGACCTAGTGGGTTTCTTTCTTTGTTTTTGTTGAAATGATCTATATGGATGTGGCACGTGAGTGATTGATAGATTTTAAACTATTGAAGTATTTGTCTGAATAGTAAAACAAGTCCTATCGTGTGTTGTGCTCCTTTACTTTGTTTCTGAGGGTGGCAGTCAAATGCGCCATGTGTTGGATGTCCTTCACCCTGGTGAACCATTGAGAGATATTTTCCACAACTAGGAATGCAGGCCCTGGCAGCATTCAGTAAATGCTTTAGTAGTGACTTACCGTATCTCTTACTGGACATAGGGGTTAAGTTAAAGCGGTTGTAAACCCCAAAAACAAACAAAACAAAAAAAAAAAACCTGTAAGACAAAAGGCATAATGAGCTAGTATTAAATACTTACTTTAGAACAAAGCTCTTTCAGCGGTGGCCGCACACTGCTGAGACGGCTGACATTTTCCCCGGAGTTCCTTCTGGGTTTTTGGGCTCTGGCGCTGTGATTGACCGAAGCTGCGATGCCGTCACTCCCGCACATGCGTGCAGGACCTGCCAGTCACAGCACAGGGTCCTGAAGAAACGGCACAGTTTTTTCACAGCACATGTGCCGATATCTCCTAAGCGGTGCAAGTTTAGGAAATATTTACAGTACCTACAGGTAAGCCTTATTATAGGCTTACCTGTAGGTACAATTAAAAAGGAAGACTTTACTTCCACTTTAAGAAGCACATCAGCAGGCTTGTCAAAAAGGGAGACCTCCCTTTGTTTGTGAATTTGCAAGACTTGTCACCAAAAAAGCTGAATATTGGGACAGTCACAAAAGATATGGAATATTGTATCGACCTGGGCTCCGCATCGCCAACAAGAAGGGCTGTGTCCAGGAAACACGGATGCTAGAACAGAGGGAGTCCGGCACCATTGTGACAGGATTTTATATGTAGTCTCTTGGTATTGGCTACACAAGGAAGATTTGTGGGCAAAGAAGAGTATACGGTTCTTCTGATCATCAGTAAATGTGGTATTCAGGTCCCTTTCCCAATTGGATGAGTATGGAGAATCCTGCTGGGAAGAGAAGTTAAGCAGGATACGCTAACGAGAAAGAGAGTGATTTACGAATGGGACCTTCACCGAAGCAGAGGTCTTCAAATGGGGTGAGGCGCCTGGTAAAGTACGCAGGATCTGGGAGGGAATGTAGAAAACAAGACAGTTGCAGTAGGTTTTAATATGCCCAGTGCGGGGGCACTGAGGGAGGGAACCAAAGAGATCCGCAAGTTGGGCCCAGCCTGAGGGGCACAAGAATGTAGATACCATGACAATGCCCGAGTCTTGGATTTGGGTTTGGATTTGAAAGACCCTGTCCGTATAATATTTTAAAAATTGCATACGTCGGTGAAATGGCAACAAGCTGTGGTACCCAAAATTGTCCATAGGTGATGCTTTAAAAGCCCCTACAGGTCATCCGTTTAGGCTTAACTGTGAACAATGGGCCTAAAATTATTTCTCTCACTTCAATGTGCGCAGTGATATATACCATGTGTAATGTGATCACCTTTTCGTATGTAGCATGCATTTATGCATGTATGTTGGAGTGCTTTGAAACATTTTGTTTTTTATTTTAAACATTTAAAGCCTAGGTGCAGTCAAAATCACAAACAGGAAAAAAGCACAAGGGTACTAATTCCTCTTCTGTTAGTGAAAATCTTCCTCTGACCTGTCCCCTCACCCCCTATGCCATAATCTTTCAGCACGGTAAGGGTTAATGCAGTTGACGGGCTGTCATTCATAGAAGCCGTATTACAGCTTCTATGAATTAACCCCCCCCCCCCCCCATCCCATATTCATACATTTTGTTTAATTTATTGACTTCTATGAATGGAGCAACTGGGCAGAAAGGGCAGGCATGGTCAGGCTCTCTTGATTGGGCCTGTGACAGTCTGTTAGTTGTATTAACCCCTGCTGCACTGGAATATTATGACAAGGAGGGGCAGGAATCCGCACAAGGGACACAGCCTACTGACTGTAAGTTATGTCTCTTGTGCTGACTTTTCTGTTTGTGATTTTAGCTGCACTTGGGCTTTATAACTGTTTTTACATAACATTATACCAGTATCTGTGCAACCCTAGTTAGTACATCTAACACTCACCTCCCCCTAGATAACAATGCTGCTTTCCAAAGGTGCCCTGTGCTCCTTCATCCAGAGTGCTGTCCCACTAATACAAGAGGTATGTTACTGGCCAGATCACCAGGTGAAAACTGAGGGGGTTAAAAAGCCTTAGAAAAGAAAACTGATGCAGCCACCACATCTAATGATTGGTAAGCTGCAATATATTACTTTTTTGGTTTTGGGTTTAATACAGCTTTCATTTCAAAAAGCTGCAAACAAATACCACATACATTTAAAATCACTTCAAAATGGTAATCCTGTTAGGCATGCATGTAAATTCACAAGCAAGACATATAATGGTAACTAAGATGTTTTTCACGCTATCCTATTCTTAAATTGTAGCAGCACCTAGAAACGTAAACAGCACAATAGCTGAAAGATCACTAGCAACTAGGTACACAAACATGCTCATAAATCCGTAAGAGTACTTTTGTCCTAGATCCACATCCTGTTACAAATCCATAGGTTTTATTATGGCTCAAAGTGTGCTAGATAGAGAATTGTCCTGTTAAGTATCTATATAGATAAAGGTGTGTGAACCTGGGGGGGTATTGCGCCCACTATATCAAGTAAGCTCTTCAGTTGCAAGGCAAGTATATATGGCATCACCACAATATGCAGAAATACTATAATGCAATCCACTGCACCTGGTCAGAATAATAGATGATAGCTATAAACATGTGATAAAGTCCATAGAAGTCTCCTTTTTATATACACTGAATAAATTGTGTTTCAGCAAGTCATGAGTGTGTAATATAGTATCACCTGGGCAGTTTCTTGCATGAGTGATGTTAGACGCACATAAAAAATTCCTATCGTACATGTTCCTGGGCAAGGTCTGAAAAAGGGGTCCTGCAGCAACTGCCAGTAGGTTGACTGGTATCAGCATGGATAATATATATTGCCAGAACACCATGGATCTCCATGGGCTTTTTGCTCCTATAATATTCTTGCAGTGTCTGTAGGGATCTATTGTGTGCTGGAGACATGATGTCATATCTATAACTTCTGCCATGAGAGTCCCGTATCTTCCAAATATGATACCAGACAATTCGAATTTTCCACATTATACTGTATAATGTTGTACCTATGTACAAATAATGGTGAAACACAGTCTCATGCCCATAGGTGTGCGCAGTCTATTGCATTAGGGTGTGCACCCCAAAGCTCAAACACACATTTTAAAATGTATTAAAACATGGACAGTGTCCGTAGGGCAGTGGATGTGTCAGTAGTTTTTTATTTTTATTTACAAATTATTTTCTATTATTTATATGCAACATTATTATTATGGCCCCAATTATATTAAAAAAAAAAAATAGTTTGACTAATATGGCCCTTCATAAATGCATGTGTATCATACAGCTTGTAGTTATCAATACTGATAACTGTATAGGTGGCTGGGTGCCATACAGGAATGCTGATGTCATGCCATTATTTTCCCTAACACGTATCCTCCTCACCGGGACTTACTCCGTTGGTGTGATTATCATCCCTGATAGCTATTCTATCTCCATTTAGGAATGTGTATTTGTTGCATACATTTAAATGTATGTAAACCCATATGTAAATCTGTTTTTCAGTATGTTTGATATTACATCTCACTTCATACAGATAATTGTTTGTGAATCAATTGCAAAGTTTTTATTTTTCCTGAAGATCCTGCCAGTAACATCACTGCTGACCACACTAAACCACTGCCTTATATTTAGCAGAAGCAGCGTCGGCTTGTTTCGTTGGCTGTTGGGCGGTCTATCCATTCTGATAGGCAACCCAATAGCCAACTGAAGGAACACATGGCATGTTGACCACGCTGCTGCTACTTTCTAGGCAGTGGCTTAGCGTTGTCAGCCTGCAAGAGGAAGTGCTGTTTCTGGAAGGATCTCTAGATAAGACATTTTGCAAATTATTTGTTTAGGAAAACTACAGTATGTACAGAGAAACATGACTTCAGATGTACTGAAATACAGATTTTGGCAGACAGAATCCCCTTTGATCCTGCACTGGACAGTTGGAGAACGAATGTCTGGATCTTGTTGCGTTTGCGGTACAACACAGACAATACGGTTGATTTACTAAAGCTGGAGAGTGCAAAATCTGTGCAGCTCTGCATGGTAGCCAATCAGCTTCAACTTGTTCAATGACGCTTTGACCAAAAAAAAAAAACTGGAAGCTGATTGGTTGCTATGCAGAGCTGCACCAGATTTTGCGCACTCCAGTTTTAGTAAATCAACCTCTGTTTTTTTTTTTTTTTTTTAAAAGCTCTTGGAGAAGCGAGGTCCATTCTTTTTGCTAACTACAAGGCCCCTTGTGTCTTTTCAGCGATTCGATTCGGTAGAATGCCTCGTTCAGAGAAAGCGAAGCTGACGGCAGAAATTTTGACCAGCGAGCAGGATATCAAGGACTCTCAGATGGCCGACCTTCTGTCCCTAGCCAAACTCCTCTATGACGCCTATCAGAAAAACTTCAACATGAACAAATTAAAAGCTCGGGCCATTCTCACGGGGAAAGGTAGCAACCCAGTAAGTCATCTTCTAATTGCTGTTCTCCCTCCAGAGACCCAAAGGTTCTCTTCGATTGTGGCAGCCCTCAAGGTCGCTCTGACCTTCCCTGAACTTGTGTGTAGACTGTGCAGTGCAGGTGTGTCCTCTACTGCTCGCTTTACTGATAAAAACTCTACACTCCCCTCCAACAAATACAGAAAGCTTCATTAGATAGAAGACTTGTTGTTACAAAGAAAGTAACAATGCGGCTTACATAATAGAACAATCAGTTACTTGTGCAGAGTTTTATGGAAACATTTCAGTACTGTATCAAAATTTGAATGTAGCTTTGACAAACCTTTGTAGTTAAAGGGACCCTGTCACATTTAAAAACAATCCCCAGCAGTTATGTAAGGAACAGAGGAAATACCAAAGGAGGACTAGACTGAGAGGGCGGAGGTGCATTTGCCTCCTGGGCCAGTATATATAATAGCTTGTTAGTTTTACCAGGGCACTTTTGCCCTCTCTGTTCATTGTAGGTATTACACTGATCCTAGCAGGTAATTTCATAAGTAAAAAGTTACTTTGTTATCCTGGCTCAACCTTGTAGCCGCTCTTTATGCAGGGCAGCGTCTGGTTAATAGATACAGAATAAACATACAAAGTTCAGGCACTCAGTTTGTGAATGAACTAGTTCACCTTGCAGTGTACCTGTATGGAGTCACTCACAAGTATTTATACCTAACCTCGATGCTACTTTCTGATCAACAGCCTCTGGGGCAAATGTTTTAGTGCAAACATGATCGGGATTATTCTGGTAGGCTGTACAAAGATCAGAGGCATGTGCAGAGGGCAATGACCCTCAGCAGCCAATCAGGCTGCAAAGTCAGGTATGTGGAAAAGGAGAGTTATGATTTGTTCCTATGGGTTACTGCACTTTGCTTCTGGTCCTAAAAGGTCAAACATGAGGACACAAACATGGGGCTGCCATTGTGGATTTGTTTTTTAAATTGTATATTAATAATAATAATAATAATATATTACAGCCGTAGCCAAAAGTTTTGAGAATAACACAAATTTTATTTTTCACAAAGTCTGCTGCTTCAGTGTTTTAACCACTTCAGCCCCGGACCAATTGGCAGCCAAAGGACCAGGCCCCTTTTTGCAATTCGGCACTGCGTCGCTTTAACTAACAATTGCGCGGTCATGCGACGTGGCTCCAAAACAAAATTGGCGTCCTTTTTTTCCCACAAATAGAGCTTTCTTTTGGTGGTATTTGATCGCCCCTGCGGTTTTTATTTTTTGCGCTATAAACAAAAATAGAGCGACAATTTTGAAAAAAATGCAATATTTTTTACTTTTTGCTATAATAAATATCCCCAAAAAATATATAAAAAAACATTTTTTTCCCTCAGTTTAGGCCGATACGTATTCTTTTACATATTTTTGGTAAAAAAAAATCGCAATTAGCGATTATTGATTAGTTTGCGCAAAAGTTATAGCGTTTACAAAATAGGGGATAGTTTTATAGCATTTTTATTAATATTTTTTTTTTATTAGTAATGGCGGCGATCAGCGATTTTTATTGTGACTGCGACATTATGGCGGACACATGACATTTTTGACACATTTGTCATTTATATAGAAATCAGTGCTATTTAAATAGCACTGATTCCTATGTAAATGACAGTTGTAGTTAGGGGGTTAACCACTAGGGGGGGGGGGGAGGAGTCAGTGTGACGTGTTCTGTTTTTTTTTACAGTAGGGGGGCATGGCTGTACGTCTGACGATGACAGGGAACCGCCGATCACTGACAGTCAGTGTAGGAAGCGCGGGGAGAGGTTTGTTTACATAGACCTCTCCCCGTTCTTCAGCTCCGTAACCCGATCGCGGGATACCAGCGGCGATCGGGTCCGCTGGTCCCGCGGCCGTGGTCACGGAGCTCCCGACCGGGTCGCGCGCGTGCCGCTGGCAGGCAAATTAAAGGGGACGTACAGGTACGTGCTTTTGCCTGCCCGTGCCATTCTGTTGACGTATATCTACAGGAGGCGGTCGGGAAGCGGTTAAGATCTTTTTGTCAGATGTTACTATGGTATACGGAAGTATAATTACAAGCATTTCATAAGTGTCAAAGGCTTTTATTGACAATTACAATAAGTTTCTGCAAAGAGTCAATATTTGCAGTGTTGACCCTTCTTTTTTCAAGACCTCTGCAATTCGCCCTGGCATGCTGTTAATAAACTTCTGGGCCACATCCTGACTGATGGCAGCCCATTTGTGCATATTCAGTGCTTGGAGTTTGTCAGAATTTGTGGGGGGGGGGGGGGGGGGTGTTTTGTTCACCCACCGCCTTGAGGATTGACCGCAAGTTCTCAATGGGATTAAGGTCTGAGGAGTTTCCTGGCCACGGACCCAAAATTTCCATGTGCTCTATCATGCTGGAAAAGGCATTGTTCCTCACCAAAGTGTTCTTGGATGGTTGGGAGAAGTTGCTTTTGGAGGATGTTTTTGTACCATTCTTTATTCATGGCTGTGTTCTTTGGCATAATTGTGAGTGAGCCCACTCTCTTGGCTGAGAAGCAACCCCACACATGAATGGTCTCAGGATGCTTTACTGTTGGCATTACACGGGACCGGTGGAAGCGCTCACCTTTTCTTCTCCAGACAAGGTTTTTTCCGGATGCCTCACACAATATGGAAATGACTTTACCCCAGTCCTCAGCAGTCCAATCCCTGTACCTTTTGCAGAATATCAGTCTGTCCCTGATGTTTTTCCTGGGGAGAAGTGTCTTCTTTGCTGCCCTTCTAGACACCAGGCCATCCTCCAAAAGTCTTCGCCTCACTGTGCATGCAGGTGTACTCACACCTACCTGCTGCCATTTATGAGCAAGCTCTGCACTGGTGGTGCCCCAATCCCACAGCTGAATCAACTGTAGGAGACGGTCCTGGCACTTGCTGGACTTTCTTGAGCGCCCTGAAGCCTTCTTTACAAATGCAGTGGAAATGTTTTTTATGGGAATTAAGTTTATTTTCATGGCAAAGAGGGACTTGGCAATTGATCTGATCACTCTTCATAACATTCTGGAGTGTATGCAAATTGCCATCATAAAAACTGAGGCAGCATTTGTGTCATTTTCAAAACTTTTGGCCACAGCTGTACAAGTTATCTGTCCCAGGATGTAGTAGCTGCGTTCATTTTTCCAGGCTTTATTTCCTTTATTTTCACCTGGTGAGTCCTAGGATGACAACACTCAACCACTGCATTATATCTATGGAGAAGCAGCGATTTAAGCCCAGGAAAGAACTATAGAACACCCCTCCATTTTCTCCTTCCTGTAGTATAAAGGGGAGGTGTTCTGTAGACCTTACAGAGAGGTGGGAATAATGTAGCTAAGACGAGTGCAGCATGGGCAGTGAGCATAACAAAGTTATCAGCTGACAAGATTTCTAGCAGGATCAACAGGCATTTTTTGCACTTATTGAACAGATAAAAAAAGAAATTTTCATATTATATAACCACTTGCCGACCACCATAAAGAGATTTACTGCTACAGGGTGGCCGTTGTGTGCAGAATCACATGTAAAAATCATGTGATTCTGCACTTCCGCATAGGGGGCGTGCCGCTTCTGCTGTGATTAGTGGCACCCGCCGATGGTAGAGGAGAGGCTGGACAGAGCTCTACATATGTAAACAATGCAGAGCTTCGTCCTGACAGCAGGGGTGTGATGGTTTTCTTTCCCTGCTTTTCCATCACATCCCTTAGTGAAGGCACTGCACAGTGTACACAAAAACACTGGTTAGGCACACATTTAACCCCTTCCCAGCCAGTGTCATTAGTACAGTGACCATGCGTATTTTTAGCACTGATCACTGAATTAGTGTCACTGGTTCCCACAAAATGTCAGTGTCAGATTGTCCACCACAGTGCATGGGGCGACCACAGAACTTTTTCGGGGGGGGGGGGGGGGCATCATTTTAAGGTCACCCGTGCAGCTTCACTGTGCCCATAATGTGCAACCACTGTGCCCATAAAATGTGGCCTGTACAGTATGGAGGGTGTACAGTATGTGTATATATAGTGGGGGTAGATGGTGTTAGTATATACAGGAAGGAAGGAAGAAGGGTGCATATATAGCTGTATTTAGGACAGATGATGTATATCTGCAGTCAGTGATGATGGAGGAATGTCTCTATATACAGGAAGGAAGATGGGTGTATCCAGCTATATAGACAGATGATTTATAATGTATCTGCAGTTAGTGATGATGGAGGAATACAGGAAGGAAGGTGGGTGGGTGTATACAGGAGGACAGGATATGATCTTTCCAGGAAATGCATTCGCTTCCACTTTCACCTTTCCAATATGCAATGCTCCTCCTAAGTTTTTACCTGGCTGGCTGTGGTTCTTCACTCACTGCTGAAGGTATGCGACATGCCAGTCCAGTGTGCCACTTGACTTCAGGATTTATTCCTGTGATGATGAGGGCGGCCTAGGCAGTAGGCAGCGACGAGTCCTCCTTGCTTCCTGAGTCAGACCTCCTCCTCCAGTCCTCCGTAAGCGATGTGCACCACTTCAGTCAGTGCCAGTCCTCAGTCCACACGAGGGGGTGGCGCCATGCCGTGCTGGCCAAGTCTATAGCAACAGTCTGCACTGCACGTGACTCACTGGAGGCTGGAGCCAAGTGGAACCATCACACCGGATAGAGCTAGAGTTAGAAAAAAAAAGTCAGCGGCAGACCCTTGCTGCAAGCCCCCCCCCGCAGATGCCCATGCCGCAGTATCACCGTCCCACTATAAGTCGCTGATTGCTGCCATTACTAGTATATAAAAATTATAAAAATTCCAGTATATATCCCATAGTTTGTAGATGCTATAACTTTTGCGCAAATCAATCAATATACGCTTATTGGGTTTTTTTTTTTTTTTTTTAGCAAATGTTTTTTTTTTTTAATTTTTTTTTATTGAATATGCCTTATAGTAAAAAGTAAAAAATATTAATTTTTTTTCAAAATTGTCGGTCTTTTTTTGCTTATAGCACAAAAAAAATGTATGCACAGCGATGCATGATTGCGCAATTGTCAGGCAAAGTAATGCAGTGCCGTATCACTAAAAATGGCCTGGTCGTGTAGGGGGGTAAATCATCCAGAGGTCAAGTGGTTATTTACCAGACCTAAAGGAAGCAAATAAGAGAAGTTGTTAGGATGTATATATACTTGAATCTCATATTCTCTATCTACATTTGTCTTCCTCCTTGCAGCCATTTGTGATACATGACATGGAGACGTTGTGTATGGCAGAGAAAACACTCGTAGCTAAACTAGTGGCCAACGGTATTCAGAACAAAGAAGCTGAGGTACGCATCTTCCACTGCTGTCAGTGCACTTCTGTGGAAACTGTCACAGAACTTACAGAGTTTGCCAAATCCATCCCGGGTTTTACTGAATTGGACCTGAACGATCAGGTGACGCTATTAAAATACGGAGTCTATGAAGCCATGTTTGCCATGCTGGCTTCAGTGATGAACAAAGATGGGATGTTGGTGGCCTATGGAAATGGTTTTATTACCCGGGAGTTCTTGAAGAGTTTGAGGAAGCCAGTTGGTGACATGATGGAACCGAAGTTTGAGTTTGCTATGAAGTTCAATGCCCTGGAACTGGATGACAGCGACATTGCATTGTTTGTTGCTGCTCTTATTTGTTGTGGAGGTAAGACTTTCTTTATATGAAAAGCTATCATCAGAGTACATCTGCCACTGTCACAAGAGCAATAACTTCTTACACTCTTCCTGGCCATGCATGCAGTCATAGTTTTATTGTTAAATTACCCAATATGCAGAGCTACATTAAATTAGTAGACTCGTAATGAAAAACGGTGTCCAAAAATCGCTAAATTTTTCACTCCCTCATCCAGGTGCTCTGTCCCAATGATGCTGTGTCCCAGGCTGCACCCTGAGATCACAATATCACCCTTATTTTCGATAAAGAATGCAAGGTAATGCAAAAGGTGAACTTTTCTAGATTGCCTTTACTGGGAGCAGATCCCAAGGGTGCTAACACAGCCTGTCTGTGGATAGATGTGAAGAAAGAAATCCTTGCACTCCTCAATGTCTTTTATTTAATATATCACATATACATCACACACAGTATGGGGACAATAAGTGTTAATGCATTTCACGCTATAAACGGCGCTTACTTATAACCACCTGTTAATGAGCAAGTGCTGTTTATTGCCAAAAACCCAGTAACATTTAATGTCCACATATTGTGTGTGATGTGCATGTGATATACTGTATTCAACAAAGACATTGAGGAGTGCAACACATTCCAGATTTCTTTCTTCACAACTCAGAGCAAGGTATTACAGAGTAGACTGAGACTGTGAGGGTAGGACTGCACAGAAAGTGGATGTGATCTGGGCAGGAAAACCTGGAAAGTGGGCGTGATCTGGAAGGGACTGCCGAAAAGGAGGGCATGATATGTGTGGGCCGTGGGTGCCACTGCTTCAAAGACTGGGATGAAGATGTTGGCAAGTATGATGCAGTTATCAGAATATAATTTGTCACCTTGAGAAAGGGGACCTGTGTGTCCTTAAAATGTTGGTGGAACGCTGTACGGTTGCATATGCGGTCTCGGAAAAGTTAGAAGATCTACCACATGGCGTGCTGACCATTTCCTGTATTTTGTTTTTTTTTCCCCCCCCCCCCCCCCCCCCCCCCATCTGTATCCCTTTGAAATGGATTTTCTTTCACATCCTGTCCCAGAGACACAACAAAATGTGAGAGAAAAACTCTCCAAAGTGAGGCGACATCCGGTTAGACAGGTTGATGTCCTTCCCCAGGAACATTGCAAGAAAAACCTGATAGTCCATACCTACTTTATCTAAAGCTAAAAACAAAAAGTCTTCTTGTCTGTAGATTTATTACTAAACTATTTTCTATGACAGAACAAAAGAAGCAAGTTGTGTTTCATGAAATAATATTGGTTGACAGCTGATGTTTATCCTGTACAAGAGAGCTTTGTGGAATTAGGTGGCATGTTTTTCCTAAATCAGTAGTGAGTCCATGTTTGTTAAAACATTTTCAGTTTGTCTTTTTGGAGCTCCGTAAGCTTTGCAAAGAACATAGTTTGAGAAACTCTATATAGTACAATGTAAAAGGTTTTTCATGCTTTTGCAATCATCGATTTAGCTGCTGCAAAGATGTACTGTTTTTAGCATGAACTGTCTATTGCAACATAAATTGACTTTTTACACAGCAGAGCTTCTAATGGGTTCATTTTAAGTCAGAAACACAGGGGTTTTTGTATTTTTTGGTACACCTGGGACCAAAACGTTTGCACAGTTTTGGCAAGGAGCATCCTCTGAAACAAGTTGCAGGATATGAGGGGATTGCTTTAGATATTTGGGAAGTACCAGTAGTTTCTAGTTTGTGTCAACTGACAGAACTTTTGGACATCTGAAGTGTATTAAGGCTAGTTGTCATTTACATGATGGAGGGCTTCTCTTGTCCAGCACCACTTGAAGTGGTGACAGCAAATGTTAGGACACAGAGTGGCCCAAGGGTAAGTACCAGCTGTCAGATGTGTGGGTCAAACCACTGGCTCGGATAAAATGCAGGAACACAGCAGTACCCAAGTAGGATGCAGGAGCATAGCCAACACAAGTTGAGGGTTGGTAACAGCCAGACAGCAAGGTAATGAATCAAGTTGCAGAGACTGTGTCAGGATACAAGCTGAGATTGTAGGGTACAGCATCATGGCAGAAAGCCGAGTCCAAAATACAGGCTGGGAAGGACCAGATCCAAAGACAGGTCAGAGGGCAAGTTGGGTTGTATACAGGAAGGTGGAAGCAGCTATTCTGGTTGCAGGTTAACATGAACTAGCTGAAGACCACTTGGCAATCTCTCCATGTCTATCTCCAGTTTATGTAGGCCATTTGCCGCCAACACTCGCACATGGCACAAAGTCCACAGTTTGAAGTGACGCTATGTATAAGTCCACGTGTCACAGTATGCAAACCAAATATACAGCTCTTCAGGCTGGTCATGTGATGTGCAGGGTCCTCTTCAACGCTGATCTTTAGTGATCTTCACAGAAGTGGTAACAACAGCACAATTCTCTGCATCATTTCACTGTAAATCAGACCACCACGTTAGTGTGAACCCTGGGGGTGCGCCTGTGATGCTCTGCACTCACAGATAGTTGGACAATAGGCATAATTTAGCTCAGTAGAGGACCAGCGCTGGATTGCAGAGCAGGGACTCTGCATGAAACATATTGCAGAGGTGAGCACTGCGGCAAGATCTACTTTTTTATTTTTAGAAGTGCCAGGTTACCTATTTTTATTTATTTTTTGTAACTGGACTTGGGTTTTAACTCCTCATTAATACACTTACGCTTTTGTCATTTAACAGACCGTCCTGGACTGCTCAATGTCCCTAGCATAGAGAGAATGCAAGAAAACATTGTCCATGTACTGAAGCTTCACCTCCAGTCCAACCACCCAGATGACGGATTCCTCTTCCCAAAACTCTTACAGAAAATGGCCGACCTGAGGCAACTTGTAACGGAACACGCCCTCCTCGTCCAGACCATCAAAAAGACTGAAACCGATGCAGCTCTTCACCCATTACTGCAAGAAATCTACAGGGACATGTACTAGGGGCTGGAGGAATTGTTTCAAGGATTTTTTTTTATTCATCGTTCTGATGGGAGCAAGGTTATACCTAACCATTTTCCTCCTCTCGCGGGTTTGGTTAAAACGCATCTGTGCCTTTCACTTTGCCAGTGCTAAAAAGACAGCGGTTTTCCAGTTGTTTTAATGTGTCACAAAGACAATATCCTGAAAACAAACTTCCTTGTCATATTTGTCTTCCTAAAAAAAAAAAAAAAAAATCCAAGAAAAGGACTATATTTTAATTTTGTCACAGGATGTCTCCGGTTTTACAAGCAGTCTAGATTTAGAAGATAATCTAGCAATATTTAAATCAGGTTTAACTCAGGTCAATCCAAGGAGAGGGATGTCCTTGGTATCATGGTACTCCACTGTCCTTACACTTTCTGACCTACCATTTCATAGACTGTCTAAATCAGGAGCCTTTATGTCTTTAAAAGCAGACTTGCCATCATCTTGGTTAGATCACGGTTCGGAGTATCACAAAAACATTTATACTTCTCAGAAACGATTGTTGCTCACTGCCGTCCTTATTGAAACTTTCCAGCACATCGGACATTAATGGCGCTAAATGTATTCTAGCAGAACACATTGGAGTTAGGGGAATGAAGATACCATTGGCATTTTTTTTTTTACTCAGCGCAAATGTATGGAACTTTGGTACACGGGTAAAGTTGGCTGCTTCTATACAGAGAAAAAGTAAATTTTTAATGGTGAACAAGAAGATTTGGTTAAGGCACTATAAGATGCATCTCTACCATGGGCTTTCAGGCTCTCTGAACTGAGAAATAGAAAAATTTTATTACAGAATTTTATGTTCAATACTTAGAAATGTTTATGGAATATATTTGTAAGGTACTTTGATATAAAAGAAAAAATAAAAGTTATTTTGTAAAGCCTGCACACTACAAAACCTACAGCACATGATCGCAAGTAGTGCAAAAGGGGATCTTTACTACCAGAGGATATGTTGGCATATTTTTGAAAAAAGAACCAGATGATCAGCTGGAATCCTTTGGGGGGGGGGGGGGGGGGGGGGGGGTACAAAAAGGTCACACTAAAATGTACTGAAGATGGATCGCAACGTGATTTTCTATTCTTTTAATATTCAGAAACTCATTGGGGGCATTTATCAATTCGGCATAGCATGTCAAAACAGAAGCAGTGAGATACATTTACTATAATTATACATCAATTCCTCTCTCAGCTACTCAATTAAAAATACAATTGAGAACATTGCGTTATCTCTTTTGTAAGTTCAGACAAATATCCTGCCAGAAATCTTGGGAGCTGATAACTTCCTCGTGGCCGTTTTTATGCCATGCTGCTATTGAATAGTGATCTTAGAGCTGGAAGTGTTCCCAGCAGAATGACAAGGTAAAAATAAAAGAAAACCATAAAAAAAATAATAATGTAGCAACCATATCTAAGGACTGATGAGCTGAAATATATTACATTTTTGTTTTACTTATGCCACGTACACACGATCAGAAATTCCACCAGCAAAACTCTGATGAGGCCTTTTTGTCGGAAAATGGGACCGTGTGTATGCTCGTTTTTTTGCTTTCGTAATTCCAGCCAGCAAAAGATTGAGAGCAGGTTCTCTATTTTTCAGTCGGGAAAAGTTCCTATCCGAAAATGCGATTGTCTGTATGCAATTCTGACGCGCAAAAAATCATGCATGCTCGGAAGCATTGAACTTAATTTTATCGGCTCATCGTAGTGTTGTACGTCACCGCGTTCTTGACGGTCGAAAGTACCGAGAACTTTTGTGTGACTGTGTGTATGCAAGACAAGCTTGAGCGGAATTCCACCGGAACAAAACATACAAGATTTTTCGGATGGAAATTCCGCTCGTGTGTACGTGGCATTATATACGCTTCAGGCTGGGTTCACACTAGTGGGATCATAGACATCGCATGTGATTCACACCGCGTTGCTGTGCAGATCACATGCAATGTCTGTGCAATGCAAATTCAGGCATAAAAACTGTATGGCTGAAATCACATTGCATTTGCACCAAAATGGTGCAGGACCCTTTTTTTGGTCCACATAGCTGTTGCTCCTGTAGTATTCAAGACTATGGGATGTTTGTACAAGGCAGCTCAGTGCTAGATTTTTACCCAGGTTGGGCTGCAGACAGGCTGGAGCTGTAGGTACAGATCAAACCAAACATGGACACAGACAATTTTATTGAGGAGAAGGGGGGGGGGGGGGGTTATTGAGTAAATGTGAACTTATTTTGTGCATCTGTTTGAAGTGATGCTCTGCCTCATCTATTCTTTGCTAAATCTGATGCAGACCTGTATAAAGCTAGATACACACTATACGATTTTCTTTAGATTTACCAAAACCATATAATATGAGGTCAAACCTGAACACTTTCAATTTGTATGCAATCAGGCAGGTCCTTGCACTACATAGCTGAATGCAAATCTAAAAGGAAATTGAACAAAATTTGTATATAGTGTGTATCCAGCTTAAAGCTGGATGCACACTTTACAATTTTCTGTAGATTTTTTTCCTTCAGATTTACCAAAACCATATAATATGAGGTCAAACCTTAAGAGTTTAAATTTGTATGCAATCAGGCAGGCCCTTGCACTACATGGTTTTGGTAAATCTAAAGGAAATTTGACAACAAAAGTTGTATAGTGTGTATGGGGTCTTACTCTGGCACAGAGGTCAAAAATACACAGAAAAAAAATGTTGAATAGACTTTGCTAAATGAAAGGCATCCTTATTTTCATCTAATTGTGTCGCTTATGTGCATGATAAATGTCCCCCATTATATTATTTGTTAAAGGCTAAGTTCTCCTTTAAGACAAAAATAATAAATCCACATATTTTTGCAGGGAAAAAAATGTGCAATTATGTTTTTCCACTGAACCCTGCAAAGCATTGCACCCATGATCAGTGCGTCTCAGGTGCAATGTCAGGTTTCTGCAGACACTTCCTCCAGCTCTCTGTACCTACATCTGTACGGGCTTTCAGTTTAAATCTGGACAAAGTGTCCATTAGAAATTATGAGTCCACCTGCTGCGGTAGAGGATGGAACTTGTAGTTCATGCATTCATAGATCTCTGTGAGTGAATGCTGCGCCGATCATGAATGTGAAGCATTTGCTTAAGAACATGGTACACCCCAAATACAGGTGTAACATTCTTAAAGGTGAGCTTAGTTTTAACAAAAAAAGGAGAAAGATCCATTTTCCGATGTATTTGTTTTTAACACAATATATATAACAAATTCTGTCCTGACAAAATTTAGAACCTGTTTTAGGAGTATGCACTGCTTTGTGTTTTTGGTTGTTGAATGTTTTTTCTCAGGGATAATTTTTTCACTTTTTTTTTTTTCCTTTGTTTTTCATATCCTTACAAATGAGTTAGGAAAGCACCTTCTGAAAATAAATCTATACAGTTGTAGACTACCTGATCTGTCAGCTACAAATTTAACAAAGCCATAACCTGTAGAGCGATCAGTTATAGGCGCTTAATAACAAATATACAAAAATTGGAAAAAGATTCTGAGATTACTAGACAGAACCCTTTTTTTAAACATAGATTAAAAGGTGGGTCACTAGAGGCAAGTTCTCACTCTTGGGAAGAAGTTTTATTTATTTTTTTCTTCAGTTTTTATAAATGAGAAAGTTTATCATTTGTTCAGCAATAAACTTGGTTGCCTCTTAAATTTGTCCATGAGCCCTAAATGTTGAAACATTAACAGAGCTATATACAATGTTTGTGAGTTCACTGTATTGTAATGATCCTTTAGAATAGTACACCGATTGAATTGGGATACAGGTGGGTTAGACCAGTGGTTCTCAACCACAGTCCTCAAGTACCCCCCAACGGGCCGTATTTTGTGAACTTCCCTTAGATAAAATAGTTCTCAACTTGTCCATGTCATTGATATTAATTTAAAGCAGATGTGCAACATAAAGGAAAACCTGAAAACATGGCCTGTTGGGGATACTTGAGGACTGAGGTTGAGAACCACTGGATTAGACTAATGCCATGTACAGACGATCAGACATTCCGACAAAAAACTGTTTTTTTTTTCAGATGGATGTTGGCTCAAACTTGTCTTGCATACACACGGTCACACAAATGTTGTTGGAAATTCCGAACGTCAAGAACGTGGTGACGTATAACACATACGATGAGCCGAGAAAATTAAGTTCAATAGCCAGTGCGGCTCTTCTGCTTGATTTGGAGCATGTGTGGAATTTTGTGCGTCGGAATTGTCTACACACACTCGGAATTTGTGAAAATTTGAGATCCAGCTCTCAAACATTTGTGGTCAGAAATTCTGACAGCAAATGTCCGATGGAGCCCACACACGGTCGGAATTTCCGACAACAAGCTCACATCGAATATTTGTTGTTGGAGATTCCAACTGTGTGTATGTGGCATAACACAAGTTCTGCCATTCACAGCTAGGGTTCCTCCAGAGGAGGTTGCTAGTTTTTTTTTTGAGGTATGGCTAAGTAACCTCCCATCTGATGGTGCCTTCATATTTCCAGTTCCATCCCCACTTGGCAGAGCCAGCATCATGACACCAATGATAATTTCAGCTGAAGGGTGGCATTGTAACCACCACTGTGGTCTTAAGGTTCTCTTAAAGCATTTGTTAACCCACAAAAAAATATAGGCTTTTTATAACAGTTTACCTGTAAAATCCTTTTCTTGGAGTACATCACAGAGGGCACCGAGCCATAGTAGTTACTATGTGGGTTATAGGCCACCTTCAGGTGATGGACACTGGTACACCCTAAGACAGGAAGTCCACTCCCTATATAACCCCCCCACGACTGGAAGTAGCTCAGATTTTGTAGCAAAGCAATATGCTTGTATTAGAAGAGGAGAGAGACCTCTGTGTCCCGTGATGTACTCCAAGAAAAGGATTTTTACAGGTAAGCGGTTATAAAAATCCTATTTTTCTTTATCGTACATTACGGGACACATAGCTATAGTAGTTACTATGTGGGATGTCCCAGAACAATGCCAACTGAGGGGAGGGAGACACAACAAAACTAGGGCACCATGAGACTAGAGGACTTATACTGCTGCCTGCAGCACACTACGCCCAAAGACGATATCCTCATGCCTTTTTACATCCACCTGATAGAATCTGATAAATGTATGGACTGAAGACCAAGTTGCGGCCTTGCAGATTTGAGCCATGGAAGCTTGGTGATGCACTGCCCATGAAGCGTGCTTTGATTTTAGAGGGTGGAATCTTCCTCTTCAAACCATAAGCTTGAACAATTACTTGCCGGATCCATTTAGAAATAGTAGATTTCAAAGCTGCCTGTCCTTTTTTAGGACCTTCAGGCAACACAAACAAAACATCCGTTTTTCGAATCTGAGCAGTCGCCTTTAAGTAGACTTTGATGGCTCTCACCACATCAAGAGAATGTAGAATTTCTCTTCTGTAGAACAGGGTTCTGAGAAAAACCTTAGTTAGACTTACCGGTGATGGTATTTCTACGAGCCTTTCAGGACAGCACCTTGGAGAGAGCGCAGCTACGCCTTTTCCCAGGAAACACTGCGCGACAACGCCCCTTTTTAAGAGCAGCTGCTTACACCATGCCTTCAGTTGTTACTGAGAAATCCTCCGACATGCTGGAAAATATAAGCAGACAGTTACCACACCCTATAATTATACATCATAACCTAGGGAGGGAAGTAGGCTGCTGTCCTGAAAGGCTCGTAGAAATACCGGTAAGTCTAACTAAGGTTTTCTCCCTTCGCCTTTCAGGACAGCACCTTGGAGAGGATAACCAAGAAACTTACTTGTGGGACCACTGCCTGCAAAACCTTCCTACCAAAGGATTGGTCTGAGGCTGAGAGCAGATCCAAGCGGTAATGCTTTAAAAAGTTGAAAAACTGGACCATGTGGCAGCCTTGCAAATTTGCTCAGGCGATGCTCCGGCCTTTACTGCCCATGATGCCGCTACTGCTCTGGTCGAATGAGGCAAGATTCCTTCTGGAGGCTCCAAACCTAAAGAGGTGTATGCTTCTTTAATAGCTTGCTTTAACCATCTTCCGAGGGTGTTTTTGGAAGCTTTACATCCCTTGTGAGTGCCTTCCATTAATACAAAGAGTGAGGATGATTTTCTAAAGTCCTTTGTTAGCTCCAGATACTTAAGAAGACACCTTCTGACATCCAGAGTATGGAAGGCTTCTTCTCCTGGCCCCGAAGGTGAAGGGCAAAATGTAGGGAGAATAATCTCCTGTGCCCGATGAAAAGCAGAGCTCACTTTTGGTAGGAAGGCTGGATCTGTTGTTAGGACTACCCTATCTGATAGGCATCTCATGAAGGGCTCTTTGATTGATAGCGCTTGTAACTCGCTGACTCTACGGGCTGATGTTACTGCCACTAACAACACAGTTTTAAACGTTAAAAACTTTAGTGATGATCCTTCTATGGGTTCAAACAGAAGCTTCGTCAATCCCTGAAGAACCAAAGATAAGTCCCATTTGGGAAAAATAACCATAGGTCTATGCTTTACTTTAGCCATAGCCCTAAAAAATCTAATTATCAAAAGGTTCCCCTGACAGGGTTCTTTCCAAAAAAAACTGATAAAGCCGCTACCTGCGTCTTGAGCGTACTTGCTGCTAAGCCTTTCTCCAATCCATCTTGCAGAAATTCTAAAACTGAAATTGTACTAGACAAACTAAAGTCTTTTCTGGAACACCATGTATTATATACCTTCCAGACTTTAAAATAAATGTCTCTTGTCACCTTCTTCCTACTTGCAAGAAGGGTAGTAATAAGTCTTTCTGATAGGCCCTTTTGTCTTAGGATTTGTTCTTCAGAAACCAGGCTGTTAGGTTGAGATACGCTGGATCTGGATGAAGAATCTTGCCCTGACTCAGCAGATCTGACCTGTTTGGTAACTTCCAAGGAGGTTTTACTGAGAGATTCATCAGGGTTGCAAACCAGGGTCTTTTTGGCCAATAAGGAGCTATCAGAATTAGTTCTGTGGATTCCAGTCTGAATTTGGCTAATACCCTTGGAATCAGTGGAAATGGGGGAAAAGCGTAGGACAGCTGGAAGTCCCATTTGTGGGCCAGAGCATCTACTCCCAGAGCTTGATCCTGTCTCTGAAGGGAGAAGAAAACTGGTACTTTTGTGTTTTCTTGTTTTGCGAATAGGTCCACCTGAGGGAAACCCCAACTCTTGGCTATCGTCTCGAAAAAATCCTGATTCAGAGACCACTCTGCTTCTCTTACTTCTCTCCTGCTGAGGAGATCTGCCAAGGTGTTTTCAGTCCCTTTTAAGTGGACTGCCGACAGAGAGGCCAACTTGTTCTTTGCCCATCTCAGTATTTGGCAGGCTAATTCTAACAAAGTTCTGCTTTTTGTGCCCCCTTGTTTTGTTAGGTATAACACTGCCGTCATATTGTCCGTCAAAATATTTGGACATGATGATTTTCTAGAAGTTCCTGGAAGGATAGAAGGCTTAGATGAATAGCCTTTAACTCTCTCCAGTTTGACGACCTTCTCGCCTCTGGCTTGGACCAAACCCCCTGAATAGTTTGTTCTTCCAGGTGGGCTCCCCACCCCCATGCGCTGGCATCTGTGGTCAGTCTTCGGGTTACTGGAAAGGACCAGAGAAGTCCTTTTGAGATGTTTCTCTGGTTCCTCCATTGGTTCATAATGGTATTGTGATGGTAATCAGGTAAGATGGTAAAAAAAGTCAAACTTTTATTTACAGAGGATATAGCAGCGTCAATTGCTGGCATCTCCTATTTTTTTATTAAACTTTTCCTCCATAGGATAAAGTGTTGAAAACTTTTTAGGAGGAAAAAAATGCTTATCTGGGTGATCCCACTCAGAATACATAAGCTTTTCCAGCAATGAATGTACAGGAAAGGCATGCACAGCTAAGGGAGGCTTTAGCGAACCCAAACAAGAAGTGGGCTTATCAACCGACTCAGTTAAGGGTAGCATAAATGTGGAGCGGACCAATTCAGTAAGAGATTGTAGCGTCAATCTTTCAGAGTGTGAAGCTGATCCCTCTGCATTTGACCCCTCAGAAGAGGAGTCATCAGCCTCTTCACGTTCCCCTGAGAAAAACTCATCTTCCGCCCCCAGTTACTCAGTTTGAGGGTAATGGAAGGGGACCTGTCGCACTATTTCCCACTCTGGGATGCGATTAAAGCCGCTAACCTTTGCTCCAATCCTATCATGGTTGAGGAAAAAACTTCTCCAGTAATTTAGACAGGGGCTGCAGTGTTGGAAACAGTTGCAACATTTGACGGCCCTGATGGCTCACTCTGACCAGCCACCTCAGATCTCTCAGGGGAGGATACCATTGTAGAGATAGTCTAGGCTTTTTTGAGCTTGAAGGAGTCCCTCTTGAGCCCTTTTTTTGGGTGTTTCTACCTCCCCTTCTGACCATAGCCCGATGCACAAATGCAGAGGTGCTACCAGAAGAAATTGCACCCACTGCTTGAGCAAATAGTCCAGCAACTGCCGCTGCTATTAATGCTCAGCCTTGTGCTTTAGTAAATGTGCCAAGGGAATGCCTGTGTCACCACTTACATGGTGGAGAACGTATCGGCATCCTCCGATCGGTCTGGCTTCCCCCTATCCGGGGAGAGCTTCTGCCCAGGTGGAGGGATGTTTTAGTGAAAAAATCCCCCCTCAACATCTTACCAGAGGCCTGGGACTGCTAGCCACAGAGAAATCTGCAGCTTCTGCTGACGCCGAGCGATCTAAGGAAAGCATGACAAGGTACATGCTCTATACAGCCGCCAGTGGTGGCTTTTAGGCATAACAACATTTACTTTTAGAGGAGACATTCATAAGAAAATGTAAAATTCCTTAGGAATCTCCACTTACCTTTCCCGCTGCAGGGATTCTGTGGTGAAACCAACAGACCCAATCTTCACCCCTCACGTGGGCTCCATTAAAAACCTTCAGGGATCGGGCCCCTTTTTATCGGGGGATCCACACCCCTGGACCCGTATGGCACCCTGCCAGGAAACTTTATGGCTGAAAAAAAAACCAAAGCACTGGATCCCAGGGTCCAGCTCTCTAAAAAGAGAAGTGTTACGGGCTAAATCTTGTTTCTTTCACCATGAGGCCCGGGTACCATTCAATCCGGCCTAAAAAGACACTGAGTGGATCCGGTTGCATAGCCTGCCCCAGCAAGGAATATTCCAATGGAGCTCAGCATAGCACATCTTTACTTGTGACCAACACCTAAGACACTGGCGAAAAAACTGAGGTACTCCCAGTCGTGGGGGGGGGGGGGGGGGTTATATAGGGAGTGGACTTCCTGTCTTAGGGTGTGCCAGTGTCCATCACCTGAAGGTGGCCTATAACCCACATACTAACTACTATGGCCCTGTGTCCTATGATGTACGATAAAGAAATGTTCTATATATATATATATGAGAGAGAGAGAGAGAGAGAGAGAGAGAGAGAGAGAGAGAGAGAGAGATATATAGAGAGAAAGAGAGAGAGAGAGAGAGAGAGAGAGAGAGAGAGATTCTGGTCCCTTAAAGCAGATTACACAGCACAGTGCTTGTGCTGTGTAATTTGTCCCCCTCTAAACTGTAAAAAATTAAAAAAAAAGACCCTGAATCTGCCACTTCCTGTATAACCTCTTTAAACAGACCACGATAATCAGGGCTGCTCCGCCCTGATCACCACGGTCAAAGTGCGTCCCTCTGTCATACGCTGCCTGCTCTCCTCTCCCCCCGATTGTCATCGCCCTCTCTGTTTCCGGCCTGGCCCCGCCGATATTATTGTAAAAATAAAAACTTAAAATTTGTCACTGCCAGCCCCTCTATTAGAGGCTGGCCTAGCACACTGTGTAAGTTGTTTAAAAAAAAAAAGGGGGGGGGGGTTCTAAATACCGAATTTCAGCTGTCTTAAGGCTGGTCACGTGATCTCCCAGGCTGACGTCAGAGGGCGATCACGGCCCCTCCCGCAGAAGGCATAGGAGCTGGAAAGCGGACTCGAGTCACGTCGCCGGCCTGAAGACAGCTAAAATTCGGTATTTAGAACCCTCTTTTTTAAAATCAACTCACACGGTGTGCTATGCCAGTCTCTAATAGAGGGGCTGGCATAGTCTTATATAAGTGCCATAACAAACACTTTAATTCCTGAAATCTATTTTAAGAGTCAGGGGTAAAAAGGTTAAAGAAGGCTGCTAAAGACTCGCCTGGCTATAGCTAGGTGGATTTTTAATGGGTTTCTTTTTTTAGGGCTTGTTCACGCTATGTGTGGTGACCTGCATTTATCCTCACAGGTTCACTGCTAGAAAACAATTGTGCAGACATGCCGATTTCCGCAATGCTCACCTGAAGTAAGCACTGGTCACTACAGTGCAGTGCATTGGAATACATAATGTCATGTTTTATTGTGTGGGCTGGTGTGAACGGGCCCATAGGCTCCGTTCACTTGTGCAATTTGATCGCTCCAAAGTCTCACTGGAAATTGTGCGACTTTGGAGATGCTGGTAGCAGTTTGGCGTGTTAGGAAGCAACATACTTTCTTAAAACTTAACACCAACTTTTTTCCACTGTTTTGAGAAATTACTTTTTAAATAATAATCATTACCCCTCTTGTTGGGTTATGCCTGTACAGCTTTTGCTCTGTGGGACAATCTCAAGTTTTGCTGGCAGACATGCTATATATAGAAGTCTACACCATACAACGTTATCTTCCAAAGAAATCCTTCACGTGGCACAAGTCCTCTTGAATATATATATATATATTTTACAAATGGCTCCATAAAAATAAGGCAGTTATGCTTTTCGCTTGTGGCTGATAGTTCAAAGGTAACTCAGGTGTTTACAAGTGTAAATTTATAGAATTTTTGTTACTCCACCTATTTTTCAGGGCTTTATAAATGGAGTATGTTCACTTCGCAGGTACCTATGATAAAGGCCATTCTGGCTAAAACATGCTGCCTTGATTTTATGAAGCAGTTTGTATACGGTAATAATAATTTATCAAGACTTGTTTTCATTATTTTATTACTTGTACCTTTCCTTGGAGGATTGTTTTGTATATGGATAATCAGGAACAGGAGCCTTGAACCTAGCGCTGGAGTTTCCCGGCAGCCTGAATGGGAAGCGGAGGTAGAGGGTTAATAAGGAATGTTGTGCGAACATGTGGCAACTGTCCCAAGCCATAACTAGCCTTTTGAACTAAGGTGCACATGGAAGGGCAACCCACATCAAACAAAAATTTCCTAGCGCACTTACGAGCTAGTCTGCAAAAAAAAAAAACAAATTGACCCTGTCTAACAATTTACGTTAAAGACACAAGGTTAGTTATACACATTTGCAAATATATGTGGAAGCCGCAATGTCTACGTCAAGGCTCCTCTGTATACTGCAGTCCTAACTCTATATTTTTGAGAGTCTCCAAATTGGATCATATATAGCAGTGGATAAATTAAGGACAGGTTTGCCTGGAGAGAGCCCACTCCTCCTTTAGGCACGGTTCACACCTAAACCGGCCACGGATCGCACAGGAACACTTTATGATGGGATCCAGTGCTTTGTTTTTTTTTTTCAGCCATAAAGTGTGCGACCCTGTTCTCTGTTTCAGGGGCGAATCAGGGCCGAATCTTTGCCTGAATTCGGCCTTGAAACTGAGCCAAAGACGCACAGTGCGCTTCGCAGCCACCCCAGAGATATGTGAAGCGGCTCCGTAGAGAGCCGTTCACATTCTCCTGCTATGCTAATTGTATGCTGTGGAAACCCACATCCAATTCGCATAGGTGTGAACCCAGCCTTAAGGTACAGGGACTTGCTGGATGCCCAGCAAGCGTACAATGGCGGCTGAAGACATTCAGTGTGTTCCCGCGCCAATTCTGATGACTAGCTGTGTGAACAAGCAGCAACCACCTAAATCCATAACTAGCCTTTGCAGTAAGGTGCACGTGGAAGGGCATAAAGAATGTTCTCACAGACAGGACTGTGCTGAATCTTTACAACTTTTCAATTGTCCATTCTAGGTCACTGCAGACTAGGACAGATAAATGCCTTCCTTCCAGCAAAATTTAAACATTATCCCATTTAGGACAACTGATGTTTCAAAAGGCCTAACAAGCAAAAGGGGCTCATTTATAATGGAGAGCGGATATCACTTTCTGTTCTGTTACACTATGCTTCACTACACAGGCCACGGCCCATCCCATTTGTTGGTGGAATCTCATGGAGTTCTCTCTGGAGCAGAAAAAGCTCTGTAAGTGGAGGAGACTCCCCTTTCAACTTTTTTTTTACAGAACTTTCATTTATTTTTGGATCACAGAGAACATTTGTAAAGCACTATGCTTTATAACCACTTCTGGACCAGCTAACGCCGATAGACGTTGGCACTTTAAAGAGGGATATCGTTGTTATGGCAGCAGCTAGCTGCCATAACCCCGGTATCCTCTTCTTCAGTGAGCAGTCCGGTTTCCGATAAAAGTGGTCTCTGTGGCAGATTCGCCGCAAGATCACTTTTATCGGCGGCGGGAGAGGGGCGTCGGTAGCGGCGGAGGCGATCGGGCCTGCATCCTGGCTTGGTATGGAGACGTGTGAGGGGAAGATGGCCCCCACCCATCTCCATACGATTGCAGGGCAGAAGCAACGTCAAAACATCACTTCCGCCCATAGCTCTTAAAAAGGGACATATTTTCTTTTTTTTTTTTAAATGACAATTTTTTTTATTGCATTTGTGTGTAAATATGAGATCTGAGGTCTTTTTGACCCCAGATCTCATATTTAAGAGGTCCTGTCATGCTTTTTTTTCTATTACAAGGGATGTTTACATTAAAAGAACAGTGTAAAAATAAAAAGGTAAAAATAGTAAAATATTTTTTATTTTTAAATGTGCCCCATTCCACCGAGCTCATGTGCAGTAGTGAATGCACACATGAGCAGCGCCCGCATATGAAAACGGTGTTTAAACCACACATGTAAGATATCCTTGCGATCGGTAGAGCGAGAGCAATAATTCTAGCCATAGACCTCCTCTAACTCAAAACATGCAACCTGTAGAATTTTTTTAAACCTCGCCTATGGAGACTTTTAAGGATAAAAGTTTGTCAACATTCCACAAGCGGGTGCAATTTTGAAGCGTGACATGTTGGGTATCAATTTACTCGGCGTAACATTATCTTTACAATATAAAAATTGGGCTAACTTTACTGTTGTCTATTTTTTTTTTTTTAATTAAAAGTAAATTTTTTCCAAAAAAGTGCGCTTGTAAAACCGCTGCGCAAATACGGTGTGACAGAAAGAATTGCAATGACCACCATTTTATTCTCTAGGGTGTTAGAACCCCCAAACATTATATATATTTTTTTCTAAGTAATTTTCTAGCAAAAACTTGTAAACACCAAATCTCAGAAAAAGGCTCGGTCCTTAAGTGGATAATGTGATTTTTATTTTTTTTTGCATTGGAGGTCAATTGCTTTTTAAATAGCCAAAATTTAGGTGCTGCTCAAGTAGAGAGGTAAAGGCAAACTAGACCGCTATGAGTACAGGAAGCTCATCCTAGCTCCAAGCAATGTCAAAGGAGAAGATCCATAAGCCGCACAGACCCAAATGCATGAAGGGAGATGAATGGCAGCCTCAGCCTAGACTCCAGCCAGGCCAAAACATTTTGCTCTGCCCCTTGAAGCTTAATCATGGGGAGGGGGGCCTGGCTGGAGTCTGGGCTGAGCCTACCATTCGACTCACTTCATGCGAATGGGTCTGCTTCATGATGTGCAACTTATGGAACTTTTCCTTTGACATTTCTTTTTAAATAGCCCCATACCTTATAGGCTAATGCAAGAATCTGAATACCCAGTCTTGAATAAGTACTGTTAGGGAGAGGTATAAAGTTATTACATTTGACCCCTTATTTAGCTTACATCTAACACCTCACTTGGCCTGAGCTTTAGATACGTTTTCATGCTTTTAGTGTTATGCCTGTAAGCCATTTGGTCCCCCAGAAGCCTAGATGAAAAACTCCCAGTTAGCAATCCCCAAATACCACTTTACTGCTAGAACTTGAAAACTGTTGGATGTGCAAACCAATGGTTTGTCCATACAAGTCTATGGTTATGCAAAACCCACTTGAAGCAGGTCAAATGCAGATCGGTTGTCAATGAATTCTGAACAATCTTATAAGCATGTCAAACCAATGGCATCAACTGAAGCTCAAACACATACAAGAGGCATAATTATTCCTACTTGAACAAGATCTATGCAGTAATCAAGTATTAAACAAAGCCTACAGTTTGTCATAGTGCAGAAGCTTCCTGTAATAAAGACCGGTCAATGCGGCTCTCTCCTTGTGCAGGGTGACGACTGGTCTTTTGGCGCACACAAAGTGAATGTATATACATTTGAGATTGAAGAATATATTTAAAGCTAATTTTTCATACCCAGAGTTCAAATTTTGGCCTCATTCACACGACTATGTAGAGGTATACAGCACCTAGTATGAGTGTATTTGTACAGCGGGAAGCACAGGTAAATGGGATCAGCTACAGCCAGCAAGCCTATACCAATCAATGGCAGGCGGTCAACTGTTTGCATGTAAATCGCATATTAAAAGGTTACATGCAGTTAGGGACAGATCCCTGGCCACTAATCTTTCACTGGTGGTGGCATGTAGCTGTTCAATGTCTTGTCATTGATTTTGTACAGGTTTTCTGCCTGCAGCTGATTGTGTCCACCGCCATATAAATACTCTCCCTGGCGGTGTACACCACACAATGAGAATAATTCTCAAGATTCTTGCAAAAACCCAATTGTGACATGTCTTTAACACTTCGGTCGCACCGAACGCGGCTTTGAAATCGTGCAACTTCACTTGAAAAACGCGAAATTTCTAAGCCGCGTGTCAGTGCGACTTCAGGTGCAACTTGGAAGACATCTGTGCTACTTGTCTATGCAAGTTGCACCTGAACTTGCAAAAACGAGTGCAAGAACTACTTTCAAAATGGACCGTTTCCATTGCAGATGACTTGTCATTTGATTTGATAGTTTCAAATCACATGATAAGTCACACTGGTGTGACAAGGGGCTAAGAGAACGAGACCTGAAACAATATAGTGACATTGCTGTGTTGATTGGGGCTACTCCATACTCCTTCCAACTCTATTTCGGACTTGTATTGGTAAAACAAACACTTTATTGCTGCTTTTACTTTCCATGTGCAAAAAGATGAAAAACCATGTGTATGATGGCAAATGTGTAGTTGATGAGGCATTGTAAAAAATGAAAACGAACTTAACAAATTGTTTAAACTTGTAACTTTTCGTGAGGGGAGGGCATATCCAAAAGTGGGGATGTGATTTTATTTTTAATTTTACATTTGCAGTAGTAAAACAATGATGTCGTTTGACATTTGTTTTAAAACAAAAATGTTGCCAGGTTTCTCTCTGTCCATCCTGTCTTGTCTCATTAATAGTAGGGTTGCACCAATACTGTTTATCAGCAAGTATGAGTACTGATTTCTTTCGGTCAAGTATTCACCAGTACCAAAATTTAGTGGTGCAATTTGCATCAATGCACAGAAAAATTGTCGTAAATCGCACTGCAAAGAATTCTTTTCCGAATTGCATGCAATTTCCCCCACTGCTCCTGTGTGTGTGTTTGTATAAAAAGGGGAAAGCGCCATCTAGTGGGCAGTTTAGAAAATGTTAGAACTCACAGTACATTTCTGGTCACATACAAAATAATCTACATAGGTGTCCCAGTCCCACCGATGGTAGTAAATCAGGGCTGCTTGAGAAGTTCCAGGACCCCCTAGGTATAGGGTGGAAGTGGTGTGAGCTTGGGGGCGGACCGCCGATACATCTCCTCCGGCGCTGTGAGCACCTCCAGGGGCCTGTGCATGCAGGCTCTATGTACTGCGAGTTCTAACATTTTTTTAAACTGTCCACTCGATGTCACTTTAATCCCTTTCTATACACACAGGAGCCATGTTCAAATCGCACATGATTCTTTGCAGTGTGATTTACGCCCATTCATAGTATCAAAGTATCGGTTTCGGTATCAGGAGCATTTGTGCGAGTACGGATACTCACACAAATGCTTGGGTATCGGTGCATGCCTAGTTAATAGTTCAATATTTCACTAGCTCAACAAAAATAAAATGTGCTGAATACATTAGAAAGAAGTGCATCAAAACAAAAAAGGTGTGCAGACACGCAAGTCTTATAGTTAAAAAATAAAATTCTACAAAACACTCAAATCCCAAGTAAAAAAGCCTGTCCCGTGCCAGCATGCTACAGAGTCCTGCTCTTGTTACAGAAACAGTGGTCTCTCTGCAGAGGTCTGACATGCCCCCTACTGAGTAAGATCAAAAGCACTCCAATCAGCAGGGTGCTTTACTGATTAGAAAGCTATTGATCTGACTCAGCAGGCGGTATGTCAAGCCTCTGTAGAGAGACCACTGTTTCAACACATGTAGCAAGGGTCCTTCTCTACAGTATGCTGGCAGGGGCTGGTTTGTAAACAAAACAAACTGCAAGACTTTTGTTTTAATGCACTTGGAATGTATTTAGCCAATTTAAAACTAAAAAGTTCAATTGGGCATTAAGGGGGCATTTACTAAAACTAGAGAGTGCAAAATCTGGAGTAGCTGTGCCTGGTAGCCAATCAGCTTCTAAGTTTGTCCAACTAAGCTTTGACAAAACCTGGAAGCTGATTGGTTTTCTATGCAGAGCTGCACCAGATTGTGCATGGTCAAGATTTAGTAAATCAAGTGTACTTATTATCTAAGTGGCACTTTTAAACCTAGATATTTGAAAAATATGTACTGCTGGAGGCCACCTCAGTCTACAGCCACAAACAATTACTCAAATGATATATCCAATGTTTTAAAAAAATGGCAGGCATTTACTCAGCCCCTCCCCAATCCACCCAAATGCCGGCCTCACCCACAACCTATTTTGAGACCTTGCAATCATGACAAATGCAAAGATTGTAACTATTAGAATACATAATGTAAACCTCTCAGGGGCACATTTGCCCTGTGCCCCAGGGTTGGGAAAGCCCTTCATTGAGATCCCACATTTTACATCCGGTACCCTACCTATCATCTTACAGTCTGCTTGGTTTTGTGCCTAGCAGTCATTTTCTAAAGCTCATACTGAAGTCTATGTATAGTCTGCAAATTTATAGCCTATAAATTTCACGTTTCTCTAGAGCAGTGGTCTCCAAACTGCGGAATCGGGGGCTGGACGTGACCCTTTGGTTGTTTTTATTTGGGGCACTATTTTATTCACTGACCCCAATGAAGGGCACAATTCCTCCTAATGATGGGGCATTATTTACTCTCACTGATGCTGGGACATTTTTTTTACTCCTGGTGGCCACAGTCCGCCCCCTTAAAGTCTGAAGGACAAACTGGTCCTTTGTTTAGAAAGTTTGGCGACCCCTGCTCTGGGGCAACCCTGGGCAGTAGCTTTCAAAGGAACCCTGAACATGTGGAGAACAAACAATGAGCTGCCACTGCTGACCTCTTAAATTGTAAATATCCTGGTTGTCTATGGCTTCAATACGGAGTCTGTGCTCTCAGTGAAGTCTGAAAACCTGATCAGCACAATTATTTTGGGTCAGAGATTTAAAGAACTAAAGCCATGGGATCAACGTGACAACCAGCATTTTCAAAGGAAGTCCCCAATGGCAGCCTATATACTCTGTTCAGAACAGGCTTCCTTTTGAGTGCTATTTTGTGAGACAAATATAATCCTTGGATGAGCCACTCTCAGCAGCCTGCAGGGAATCATATCTGTAGTTCAATGCTTCACTACACACACCAGCTGCTGTACATTTAAGATATATGTAAAACCAACACTTTTTATTTGGGGTGTTTTAATTCTGTGTCCCCACTAGGAGAAATTTCTTGCTCTCGCTCTCTATTTGTGCTGGTGGCCATTGTCACTAGCACAGGAAACAATGGTAAATCCAAGATGTTATGTTACAGTTGCCAACAGTACAAGAGGTGGGGGTAAATATTCCAAGGGGGACACCCTCCTAACTTCCTGTTATGTCTCAGAGAGAAAGTCAAGGAAAATCTCCCCAACATGGCACAGACAAGGAAAGGAAAAAAATCCTGACCAGGGTTTTTCCCTTCCTAGTTCTACCAGGAAGATTGGAAAAAAATAGGCTTTACATATGCTTTAATCAGAAATAATTTGTGGGGAGGAGGTGAAGAGAGTCACTTTCATATTTTCCATTTTGTATGTAGACATACTTATCTCTGCAGAGCCCATTTCTGGGAACACAGTTCTCTACAAAAATGTTGGAGACCTTTTTCTTTGATATAACCACATCTAAAGGAGCCATGTGTGGTCAGTTTAAAGAGGAACTCTTTAAAAAAAAAAAAAAAAAAAAAAGCTTGCTGCTCACAAAGTTACGTAGCATGTGGGTGTCCAAAGAGAGCAGGGGCACGATGGAGCTTGCTACGCACATCATAGAAGGCTAATTCATAAAGACTGGCTACACAATGATAATGTCAGCATTTTCATATGACATAATTGTTCTAGATCTAGACCTACTCCCTTTGATGGGTTTCAACCTAGAGTAGGGTTGCCATCTTTTTCTTTAAGCCAAACCCGAACATTTTAGCAGCCAGAGACACCTTTGCATGCCCCAAGGAAAGTAATGTGGTGTACATAGCGTGCCGCAGCGAACAGTGATTGTGGCCAATTTGCTAGTGCTGACATCATCACCCTGCATCCCAGTGATGCTGAACCTGCTCCCGGACCGCAACAGATTTGTGTGCAACTATCTTGGTTACTTGAGGAGCCACAGCCTGGTCTGAATAAGGTGTCCGGGTTTCAGTCCGCCTGAAACCTGGACACAAGATTCAACACCCGAACTGCCCGGGTGAATCCTGGACAGGTGGCAACCCTAACCTAGAGACAGGCTAAGTTGTGCAGTATGTCTAGGACTATAATAGGCCCATTCACACTATAAGCGGTGACTGGTGTTTTTCTGCACCTGATTAACGCCTGTCACTGCAACAAGATTTACAAAACAATTTTTTTCTGCGCTACGTTCACAACAACATGCTGGTGTGGAAAAATGCAGACATGCTGCATCTTTTCACAGCACATGGGATGGCACTGCATGCTGCAGTGTGGAGACTTGAACAAACTGTAACATTGTACCCTCTCAATAAAGTTTTTAAAGAAAAATGCAAAAAAGGGCACATTGCATCGCCTGTTTTAGCATGTGACCTGGTGTTCATTTTGCCTAGTGTGAATAGGCCACAAGCCTGTCTGTAGGGTGAAAATGCCTCAAAGGGAGGCCTTCCAGAGTGTGCACATCCAGAATAACGTTTTACATCATAACTGTGTTGCGACTTCACTGTTAAAACGTTTCATGTTTCACTCATATTGAAGTGTAACAAGAACCAAGGTTGCATACACCAGCCCCCTAAAACATAAAACTGCCCCTCCATCCTTACCTGAATCGCAGGAAGCCTTTTACTATAGAATTACTTTTTTTTTTTAATTCAGCACAGCTGAGTGTGGATCTGCCCGCATAGCCATGTCATTAAGTTACTGGAATCACTCAATGACAATACTGCCACCCCAGCAGAGGGACCTAGCAGAGTTCACCATTATTGGTCAGTGACGTCAAGGCAATTGTAGTCCATTCACACAGTCTCTGTATGGACATGGGGCTCGAGGTACATAATGCAGGAGCACTGAGCACTGTTGCAATGCTCTGCAGGCCTCAATACAAAAGCTTAATACACATTTTTTATTATATTATTGGTGCATTTACTGAATTTTTGTAAAAGTGGACTATGCCTTTAAAGAAAAAAAATTTCTGCAGCTGCACTGTAGTTTTATTGTTAGTAATGAAACCGTGAAGAAAAGGGTCTGAGCTTCACAGGAAGGGGGAGGGGCTTCCTATTTTCAGGACGCAGGCACATGAATGAAATGTCACCTGAAATTTCATCTGCATTCAGGAGTCAAAGTGTTAATAAACCCACAACAGTAAATCTGTATATGCAGAATAGCATGCTTGTTATACTCACCGTGGAACTAAGTGGTTAATCCTCTGTATTGTGTAAAAATGCTCTTTGATCCTGTATGGAAAGATCCTCCCCCTTCTGCAGGGTCTCTCTTGGCAAGGCCAGATAAGACACAGTAGTAAAGCTGCACATGCTCAGTTTGGTCTCTATTGCTGGAGAGAACATTTCCTTGTTGAGCTGAGCTTTTCGGGTCACATGATATTGACATCACATGTGGGCGTGTATACAGATCCTTAATGACAGCACGGCCCCTCCCTCCTCCTCCATACCCAGTAACTTAAAAAGAACACAGTGGGTGGGATGTCACATTTTGATTCATGATGGATCATAACAGCATGAGGACACAGGCTATAATGGAAATGAACTACCTGAACACTCAGCACTCAGGTGGACCCTGCAGTTTATCACGTGACCATGGGAAATGTAGTTCCAAAACATCTGGGGTGCCAGGGTTCGCCATCGCTGGTATAAGGTATATAGTGGCAGTATTTTAATGTAAAAAGATGATTTACAGGTGATACTCAAAAAATTTGAATATCGTGCAAATGTTTATTTATTTCACGAATGCAACTTAACCACTTCCCGACCGCCCACTGCATATATACGTCAGCAGAATGGCACCGGCAGGCAAAATCACGTACCTGTACGTGATCGTGCATGTGCCTGCCTGTGGGTCGCGCGCGTGCCGCCATCGGCGCGCTCGCGACCCGGTCGGGAGCTCCGTGACCCCGGCCGCGGGACCAGCGGACCCGATCGCCGCTGGTGTCCCGCGATCGGGTTACGGAGCTGAAGAACGGGGAGAGGTTTGTGTAAACAAACCTCTCCCCGCGCTTCCTACACTGACTGTCAGTGATTGGCTGTTCCCTGTCATCGGGAACGCCGATCAATGACGTCAGACGTACAGCCACGCCCCCTACTGTAAAAAAAAAAACACAACACGTCACACTGACTCCTCCCCGCCCCCTAGTGGTTAACTCTTTCACTACAACTGTCATTTACATAGGAATCAGTGCTATTTAAATAGCACTGATTTCTGTATAAATGACAAATGTCCCAAAAATGTGTCAAAAATGTCCGATGTGTCCTGCCATAATGTCGCAGTCACAATAAAAATTGCTGATCGCCGCCATTACTAGTAAAAAAAAAAATATTAATAAAAATGCTATAAAACTATCCCCTATTTTGTAAACGCTATAACTTTTGCGCAAACCAATCAATAATCGCTAATTGCGATTTTTTTTTACCAAAAATATGTAGAAGAATACGTATCGGCCTAAACTGAGGAAAAAAAAATGTTTTTTTATATATTTTTTGGGGATATTTATTATAGCAAAAAGCAAAAAATATTGCATTGTTTTCAAAATTGTCGCTCTATTTTTGTTTTTATAGCGCAAAAAATAAAAACCGCAGGGGCGATCAAATACCACCAAAAGAAAGCTCTATTTGTGGGAAAAAAAGGCCGCCAATTTTGTTTTGGAGCCACGTCGCACGACCGCGCAATTGTCAGTTAAAGCGACGCAGTGCCGAATCGCAAAAAGGGGCCTGGTCCTTTGGCTGCCAATTGGTCTGGGGCTGAAGTGGTTAAAAGGTGAAACTAATATACGAGATAGACTCATTACATGCAAAGCAAGATAGTTCAAGCTGTGATTTGTCATAATTGTGATGATTATGGCTTACAGCTCATGAAAACCCCAAGGCATATCTACACTTGCATATAGCCTGCCTCCAAAAAATACAAACTGGTAATCCTGCCAGTAAAGTCCTAAAACAGCTTTTTGTGATGAGTTATATTATAAGGCTTGTGCATCACATATAGGTCTACTCTATTTATAAAACATTTGTTGGACAAATGGCATTTGCCCCACCTGCACACATTTTCCTGTATTTTCTTTATTACGATTATTTACTGTGATCTTCAGCTCCATCTAGTGGCCAAAATGTGTATTTTTTTTCCTTTTTTTGTGGTTGAGTTCTTGCACCTATGCTAGATAACTTATATAGTCTTACACATAGAACAGGCCCTTTGAGGGCGACCACAATGCTGATGCAGCCTTCAATCAAATTGAGTTTGACACCCCTGCTATAGTAACTGGATTTGGTACCTGTTCAGACTGTCATACAGGAGCCTTTAGTTTTACTCTAAAGCGGGAGTCTGCAACCCCTCGATCGCAATATACCCATTGATGGCAGGCAGGTGATGGGTAGATCGTGAACACGTCCCTTCCTTTCCAACCCATTGCTTTCCTCAAAGCTGAAGAGTGGCCCATGTGCATGCTTACCCAATCAGAGGCTGTCCCCACCCCTTGCATACTTGCTGTGGGACAGGTAGAACCTCCATAATAGCTCAGGCAGGTTCAGGCTCTTGTCTCAAGTGTAGTGCACTGATCCACACAGGCCCTCCTTCTCTGATTTATCCAAGGCATTTATTTTTAGGTGATATCATATGGGATGGATGAGAGAGGAGGGCCACCGGGGATCAGCGGTGAGAAAACATGTAGATCCCCCAAGACAGCTTCCCTGCGGCACTCTGCATCAAAAAACACCCTTTGTGGCATCCTGACACTCCAGCTCTCCTGATCCCTCAGTACCATATCCTTCTGATCCCCCAATACCATACCTTTCTGACTCCCCTGTACTGTGCACTCCTGATCCCCCAGTACCATTCCCTCCAGGCCCTCCCAACACCATACTCTCTTGACCTGACCCCCCCCCCCCCCCAGTACCATATGCTCCTGATGCCCTCCTGCCCTCCTTATCCCCCTAGTACCATGCCCTCCTGACCTGTTCACCCCTGTCCTCTTCCGTACCGATTCCTATACACTGCTCCTCATACTGCTGACCTCTGTACCATTTTCTTCCTCCAACTGACCTCTGTACACTGCCCTACATCCTAATACTGACCTCTGTACACTGCCATACATTCTACTCACCCTTGGACACAGCCCTACATTCTACTGACCTCTGTACACTGTCCCACCTACTACTGACCCCTGGACACTGCCCTACATATTACTTACACTGGCCAGAAATTATAGCAGATAGCCAGGCCTGAAACTATTTCAGCAAATGAGCCTGAGGTATCCAGATGATCTGCTTTCATGATGGACTCTGGCATCAGTCTTGTGGGGGGTGCCCATTTACTCCCCAGACATGAAAACAATGACTGCAGAGTTTCTTACTAAAGATACATTTTAAAAAGGTAGGTTAAAGGTTGTAAACTCATTATGTATTACTTACCTTAGATCGAAGCCCCTGCAGCGGTCCTCGTTCACCGCTCCGGCCAGCGACATCGCTCCCAGAGATACTTCCGGGTATCACTGGCTCTGGTGCTGTAATTGGCCAGAGCCACAATGACGGCACTCCCGCGCATGAGCGTGGGAGCCGCCGGTAACAGTACAGTCTAACTGAAGCAACGGCACATATGCCATCGCTTCAGTGCCGATGACGCTGGCACATGCAAATACAGGGGATATTTCCTAAACCGTTATCCAGATATCCAGGGTAGCTACAGGTAAGCCTGATTATATAACATAAAGTGCACAAATACGGCCCAATAGCACCGCTCAGCGCTAGGGATAAATAATCCTCTAAGGTAATAAATGTCAAAAATATAATTTATAATCTAAAATCATTGGTATTATAAGCTTACCTGTAGCAAAAAGTGTGTTGTAAGGGTTTACAACCACTTTAAGTTTATATTTTTACAGCGACATTCGTTTTATTAGAAGTTTTGTTCATGCCGTCTTTTTATTGGGAGTTTGCTAGTTAATTTATTTAAATACAGCTGCTGCTGGAACAAGTGCATTTGAACTGGAAGTGGCTGCAGGAGATAGGTAGCTCTGAGATGGAAGATTAAGGCTTCATGTACACGGGACATTGTTTAACCTCTCCTGAACTATTTAATTTGACAGCTAGAAAACGCCGTCTAAAAACGTCCGCTTAGCCACGTTTACATGCCACGTTTAGCCGCGTTTGCATCTAGAAGCGTGTTAAAATAAAAAACGTCTACCTGGTTGCTGGTGGTGCAGTTCCCTCACTGCTGATTTCATACATATCTTTTGGAATTGCTCTAACATCCAAGTATTTTGGAAGGGGGTCACAGAATGTATAGCCGAAGTAACCGCCATTCATATACAGCCCACGATAGAGGTGTGCCTTTTGGGACTGGTAGACAATCTAGCCCCAAAAAGAGTAACTCGTACTTTGCTGACGATCCTTATCTATTACGCTAGGAAAATTATAGTGTTATCACGGAAAAAGCCCAATCCTCCATCCGTGGAAGGGTGTGGTTAATAGGACGGCACCTATAAACAAGGCTACATATATCAGCAGGGGCATACTGGAGAAATTTGACAAAGTGTGGCGCTGTTGGATGAATAGTGAAACTACGGTGGCAGATTGAGTGGCTCCTAATAGAACGCACCTGCAGTAAGATTTAACATCCATGTAACTGTTTGACATATTTGAAGGTGCCACTGTCTGTTATTGAGAAAAGGGGGCCTTATTATTATTTTGATCTTTTCACTGAGTGAGGGTCTAGAAGGAAGAGGAGAGAGTCAATGCTGAAGAAATGTAAATAGTTTTGTTTGTTGTGTATGGCCCATTGGGTCTTATGTATATTTGTTATGTTAAAAAGCAATAAATAAAACTTTTCAAAAAAAAAATAAAAAATGAAAAACGTCTAAACAAAACGCTGCTAAAACGCGAATTACCGCGTTCAGCAGCGTTTACAATCTGTTACAGGCATTTGGCATTTCAAATGCCTCTGAAAATCCATCCTGAATGCATTTTTTTGTGTTGCACAAAATGCTTCTAAACTCAACTGCCTATAAACGCCCTTGTGTACATGTACTGATAGGATAAACAGAGGAGAGTTCAGGGGCAGCTGAATAAAATGCCCAACTGCTCCTAAATGTCCGTTTACCAGCAGCAGTTTAAATGAGGCCTTACATGGTAACTGTTTATAAAACAGTGTTTAAGCAATCTATATGTCATCCAGTAGGTTTTAAATCTACTTGGAGGAGTCATTTTAAAACAAATAAAACCTGAAATTCTACCAACATATTTATTAATGTGACAATGTTTTCAATCAAAGCAAAACACAGCTTCTCGAACGAAGCAGTTTGTTCCTGTCACCTTGACTGGGCCTTTCTCTTCTCCAAATCTTGACGGATTTCAGAAGGAAATTCACTTTTGTTCTTTGTAACGCAAGGCAGACAAAATCGTTTGGAGTAAAAGAGACTACATTCCTAAAAAAAATAAAAATAAATAAATAAATCTTAAGACTTCTGATCCAATCTGTCAGAAACACCTATATGTGCTTGGTGTACATCCCACTCAAAACCATGACCTTCAATATGGAGTTGCTCCGCTTTAGAATAACAGCCATCCCTTCTTGGGAAGACTTTCCAGAAGATTTAGATTGTGTCTGCTCACATTCAGGCAATTTACCCTTACTTCCTATGTAGTCACTGGGACAAAAAGTTAAGGAAACCTCTCCAACAAATTTTATGAGCTCCTATAATTTCTTTAATGCTGTCTGTGTCCTCTCTGAGGCATTGAACTGCAGCACTGAGGATGATGTATATGTATCACCTAGGTTTTTAATCTATACATGGTGAGGGGTGCCAATGTTTGCTAGGTTATTCGGGAAATTGTGCTGTTTTCTCAGAGCCTAATAAATTCTGTTCTAGGTCCTGGAGTCAGGAGACTTTGTAGAGTTCTGGGAGGGCTAAAGCTTGCAGTCCTTTGTCCATATTTGACTTGTTCTCCAAACTTCACTAGTTAATCAGTTGTTCACAGGCCTTTATTGGTGTGAGCTGACTGAGGTTCAGTGGCTCTCCCTGCTATGTTGGAGCTACTGGGTGAAAAGGCTGACTGCTAACAGAATTTTGATGACTTGCTGTCCGCCCCACGCTTTCTGGCGGAAATTAAGCCATGCGCCCACTCCTGGGATGCCACCCCACTTTCGGGTACCTCACTTCCGGCTGATGCAGTGCTCTGACTGCCCATCCCAAGATGGAGGTGGCATTCAGAGAAGCGGCCAGACTTAAAACAAAAAAATGATGTCCGCCGTCAGCTGGAAGCGGCAACCCTTAGAGCAGTTCCGGCTCTTCCTGAGCACTGACGAGGGAGAAGGAGCCCCTCCAACAGCTTCTGCATCACCCTGTGGAAATTGCAGGAACTGGCTCTCTGAGGTAGGGAAAGAGAAAAAATGGTGGAGCAGGGAGCCTGGCCTCTCAGGACAGCACCTTGAGAGCTCCTGACTCCTCACTAAGTGTCCCCTGACGGAGGAGGAGCCTCCTATTAAAGTCTGTTATATGGCGGGCGGGAAGTGGTTAATAATTCCCTGAAGAGTCCTGTTTTTTAGTCTGAAAAGACAATACTGCAAATACTAATTATTAATAAAAAATAAATGACCAAAACAATCATGATCATTCACTTACTTTATGAGCCAACCTAACATAATGGAACACACAACGCAAACAAAATGGCGTTCTTACCGTGCCAATACAGACCACTTGTTTACATAAGCTGCACTCAGAACCGAGAACCAGAAATTTTTCTTTCTCTGGAGTGAAGGGATCCATCATAACATAACATTCTTCCAACAGTCTATCAAAAATATGCAAAAACAATATTAAAAAAATAAATAAAACACAATGTGGCTGACAAATTATTTAACCAATAAAATGATTTCTTATTTTCTAAACAAGACAACGGTAACATCTGTAGCGTCTTGGTTTAGGATAGAGTTGTATTTACAGGACACTACCAGTATGAGCAACAAACACAGCTCCACTTATTGTTACTTACATTACAGAGTGTGTATGTGGTGGCTTTTGTCCAAAGTAGGTGTATGGAACCGATAGTCCGCACAGGTGGCATACAAATATTCCTTTTGGAGGATGCGATTCGCCCAGATCCATCTGAAACCAAATACATGTTTAGAAGCAAGATCACGTGCAGTCAGCTATGGATTCTTTTACCTAGATTTGCATTGATTACAAAAAAAATACATAAACATATGAAGAGGAGGAGGAAAGACCTGTCATATCACCGGACTGTCCAGAAGACCTATATAAGTCACGCTTTAAAATTGTACACGCTCTTGGAATGGCGACAAACTACGATACTTAAAAATCTCCATAGGCAACGCTTTAAGCATTTTTTCAGGTTACCGGTTTAGAGTTACAGAGGAGGTCTAGTGCTAGAATTATTGCTCTCGCTATAACATTTGCACTGATATCTCACATGTGTGGTGTGAAAACCGTTTACATACACATGCAAGGCGTAAGTATGCATTCGCTTCTGCGCACGAGGGCGCTTTAAATGTATTTTTTTTACACTGTCCCTTTAATTTTTTTTGTTTGCTCACTTTTATTCCTATTACAAGGAATGTAACCATCCCACATCCCTTGTAATAAAAATAAGGGATGACAGGTCCTCTTTATGGAGAGATCTGGGGTCTATAAGACCCCAAATCTCTCCTCTACCTTTAAAAGCAAAAAAAAAAAAAAAGTTTACTTCCGCCCTAGACCAGAAGTCACATCATGAGGTCACTCTGGTCCTCCAAGATCATAGAGGTGGTCAAAGACAATCTGGTTACCTGTTCACTAGGCGTCTAGGAAAAATGGGTAAGCACGAGAAACACTGGCAAGCGGCGGGAGGGGAGGGACAACTCCTACCGCTGCTTCTGAAAGCTACCCTTTACATCTGAATCCGCAGAGTTCCCCTCCGCATCTGAATCCGCAGAGTTTCCTTACACTGTAGGGTGGGACTCTGCAGATACTGATGTAAGGTAGAACTCTGAGGACTCAGATTTAAAGTGGTTGTAAAGCTTTGTTTTTTTATATAAAAATAAACATGTTATACTTCTGCTGTGTGCAATGTTTTTGCAGCCCCGATTCTCTTCTTCAGGGGTCTCCCGCTGGCGCTCCAGGCCCCTCCTCTTCATTGGGTGCCCCCACGGAAAGCTGCTTTCCCTCTGGGCACCCATGCGTGCTCGCTCCCACTGCTGCATCTATTGACAGAGAGAGTGGGACTCAGCCCTGCCATCCGCATCTCTGGTTTTATTTAACAGCAGTGAAAACCAATCACTCCTGCTGCTATCAATCTGTCCAATGAGGAGAGAGACAGCGGCGGGAACCGCTGTGCTCGTGCACATCGCTGGATTGGATCAGGCTCAGGTAAGGAAAAGGGGCGGTCTGGGGGGCAGATCCAGCAGAGAAGGTTTTTCACCTTAATGCAAAGAATGCATTAAAGTGGAAGTCCATGCTAAAACGAAAATCCCTGCATCTATAGCCACCAACATTCTAACACTAACCTATCTAACCATGAAAAGAAAGAAAAAAATCTGTATATATACCTTTTCTGCAGGCGATACGACGCAATCTCCAGTGGCGGAAGCTCCGATCCGAAGCTGAGCTATCAGCCGCGGCTTCGCTGTGGAGGCGGGTGCAGAGGACACGTCCGTCAACGGAAGCCCCATAGTAATTCTATAGGTGACGTCACTTCATTTCACAGCCATTGTCGGCTGTGTCCTCTGCAGAGCTTCCGCTGCAAGAGAACGGGTCGGATCGCCTGCAGAAAAGGTATGTATACAGATTTTTCTTTTCAAGGCTAGATAGGTTAGTGTTAGAATGTTGGTGGCTATAGATGCAGGGATTTTACTTTTAGCATGGACTTCCACTTTACGATGTAAAACCAAGTGGTTGTAAACGCAGAAGTTTATCCTAATGCATTCTACAAATAAGAATAAAAAAAACCTTCAGTGTGCAGCAACCCCCCCTCCCACTGACCTGAGCCCCATCTCGATCCAGCGATGTGCATGAGTGCCTCAGGCTGTCCAGGAATCTCCCTCCTAATTGGCTGAGACACAGCAGCGGCGCCATTGGCTCCTGGTGCTGTCAAAATCAGTTAGGGGGGGGGGGGCGGGGTTGAACCGCAGCTCCATGTTTGAATGGACACACAGAGCTGCGTGCACTCAACAGGAGGGAGGGGCCAGGAGCGCTGGAGAGGGACTCGAGAAGAGGAGGATCAGGGCTGCTCTGTTTAAAACCAATCAAAAAAGAAGAAACATTTAAAAGGGACAAAGAAAAAAAGAATTTTAAAGCGCCCCATCCCTGCGTGCTTGCACGCAAAAGCAAACGCATACGTAAGTCACACCGCAAAATTTAAACAGTGTTCAAATCACACATGTGCGGTATCACCGCGGTCGTTCTCCTATGCAACTCTAAACGGGTAAATGTTGAAAAATTTTAAAGCATCACCTATGGAGATTTTTAAGTAACGTAGTTTGTTACCATTCCACAAGTGTGCACAATTTTAAACCACGACATGTTAGGTATGTATTTACTCGGTGTAACGTCATCTTTCACATTATACAACTAAATTGAGGTAACTTTTTACTATTTTATTATTTTTTATTCATAAAAGTGTAATTCTTCCCCAAAAATTGCATGTGAAAGTAGGTTATATGGTATTCAATGTCATAGTTCACACCAGTGCTTGCAGTTCCAGGGAATAAAAAAAAGTAGAACATGTTTCATTTTTCCTGCACTGGAACGCTGTAAAACGCACTGGAACACACATATACTTATTTAGGCTGCATTCACACTACAGCTTTTTGAATCGCAGGCAGATTTGTTGCAGATCTGTCCACGATTTGACAGCACCGAGGTGTGAATGACAAAACGCGGGACTCGCACTCAAGATGCCATTCATTTGAATGACACCTCAAATAGCGGTGCGGGTCTGCCACGATTGTCATGCGATAAATCGTGCTGCAATCCGCATCGCGGGTCGCACATCTCCCAAAAAACAGTTCAGGAGCTACTTTTGGACGACATGCATCCCGCACCGCGATTTGAGGTGTCATTTAAATGAATGGCATCTCCAATGCGAGCCTCGCGTTTTGTCATTCACACCTCGGCCCTGTCAAATCCGCGGCAATTCTGCCCACGATTCAAAACGCTGTAGTGTGAATGAAGCCTAAACCTGGGTTCACATTATAGCAAACACAGATGTTGCATGTGATTCGCACCTGCACTACCAATCACATGCGACATCTGTGCAATGACAGTTCCGGCATACAGTTTGTATGGCTGAACTTGCATTAGATTGGCACAAAAAAAGTGCAAGGACTTTTGTCCCCGCACTGAAATTCGATCGAATGTGATCTGATTCCTGTCCGAATCCACAGTTCGCACTGCGATCGGTGAACTGAGCTGGGGGTGTTATTAACATTGTATCGACACCTGCAGCAGTTCACAGAAGGCAACATGAACTGCCTGCAGGAGAGATGCGGGAACCGGTGTTCTGTGGGATAGTGTCCGCCTATCCTATAGTGTCCGGGCCGCACTGCGCAGGCGCGCGCTTGCGCAGTACGGAGGACAAGGAGATTCTAAAAATCTCTGAAGATGGACGACGCCTGCGCCGTGAGTCTAGGTGCAAGCCCCACCATCCAAGTGGACATAGGGCTGCACAAAAATAGAGGGTCACTCGCCACGCTTCGGGCACGGCCTCGCTCAGCACTTTTTTATTCTAACTCTGTGCCCACTTGGATGGTGGGGCTTGAACCTGGACTCACGGCGCAGGCGCCATTCATCTTCGGATATATTTTCAGAATCTGCTTGTCCTGTGTACTGCGCATGCGCAGTAAACAGCGGACAGTATCCAATGGGGGACACAATCCGACAGGACACCGGCGCTGGAATCGCACTGGTTCCCGCATCGCTACATTGTGAACCCACACTAAGGTTAAGAAAAAAGAGGAAGGGAAAACGCACCGGACTGCTTCAAAAACACGCATGCAGAAAAGCATCCGGACTGTTTCTATGGTGTGAAGTGGTCCTTATGCAAGGTGTCACTGCGGCCGCTGGGCTTGGAATTTCCCGCCCACAGGAGCCTGAGGGGGAAGGAAACTCTTGGCTTAAAACTGCAGCGAGCAACCTTACTTAGGAGCCACAGTCTGGGCTGAATAATGTGCCCGGGTTTCTCTCAGGAAGCATGAAAAGCCTATGACTTCCTCACCTCTCTGTTACTGAGCGCACGCAGTAACGCACACAACGCCCACCTTCCTGCGCACCAATACTGTCCCGACGTAGCAAAGCAAACCACGCCCACCGATCCTGTCACGAGGCACACGCATCGAAGTAAGCCACACCCCTCTCCCTCAACTTTAGCTGACAAACAGTGTCCTTAGAATCTCACATCATGTCACAAATCTGTCAAACCAACACAAACCTCAAATCGAAATCTGCCAGCAACCAGAATGGCTCCCTATTATTTTATATATGAAAAAGAAGCACTGTCGGCCATATTGGTTTCTGGCAAATGTAACATCGCTTCTGCGCAGGGTAGACGATGCACAGAAGGGAAAACATATCTTTCCTGATTAAACAGAACGTCTGTGGTGTTTCCTGGTACTCACTCCCACCTCTTAAAAGAAGATGTATTTTTGCCAATTGAAAATAAAAAATAATGCAGAGCACATGACTTACTACCAGACCTGGTAGCTGTGTACAGACTCCGCCCCAGGGTTAGAGCTCCTCCCCCCCCCCCGGGCTGGGGTATGATCCTGTCACAGGGTGTGTGGTGGTAGTTGGAGCCAGAGTGTCAGTAAGAATGGCACAGGTCTGCCTGAGAGACTGCAAGGTGAGTCACTAATGGAGGCAGCAAAAGTGCAAAACACTTCTAGAAGACTTCTGCTTCCTCTCCTTGCCCAGCAGACAGGATATTGAACAACTTAGGGATTCTTCAATGCAGCAATAGGGAGCTACAAGCTGCACCACACCATCTGTGCCTGGGGCTCATACAAAACTTAATCAAGGAGAAGAATTAAAAACCTTTTATAGTTTTTTTTTTTTTTGTCATTTGTGTCTCATTAGAGAGATTCCCCTTCATTTCCTGTCCTGTAGACCCAACAGGAAGTGAGGGGATATATTTGCAATGAGAGGAAAGCCCTTTACACTAGTGGGCCCATGCCAGGCCCCTGTAATGTGTGCTGATGTGTGTTGTGGCCTTGTGATGTGATCTCGCAATGCATCACAGTTTACTTTTCTTTGTACTTTATTAGCTTATTACCAACCAATATTGTGCAACAAAAAATGGCAACAGTCATTTTTATTCTCACAGTTTTATTCTCCAGGGTCTCTGCAATTCAAAAACAATATAATGTTTTGGGGGTTCTAAGTAATTGTAAATGAAACCTTTCTATGTTGTGCTGTAGTGATGTCATAGCACTTCCTCTGAGCATAGAGACCAGGACAGAGCGGTAACGGCAATGCCGCCCATCTCCTGACCGCTATAGATCACTGCTATTGCAGTTTGATTGCAGCCAGTATTAAATCTCTATTAGAAGTGATCTTTTGCACTGCTTACCAGATCCAGACCCCTCATGAGGTTCATGTATGTTGGTGATTAGATGATGTCATTTCCTACTTGTTTCCTTTTAAGGCTACTTTCACACTGGGGCGGTGCAGGCATTAGCAGCACTTTACCACTGTTATAGCAGCGCTTTTCAGCCGCTAGTGGGTGCTTTTAACTCTTGCTAGTGCCCACTAGTGGCCGAATAAAGGGTTAAAAGTGCCGCTGTCTAAGCACTTTCCATTGATTTCAATGGCAGGGGTGGTTTAGGAGTGGTGTATACACCGCACCGACCCAAAGATTCTGCTTGTCTCGTCCTGCGAGCGCACTGTGCCAGTGTGAAAGCACTCGGACTTTCACACTGAGGAGGCTTGAGAGATGCTTTACAGACGCTATTTTTAGCGCTAAAACACATGAAAAGCGTCCCAGTGTGAAAGGGGTCTAAATGTCTGGTAATACTTACTTGCAGCCAGCCTGATAAAGAGCATGGTATGCGCAAAACTTGCTGTTATGTTGTATCTCCAACTAATGAAATAACATACAGAAGTGTGCTGCAACTGCATGTCTTGCTATACACTATATTGCCAAAAGTATTGGAACGCCTGCCTTTACACACACATGAACTTTAAGCCTGGGTCCACACTTGTGTAAACACAGACATCGCATTGCAATTCACACCGCGGTGCTGATCACATGCGATGTCTGTGCAATGCGAGTTCAGCCATACAGTTGTATGGTTGAACTCCCATTAGATTTGCAGGAAAATAGCACAGGGACTTCTTTTTGCCGCACTGGAATCAAATCGCATTGGGGGTACTCATCCATGCAATCTGATTCCTGTGCGAGTTCACAGTTTACACTGCGATCTGTGAACGGATCTGGGGGTGTCATTAGCATTATCTTGACACCTGCAGCGGTTCACTGCCTGTGGGAGAGATGCGATGCGGAAACCGGCACTGGAATCACGCCGGTTCCCGCATCGCATATGTGTGAACCTAGGCTCAAAGAGAAATAAAGGAATTTTTTTTTTCCCCCATCGTACTTACCTAGGTGGATGCAACATTGGTTCCCCCGGGGCATCTGCACTGAGAGCCGAGAGATCAAACACCACCAATCGCTCGGTTTTCAGAGCTCCGTGAGCTGACTGTCAGTCACAGCTCTCTGCTCTGTAGCCTCCTCACTCATTGGAGCGCTGGGCTGTGGAAGGGGCGGCCAGCTCAGTCTCTCAGCAGCTAGCTGAGAGGCTGAGAGGCTGAGCGGGGTGTCAGTCCAGGCACTTGGCGGAACCAGATGACGCGGTGCCTGGACTGACATCCGTGATGTCAGCAGAGAGCGGACTTCAGCCTGCTCTCTGCTGAAAATGGTCACAAGAGTGCAAAATAAATTGCACTCCTGTGATCCATAGGAGAAGTCCAGCCAAACAAGCTTTTAATGGCATCCCAGTCTTAGTACGTAGGGTTTAATATGGAGTTGGCCCACCCTTTGCAGCTATAACAGCTTCAACTCTTCTGGGAAGGGAAAACTGTCCACAAGATTTAGTAGTGTGCCTATGGGAATGTTTGATCATTCTTCCAGAAGCGCATTTGTAAGGTCAGGCACTGATGTGGACGAGAAGGCCTGGCTCACAGTTTCTGCTCTAATATTGGGCAGCTATAACATCACATGGGGGTGTGACCTACACACATAGGAAACTATGTAAAACACCCTGATGGCCCCTCCCGGCACCAATTAATGATATCACTGGGTCTATAATAAGGCATGTAATGAAGACAAAAGGTTTTATTTAATATGTTATTAACATGTTAATGAGGGATTGGGGGGGGGGCACAAAAGGCAAAATATATGTACATACTGTAATTCTGTGTTCTTTACTGGCCAGGCTTGGCAGGATGCTGGAATGACCTTTTCGACTACAAGCAATGAAGCTTGCAAGCTGTTTGATGCCACATTGCATCAGGTAACAAGTAATCCTTTTCCATTTCCCTTTGCCAGACTATGCTGCACTTTGCCCTTTCTGCTTTAATGTTTTCTTTTTGTTTTTTTTTTGTTTTTAAAGGGCTAGTAAATAAAAAATAGGAACAATTTATAAAAAGGATAAACTAATCTCCAGGCACTGGGGTCTCTGCATATGAAACCATATCATAGAAGGCACCCCTGGCATTCATTTATATATGCATGATCCTAGGCCAATGTCCAGGAAACTTGCATCTAAAGGACATCACAAACTTTCCCACTTGCCATTCTCCAAGGTCCTCAGCAAATTTACTTTTCTGCATGTTTCTGTATAAATTTAGCCTAATTGCAGGATAAGTAAATAATCTCTAATTACAAGAGTCATGTGTATGCTCCCTTAAATCTTGGCATGCATGTATTTCTTCCAGATTTGTGCAGCAATCCAGTGTGGAACCTAAGCTCTGTGCAGGAGTTTAATGTAATAAAGACCACTCACTGCAGCTCTCTCTCCTTGTGCAGGGTGACGGGTCTTGTCTACGCCCCCTCCTGTGTTTGCTGAACGCAGTCTGTAGTGGGTGGAGCTGCTAGGTAACAAAACATCTATTGTTTATCTGAATTCACACTTTTGCCTCAAAATGTATGCAGGGTAATGCACACATTGATGCTTGTCAGTGTACACTATGAAGCATTGATACGCTTGGAGGTGTATTTTATTCATTTTGCATTTTAACACACTTCAGCCCATAAGAGCATGCTTTACAATGCAAAGGTGTGACTCCAGCCTTAAAGCCCAACGAAGGTCAAATTAAAAGTATGCAGAGACATTCAATGGTGGGCAATGGGCATTAATTTACATTTAAAGCCTCACTGCTTTCAGGCTTTTGAAAGATCCCCAGTGGTGGCCAAGGATGTGAGAAATGATAAAGAAGGATGGTAGTTTTTGGTATGAAAGCAGCAGTCCCATGTACATCGCTCTGACACACTCCCTGCCTTTTCTACCACTTCCACTAAGAGCGTCATCTGTACTTTTCTGGGACATTTTGGACCCATGTATGAAGACTAATGTTCTCACACAGAGAGCAGCAATCCTTTTCTGCAGCATGCTGCCCATTCTTAGGATTTTTAGCAGGCATTGGAGAGCTTTTTAAATGCCTGCATAACAAAAGAAATTTTTCATTTAAAATTAAGCTCTGTATTCATTAATGCAACACTAAAGTGGAACTAAAAACTCGGTCTTTCAAAATGATGTTACACTTGACCCTATACTGTGCCTGCTAGGAATTTTAGAAGGATACCAGCTGTCAGACACCTCCAAGGCAGCTATCATTAGGGCATTGTTTCAAACTAGTGTAGCACTACCCCCGTATGAGCTGATAAGTTCCTTTTCCCAGTTGTTGTTTCTCGCAGCCAAGTACACAGTTTCGATCACTATTCAGGCTCATTAACCAAGCCTAGGAGTATGCTTTTTTTTTTTTTAAATACTTTAATAAGAACTTGGATAGGTAGTGAGTATTCTTCCGACGGATTTTGTCCGACACTGGTGTTGCATACACACGGTCGGACAAAGTTGTCGGAAAATCCAATCATTCTGAACGTGGTGACGTTCGTTGCGTACAACGTAACTATGTAGAGGCTATTAGCCAATAGGTTTGGTCTCCTAATTTGATCTGAGCATGCGTGGCACTTTGTCCGTCGGAATTCTCTACACACGATCTGAAAAAGTCCAATCGGATTTTGTTGTCGGAAAATTTGAGAGCAGGATCTCAAATTTTTTTCCGTCGGAAATTCCGACGAAAAAAGTCAGATGGAGCCCACACACGGTCGGATTTTCTGACAACATGGTCCGATCGGACATTTTCCATTGGAATTTCCGACCGTGTGTACGGGGCATTACTCTAGCACAAGAGGGATGGCAAAAGTACACAGTCTCAAGGATCTCTCTCACCAGACTGTACTCACTAATGTCCTTGGAAAATTGGTTTCATCCTTCCAATATCTTTCGGACACTTTAAGCCCGTGGTACCAGGCTAGATCCTCAGATTGGAACTCTCAACAAAGTAGACCTCCAGGTTGCCCAGCTGAGGACGTGACAACCTGTAGGCATATGGCAGAATGGCCTAGGGGGCTAACAGCCCCCCTAGTCTGTAATCTCCTCTTCAGGAAAAAGAGCAGGCTTCTCTCAGTCTCAGAGTATATACAGACTCCCATCAGTCACCATCTAGACACCTCTCCCCAGGGATTGGCCAGGACTGCATAAATATGGGTCATACACATATTTTCCAACACAGAGTGTGCCTTGCAAAATTTTGTAAAGTGTGGGATAGCTGGTTAGCAACACCTGGTTTATCACCTCTGAATCTTGTGATGGATAAACTCGTATAACTTGTTTGTTGTGTTGGCTACATACTTGAAGGGTAAGTGTACTTTATATATTCTTGCTTGTTTTGAATAAAGTACAATTTTTATTCCCGACTCTATATTGTACCCTGTTCTACAGGCTGTAATTGAACTGTCATAATAGTACATTCAATGACTATTTAATTTGCTCTGGACAACTAAAACTTTTAATACACTTTTCCTGATTAAAAAACAAAACAAATGTGGAGCTAAACTAATCTGTCCACCAGCAAAAAAACGTAAAACCCCATAGCAAAAGTTGTCCATATGTTGAATGTGTTTTAGGCCACACCACCCTCTTGCCAAAGCCAAAAGCAACCTGGATCTATCGCAGTACCTACCTCCTACATGCCTTCCTTCAATATGCAGAACTAGGCCTCACTTTCAATTCACTGTTGCACTGATAATGCACATGTGGGAGCTGCAAGCACCTACAGTGCCTTGCGAAAGTATTCGGCCCCCTTGAACTTTTCAACCTTTTGCCACAATTCAGGCTTCAAACATAAAGATATAAAATTGTATTTTTTTGTGAAGAATCACCAACAAGTGGGACACAATTGTGAAGTGGAACGAAATCTATTGGATATTTTAAACTTTTTTAGCAAATAAAAAAACTGAAAAGTGGTGCGTGCAAAATTATTCGGCCTCCTTGCGTTAATACTTTGTAGAGCCACCTTTTGCTGCGATTACAGCTGCAAGTCGCTTGTGGTATGTCTCTATCAGTTTTGCACATCGAGAGACTGAAATTCTTGCCCATTCTTCCTTGCAAAACAGCTCGAGCTCAGTGAGGTTGGATGGAGAGCGTTGGTGAACAGCAGTTTTCAGCTCTTTCCACAGATTCTCGATTACATTCAGGTCTGGACTTTGACTTGGCCATTCTAACACCTGGATACGTTTATTTGTGAAACATTCCTTTGTAGATTTTGCTGTATGTTTGGGATCATTGTCTTGTTGGAAGATAAATCTCCGTCCCAGTCTCAGGTCTTTTGCAGACTCCAACAGGTTTTCATCCAGAATGGTCCTGTATTTGGCTGCATCCATCTTCCCCTCAATTTTAACCATCTTCCCTGTCCCTGCTGATGCTGCCACCACCATGTTTGACAGTGGAGATGGTGTGTTGAGGGTGATGAGCTGTGTTGCTTTTACGCCAAACATATCGTTTTGCAAAAGTTTGATTTTGGTTTCATCGGACCAGAGCACCTTCTTCCACATGTTTGGTGTGTCTCCCAGGTGGCTTGTGGCAAACTTTAGACGAGACTTTTTATGGATATCTTTGAGAAATGGCTTTCTTCTTGCCACTCTTCCATAAAGGCCAGATTTGTGCAGTGTACGACTGATTGTTGTCCTATGGACAGACTCTCCCACCTCAGCTGTAGTTCTCTGCAGTTCATCCAGAGTGATCATGGGCCTCTTGGCTGCATCTCTGATCAGTCTTCTCCTTGTCTGAGCTGAAAGTTTAGAGGGACAGCCAGGTCTTGGTAGATTTGCAGTGGTCTGATACTCCTTCCATTTCAAAATGATCGCTTGCACAGTGCTCCTTGGGATGTTTAAAGCTTGGGAAATCTTTTTGTATCCAAATACGGCTTTAAACTTCTCCACAACAGTATTACGGACCTGCCTGGTGTGTTCCTTGGTCTTCATGATGCTCTCTGCGCTTTCAACAGAACCCTGAGACTATCACAGAGCAGGTGCATTTATACAGAGACTTGATTACACACAGGTGGATTCTATTTATCACCATCAGTCATTTAGGACAACATTGGATCATTCAGAGATCCTCGCTGAACTTCTGGAGTGAGTTTGCTGCACTGAAAGTAAAGGGGCCGAATAATTTTGCACGCACCACTTTTCAGTTTTTTATTTGCTAAAAAAGTTTAAAATATCCAATAGATTTCGTTCCACTTCACAATTGTGTCCCACTTGTTGGTGATTCTTCACAAAAAAATTTAAAATTGTATATCTTTATGTTTGAAGCCTGAAATGTGGAAAAAGGTTGAAAAGTTCAAGGGGGCCGAATACTTTCGCAAGGCACTGTATGTCATCCCGCCAAGGCTATAAGTGCTATGGGTGTCTATCAAGTATGTACTATAAACTTTCTGATGGGGAGGTTGTAAAGCTGTGTTTAATTCCAATTTAATTGTATTTTTTTCAAATGTGAGCTGTGTAACTAGTTTATAAATGGCAGCATTAAGTCTGTATCTATAAAGGACCCAAAGGGCACAATAATACTCAAGCTCCTGGTTTCAAGGCTTGCATTATTATGTATCTTTGTATGCATAAATGGGTTACTCTTAAACCTTGAAGTGGAAAAGTATCTGTGAGTTAACATATTTTCATCTTCTAGTATGTCACTTGGACAAATGACGCAACCTTTGGAGGAATTGAAGGATGTCTATCCAATATACAAGCTGCAGATCCTAATTTTGGTAAGTGCATCTGGAAACAGCAATATATATTATATTATATTTTATTATATAAATAGAGGGGGGGGGGGGGGTTGGGACTTTAAATGAAGCACCCAAAGGTGCTTCCATCCCAGTTACTAGATAAAAAAAAGAAAGGGGGTTTGGGACTTTGATTGAAGCATCTGAATAGTGGAAGTGGGTTACAGAGTAAAAAGTTTATTCAATAACATTGATCCAAAGACTTTAACCCATTGTTAATTTCTTATATGTACATAGGGCCTGAACATGATAAATAGAAGGATGCATGCATGATAACACGTTCCAACAAGTAGATATATAAGTATATATGGCCTACTAATGCCACTGGCAGCATGCCCAGGTACTGGTACATGCGTCCACATGGTACATATGCATCCACCAGATGCTGTATAGACAATATCATAGAGTCTAGTAGTACTAAAGGAGTAAAATTGGTCCGTAAAAGTATTGCTGTGGCATCAAATAAAGATCGACGCGTTTCATGGGTAGTTCCCATTCATCAGGAGCGGATGCGACAGACCTTCCTATGAAATATCTGTAAAAAAATATATATTTATTGTGAGAAATATATATTTATATATTGAGCCATGCTCTAGAAGGAATTTGTCAAAAGTAATATTATTATATGTATCGATGGTTAACCCACCACACTCACCAACCCAGACAACAAATGCAGCGCAGGGACGGTGGCGCAGGGCCAGCTGAGAACACGACCCCATCGCGGGAGCTGAGTCGGCATAATACAGGAAGACAGCATCGGCCCTGACATGGGCACCTTCTTTCATGCTGTTTGGTCATGCCCCAGACTGCAGCAATACTGGATGAAGGTTGTGGATGCCATCAATGTAGTGGGTGACCAGACACTACCGATCGATCTTCATACTTTTTTACTAGGTATTGTTGACACGCTTGATACTACTAAACGTATGAAACTCTTTTTTTTCGACTCTGTTTACTATGAAGAGAAATTCTGCTAAAATGGAACGTGGTTGGATAATGGCGATCAATGGGATCTTTCCTTTCTACAAACTCACATACGCTATTAGAAATTTGATAAAGTCTGGGTAAATTGGATTGATGAACAGGGCTTGACTGTTTTGAAGATGTTTCACTTTTGCCTTTTCCTACTGGTTGGCCTTCTTGTAACAGGGTGTGACGCTATCTCACTGTGTGCAGTGAAATCAAAGTAAGCAATTTAAATTTCAGAGGAGCCTGTACAACTGGCATGACTGATGGAAAGGCTGGAATTCGGCTTCATTAGTACTCTATATCCAAAGGGTATGCAGTAATCTATTGCATACGTGTTGCAGATTCTATTTAGATTTTATATACCTGACCATTCTCATGTCTATCTCCTGTTTTCTAGTGATGGGATATGTGCTTTCCAATGGTTTGGAACTAATCGGCACAGGGCGTCCACCTCTATTGGATAAGGAGCTGCAAAATGATCTGAAGACCATGTCAGATCTGGCCAAGGCACAATCCTTGACAGAACGAGAACAGTCACATGTAGCTGCAGTTGAAACCTTCGCTAAAGGGTATGTAGTGAGCTTTCCTTTTGCAGCTGTGTAGTTGCTGCCAGTAGTAACACTAAAGTGTATCTATACCAGGGATAGGCTAACTAAGGTACCTGTACCATGGTGGGCATCTCATGTCATTTTCAGTGGCATTTGGAAGACAGCCACGTGACACGTGCAGGCTCAGACTGGCCCATTGGAGGACCCAAGGATCCTTCACTGGGCCCCTGCTCCCTACAAATACAGCACTGCTGCCATAGGCTGTAATTGACTACTCAGTTGGCTCTCAGTTGCAAAATGTGACCTGCCCCTCTGCAGAAGCAGCTCACCCATTTGCTGGCCCTCCTTCCAGTCATAGGCCACCTGTGACTGCAGATTACATTATGTGAAGAAGCCTGTCTGCCTGCCTGCCTATCCTCTTCCTTCTCCTAGTGGAAACGCCACCTGCAGCATGTATGAAGTGTATTACACAGTGTAGGAATTAGGGCTGATCTAAGGTGTAAAGGTGCATGAATTGTAGTTGATCGTAGGTCTGAGGATGCAGGAATGGGGGCTGATTTGAGATCTGAACATGCAGCAATTGGGGCTTGACACTTATTGGGGAAAAGGTTGCTGACCCCTGACCTAAACCCAAGAACAAAAACGAAATTTATTACAGCTTACCAGTCATTGGATGTGGTGGGTGCATTAGTTTTTTTTTTTTTTCAGGCTAACAGGCTAGTTGGTTTCAGTATCTTAATTTTTTTGTAATTGATTAAAATGAAAGAAGTCTTAATTGATCCACTTTTTTTTTTTTTTTTTCCCCCCATAGAAACCTTGTGAAGGCTGCTGCATTTTGGGAAGAGATCCTGCAGAACCATCCACTGGATGTACTGGCACTGAAATTTGCCCATGACACATACTTTTACCTTGGGCAACAGATGCAAATTAGAGATTCTATTGCCCGGGTTCTTCCGCACTGGACTCCAAAAACCCCTCTAAGTAGGTGAGTACACATACTGTAAGTCGAGGGAAAATAATGAAGAAAAAAAAAACATACTCCATAGATCTCTGCAATGCATGCACATTTCCTTCTTTTAAACACACTGTACGTAAATAAAAATGACTGTGTTGATCTGCAAGAGGTCTAGTGTGTTCCTAGCTTCCTGTTGAGCTAACACAGTGCCTCTGCTGCACTGAAATCCCAAGTAGTGTTGTCATAAGTGTGTGTGTGTGTGTATGTATATGTGTGTGATGTATATATATATATATATATATATATATATATATATATATATATATATATATATAAATTACACACAGTATCTCACAAAAGTGAGTACACCTCTCGTATTTGTGTAAATATTTTATTCTATCTTTTCATGTGACGACACTGAAAAAATGACACTGTGTTCAGCTTGTATAAGTAAGTATATAAGTGTAAATTTGCTGTCCCCTCAAAATAACTCAATACATAGCCATTAATGTTTAAACCGCTGGCAACAAAAGTGAGTACACCCCTAAGTGAAAATGTCCAAATCTGGCCCAAAGTGTCAATATTTTGTGTGGCCACCATTATTTTCCAGTACTACCTTAACCCTCTTGGGCATGGAGTTAACCAGAGCTTCACAGGTTGTCACTGGAGTTCTATTCCACTCCTCCATGACGACATCACGGAGCTGGTGGATGTTGGAGACCTTTTGATCCTCCACCTTCCGTTTGAGGATGCCCTACAGATGCTCAATAGGGTTTAGGTCCGGAGACATGCTTGGCCAGTCCATCACCTTTACCCTTTTTTTTTTTTACCAATGCAGTGGTCGTCTTGGAGGTGTGTTTGGAGTTGTTATCATGTTGGAATACTGCCCTGCGGCCCAGTTTCCGAAGGAAGGGGATCATGCTCTGCTTCAGTATGTCACAGTACATGTTGGCATTCATGGTTCCCTCAATGAACTGTAGCTCCCCAGTGCCGGCAGCACTCATGCAGCCCCAGACCATGACACTCCCACCACCATGCTGTACTGTAAGCAAGACTTGTCTTTGAACTCCTCACCTGGTTGCCGCCACACACGCTTGACACCATCTTACCCAAATAAGTTTATCTTGGTCTCATCAGACCACAGGCCATGGTTCCAGTAATCCATGTCCTTGGTCTGCTTGTCTTCAGCAAACTGTTTGCAGGCTTTCTTGTGCACCATCTTTAGAAGAGGCTTCCTTCTAGGATGACAGCCATACAGACAAATTTGATGCAGTGTGTGGCGTATGGTCTGAGCACTGACAGGCTTACCCCCTCCCATTCAACCTCTGCAGCAATGCTGCCAGCACTCATACTTCTATTTCCCAAAGACAACCTCTGGATATGACGCTGAGCATGGCACTCAAATTCTTTGGTTGACCACGGCGAGGTCTGTTCTGAGTGGAACCTGTCTAGTTAATCCGCTGTATGGTCTTGGTCACCGTGCTGCAGCTCAGTTTCAGGATCTTGGCAAACTTTTATAGCCTAGGCCATCTTTAGGTAGAGCAACAATAATTTTTTTCAGATCCTCAGAGAGTTCTTTGCCATGAGGTGCCATGTTGAACTTCCAGTGACCAGTGTGAGAGAGTGAGAGCTAGAATGCCAAATTTAACACAGCTTCTCCCCATTCACTCCTGAGACCTTGTAACACTAATGAGTCACATGACACCGGGGAGAGAAAATGGCTAATTGGGCCCAATTTGGACATTCTTACTTAGGAGCGTACTCACTTTTGTTGCCAACCGTTTAGACATTATTAGCTGTGTGAGTTATTTTGAGGGGGCAGCAAATTTACACTGTTATACAAGCTGTACACTCACTACTTTACATTGTAGCAAAGTGTAATTACTTCAGTGTTGTCACATGAAAAGATATAATAAAATATTTGCGAAAATGTCAGGGGCGTACTCACTTTTGTGAGATACTTTGTGTGTGTGTGTGTGTGTGTGTGTGTGTGTGATTATTTTTATATATATATATATCTCACAATAGGTTAGGATTTCTTCTAGCCTAGCTTCAATGTGCTTTTAAACTTTATGCAGACTGTCAGTGAATTTACAGGCCGCGATGTGTAAAACATTTATGGCCTAGATGGCAGGACATACTGAATGTAGAATTCTGGCCCTGGCAACTTAACAGCACTTGGCTTCTTTCTATATCCACACATGCGTAGTTCTCTCCCTTTTACTCTTGCAAAACACTAAGCTGTGGGAGAGTGCAAACTAAGCAGTTGCTGGAGCAATGTATCCATACATCCTTCCATCTAGACAGAACAGAGAAGGGAGAACAATGGAAAAAGCAGCTTGAAAAGTAATCATTCTTTTACAGAATGAAGCACTGCATATTAATATGTAATTTGAAATGTCATTAAGGGTGAACTAACACTTTAACAGAAGTAGTCAAGTGAATTGAAATGTATTCTTGTTCTCTCTCTTTCAACCAGTTATATCAGAGGCATGTACTCTTTTGGACTACTTGAAACAAACTTTTATGACCAAGCTTTTAAAGTGGCCAGTGAGGTAAAGATTTTTAATGTTTTTACTGTTACTTTTACTTTAAAGTTGAACTTTAAGAAGGCAGATGTAATGGACACAAATTATTGCAGGCATGTCATTTTTAATGCAGCAATAAAGTAGTACAGGGGGTCCCCGGGTTACAAACAAGATAGGAACTGTAGGTTTGTTCTTAAGTTGAATCTGTTTGTAAGTCGGAACAGGTACATTTTTTAAGTGTAGCTCCTGCCAAAAAATCTATTTTTAAGTTTTTTAGATAACATAGAGAAGGGTTATCACCCCTGTAACATTTGTTTTGCTGTCTGTGCCCCTGTTCAAAAGATTTCACTTCACCTTCTGTCCCAATGACAAATGGATTTTGAAAATTTTGGGTTGTTAGGGAAACATGGACTGGTGATAAAGCATCAGTGGAGACACCTTTTTCCCATATTAACTCTTACAGGAGTGAATTTCCCTTCCTAGGGGTGGATTTTCCTCTCACTTCCTGTTGTCTCCCTCCGTTTGTAAGTAGGAGTCGTTTGTAAGTCGGATGTTTGTAAGTAGGGGACCCCCTATATTCTGGGTTATATCCAACTACTCTTAAAACTGCTCCCTCCCCCCTCTTAACACCTATACTAACTACCCTATCGAATAAAAATCTGAATCTATTTTCAGGCCACTCCATTCCGGTCAGACGATTGACTCCCCAGTGCCAGCAGTGATTTCACAGGAGAGAAAGAGCTCTGAAAATGGATTGGCCATTGTAAGCCTATGGGTGACATCACTGCTCAGGCATTCCAACCGTTGTCGAGTGCTCTCTTTGCCCCTGCAGGTGGCACTGGCTGATACAGGGGGGTTTATGTGATCAGGCAGGAGTGACCTAGAAAATAGGTAAGTACAGATCTGTCTTCCACAAGTTAGTGTTAGTATAGGTGTTAGGAGGGTGAGGGAGCATTTTTAGGAGTAGTTAGATATATCCTGGATTTTTACTTCAATTTTTATTTTTTATTTTAATTAAAGTTGAATTTCAGTTTTCGTTAAATAGTTTGAGCCAAGTTGGTTCGGTCTAATTATTTCCATTACAGAATGATGCAGGTGTTATGTATGCTGTATTATACTGCTGTGGCATTGTGACTGTATCATACTGCTGTGTTCCAGCAGTAGTATGGCAACTTCACATCTACTGCTGGAAAAAATAGTCAGTCTGAATGCTTCTCCCCCCATTTTTTTGTATTTTTTTTTTTTTAATCAATGAATACAAGGACTCCTCGTTTTGGCCAAGGTTGAAATAGCGATGTTATCTGCCCACCTCTCTACCTTGGCCAATCGGAGGAAGTGTTGTATTCATTGATTAAAATACAAGACTTCTCCTGAATAGGGAAGAAGCATTCAGGCTGATTCTATTTTGTTCCAGCAGCAGATTATTTATGTTGTTATCCAGGATTTATATAGCACCAACATTTTGCGCGGCTCTTTACAATGTAGTAGGGGGACAGTACAATTACAATACAATTATTATTAATATAATAAAGGATTTATTTAGCACCAACAGTTTGCGCAGTGCTTTACAACATGAGGGCAGAAAGTACAGTTTCAATACAGGAGGAATCGGAGGGCTCTGCTGTTTCAATACAGTAGGAATAGGAGGGCCCTGCTCATGGAGCTTACAGTAAAGGTTGATGGGATGGTAAGTCACTCATACTGCTGCAGGAACACAGCAGGTCTGTATTGCCACTTTGGTTTATATTACTGAAAAGGTAAATGAGTCCCTGGCACACTAAAAGTATGCAGATGGGTAGATCTGACTCCACTTGCTGCATACTTGTTCCAAGCAGGACTTTTTAAGCTGTATACACAAGCACTTGTTACCTTTTTTTATTTATTTTTTTTATTTTTATTTTTTTGTAGCTAACTCTCGTTACAGGAAACTGTCCCATTCAGTGTATTTGCTAGTGTTTCCTGTTTTATGCATTGCTTTTAATTTTCAAGTTAATGCTTTTTGTCTTGTGTATGTCTAGGCATTGGCCATAGAACCAAAGGATGCCTGGTCTGTCCACACCATTGCTCACGTCCATGAAATGAAGGCAGATATAGAAAACGGCCTTGCTTTCTTGCAGAAAACTGAGAAGAACTGGAAGGTAAGAAATTATTGTCTCCAGCATATCTCCTGCCAAACATAATATTTAGAAGACAACGTTGTTAAGTTGTCCATCTAAGTTGAATTGAAGTCACAGAAATAGCTTTGCAGTTAGATGGACCTTAGACAAATCATCTGCATTTTTTTTATAGTCTTACCTCCACTTTCCTGTTAAAGCAGTTGTGTTATTTGGTAGTACAGTCCAATAAGCACCAGAATTGGACCTAGTGCTTTTAATAATTAGCACTCTGCAACAGAACTGGTCAAACACTCCCCTCCCTCTTAATTTCTTTACAAAGAAACTTGTGCTGAGGGGTGTGGTTGTTACTCAGCTCTGCCAGCACAGAGCACTGCCGTGTGAAGCTAGAAAGCAGCATTTGCGCTGAGAGAAGCAGGTATTTTTATGCATTTCTGAGTAAAAATCTCATATTGGGTACAGAACTGTAATGAGATAAGGTGGCAGACTTATTTGGGGTTTTAAAGTGTCAATAGGAAGCAGCAGAAGCACCTAGATGGTCATCTATAGGAGAATAATTGATAGACTAAGCTGGAAAGGGCTGCATTTGGCAGTATCTGACCATTCTCCCACCATCTTCCTTCATCTACACCAACATGCATGTTCAGGTTGTACAATTGTGCTTATTAGTGTTATAGAGATAGTTTTAGAGAAATGCTCAACCCACTCCTGTGATCCAGTTAGCAGTGTTCTAGAATGGTTACCTTTTTAATAGCCATTCAACCCCCTTTGTATCAACTTGTGTGCATGTTAGCAGACCAAAAATGTAAACTTTTGATCAGGGTCATTTGGGTCGTTTCTGTTGTGATTCATGATTTAAAAAGAGTAAACACAGTTGATTGATAATAAATGGCTTCAGCCAAACACTAACCATGAGTGAAAGAAAAGTTTTTGTTTTATCATTCATATTCTCTGAAAAATGGCCAAGAAATCATAAATTCTGCCAGGGTATGTAAACTTATGAGCACAACTGTATATGGACCTACAGTAACTGTATGTCCTGTAGTAATGTCCAAGCTGTTTAGATAATATACAGCATGTAGCAAAAGCAAATATTCACATACTGGAAAGTGTTGAATAAGGTCACTTTAGGCCACTTTCACACTGAAGCGGCGGGTCCGTTAGCAGTAAAGTGGCGCTAGTGGGTTGCTTTTAATCCGCCAGAACAGGTTAAAGGGTTAAAAGCGCCCGCCTAGCGCTGCTTTTAAGGTGCTTTGAAAGTGGCGCCCATTCATTTTAATGGGCAGGGGCAGTGGAGAAGTTGTGCATACACCGCTCCCAAAGATGCTGCTTGCAGGACTTTTTTTTCCTGTCCTGCAAGTGCACCGCACCAATGTGAAAGCACTCGGGATGTCACACTGGGGCTGCAGAAGAGGCAGTTTACAGGCAATATTTTTAGTGCAAAAACGCCTGTAAAGCGCCTCAGTGTGAAAGTGGCCTTAAGCTGAATTTTAAAAACGGGCTGTGATTTTCCTTGATATGACATTATAAGTATATTTTCAATAACTTAGAGATTGTTTTCCTTGCAGGATGTTGATATGCTTGCCTGCCATAATTACTGGCACTGGACTTTGTATTTCATCGAGAAGGTAAGATCACTTGTATGACTTGGCAAACGTTGGACAGTTCATTTACACTTGTTGTGAATTAACGTACAATGTGTTAAGGCAACCCATTCATCTTGAATGGGCTGCCAACACGCCTCAATGGACCAATAAATTGACACAAACCTTTTTTAGTGACAGAACACTCACAGTATGTGTGATGTGGTTCACTTGCATTGGCAACTACTCTACAGTGTATTGATAATGACTGGCACATGCGCGTTGCAGTAAAACATGTTTTGTATTGTGCTGTCCACTGGATGTGTCAAGGGCTGCACTTGAGGCCCACTTTATTTACCAGGTTGACCACCCATTGTCAAAACAGTGTATTAAATCCAAGGAACCTGATTGTTGGCTCTGTTATTTATGACTTTAAATTAAGCTGCATATTTTGCTATTTGTACCAGCTGTGTTGGTAGTTTAAATAATGACAATACTTGGTATCAACAAGAGATAATGCACCTCTGATTGGCATTTAAATTACATCGGGGTAAAGTCCACAATGTGATTTTAACATAAAGCATGAGTGTTTTCATGTCATACAGATTTAAGTTCTGTGACTGGCACACCATCAAAAAATATCTCTGGGTACCATACAATCCTTAGAGTCCCAATGTTTTTAAATTGGAGCCCCCAAGAAGATGGATTTTGTTTTTTTTTTTATATAATCTTTATTTTAACAATATTTTCACAACAACATGCATAAATACAGAAACAAAAATGAAAGTGACAAGAACTAACATGGGTCTAACAGTGACCCATAGTGCTGGGGCCAAGGTGGTGACCAAAACCTAGAGCTCAGTGGAGAGCACGTCTTTGTAACCAATAAACCAAAACATTAAAATTAAATAAGTGCAAATCGAAAGGGTATAAGGAAAAGGAGGAGAAAGGGAAAATAAGGAGAGAGAGAAAAAAGGGGGGGGGGTAGTGCTACCTTCTTTTGCTTAGTATCTCTCTAAGAGGGTGGTGTCGAGTCACCGGGGTTCACCTGTGCCCCTCCCACCTGGGGGGGTGAGTTTGCTTTGTACGTCCCTAAGGAGCTGTTGTAGTGTATCCACGTGGCCCATATAGAATAAAATTGTTCATACCTATCTTTGCACTTCGCCATCCATTCTTCGGCCGCCATAATATTGTTCACCATTTTTATCCACTCACCGCGTGTGGGTGTCTGTTTTTTTTTCCAGTATGTCGGAATTAGTCTACGGGCTGCGTTAAGCAAGTGGGGCAGTACTGATTTGCGGTACTGGCTTACTGGAATGGTGGGGAAGTGCAGTAGCGATTCCAATGGGGAATCTGGGAGTTCTATATCTGTGATGGCCTTTATCTGGGCATGAATGTCAAGCCAAAAGGGCCGCAATATGGGGCATTCCCACCAAATGTGTAGGAACGATCCTCTGAGACCACATTCCCTCCAGCATGCGGCTGACAGAGGTGGGTAGATTTTAGCTAACTTCGTTGGGACTCTGTACCACCTGGTTAAGATCTTATAGCTATTTTCCTTCATTTTGGTGTCGACTGTGCTTGAGTGTGTAAGGCGGTAAAGGTGGTCTAATTGGGGTTCAGTAAAAACGTGCCGCAGGTCCCTCTCCCATTCTCTGATATATCCTGGCTTCCCTTCTGCTTGTGAGAATTGCAACAAGTTGTAGAGTGCGGAAATCGCATGCGGGGTATTGGAAGAAGACATGCATAGTCGCTCGAAGGGCGAGGCCTGGGCTGGGGATCTCACTTCTTGGGGTAAGTTGTTAATGAAGTGTTGGAGCTGTCTATGGCGCCACTCGTCCATTGGGAAGGGGCCATAAAGATTCCTAAGTGTGTCCAACGGCAAAAGGCCATGGTTTTGGGTGAATCTGCCGCATCTGGACTCCCCGTCCGCCGCCCACGTCCTAAAGAAAGAGGGGTGTTCCCCTGGGGTGAACCACGGGAAGCCCCCTAGGGGTGCCAAGGGAGAGGTCGGTTGAGCGAGCCTGCCTTGTTTGTTTATAGTGTCCCAGATAGTCAGGGCGTGAGCGGCTAAGGGGGACACCAGCGCTGAAAGGCCCCTGTGTTCTCTAGGAACCCAGGGGGCGTGTGACAGGTTGCGACCCGCAAGGCACTTGTCCAACGGGACCCATGCCTTGAGGGGGACACTGTGATACCAGTCCAGGATGCGTTGCAGAGCTATAGCTTCGTAGTATCTACGGACTATCGGTACCCCCATGCCTCCCTTCGCCTTTGGGCGTTGTATCAGTCTAAGGGCTAGTCTGGGGCATTTCCCAGCCCAGATATATTTTATGAATAAGCTGTTGAGGGATGAGAAGAAAGCCCGGGGCAACGTAATTGGTACCATCTGTAAGAAAAACAGGATACGTGGTAGCACATTCATTTTAAGGACACTGACTCGGCCCATCCACGAGAAGGCCACTCTATCCCAGCCTTGTAGATCCTTTCTTATGGCTGTAATCAGGGGTGCATAGTTACACGCAAAAAGCTGAGAACAGCTCACGGGTAGGTGTATCCCCAGGTATTTCAGGGAGGATTGGCACCATGTGAAGGAAAATGCAGTCTGCAGCTGTGTACGTAATTCCGTGGGTATATTAAGTGAAAGAATTTCCGATTTGCTATAGTTTATCTTAAAGTTTGATAATAGGTTAAATTCTCCTAGTTCTGCCAGGATGTTAGGTAGCGAGATCAGGGGCTCAGAGACATAGAATAAAACGTCGTCTGCATAAGCAGACAGTTTGTGTTCTGTCGGTCCTACTGTGAATCCCTTTATATTTGCGTTGAGGCGAATTTTGTTCAGTAGGGGCTCTAATGTTAGGGCAAATATAAGAGGGGACAGGGGGCATCCTTGGCGCGTGCCATTGCTGATCGGGAAGGCTTCGGACAGTAAGCCATTAACCTTTATCTTGGCTGTCGGGGTACTGTATAGGGATGTTATCCATGCCAGCATACTGGGCCCAAGGCCCAGCCTGTTCAGTACTGCTTTCATATACGTCCAGTCCACCCTATCAAATGCCTTCTCGGCGTCCGTAGAAAGCAAGAGACAGGGGTGAGCTGTGGCCCGAGATTCCACCCAGTGAATTAGTTGGAGCGCTCTATTGGAGTTATCTCTTGCCTCCCTCCCCGTTATGAATCCCGTCTGGTCAGGGTGAATGACCGATGGGATAAACGGCTTAAGTCTGTTGGCCAAGATCTTTGCCAAGATCTTGACGTCCGTATTTAGGAGGGATATGGGTCTATAGTTTCCCGGTAGGGTATGGTCTTTCCCGTCTTTTGGGAGCACCGTAATGTGCGCCGTTAGTGCTTCCTTTGGCATAGCTGTACCCGATGCTAGGGCGTTGAAGTACGCGCACATGGGTCCGGTGAGCACCCCCGAATATTTTTTGTAGTAGGCGTTCGTGTACCCGTCTGGGCCGGGCTCTTCCCATTAGGGAGTTCTTTAATTACTGCCTCAATTTCCAAGCTGGATATAGGAGTATCCAGTTGTTTGCCAATTGATGCTTCTAGCTGTGGGGATTGGGCGTCTGTAAGGTATTGCAAGATACGCTCCGTCCTTTGGGCTTCAGTCATGCCAGGTCTCGTGTCAGGGAGGTGATATAGTTGGGCATAGTAATCCCGGAAAACGGTGGCTATCTTTGACGAGTGCACCGTGGTTTCCCCTTGTGGTGAGGTGAGTTTGTGGACATGTCCCGTGTCGCGTTTACATTTAAGAGCCCTCGCCAGTAACCTCCCGCATTTATTGCCATATTCATAAAATTTGTGAGCTACGTGGCGCAGTCGGGATCTTATTCTATCGTCTAGCACTGTGGCCAGTTCGTGTCTGAGGGATAGCAGTTCTTCTGTCAGTGCAGGGGTGACCCGACGCTTATGGACCAGTTCTGCTGCCCTTATTTTGCTTAATAGTTTTTGTAGTTCTCCCTCTCTGGCTTTCTTAAGCCTAGCCCCTTGGGATATCAACTCCCCCCTGACCACTGCCTTATGCCCTTCCCATATGGAGCCCATGCCTACCTCGCCCACCTTATTCTCTCTGAAGTACAAGGAGATAGTATCGAGTACTTGTTTTTGAGCTACCGTGTCATCTAGAATACCTTCGTTTAGGCGCCAGCTCCACACCCGTGCCTCCGCAGATAGCGGATGCAAGGAGATGGATACCGGCGCGTGATCTGAGATCGTGATGGAGCCAATAGAGGCGCCAGCCAGGGACTCCAGATGATACTGGTCCATCAGCAGAAAATCTATACGGGTGTAGACGCTATGTGTGGCTGAGAAGTAGCTGTAGTCCCTGTCCGTCGGGTGCATCAGTCTCCAGCAGTCCACTAGGTGGTGTGTCTGCAGGGACTTCCTGAAGTGCCTCAAAAAAGCAAATGAGTGGGTGGAGCGGCTAGACGATGTGTCCAGCTGTGGGTCTGGGCTTACATTGAAGTCCCCCCCTAGGACCAGTTGGCCCTCTTTAAAACTCGATATGGTTTCCAGGACTGAGTCCAGAAAAGTGAGTTGTTTGCTGTTCGGGGCGTACACAGCTGCAAACGTAAATTTTCGGGTGGAGATGGTGCCTTTAATGAGCACGTATCGTCCCTCGGGGTCAATCAGTTGGTCTGTTAACACGAAGGGGCAGTGTTTATGTATCGCTATGGCTACACCCCCGGATTTGGGTCTGGGGGAGTTGCTAAGATACCACAAGTTGTACAGGTGTGTGGGAAGACGGGGGACCGAGTCAGTGCCAAAATGCGTCTCCTGCAAAAAAATTACATGTGCCCCTGAACGTTTCATCTCAAGCCACAACTTACTTCTTTTATTGGGGGATCCCAGACCTCGCACGTTGTAAGACACGATTTTCAGACCTGCCATGATGTGATGTCAGAGGTGGGCCTCTTGGGCCGTCTGCGGGGGGGCGGAGGGACCCACGGCACGTTCAGCCCTACAGGGGGGCGCATACCCAGCGCATGAATAGAGATTAGATACCTAGAAAGTAGATCACAGTTAGTGTTGGTAGAGGTAGCAATAAAGACATGGGGAACATTCAGGAGGGTAAACATAGGGGCAAAAACAGCCTCAAAAGAGGTAACCACGTAAAAAAAAAAAGGGGAGAAACATGGAGACAGAGGGCCTGAGCCCTAATTTCACAGCAAAGTGTAACTTTGCCGCTGGCCGGTGGTCCCCATCCCCCCCCCCACGGAGGGGAGGACGGTGGGAACCAGCGGGCAGCGCCATTTCCCAAAGCGGGAAGAAAACTCCGGAGAGTTGGCCTACTTGGGGGAAGTGGAACTGCATGGAGGGTGAGTCCGCTTGGGGACCCGCTGTTAGTCATGGGCGCCAGAGAAAAAAAATAAGAACAAACAAAAGTTCAATTGCGCCTCAGTCTTTTAGGCAAAAAAAAAAAAAATTAAGAATCGGCGGCTGGGGGGATGTCAGGATAGCGTCCAGCATACTCATCTGGACTTCTTCTGCGGAGTGCGAGGGATGTCCCTGTTCAGTCTTCCTCTGGTGGATGTTGAGATGGGGAGGCCTGGTCAGGGTGATGTCTGCGGGAGCCGCGTCGACGTCTGCGGTTGCTTGTTTGCCATGATTCGGCGTGGGATGAAAAGGGGGTATCCGAAGAGGCTCTCCAGTCAGGGACTTCCACCTTAGGCAGTCCAAGGGCTTTCAGGAACTGGGGTAAGTCAGCTTTGCTGCGTAGGGTGTGCTGCTTCCCATCTTTGGTTGCGGAGAGGCTGAATGGGAACCCCCATCTGTAAGGTAGTTGTGCGTCCTGCAAAGCTGCCAGTAACGGTTTCAGGGCGCGACGTTGCATCAGCGTGCGTCTGGAGAGGTCTGGAAAAAATGAGAGTTTTGCGCCATCAAAGTCCACATGTCTAACTCCACGGACTTCTTGCATAATACGTTCCTTAAGGGAGTATTTGTGAAGTTTGCATATGATGTCCCGGGGTCGGTCTGGGTCTTCTGATGGGGGTCTCAGAGCCCTATGGGCTCGGTCAATCTCAATGTGTTCAGGCGCCCTCTGGCCTAGGATTTGTTTAAAGACCCCTTGCAGGGTTGGTACAATGTCTCTGTGGCCTGTGGCTTCTGGTAACCCTCTGATACGAATGTTCACCCTGCGACTCCTGTTTTCAGAGTCGTCCATCTGGTCCATCAGGGCCTCAATCCTGCGGTCCTGCATCTTACAACGGTCAGACAGGGCTTGCAGTATTGGGGTGGTGTCCTCCCACTGTGCCTCCAATGTCTCCACTCTGCCCCCCAGGTGCGCTGTATCTGCTTGCAGGGCCTCAATGTCCTGCCTCATGGCCTTCTCCACTCTGTGCACAAATCTCTCCAGGTCAGCTTTGGTGGGCAGGGAGAGAATGTGGGAGCGAATGTCTCTATCCCCCCAGGCATCGCTATCTTCTGTAGGCCTATCCAGGCTTTCTGAGCCGGAGGGAGAGGAGGGAGGCAGCAGGGATAGCTGGGGCATGTGTGGGGAGCCGATGGGGGAGGCAGCTCTGGCCGCGTGGCTGGCCGGCGCCATCTTGGCTGTACCTGCTGTCCCACCGCGGGGCCCGGAGAAAAAGGCATCCAGGGATTCCGATCGGCTCCGTGGGGTCCGTTGTGGTTGCGGGGATGTCTTTCGCTTGGGAGGCATCCTCGGTGTGCGTTTTCCCCTCGTCTGCGCCGCCGTTCAGGCTGTTTCTTTAGCGGGTCTCCGGGAGCTCAGAGCAAACGCGTCCTCACTCGCTCATGCCGAAGCCACGCCCCCCAGATGGATTTTGTTTAACCCCCAAACACATTGTGCTTCATTTTTTTTTATTTTTTTTTGCACTTCTCCTTGCTGTGAACCAATGTAATATTTAAAAGATTTTGGAATCTTGGACATTTGCTTTTGTGCTCTTACTAGTTTGTCTTTACATTGAATCTCAACTCCGTTTTGTGGAGTGTTGCTGAACTAGACCCATTGGGGCTGATATATTAACACCGGAGAGTGCAAAATCTGGTGCAGCTGTGTATGGTAGCCAATCAGTTTCTAACTTCAGCTTGTTCAATTAAGTTTTTACAAAAAAAAACTGAAAGCTGATTGGTTTCTCTGCAGAGCTGCACCAGTTTTTGCACTCCCCAGTTTTAGTAAATCAACCCATTGTGCCCAGTGATAATTTAACTTGCCTCCCAAAAACTTGTATCTAGCACCTCCATTTTTATCTATCTTTGGACAATGTGATCTAATAGCAGTCTGCATTTTCTCTCTTTTCCAGGGTGAATATGAGGCTGCCTTAACTATGTTTGACAATCATGTGAGTACTTGATATGTACAGTAGAGGATTTCCATCCTTCTTCAATTTTAACTACGAACATCATCAAAAATGGTCCCTTAGAAGTAAGCGCACTTCGTGTGAAAAGTGTAATGCCTCCTGTTGGATGCTTCATTTTCAGTGCCTCTTCCTGGTAGTAAGTTCTGTTTAGCAGCAAGCACCATAGTCCTATTTTTTTTTTTTTTTCTTCTCTAAAGCGGTAGTAAAGTTTCCGAATAAAAGAAAAAAAAAAATCTCCCTGCAAGGTAATATCATAATGTGTTAGTATACATCGCACCCAGTCTTCCTTCCGGTATTGTGGGCTGCAGCCGCTTGAATGGCCGAGCTGCGATGATGTCCCTCCTGCGCATGTGCACAGGAGTCACGGTTTGCGGCACAGAGCTCTGAAGGAACAGCACGGGTACGCCATTTCTTCAGCGCACATACGTAGGTGACATCATCGGCTGCTGCTCACTGGAATATTTCCTAATCGGTGCACTTTTAGGAGATATTCATTTTACCTACAGGTAAGCTTTATTATAATCTTGCCTGTAGGTAAAAATAGGCGAAAAGAGTTTACTACCACTTTAACCAGTGAAGATCCAGGAGCAGAAGGGTGCATCCTCAGTATGAAATTTGAAAGCTGGTTTCCCCAGCTGCTTCTAAGATATATGTCAAAAATGTCCTACTGCATTAATACAGCAGTTTTTTATTTAAATTTTTTTCAGTTTTCCCTGTGATATTGCTTTATGGATGCCAGTAGCTTTTTTGCTTTTCCACATATTAAAGGTTTCTGTAGTGAAATTGCACAGCAGCGTTATCACCCTGTGGACAGTATAGTCTTATATGGACATGTAGTTTTTAAATGGACTTTAGGTATTCAGAAAATGAAAGCCCAACTGCAGCCAACTATTTTAAGTAGGTATAGAAGCTGCTTTTCTTTCTTTTGGAGAAAAGGTTTAAATTTTGTATGAATAAAAGGTGACAGTTGTAAGCACCCTGCCAGAGTTAGTTTGTCCCAAACCCCTGTAATTGTAGTTTTTGCAGGACAGTTTGATATGCATTAAAATGTGGAGAAAAATATAATTAAAAGCATGTGAAATACAAAAGGAATTCATATGTGTAATACTCACGTTACACTTACCAGAGTAAAATATTTTTTCACTATAGTGGGCCTTTAACCACTTCAGCCCCATAACATTTGGCTGCCCAATGACCAGGCAATTTTCTGCGATTCGGCACTGCGCCGCTTTAACTGACAATTGCACGGTCGTGCTATGCTGTACCCAAACAAAATTGACGTCCTTTTTTTTTTTTTTTTCCCCACAAATAGAGCTTTCTTTTGGTGGTATTTGATCATCTCTGCGGTTTTAATTTTTTTGCGCTATAAACAAAAGAAGAGCGACAATTTTGAAAAAAACACTATCTTACTTTTTGCTATAATAAATACCCCTTTATTTTAAAAAAAATATATATATTTTCCTCAGTTTAGGCTGATATGTATTGTACATATTTTTGGTAAAAAAAAAGTGATTGGTATGCGCAAAAGTTATAGTGTCTACAAAAATAGGGGCTAGATTTATGGCATTTTTTTTTTATATATATATATATATATATATATATATATATATATATATATATATATATATATATATATATATATATATATATATATATATATTTTATAATATAAAATTATTATTATTATTATTATATAAAATTATTATTATTATTATTATTATTATTATTATTATATATATTTTTTTTTTTTTTTTTTTTTTTTTTACTAGTAATGGCGGTGATCTGCGTGTTTTTTTTTTTTTTTTATTGGGACTGCAATATTGTGGCGGACAAATTGGACACATTTTTGGAACCATTGACGATTATACAGCGATCTGTGCTATAAAAATGCCCTGATTACTGTAAAAATGTCACTGGCAGGGAAGGGGTTAACACTAGGGGGCGATCATGGGGTTAACTGTGTTCCCTCACTGTGTTCTAACTGAAGGAGGGATGGGACTTACTAGGGGAGATGACAGATCATTGTTCATACTTTGTATGAACGCACGATCAGTCTCTTCTCCCCTTAAAGAACCGGAACCTGTGTGTTTATACACACACAGATCCTGGTTCTTGCTCTGTCACGAGCAATCGCTGGTGCCCGGCGGTCATTTCGCCCAGCGATTGCTCGTGACAGAGTGAGAACCAGGCGACCAGCCCCCCCCCCCCCCAGTGGCCACAATGGGAAGCGATGCAAGGTAACGTTGATTTGCCCAGCCGAGCCAACCTGCCGCAGTTGGTCGGAAACTGCAGTGGCTGGTCGGCAAGAGGTTAAAGACGAACAGAAAGGTGTGAATAGAGCCTTAGTATGACTGATGTCCTTCTCCACAGATCGCCCCCTCCTGTATCTCAAGTGGAAGCATGCTGGATATTGTTGATAATTCATCGCTGCTGTATAGACTTCAGATGGAAGGTATGATTCTGTACGTTTGTCTGTCCATATCTAGCCATACATTAAAGACACCAGAAGCCTGTTATGCAATCTTGCTTTTTCTGCATATTTAGTAATTGTACAGCCAGCCTCTCTAAAAGACATGTCGGAAGAATTAGACTTTTCAGATAAGTGCTAAGGCACACTTACCATTTCTAGATGTTCCCTATAACATAGCAAGTCTTCAGCTTTTAATGTTAAGGTCCACTTTAATCCCTCTTTACATATATACAGTGCGAATACACCAAGGGAAACATTCTCCAGGATTTGGTAGTACTGGTTAGACCATCCTATCATTGCTACCATTTTGAATTAGTGGCATACTTTTATCCAGCATGATATACATGATTTTTTTTGGTACTTCCATTGCCTTCACTTTCCATTGATCCTTCTGGTACACTATGATTTCTCTTATCCCACTGCGTCTGTTTGCTTCAAATTCCAAAACTATTTTTTGTGTGTGTATATGTGTGCACATTAGTTATTTAGACCAGTGAATAAACCAGACTGGACCCCATTAAATGCATTGTATGTTTTAGTGTATACTGTTTGTGTTGATAGCCTACTGTACATGCCACATCGTCTCAAGATGTTCCATGACAAAGCCTTCTTTGCCTTTTTATCACAATTGTAGATTACAGATATGTTAGGAAAATTAGGGAAAAATACCCAGATGAAATATACAGTGGGTAAAATAAGTATTGAACACGTCACCATTTTGTCTAGGTAAATATATTTCTAAAGGTGCTATTGATGTGAAATTGTCACCACATATTGGTAACAACCCATGCAATCCATACATATAAAAAAACAAAACCTAGTAAGTTCAGAAATTAAGTTATGTGTAATAAAATGGAATTTCCCTTGACAACGTCTATGTGAGACGAAATGTACGTCGGGTGGTTGATGCGCTGACATCGCTGTGCACCGTTGAGTCTGAGTGGGTGATTGCTAGCCGGCCGGCCATGCTTTTAATCTGCTGCTTTGATGTAAGTGCATCTCTTTTATTCCTATTAAATTTGTCCTACTGGTTTACACTATGGAGTGCCCTGTTTTCATTTTTTTGGGTTCCATTTCCTGATCGCTGTATGAGTTTCCTGTCTGCCCCTGAGTCGTCATATAGAGGCTGTGCTGTGACTGCATTTCGGTGGATGATCTCTCTTTACAAGCTGAATTTAGCTTGCCTCTAGTAAGCGAGCATTTTATGCGGTGGTGGATCACTTTTGGGTGTTGATCGAATCAATTTATCTTACCTCACTGGAATATCATCATTTTTTGTGTTTTTTTATTATTTTTTACTTCACTGGACAGTCACTTTTTTTGTGTTTTTGGTTGACACAATTGGAACTATATGTATAATTCTCACTTAAATTTATATACACAGAATTCTATTAATTACTGTCATTAGTAATTTATTATCATTTTTTCTTTTTTATGATTCACATTATGCTGGTATTAATTATTTTATGTATTTTTTTTATTCACTTATGAAATCTTTATTTCTCTATATATTCATTAATTCTGATTAATTCTATTTTTTTTGGGGGGTCACTTAGTGCAGTTCATTTTCTTTATTCTTGTATGATATTTTTTGTGTATATGTCACAAATTTTTGAACGGCAGCTGTTTTTTTCGATTTTTTTATTATTTATTTTTTATTTTATTTTATGTTTTTTGGTTTAATTTATCACTAGGTAGTGCGGTATTTTTTCTTGTTTGTTTAATAAAATGGAATGACACAGGGAAAACGTATTGAACACATGAAGAAAGGGAGGTGCAAAAAGACATGGAAGGCCAAGACACCGGCTAAAATCTATGAAGTAGAAAGCAATCCTGCCCATTGTCAGTGCAAATTAATATCAGCTGGTTCAGTCTCAACTGATGGCCTATAAAAAGGTGTCTCATTACCAAGGCGTCACACCACACAAGAAACATCTCATGATGGGTAAAAGCAAGAAGCTCTCTCAAGACCTTCGCCATAACCTCATTTCTGAATGCATTTGTTTTGGTATATATATATATATATATATATATATATATATATATATATATATATATATATATATATATATATATATAATATATATATATAATATATTATATATATATATATATATATATATATATATATATATAATATAATATAAATATAGGTTGCATGGATTGTTACTGACGTGTGGTGAAAATTCATGTCGATAGCACCTTTAGAAAAATGGTGACGTGTTCAATACTTATTTTACCCACTGTATATAAGGTAGACGTTTCAGTTACAAAATGATTTGTATTTTTGTCCATCCAGCTCTGACATTTGCACAACCTGCTGCACAGCACAACCAGGCATTTGACACAACTTGCAGTACAGTTGGGGTATACAGCATTGTCCTCATTATCCCTAGTCTTCTGACTAGACAGTAAGAGCAGCAGACTAATGTAGTCATCCCTCTGCTCACTCTGATTTTTCCTCGTGACAGCATAGTCCTTGCCATCATGCATGCAGCACACCTGGCTTTCAGTCCTGCCTCTCCCTCCCCCAGTCTGAGCTCTGTTGTACAGGAGTTCTCAGAGGCTGGTACGTTGTTAAATTTAGGTATTTACACTGCATGCAATAAAAATATATATATATATATATATATAATATATATATATATATATATATATATATATATATATATATATATATATATATATATATATGCAATATATATATATATATATATATATATATATTTTTTTTTTTTTTTTAATGCTGTACTCTGGGCTGTGCATATTTTTTAACTGGTCTATTTACTGAAAAATAATAATCTGTGTGACATAAAACAAAACTAAACATGGCTATTGCCCAAGTACCTGGCAGTGGTACTAGTAAAGCTCCAACGTCATTGTTGTCATTGTGTAACAAACTACAATTTCCACAATGCCATAGGAATTTTAGTAGCAATGTGGTGAATGAGGGAGGCAGTTGGCGCCAGTGAGTGGGGGGCTCAGACTGGACTCGCAGGGTCCTCCCTCTACAGCGGGTTGCAATGCAATTACATTGCTGCTTACTTTTAAAGGAACTACAGTGGGGATGTTACAAGATCAGTGACTGGGGAAAAGCAGGCACATTAGTCACCGATCTTAGGAACTGAATATCCAGGAGAATGATGCGTTCCTTGAGGGCAGGGACTGCAATGTGTGTAAATTGACAATGCTATATACTGTAAGTACTTGTAATCAAATAAGTAAATAATATAATGACCCGTTGTTATTTTAATTGAGGATTTAATAGCATGCAGATATTTAACGGTAATGAACTATATAAATATGTGATAAAGCTTCTGCTCCATTTCAGCTCTATATAAGTATTAATTAATAGAGAGCTGCTTGTTATTTTTTTATTTGTGCATTATCCAGCTTTAAAACCTTTTGCACCATGTTTCATGTTACACCTGTATTTGGGTAACATGGTGCAAATGGCACTCCCCAGACCTCCCTTCCATGTGACAGTGTGAAGGGGTTCTTCCCCCTCCCCCTTCCCAGGGGAGGTGGGTCATTTATATAGGCCAGTGATGGCGAACCTTGGCACCCCAGATGTTTTGAAACTACATTTCCCATGATGTTCCACTACACTGCAGAGTGCATGAGCATCATGGGAAATGTAGTTCCGAAAAAACATCTGGGGTGCCAAGGTTCACCATCACTAAAATAGGCCAACAAATTGTATTCAGATTTGCAAAAAATGAAGTACAATGCAGCGTCCTGATTAGACAGAAATATAAAATAATTTTTTTTTTCATGTTTTGTGTGTCCAGGTGTGGATGTGGGGGACAGATGGAACAAACTTGTCCAAGTTACGAAGAAGCATACCAACGATCACTTGCTGATCTTTAATGATCTTCACTTCCTGATGTCATCATTGGGTGCAAAGGATGTTGGGATGACAACGCAGTTTCTGGAAACATTGAAAGAACTTTCTAAGTATGTTACAAAACAGAAAAACTATATACTGCATATACTAAAGACCAAACGTGCTTAAGAGGTGCAACAGTACTATGAGCTATACATCACATATAGTTGATCAATGTTACAAAACTGCACATAGAAAAATAAAGAATGCTAAAAATAAGGAATGTTTTCCCCACATTCCCCCAGTTGAATCTTTTGTTGCATTCAAACTAACACGAATGTAACATAAATTTAAAACGGAGAGCTCGCTTGATAAGTTCACACCGCAACCTGCTTATTACTGCCCGTTCATAACATGTGTGAAGCTTGAAACCGGAAATCAAGTCAATGGATTTTGACAGGCCCTCCTGAATTAATTTTTTTTTTTTTTAGTGGCCCTACAACTGTTTAAAAAAAAAAAAAAAAAAATGTTCACCTTGTGATGGCTGTGGTAGGTAGGCCACGGAAGCACCATGTATCGTAAACCATCATAAGACATTTTTACAAATATTACAAGTACTTGTTTTTTTTACCTTCATTTTATCCTATGTTGCATCTCAGTGATGCTGATCTTCCGCAGCCTCTTTCTGTCTATATGCACTCCAGCGATGGCTGCATGGCATTAGATAGATATATTTAGACTTTTCTTCCACTTTAAAGCTGATCTCCAGCTTTTAGTGAAGTTTTTAAATAGCTCATTTTGACCAAGCAACGCTAACAGATGAAGTAATTGGGAGCGCTGTATAACCTGTATGTAGTCTCAGCTGCATATAATATAATATAATATAATATAATATAATATACACTGTGTTCCAGCAGTGGGATGGGAATTTCCTATCCTACTCCCAGAACAAAATGCAGTCGGACAAAGCACTGCTCAGCTATTCACAGGGAACCTTATATTTTATGAATGAATAAAACGATTCCTCTAGTTGGCTGAGGCGGGCAGATGACATCCCAATCTCTGACTCGGCCAATCAGAGGAAGCTTTGTATTCATTCATGCTTGTAATTAGTTCACCCCACCCCAAAATACAACATGCCTCTCTTGTTTGCTGTTTGAGCTTGTGCTGATCTTCTCAGGTTTACAAACAATAAAAAAAGAGGACTGACAATGATTTTTTGTATATGTGAAGGCCACCAGAGCCCCATGACATTTATTGGCCTGAGTTGATAGGCAAATTCTTTCTTTCAGGTGCATTGCTTTGCATTTGAGATCAGTTTATGATGCTTCTGACATCATGCACAGTTCATTGATGTGCATTTGACCTACTTCTGACCTGCTTCTAAGTTATGTCAACCTGCTTTGTCGAGCTACTTTGCATTCTCATTGACATTTATAGGGAGAGACATGTGGATGGATCTGACATAAAAGCCTGACAACAACTGAACCTTTGACGCATATCTGCCATCATCAGACTGACATACAACATTGTGTGGTGTTTTTCTTTTAGATCACCAGGTGAAAGCTATCAGCATGCTCTTATCGGTCATCTCGGCCTGCCCCTGTGTCAGGCACTTGTGGAATTTGACACCGGCAATTACGACAAGGTGATAGAGCTCATGTACCCGATTCGCTACCAGGTTTTAGAAATAGGGGGCAGCAACGCTCAGGTAAGAGATTTTTTTTTTTTTTTTTTCGCTATATAAATTCTTATTAATGTACATAATAAACTGGCACATGCATCATCGCAAGTCTACCTTCTATCCAATATTTCATAGTCCCCACACAGTGGATATAAAAAGTCTACACATCCCTGTTAAAATGTCAGTTTTCTGTGATGTAAAAAAAATGAGACAAAGATAAATAATTTCAGAACTTTCGGAACATGGCCACCTTAATGGGACCTATAAACTACAAACAAACTGATTTTTTTTTAAAGGGGGGGTTGGGGTAAAAATAAAAACTAAAATAATATGGTTGCATAAGTGTACACACCCTCTTATAGCTGGAGATGTAGCTGTGTTCAGAATTAAGCATTCACAATAAAAATCATGTTAAATAGGAGTCAGTACACATCTGCCATCATTTAAAGTGCCTCTGATTAACCCCAAACAAAGTTCAGCTGTTCTAGTAGGTCTTTCCTGATATTTTCTTAGTCGTATCCTACAGCAAATGCCATGGTCCGCAGAGAGCTTCCAAAGCATCAGATGGATCTCATTGTTAAAGGATATCAGTCAGGAGAAAAGAATTTCCAAGGCATTAGATATGCCATGGAACACAGTGAAGACAGTCATCATCAAGTGGAGAAAATCTGGCACAACAGTGACATTACCAAGAACCGGATGTCCCTCCAAAATTGATGAAAAGACGAGAAGAAAACTGGTCAGGGAGGCTGCCAAGAACATACAGCAACATTAAATGAGCTGCAGGAATATCTGGCAAGTACTGGCTGTGTGGTACATGTGACAACAATCTCCCGTATTATTCATATGTCTGGGCTATGGGGTAGAGTGGCAAGACAGAACCCTTTTCTTACGAAGAAAAATTTCCAGGCCCGGCTAAATTTTGCAAAAACACATCTGAAGCCTCCCAAAAATGTGGAAAAATGTGTTATGGTCTGATGAAACCAAGGTTGAACTTTTTGGCCACAATTCCAAAGATATGTTTGGCGCAAAAACAACACTGCACATCACCAAAAAAACACCATACCCATCGTGAAGCATGGTGGTGGCAGCATCATGCTTTGGGGCTGTTTTTCTTTAGCTGGAACTAAGGGGCATTAGTCAAGGTAGAGGGAATTATGAACAATTCCAAATACCAGTCAATATTAGCACAAAACCTTTAGGCTTCTGCTAGAAATCTTAAAATGAAGAACAACTCCATCTTTCAGCATGACAGCATGACATTGACCCAAAGCATACATCCAAATCAACAAAAGAATGGCTTCACTAGAAGAGGATTAACGTTTTGGAATGGTCCAGCCAGAGCCCAGACCTGAATCCGATTGAAAATCTGTGGGGTGATCTGAAGAGGGCTGTGCACAGGAGATGCCCTTGCAATCTCATAGATTGAGTGTTTTTGCAAAGAAGAGTGGGCAAATATTGCCAAGTCAAGATGCGCCATGCTGATAGACTCATACCCAAAAAGAATGAGTGCTGTAATAAAATCAAAAGGTGCTTCAACAAAGTATTAGTTTAAGGGTGTGCACACTTATGCAACCATATTTTATTTTTTTTATTTTTACTTCCATCCACCTAAAAGATTTCAGTTTGTTGTTCAATTGAGTTTTCAGTTCATAGATCACATTTTAAAGGTGGAAAAAGTTCTGAAATGATTTATCTTTGTCTCCTATTTTTATTTTACATCACAGAAACCTGACATTTTACCAGGGGTGTGTAGACTTTTTATATCCACTGTATGTATATGTAACTATGGTATTCCTTCTTGGTTCCATTGGGTATGAAAGGGAAAGGGTTAAGCTTTTATGGGAGGGGCCTTCATGGCCCCACAACTTTGGCATCTGTCAAATTTTGTACGGATGTCTGTTGTCCCCTTTATGTAGCATAACCCTTGCTGTTTGTCCAGGTTGCCATTGTCACAAGACAGAAAGTAATAGTAAGTCCATAGTTTTAGGCCCTACTCTTGATCCATTGTTGCAAATAAACATGTGCCAATACCAACAATGGGATGCCAATGCATGCAATGGACTAAAGACCAAATAAACACACAACTGTTTTTCTTTGCAAACCAGCACACTACAGCCCATGGCATGTGCACTGTGGTGCACTACATTGTGTGTTGCCCTCTATCATATAGTGCATTGGAGTGCTATTCAAAATCATTGATACCACAAAGCACCGTACACAGAGCAGGTGCATTGCCATAATGTGCACGTTTTAATTTGCGTCACTACAATGCACAAGTGTTGTCACCAGAACAAGAGGGGAGGTATTATGGGGTAGACACTGTGATATTCCCCTTAATGGCTTGTTTGTCATTTTAAGGTTTCATGTTTCACTGTACTTTGGTTTACCTATCAAATATTTATTCTGTGTATCTGTGTTCTAATCTTCAGAGAGACCTCTTTAGTCAAGTTCTTATACGTGCAGCAATGAACAGCAGATCCAGGTCACATCAGAATTTAGCACGGTATGTGGATTATGTTTAATTGCAGAACTAGACTAGCTTAACCACTTGAGGACCAGCCTGCTCTTCATTATGAAGCAATTTTTCATGTTTTGTCATTCAACATTCAACCCACATGATTTTTTATTTATTTTTTAATAATTTTTAAAAGATAAAGCTATATTTTGTGATATTTAACCACTTCAATACCGGGCACTTTTACCCTCTTCCTCCCCAGGCCAGCTTTCAGCACTGTCACATTTTGACTGACAATTGCACGGTCATGCAACACTGTACCCAAACTACATTTTTATCAATTGTTCACACAGTTAGAGCTTTCTTTTGGTGGTATTTAATCAAATATTAATTTTTTGCTAAATAAACAAAAAAAAGACAGAAAATTTTGAAAAAAAAAATGCATTTTTCTTTGTTTCTGTTCTTCACAAATTTCAGCTAAAATGTATTCCATTAAATTTCTTTGGTGAAAATAACCCAAATCAGTGTATATTTATTCTGTAGGAAAGCTATAGCATCCGCAAACTATGGTGTATATATCTGAAAATGGATCAGTCCTGATGTACTGATGGCCTATCTCATTTCTTGAAGCCCAAAAATGCCAGGACAGTACAAATTCCCCCCCAAAAAACATCACGGTCACCAGTGCAGTACAGCATTGTCATATAACTAGTGTGGCAGTGATAAGGGACGCTGACTGGTGACACTACGAAAAAGAAAAACATTATTTTCAATTTTTGTTTTTTTTATTAGATTTTCTTTATTAACACGCTTTGACCAGAGCAATATAATGTTTCCATAGTAACATTGTACTACTCTGGGTAAGTGAGCAGTATTTTTTTTTTTTTTTTTTTAACACATTATTGTAGCAATGAATTTAATTGAAATATACAAGAATTTTACTGAATGAAATAGCTTCATTCAGTCAGTTTGTTTTGTTATGATCACCTGTGATGGGCCACAGCTGATCACATGGCACAGTTTGTACCATGTGATCACTGTGACCAATCGCAGCTAGCAAAAAAATTGTACACAATAGAAGGCTTTGAAAGGAAGCCATCCATTGTTTACAACTTTCATGTGACCTGCTGTGATTGGTTACAGCGGTCATATGATACCAGCAGTGGGCCGGTATAGTGATCATGGCTGTGTCCGATGGATGCAGCTGGTGACAGATCGCGCCACAGCCGGTGACAGATCGCTCAGCAGGGCAGCCCCCGAGGCATGATCCGGGAGGATGTCATATGACATCCACCCGGTTCGATGAGAGGCCTGCCCAGCCTTCAGTTTACTACAGGCTGGGCGAGAAGTGGTTAACAAATGCAGTTTTTTGTTTAAATGTAGAGGGGAAAAAAAATATTTGAGTTTGCTTACATTTACCTTTCATCTCTCCACTTCAGATCGTATTTTATCATACAAACACCAAAGTAATTGCACAAAAATTTTTGTTGTGTTATCGTAACCAGAAAAAAGTTTCACTATTTTCGCATGAACTGTTGTGATTGGCTCTCGAAAGCCTGGTACTAACGATCAGATTATCAGAACGATTGCTCCGAAAGCAGTATTTTTTGCACGATTTTCTCATTGTGTGTACGGCATTACTCCTCCTCCTTTTTCTGTTGTAAAAGGGCTTAGTGTTTGTAAATACTTGCATTATTTATATGTGGGATCACTTCACAGCTATTGCAAGATACAGAGCCTCTGATTGGCTCTGTAAATTGTGATGGAGATCTGAGCTGCCCAATAATCGCTTGACTACAGACATTCACAGGCATACTGCCTACCTGTGTGTGTTTTCTGAAGCACAGAGAGGTGGAGTGCATCTTTCCGCTGCTTTGCAGATATTAAGGTTGTTAAAGCTAGTTGGAGCATTAGACTTCTGATTGCTTAACAAAACTAGCCACGGTAATAAAATACCTTTTTTATTTATAGGTCTATTCACGCCTCTGCATTTTTTATGTATTGCCCTGTGTTGCTTTCTCCCAATGCACAATGTGCCTGCAGTCATATTGTCAGCCTGTGACATCACAAGCTGACATGTCCCCTGTCCTGCTCTAATGTGTATGATTGACCAGAGGCTTCTGTCTGGTTTAATGCTGTCACTACTGCAAAGAACATGAGTGGGGAACCTCACTGTTCAGAACTGTGGCTTCATCCTTGTCCAGGTACACACGGTCCAGCCCAGAGGCACTGTATTCACGTGACAGTAGGGTGTTAAAGAAACCTTTTCTGCTATAATACTGGTGTTTTTTGTATGCTAATAGAACCTGTTTTATGCTTCCTTTGTTGCAAAGTCATGAGTAATAAAGGGTTCAACTTTATTACTTCCAAGTCCTTATGTTTAACCTTTCAGATTTGTGGATATAGTGCAACTCAGAAGTATATTAATAAAAGGAATTTACTTAACTTGGTTTAAAGACGTATTACAGATGATAACATCTAGATAAATACAGCATGTTCAATCCGAGGGGAGTCCGCAACTTCATTGAAGGTTCCTGGAGGCGATAGTCCTGTCTGCCCTTGTTTCAGGCATATTTCTTCATATCCAGAAAGAACTCCAATAGCCCTTTGTCGTCCAGCCATATAATGTATATAGCAGCCCAAAAATTTGTCAAAACTGGTTTGAGCCACAGAATAGAGAGACCAGATGTTCACAACTTCCACAGAACAATGAAATCAGATGTCTCATTATACATTAAAATATGTTGTGTATAGATAGAAGTGATTACTTATACACCAACATAATTGATAACCTAAAACTATTACTAAGTTTCTTGTAAATGAATAACTATTAACCTACAGGCATCACATAAGCTTTAACTTTCCAGCATCTCTGAGAAACGGAAATATGTTTTGGGTGGGATGATCCTTTAGTAAGGCATGGTACTGTAAGCCATATTGATTGGCTCTCACAGCAGTAAGCTGGATCTTTATTGCTGCTACATTATTGGTTCCTACACATTGCAGTTCTTCTTTGCACCTCTTTATGTAATGGGTCTAAAAATTTCTGTCAGATTTTTTTATCTTCCTAATCAGATTATTTTTATTATATAGATGCCTTTTACTTGAAAGAGACGCCCTGAGACCGAATTCCCCTATGACGGAGCGACTTTTAAGGAAGACGGCTGCAGTCCACAACATGGCATAGAACCTGTCTACCTGGACTTTTCATACATCAGGAGCTTTTTCTATTAACCAGAACATAAATCTAATGATGTAATTGGTCAGTTATAAAAATCAAAACCCAAAATAAAATGTAAATATGTTTTGTTTTGTAACTGTGTATGATCCAAAAAGGCACGATTTGCACCATTTCAATTTTTGGGTTGATTTTTAAATTTGATTCTACCAAAAACTAAAGGAACGTCACCTTGCCTTACATTAAATGAGAAAAGGTTTGATTTTTCGGGATTTAGCTGGGAGAACAATGTCACCACCCCTAGTGGATTATTTGTAGGAATAAATATAGAATGCACACCAGAAAATCGTGCCACCAGAAAATGAATGGCACAATTGGGCAATGTACTTATTGCAGCCTATAATGATCTCTTGCTTTACCTGGACATACAGTGGGTCAAAAAATGATTTGATCCCCTGCAGATGTAGTAAGTTTGCCCATTTACAAAGAAATTAAGGGTCTATCATTTTTATCATAGATGCATTTTAACCACTTGCCAACCAGTCGTCGTCCTTATACTGCGGCAGGTTGGCTCGTTCCCGCAAGTCGCCGTAGCTGTATGTCGGCCCTTTTAAACAGCTTTAGCAGGTGCATGCGCCGCCGGCGATGATTGCTTCACAGAGAGCCAGAAGGGGGATCTGTCAATGTAAACAGACAGATCCCCATTCTGACGGGGGTAGAGAGTGATCGTCTGTTCCTAGTGATTAGAAACTGCGATCTCTCTCCTCCTCCAGTCAGTACACTGCCCCCACAGTTTGAAAAATTCTCACGGGGAACACATTTAACCCCTTCATCACCACTAGTGTTAACCCCTTCCCTGCCAGTGACATTTTATACAGTAATTTGTGCATTTTTATATCGCTGTATGAATGTCAATGGTCCCAAAAAAGTGTTACATAATAGGTGAGGTCGAAAAGACACAAGTCCATCATGTCTCCAACATATGTGTGTGTGATTATGCCAGTATTACCTTGTATATCCCTGTATGTTGTGGTCATTCATGATTTAGTACTTGGTGGAGAAACCCTTGTTGGGAAGCACAGAAGTAAGAAGTTTCTTGTAGTTGGTTACTAGGTTTGCACACATCTCGGGAGGGTTTTTGGTCCACTATTCTTTACAGATCTTCTCTAAATCCTTAGGCGTGCGCAGCCTATTGCATTAGGGTGTGCTTCTCAAACACACGTGCGTCCGTGTGTGTCTGTATATAATACAGACACACGCTCTTGTAAATAAATGTAAACAAACATTTTAAAATGTATTTTAAAAAAATGTAATTAACTAAACAATTATCAATGTAAACAAACAATTTCATTAATAAAATAAATAAAATATCTTTTAATGTAAACAAACATTTTAAATAAATCTCTAAATCAAATAAGCAATTTTTACACAAACTTTTTAATATCCTGAATTGTATTTACTGCTTTAAATACATTTTTGTCTTGATGCACCAATTATTCCAAAGTTATGTTTAAGGAAAGTAAAGAGACAACAACATTTCACTCAGCTATGCTTATGTTGAATTATACACTATGAAAAGAGAAACCGAAATATGTATTTAGACATCAAATTGGCATAAGTAAAGTGGTTAGCACACTACAGATTTATTATGGCTTACTTCTCTACATGTTTTAGAGAAGAAGACGTTGCACAGAAGGTGTTTTAGACTTAAATTCTTCAATAACTTCATTATAATTAGCCAACCAAGTCAATTCTTGCTCAGTGTACAACATCATGAGTAAATCGGGGATGGGCTTATGGTTGTGCCATTGATTATGACAGAGAGATCAGGGAAAGGGGCACGTGGGGGAGGAAAAATACGTTTTTGGTTTTTGGATAGATTAAGTTTGAGGAAGTGGTGTGAAATCCAGACTGATATATCTGATAGTAAATTAGTGATATGTGAGGAAACTGAAGGAGTGAGCTGAGGGGTAGAGAAATAGATTTGGGTGTCGTCAGCGTAGAGATGGTATTGGAAGCCATGGGAGGCTATAAGCTGACCCAGGGAGGAGGTGTAGATTGAAAATAGGAGAAGTCACTGCAACATAGGACTGGTATGGGAGGCACACAAAGCGGTCATAAGAGGGGTGCTCATAAAACACGGGGCCAGAATCAAAAAACAGAATACGGCCCAAATGGTAGACCTAATAGACAAACTCCAAACATTAGAAGCCAAACATAAACAGACACCAACCAGATTGCTGGGGGGCGAATTGGATACAGTGCGTGCTCAAATAACTGACTTGCTCCATTTCAAAGCGAAGGCGGCATTACAAATCTCCCGCAGAAAGACGTACGAATCGGGCAATAAGTGTGGGAAACTGCTTGCTCAATCCCTTCGCTCCCAAGCAACAGCCTCTTACATTCCACACATAGTATCCCCAACGGGTCAGAAAGAGGTCCTCCCTCAACGAATAACAAACGAATTTAAGTCATACTATGAGTCCCTATACAATTTGTCCGTAGAAACCCCCCCTCCGATGAAAATAACAGATTACATAACGAACTCCAATATGCCCACCCTTACATCTGACACACGAGAGCTATTAGACGAGCCCATAACACTGACAGAAATACAGACGGCGATAGGAAATACGAAACGCAATAAGGCCCCGGGACCAGACGGACTTACAGTCCAATACTACAGGACTCTACTCCCCTCGTTAGGAAATCAATTAGTCAGGTTGTTCAACGACATTAGCAAAGACGGTAAACTACACAAGGACACGATGCAAGCCCACATAGCGGTGATCCCTAAAGAAGGAAAGGACCCTACCCAGTGTGGGAGTTACCGCCCCATTTCCCTACTGAACACAGATCTGAAACTGTTCACGAAAGTATTAGCGACCAGACTACAAAGCCATATACCAAATTTAATACACCTGGACCAGGTGGGCTTTGTTCCGTCTAGGGAAGCCAGAGACAACACCACCAAAGTCCTGAATCTATTACACAAAGCTACCACTACCAACACACCAAGTGTCTTTCTCAGCACTGACGCTGAGAAAGCCTTCGATAGGGTGAACTGGGCTTTCATGTTCGCCACCCTAAAACACATAGGCCTAGGGAGCAACATGATGAAGTGGATCGCAGCAGTATATACCACCCCGGCAGCAAAGGTTAGAGCCAACGGGGTGCTCTCAGACCCCCTTACAATCTCTAACGGAACCCGCCAAGGTTGCCCACTTTCACCCCTCTTATTTGCACTATCCCTCGAGCCCTTTCTATGCCATGTCAGAGGAAACCCAAACATCTCGGGAATTGAGATAGGCCAATCCCAACACAAAGTATCTGCCTACGCGGACGATTTGATGTTTTCCCTATCATACCCAACAATATCCCTCCCGAATCTCCTCAAAGAATTCACACTATATGGCTCAATCTCCAATCTAAAGATCAACTTTAGCAAATCCGAAGCGATGGGTGTGCGAATCCCTGATACACAGCTTACACACCTTCAGGCCAGCTTTAAATTGAAATGGACTAACACAGCCCTTAAGTATTTAGGGACCTATATCCCTCACACGCTCTCAAAATTGTATGAGCTTAATTTCCCCCCTCTATTGAAAAAAATTAAAGTACTGTTGAACCAATGGACCTCGGGCCTACATTCTTGGCTGGGACGCTGCAACATTTTAAAAATGATGGTACTCCCGAAACTCCTTTATCTCATGCAGGCGGTACCCATACATATTCCAAGTCTTTTTTTCAAACAAGTACAGTCTTTATTTACGGAATTTGTGTGGGCCAAGAAAAAACCTAGACTGGCCAACAAACTACTCGTCCTCCCCAAGCTTCACGGGGGACTAGCACTTCCCAACATACGTACTTATTACCAGGCCATACATTTAGGGAGGCTCATAGATTGGTGCCGACACCAGGAGACCAAACTGTGGACCTCCATAGAGCAAGCACAAAGCGAGACCCCCCTTCCTGGCACTCCATGGTGTTATTCTGGGTTACCCACGGAACTCAAATTACATCCATTGATAGGCAACACATCAAAGATATGCGCCCGAATAGTGACCCAGACCCCTCTCTCTTCCCCAAACTCACCCTTATACCCCGTACTGGGAAACCCACTATTCCCACCAAGTATGAAAGACGGCCCCTTTAGACTTTTGTCCGAATCAGGATTGCACCAAGCAATACACTTTAGTACAGGAGGACTCTGGAGGACGGCGACAGAGTTGTCCGACCCCACGGGTCTGTATCGACTTGACTTTTTGAGATCACTCCAACTAAGCCACTTCCTGAAATCCATTCCACCCCCAAGAGATAACACTCCAAACCTCACAACACTCGAAGATATATGCTCTACGAGGGGTACCCTGCCACACGCGCTCTCGATGACCTATGCACTTCTGAATACACCACAGGAGGAGTTTATACCTCCCGGTATACTTAGATGGGAAGAAGATCTGGGATATCAATTTAGTAGTACTGAGAGACAACACATACTGAGATATACTCACAAGTCCTCCATATGCGCCAAAACTCAGGAAACAAACTATAAGATTCTCTCCCGGTGGTACAAGACCCCGGTGATACTACACAAGATATTTCCAACAACGACGGACCGTTGTTGGCGCTGCCTGGTAGAAGAGGGGACTCTCTTACATATTTTCTGGTCATGCCCGAAACTTACGCACTTCTGGACAGTAGTCCGGGAGACTATACAAAAATTTACTGAAAGAACAATCACAGCTGACCCGGCCTTTTTTCTATTGCATGCGTCCTCTATTCCTGACAGAGTATATAAGAAATCGCTGACTCGTCACCTGTTAGATGCAGCTAGGGCCTGCATCCCATTATGCTGGAAGTCGGTTCTCCCGCCAACCATTAATATGTGGCTTCAAAAAGTGGAGGACATCAGGAGGATGGAAGACCTTATCCTCACAGCACAGGAGAGACAGGAGACGTTCTCCAAAACCTGGCAGCTCTGGATAATGTTTATATATTCAGATGAGGGCCAAGCTTTGAGGAGCGCGGATATACCAGTTTGACTTTTCCCAAGACATTTCTTAGCGAGTATAGAAGCCAGTTCGAGCCCTCTTATGGACACTTGATATAACCAAGAATGCACTGGATGTGGATCCATGATCACGGGGCACACAATTCCCCCCCCCCCTCCTACCTACACCCCGTCCCCCTTCCCTATCTCTCTTCTTCTCCCCCACTATCTTTCCCTCCTCCTTCTCTCTTCTATTGTTCTAGTGCTAACACTAACTTTCCGCCCGCACTGCTCTGCCGCGCTGTGTCCCCCCCACAACATGGGGGCGCAGTTGGCGGGGCAAAATGGGGGGAAAGTAAAAAATCTCTGAAAAAATAACAGGGAGCAGGCCCCAAGAGATGATGGAACCCCATTTTTTTACAGTGGGGCGCAATACATAGCAGGATCTTCTAGACACAGGTTATGTTCTCAATACTATCCATAAGGATGGGACCCAAACACCTAGTTTAACATACGACACACTAATTTTGACATTGACCTGTCCCCCTTTTTTTTTTTTTTTTTTTTCTCTTTCTTTGCTGTGTCTCACAGAAAATGTTCTGTTTTATCTGCTCATGACTTGTGATATGTGATGTATTTACTTTTGCATTATTCCTGTAATACATTTTGACTTGTACCTTGTTGGCCCTTGTGGGCCCTGTTCCTTGCAATAAATAAAAAATTTAAAAAAAAAAAGAAAATAGGAGAAGTCCAAGAACAGAACCTTGGGGGACCCCAACAGAGAAAGGAAGAATTGTAAGTAACGCTAAAGGTGCGGTTGGATAAGTAGGAAGAGAACCAGCGAAGTAGGGCTGAAACAACTAATCGATTAATCGATTACTATTTTCATAATCGATTAATCGGCCAGTAACATAATGGGGTTAAAAAAAAAAAAATTAGCCCATTATAGTACAAAAAGAGCAAATAATTGCTGCTGTAAATATTTTTTTTTTTGTACTATAAAGGGCTAATTTTCGTTTTTTTTTAACCCCCCATTATGTTACTAAACATCTCAGGCCTGCTTCACACCTATGTGTTTTTTTGGTGATATTTGCAGAAACGTACTACTATTTACATGGTTTCCTATGGGACACGTTCACATCTATGCTTTTTTCAGCTGCTGCTGTTTGGAAAGGGTCAGGGACTTTTTTTTTTAGCAGAGGACCTATAAAATAAAATGATGAGTGTTGCAATTTTTTATGTCACAAGGTATTTGCGCAGTGGTTTTTCAAATGCAATTGTTTTGGAAAAAATACACTTTAATTAATTTTATTGCACACAAACGCAATAGAATACCAAATTTTTTTGTAAAATATAAAAGATGATGTTGCACAACATGTCATGCTTTAAAAGTGCTTCCACCCATAGGATGGCGGCAAAACTATGGTACATAAAATTCTCCAAAGGCAACGCTTTAAACACCTTTTACAGGTTACCAATTTGGAGATACACGAGGTCTGGTGCTAGAATTATTGGTCTCACTCTCACATTCGCGACAATACCTCACGTGCGTGGTACGATCACCGTTTACATATGCGTTTGGGAATAACGTCTGCATTCACATTTGCGTGAAAGCACGGGTGGTACAGGGGCGATTACATTTTTTTTTTTTTTTAGCCAACTTTTTGTATTAAATTTATTGCTATTACAAGGGATGAACAACATCCCTTGTGACAGCATGGGCTGTGACAGGTCCTCTTTATGGAGAGATCTGGGGTCTATTAGACCCCAAATCTCTCCTCTGTCCTCCTATGCAGCTGATCAGACACAGATTGGTCTGATTGGCTGCCAAGGGCCAGGTAAACAGAGAGATGGAGACAGAAGTGATGACATAGTCGTCGCTTTCAGTATCTGGATTCACCAAGAGGGAGTAACAATGGCAGTTCCTCTCTCTCTGTGCAGCCGTCGCCACCAGTTGCAATCGGATTTCGGCAGAGGCAGTAGGGCGCCACCCGCAGAAGTGATCAAGTGGCTGTTACCACTCCAATCACTTCTGCAGTACAGGGAATTGCCAGCTGAAAAAAACGTTTTCTTTCAATATGTTTTATTTTCGATATAAACATACAAATATTTCATTGATCATTACAACTTTATAACAATATGTCAAGGACTAGACATTCTAATATATTTCTTTTAGAGGTGAGATGAATAATTCCTGAGCAAGCTAGGGAAGTAATTTGAAAACATATAACATATACTGTCACACATATTCTTCCGAAAACCTCAAGTATGAGAAGTGGTTTGCGCGTGATGGAGACTATACGCCATCTGGCTTGTCAGTGAAGTAATGATGAGCATAACCTTGAAAATTATCAGATTGATATTTGAGACCTCAGGGTATACGGTCCTTGGGCTCATTGCAAAACACTCAGAACTGTGAGCACTAATAGATGAGGTTAAAAGTGTGAAGAGGAGGCAGGGCTGGACTGGACTGGGACAAAAATGTGGCCCTGGACTTCATCCAGACCGGCTCAGGGCACAGTACATCATGGCACATCAGGGCATAGGATATCAGGGCACAGGGCCCATCGGGGCACATCAGGGCATATTATGGGGCACATAGCACATTGTGGCATGGGGCACATCAGGCCACATGGCACATTGGGGCACATCAGGCCACATGGCACCTCAAGGCATGGGGCACATCATGGCACAGGGCACCTCAAGGCATGGGGCACATCAGGGCATGGGGCACATAGCACATCAGAACAAACATATTACAGCGCACACATGCAAAATAGCACATCAGGGCACATTATGGGGCACATAGCACATCAGGGCATGGGGCACATCAGGGGATCTTACTAGCCAGCATGCAGAGTAGTGCAGGAAGCGTTTGTCTGTAGTAAGTTTTCTCTCATGTCACGCAGCGCTGCTCACATCCCGGCAGCCCCTCCTCTCTTCTCGTCTATCCCAGATGATGTCACAAGCCAATGGGGATAGACGAGAAGAAAGGAGGGGCCACCGGGGAGTGAGCAGCGCTGCGTGACATGAGAGAAAACTTACTACAGACAAAAGCTTCCTGCGCTACTCTGCATGCATCCTGATCTACCCATCAGGCGCCAGCTCTCGGTGGTTGACGGGTAGATCGCCGCGGACCGCAGATGCGGCTGAAACCGGCCCACCGGGAATCTCCCGGTAGTCCCGATGGCCAGTGCATCCCTGAGAGTAGGGAAGAAGAGGAAGAGGGGGAAAGAGAATAAAGATGTTCTGTTTTTGCCAGCCTTCAGGAATCACACCTGTCTTATTAAGACGTGTGTTGATCATCAGGGAATACCTACATAGGTGGCCCATGGTTCCCAAATATACTCAAATTTTGCCACAGTGTCTTTTAACCACTTCCGGACCGCTGAACGCCGATATGCGTCCTTACTTTGAGAAGCAGTACCGTTGTTATGGCAGCAGCTAACTACCATAACCCCGGTATCCTCTTGCTCGGCCGGCGGTCCGCTACAAGATAAAAGTGGTCTCTGTGGCAGATTCACCATGAGATCACTCTTTATCGGTGGTGGGAGAGGGCCACCCCCCCCCCCTTCTGCCACAATGCCCTCCACCGCTTACCGGAGCCATCGGCGGAGGCGATCGGGTCCTCTCTGTGGCTGGGCATGGAGACGAGGGAGGGGAACATGCCCCCCGTCTCCATGACATTGCAGGGCGGAAGCAACGTCAAAACATCACTTCCGCCCATAGCTCTTAAAGGGACTTTTTTTTTTTTTGCATTTAAGTGTAAATCTGAGATACGGTCTGACTGGAAGTATTGGAACGACCGCCATTTTATTCTCTAGGGTGTTAAAAAGAAAAATGTATGTTTGGTTTTTTAAGTGGTTAATGAGCTTACCATTTTCTCTTGAGCCATTATCCAGTTATTTTTTTCTTTTGGCTGCGGTGACGGATACTCTATACGGTTTCCATGCTTTTGCTATAGTCAATTTTAGTTCCCAGTAGGATGAAGAAAATCAGTGATTGGATTGCTTTGGTGGCAACAGGTATCCGGCCATTGAGTAAAGCAATGGATGAATCTTTTAAGATTTGACACCGTCACTTTGCGTATCATATAGAAAATTTTGTTGCAGAATCCCCTGAGTTTTGGGCAATCCCACCAAATGTGTAGCATGGAACCATGTGTAAGAACTTCTGAAGCATAGGGGCGAGGAGGAAGGGAACATTATTGCCAATCTTGCTGGAACAAGGTACCACCTGGTTATTATTTTGAGATTTGCTTTTATCAAGGCTGTGTTACATATGTTTTTGTAAGACAGAAAGACGTTACTGTGCCAAGTGTCCTCGCTCCAATTGATCTGGGTCTCTTTTTCCCAGGTCAACATGTAAGGGAGCTTAGAGTTGTCTGAGGCTAGTGACAGGTAAATTACTGAAATGCACCCCCCCTCTGCTCTGTGGCCTGGCTACACCGTTGTTCATAGGCTGTCGTTGATGGGGGTAATGGCTTATTTCACCATTGAGCGGTCAGGAAATGGGAGATCTGCAAGTATCTATAACGTTTGGATTCGGGCATCTCCAGCTTGCTTTTACAGTAGCTGAGCGAGAGTGGGCCCCAGGTAGTCAGGTAATGTCCAATGCAGTATAATCCTTTGTCCAACCACCAGCTAAAGGCTTTAATATTCATTCCCAGTGGGAATTTGGGGTTATGAAAAGTATGAGCTAGCAGTGTCATGTCTGATGTTAGCGATGGGTGGTTTTTCAGGCTGTCCCAAAGGGAGATGGAGTTAGATAGCACTGGGGACATAATTGGAGGGCAATCTTTTGCTGGGCACCAGGGAAGGAAGTCTAATGTGTGCAATGGAACTGCTTGCCTTTCTATCTGCACCCAATCAGGCTTTTCCATGCCTGTGTAGATGATTGTGCCAGTCTAGCCGTTTGGTAATACCAGAGGAGATTTTAGGCTCCCAACCCTCTCTGCTTCCTTGGTCTGTAGAGTACTTTCCTTGATAGGCAGTGACCTGAGGCACCCCAAATTAATTTTATCATTTTGCTTGGAAATGTTCTCGAGTGGTCTTTTCTGATTGGGATCGGTAGGGAACAAAAGAGATATAGCAATTTGGGAAGTAGTGTAATTTTAACCACGTTTCGTCTCCCTAGCCAGGATAAGTCATGGAGTGTCCAACCTTTTAAGATCTGTAGCGAGTTTATCATACATGGGGGGGTAGGTTGACTGACTAGAGTTGCTCCACCCTCAGGGGGAGTTCCACTCCTAGATATGGAATGGTAGAGTTGTTCCACTCAAACTGGAAAGAACTTTTGAGGTTTTCTGCTATGGCGAAAGGGACATTCACGTTTAACAAACAGATGCAGGGTAGTACACCCATTCTACAGCATGTATTAACAGTGGGAGAGAATGGGCACAATTCTGCATCCTTGCCCTGAGCACTGGATGACCCTGTCCTAGAACTGGTTTGAATCTCGGTTGGTTCAGTAGGGAGCCGTTTATGGGTGGCTTTACCAAGATCCTGTTCCCTCTCAAATGAAGGCATCTCATCAGCATTTCTAATCTAACCACACCTATAACAGCACAATTCTATGAGAGAGACTTATTACCATTTATTTGAAGAAATCTTCAAGTAAAATGTTAGAAGTGTTTTAGGCCTGGAATTACTGCATTTCATGTACAGTATTTTAGAGACATACAATGTGTGGAGTTACTATTGTTGGGCATTGATGTCTCACCTTTGAGAATGTCTGTTGGTTGGGTATGTAAAATGCAGACTGGTCTGTTTAATGATTAAATAAAATAAAAAAATGATGCACTGTGATTAAATCTATTACACACAAAGCTTTAATTCCACTTTAGACAGTACTTGTACTAATTTTGTTCGTCTAGAAAGGATGGCCTTAACAGGTTGTCTCTCAGCTATTATATTGTATTCCCCAAGGCCAATTTCATGCAGGCAAAGACTGCTTAGTTTTACAGGGTGTTTGCAAATTATAAATTGTATACAAAACTGTCCTGAAAAAGTACTGTGTCACTTACTGCTTACACGGGAGATTGGTTGGAATATATGGGTACACAACTGGTAATAAAAGCTCACATGTTTAGGGGAGCCACGATGAACCATATCAGGTATTCCTTTTAAAATGTGTCAAAGAAAGCCATACTCCTGAATCAATTCGATAGGTAAAACGGTCATCAAATTGTGAGTTTAAAGCAAGACCTGCTAAAGCATCTCCCTCTAAAGGACTTTTACCACTAAGATTGCCTTTTGGAATGCAGTTTTAATTTCTTCCAAGGTAAAATTGTGGTCTGGGTGAGCACAGGTGGAAGGCTGGTGCCTTGGGTCAGTGGAGCTGCACAGATTAGGGCTTGAGAAGAATGTACCTCAGATTGCCTGCTTCAATGAGCAAAACTTCTCTTTTCATCAATTTGGCAGTCTGGTGCCTAAACAGTTAGCACTGTGACATGGTGCTGCCTCTGGTGTTCATATACATTACACAGAGGGTTTCATTAGTGTCATCCAGCTTGCCCCCACAGCCAAAAGACACATATCCTGGTACCAGACTAAATTGGCTGTAATCTGACTTCACTGTGGCCAATCCCTACCTGTGTGGGGAAAGAAGAAACGTTGGGCATCAAGCTTGCAACCTAGCCCTGTTATCATAACTAACAGAACAGGCAAAATTACAACCCAGTAGAGGCGGAAAGACCTCAGACAGTCTAACCATGTGTACTGCTTTCCTTTCAGGAGCACACAGTCAAACACATTCTGTGAAGACCCTGGTGCGAGGTTGCTACAGGCAACCTGGCACCTGTGTCTTCACAGAATGTGCTCATGGGCATGCATAATCCCCCCCCCCCCCCCCCCCCCCCCCGAGCCATCTTTAAATACAAGTGTCAGATAGTGCCTAACAGATGTAGTGACTGTTACAGGAACTCCAGTTTCTGGAGTGCCTAGTTAATCATTGCATCTATTTGGTATAAGATGATCATCTGCATCACAAGCTCACAGAAGGTGCCCTGGTCAGTCTTAAAATAGGCGAGTTTAGTTTTTAGCTTAATTGGCACAAACCACAGTACATACAATGAATAAAAAGTGTCCCTTGTGCTGGTGGCTGCTGCGTTACTTGAAATGTTTAGTCCTCATAGTCAAGTTGCTTAACCTTGTTTCCATGTCCTATGCACAAAAATGTAGCAAAGTCCCAGGCCTAGTTTGGTCTAATGAGAACCTCCAGGACCAGGGTTAGATGACGTCTTTCTGTATGTAGTGGGTTGTGAGGCATGGTGGATGCAGAATAGTTGGTTATTGGGCACCAGACACTTCTTGGATGAAAAAGAGGTTTTCTCTTAACTGTCCCTTTTTGAGGGGAGAGAGGGTTAGGGCCAGGACACCTTTAGGTAGTTGCAAGATTAATAAACAGACTACTAGACTTCAATAAAAAAGACAGCCATGCAGAGAAAGGCATCCAGCAAGACGCCATATCGGCATGTGTAGGAATGCTGTCTCCTATGGCAACAGTCTAACAGTTCCTTACTCTTTCTACAATCGCTCCTTGTAGTTCTTCAATACACTGGAGCTCCCGGTCTCTCACTAGACCCACCTATTCACTGTCACTAAATACCTTGAGCTCCTTCAATATTCACAGTAGTATCTTCCTCAAGCGTCACTCCTGCTTCTCTGCTGGGTCCCTAGCTCGGCACTCTAGATACCTCTCAAGCTTCACCCCCCCCCCCCCCCGGCCTGCTCAGTCCCTAGCTTGACACACAAGGGTGCTCTGCAAGCGCCACCTCCGTTTGGCTAGGTCCCTAGCTTGATTCCCACTGAAGTTTCCCCGATTCTACACCGCCCTCGCCTGGTGAGAATGGTGCACTGGTACTTACTTCAGTTACTCACTGAGGTCCCTGGTAATAAGGCAGATAGTCCCTTACTGGCGACATTTTTACCTCTGACCGTGACATGTTCTCCGGCCAGAAGAACCGTCACCTATGGTTGGACTGCAAGCCAAAGTCCTGTCCCTGTGCTGCTCTTATGCTTCTGCATAGCACCCCCACCCCAGACAGCCTAGCAGCTAGATTTGCCCCATCTCCAGCCTAGAAGCCCGGGCAATACGATACACATCCACTCAGACAGGTGGCACAGAACTTAGATCACCTGACCCCACCCAAATGTATAGGCCCTCCCAGCAGGGCAAGGGATGAAAGAAAACCCCTGCCCATTGGCTGAGATAACCCATATACCCATAACCTGACCTTGGTTTTCCCTTCCCGTATCTAGTACCACCAAGTACCCAGCCACTTAATGGTAGAAGAGAAAAGCGCAACAAGTCCAAACTTACAGATCCATTGATTTCTCCCTAACAATCACTCAGGATAACTGCTCCGGCAAGTAAATTTGTGAGGAGCAATCCCGCCTAAACTCCAGGGTGCTACAAAAACAGATACAGAAAAATTGCTCTGGACTGATGAATCAAAATGTCAAAGATTTGGCTGTAGCAGGAGGCAGTTTGTTTGCGAAGGGCTGGAAAGCGGTACAATAATAAGGAAACAGGGAAGCATGGTGTAGGTTCCTTGCAAGTTTGGAGTTACATTTCTGCAAATGGATTGGCAGATTTGGTCATGTCCAATGGTCTCCTTCAATGCTGAGAAAAAAAAAAGGCAGATACTTAATCATGCCATACCATCAGGGAGGCATGCAATTAGCCCCAAAATGTATTCTTCAGCAGGACGACTTCAAGCATACAGCCAATGTCATTACCACTTCAATACAGGGTAGTTTCACCCCCTTACTGCCCAGGCATATTTACAGCTTTCAACACGGTCACATTTTAAATGACTATTGCACGGTGTAACACTGTACCCATATGACATTTTTAGACAAATAGAGCTTTCTTTTGGTGGTATTTAATTCACTGGGGTTTTTTTTTCCTGGAAAAACAAAAGACCAAAAATGTTAAGGAAATAAAAAAAAAGTTTAGGGTTTCCATTATAAAATTTTGAAAATAAATAGCGTTGCAACAATATTACTGCTGATACTAAAACCAATGTCTTCAGTCTCAGTTTACATATGTGCAGGCAGGTTTGCAGTGTGATTTCAAAGCCCAGGCTTGTGAGATTTTGTTCAGTGGGTCAGGTGCGATTCTAATGCAAATTGCAGTGCATCAGATTGGGAATCATACCTGGACAGAAATTGCACAGGACTCAAATCACATTGCAGCCGGTTCAAACATTTATGAACAGGCTGTGAAAACTGATGTGAAACTAGTGTTCCTGCAAGTGAAATCTGAGCAGTTTTCATGAATGTATGGTGTGAAAAAAAAAAAAAAACCCACAAACATCATGACACTAAAAAAGTATTGACATCGGCAAGTACTTAAGAAAAAATAAAAACATATCGGTACTTGCACTCTTTGCCTTAAAAAACTGGTATCGAGGCATCCCTACAAATAAGTAATTGTTCTTTTTCACTGATCGGCACTGATTATTAGTGCAAATAATGTACTCACTGTGCCCCGCACACACTCTGTGTGAGGAAAGGAGAGCCAAGTCTGTTTACATTGCGATAGCTGTGATTGTGATCTACTAGGTGATCAGATGTGTCCAATCACAACGGCCCTGTACTATGTCCAGGGCACACAACGGTCTCCGAGCACACCTGATGCACGCGGGATGTGCGCGCGTGGGAAGACATCCTACCAGATTTGGAGAGCTGTATTGCAGCCATATATTGGCTATAACCTGGGCGGCAAGTGGTTATGATCCATCTTCAGTGTAAAGAACAAGGAGTCCTGGAAGTGATGGTTTAGCTCCCACAGAGCCCTGATCTCAACATCATCAAGTCTGTCTGGGATAACATGAAGAGCCATAAGGATTTGAGGCAGCTTACATACACAGAAGATCTGTGGTTAGTTTTCCAAGATGTTTGGAACAACCTACCAGCCGAGTTCCTATCAAAAACTGTGTGCAAGTGTACCTAGAAGATGCTGTTTTGAAGGCAAAAGGATGGCCACACCAAATATTGAGTTAATTTGGATTTCTCTTCTGTTTATTTTTTTCAATTAACAAAATGGAAAGTAAATTAAACTATTATACAGGATTTATATAGCACCAACAGTTTTGCACAGGGCTTTACAACCTTGTATTAACACTTCTATTTCTGAAGGCATTCCTAATTTACAGCATTTTGTCACAGCCGCCTAAAACTTTTGCACAGTACTGTATATATGCGCATTGGAATACCTCTCCTGCATTGCAATCCGGACAGGTTTATGTAAAGTGTGTCACTTGGCAATCAGGGCAAAATGACCACCTTACCCTGCGATAAGCACCTCTACTGCACAAATGCCACCGGTCACTGCAGGGACCACCTCAAAAGCTGGCAGAATTTGTGCTCATGTGTGGAAAGCCACCAATGGTATTTGCCAGCAACCAAATGTCTGGAAGAGACCAGTGGCGCATTTGTGAATGCAGCATTTTTTTTTTTTTTTTTTTTAAACAGCTGCACTGTGAAGGGGGAGGTCATTTGGAAGCAGCTTTAACCTAAAATTTACCATATACCATATATACTCAAGTATAAATAAAAAATGGATGGGTAAATAGCTGCGCCTCCAATACAGTGAGCTGCCAACACAACAATATGAGAGATTGTGTAGTGAATATAAGAGGAATAGTGTGGCGCTAAAAAAATGTGTCTAAACATCAATCTTAAGCAAGAATGGAAAATCTCGGTTACAGAAAAATTGATGTACAGAGTTAATGTAGAAATAGTGCAAATATTATCCAGCTAGTATGACCTATCCGGTCTACCGTCTGAAATGAAATAAAGTGAATATAAATTTCCACATACGTGAAAGCATATTGTGACTAAAAAACAGATAAAACAGAGCATATGGTATACAGCTGCAAGACATTGACAGTCCTAATAACAAGGCAGTCTTATCGGGCAAAATCTACATATGCAAACAAATTGGAAGTGAATCTTCATAAATCAACAGGTGAGTTATTAACCTAATATTTCCAAAATACGGATACGAGAATGTAATGACACTGTGTAATAACTCAACAAATCTCCAATGGCTCGGAGATGTGAATGGGACCATTCAGCACAAGTTTAAATCAATACACCAATAGATCAATGTGCAACATGCACATTGAAACCGCATACATGCATACAAAGAAACGCATATAAAAAAAGTTGATGTTGAAAACAAAACTATCAAAACATTATATGATATGCCAAAAATATCATTCAATAGTTATGGGCATAGAACTGTCCATATTTGGGAAAAGTTCATGTGCAGGAATATATTAGTGAAACACTACAGATATCCTTTAAGATGTTCAGAGGCTGTGTCCTCTTTCATTCGGACCCCTTCATGAACTATATGATGCAATAAAAGATTGGATACGCTTACCACATGTTGGACCCACTGACCGGTGGTAAGGGGTCAAACGAGCTTGAATATGCCGGCAGGCAACGCTTATACCTGGAACCACGCTGGATTATTGTACGCTGGACGGGACTGAGATGGCATGTCAGTCTCGGCTCACTGAACTCCAGGACATCACCGAGACAGGACCTCAGGGAAGGCGTTCACCAATAGACTTATATCGAAAATCCTCAGAATATGTGGAGGCGTAAAAACAAAGAAAGAAGAGAGCCTCCTCATAGTGTAAAAAAAATCCTGGATCAAGGATTATATTTATTTTGAGGAGTGCGTCAACATCCAAAATGCATTTTTCCATAAAAATATTCTTTCCATAAAAAATATAAATTTAAAAACAAAACAGTGAAGCGCAGTAGCACTAATATTCCTGCAGATGAACTTTTCCCAAATATGGACAGTTCTATGCCCATAACTATTGAATGATATTTCTGGCACATCATATAATGTTTTGATAGTTTGTTTTCAACTTCAACTTTTTTTATATGCGTTTCTTTGTATGCATTTACTTACATTCATTAACCACTTGCCGACCGCCCCCTGTATATATACGTCGGCAGAATGGCACGTACAGGCAGAACCACGTACCTGTACGTGCCATTCTTCCGGCGGGTGGGGGGTCCGATCGGACCCCCCCCGGCCGGCGGGGACGGTCGGGATCGCTTCAGGAGCGATCCGGGATGAGGGGACGGCCAGTGGTTTCTGGCCACCCCCTCGCGATCGCTCCTGGCCAATCAGATGCTTCCTCTGTCTGTGTCAATCAAAACACAGGCAGAGGAAGTGATGTCACGCTCGGTGCGCCGGTCTATGTGACCGGAACGCCGAGCTGTGAACGTCTAAAGGTTAGTGCACCAACAGTACACTGACACCAGTACACATAGGCACACAAAACACCCCCCTGTCACCCCCAGATCACCCCCCAGATCACCCCCTCCCCCCCCAGTCACAGTGTCACTAATTGCAGTGATCATTTTTTTACTGATCACTGCATTTAGTGTCAGTGTGACTGTAATAACTGTCAGTGCAGTTAGTTTTAGGTCCAAGGTAGCCCCCTACCCCCCCCTAATAAAGGTTTAACCCTTGATTGCCCCCCAGGTAACCCTTTCACCCCCTTTTGCCAGTGTCACTAAGCGATCGTTTTTCTGATCGCTGTATTAGTGTCACTGCTGTCGCTAGGTAACCATTTTTTTTTTTTTTAGGTAACCGCCATGTTTATATAGGTTCATAAATAGGTTTATAGGTCAGGTACCCCCATATTACAACCTAAATAAAGGTTTTAACCCCTTGATTGCCCCTAGAGTTAACCCTTTCACCAGTGATCACTGTATAACTGTCACTGGTGACGCTGGTTAGCCAGTTAGTTATTTCGTTATTTAGGTTCCCCGTCAGGTTTTTTATATAGCGTCAGGTACCCCCATATATTACCTAATAAAGGTTTTAACCCCTGATTGCCCCTAGTTAACCCTTTCACCCCCTTTTGCCAGTGTCACTAAGCGATCGTTTTTCTGATCGCTGCATTAGTGTCGCTAGGTAACCATTTTTTTTTTTTAGGTAACCGCCATGTTTATATAGGTTCATAAATAGGTTTATAGGTCAGGTACCCCCATATTACAACCTAAATAAAGGTTTTAACCCCCTGATTGCCCCTAGAGTTAACCCTTTCACCAGTGATCACTGTATAACTGTCACTGGTGACGCTGGTTAGCCAGTTAGTTTTTTCGTTATTTAGGTTCCCCGTCAGGTTTTTATATAGCGTCAGGTACCCCCATATATTACCTAATAAAGGTTTTAACCCCCTGATTGCCCCTAGTTAACCCTTTCACCCCCTTTTGCCAGTGTCACTAAGCGATCGTTTTTCTGATCGCTGCATTAGTGTCGCTAGGTAACCAGTTTTTTTTTGTATTACTGTTACGGGTGACGCTGGTTAGTTAGCTTTATTTTTTTATACTGTCAGGGCACCCGCCATTTATTACCCAATAACGGTTTAACCCCCTGATCGCCCGGCGGGTGATATCAATTAGGTTTTAGGGTCAAATAAGGTCTGCGTCGCCCCAGGTTAGTGCCAGTACCGCAAACACCCACGCGCAAAGCATACACCTCCCTTAGTGGTACAGTATCTGAACAGATCAATATCTGATCTGATCAGATCTATACTAGCGTCCCAGCAGTTTAGGGTTCCAAAAAAAAACGCATTGTTAGCGGGATCAGCCCAGATACCTGCTAGCACCTGCGTTTTCCCCCTCCGCCCAGCCCACCCAAGTGCAGTATCGATCGATCACTGTCACTTACAAAACACTAAGCACACATAACTGCAGCGTTCGCAGAGTCAGGCCTGATCCCTGCGATCGCTAACATTTTTTTTGTGGTAGCGTTTTGATTCAGTCGCTTCAGTCAGGAGCTTTTTTACCTGTGAATCTCAAAAAAATAAAAAAAATAAAAATAGTTGTCGTTTTATTGTTCTCTCTCTCACTCTATTCTCTCTCTATTGTTGCTCTTTTTTTACTCCATTCTATTCTGCAATGTTTTATTATGTTTTATCATGCTTGCTTTTCAGGTATGTAATTTTGTTTACTGTGTTTTAGTGTTAAGCATTTTTTTGTTTTCAGGTGCGCCATTCAGTTGCAACGCGGATTTATTTATCTTGACAGCAACAGCGTTTGCTCCCACGATACATAAAGCCGCGACTCCAACGCTGTAGGAGGTGATTTCACCACCACAGTTAAAAAAAAGAGCATATATGCCGAAGCATGGGGGCAGCAGGGGGGGGGAGGAGCGATTGGCTCCTAATGCCACGTACATACGGTCGAAATTCCGACCGTGTGTACACGGCATAACTTTTGCGGGAGGATGCCCCCATGCATCGGCATATATAAATGGTGCATGTATGCCCATCATTAGAAGTGGGTGGATGAAGGGAGGTATTCTAATGGTGGGCATACCCACCAATCAATCTCTTTTTTTCGTTCAGCCAAGAGGCTGCATGAAAAAAAAAAGATTACAATATATGTCCAGTATGTTGCTGGACTTTGAATGGTTATACCAGAATGATGCCTGCAGGTTTAGGTATCATCTTGGTATCATTCTTTTCAGCCAGTGATCGGCTTTCATGTAAAAGCAATTCTAGCGGGTAATTAGCCTCTAGACTGCTTTTACAAGCAGTGGGAGGGAATGTCCCCCCTCCCGGATATAAACCGCGCCATTGGGAAATTGGGAAAGCATTTTATCACACCAATCTTGGTGTGGTCAGATGCTTTGAGGGCAGAGGAAAGATCTAGGGTCTAATAGACCCCAATTTTTTTCAAAAAAGAGTACCTGTCACTGCCTATTGCTATCATAGGGGATATTTACATTCCCTGAGATAACAATAAAAATCATAACAAAGAAAAAAATGGAAGGAACAGTTTAAAAATAAAATAAAAAAGCTAAATAAATTAAAAAAAAACCAAAAAAAAAAAAAAAAGCACCCCTGCCCCCCCTTCTCTTGCGCAAAGGCGTACACAAGCGTTGGTCTGGCGTCATATGTAAACAGCAATTGCACCATGCATGTGAGGTATCACCGCGAAGGTCAGATCGAGGGCAGTAATTTTAGCAGTAGACCTCCTCCGTGAATCTAATGTGGTATCATGTAAAGGCTTTTAAAGGCTTTTAAAAATGTATGTAGTTTGTCGCCACTGCGTGTTTGTGCGCAATTTTAAAGCATGTCGTGTTTGGTATCCATGTACTCGGCCTAAGATCATATTTTTTATTTCATCAAAAATTTGAGCAATATAGTGTGTTTTAGTGCATTAAAAAAAAAAAAAAGTGTATTTTTTCCACAAAAAATGCGTTTGAAAAATCGCTGCGCAAATACTGTGTGGAAAAAAAAAATGCAACACCCACCATTTTAATCTGTAGGGCCTTTGCTTTAACATTATATATAGTGTTTGGGGGTTCAACGTAATTTTCTTGCAAAAAAAAAATATGTTTTCATGTAAACAAAAAGTGTTAGAAAGGGCTTTGTCTACAAGTGGTTAGAAGAGTGGGTGACGTGTGACATAGGCTTCTAAATGTTGTGCATAAAATGCCAGGACAGTTCAAACCCCCCCCAAATGACCCCATTTTGGAAAGTAGACACCCCAAGCTATTTGATGAGAGCAATGTTGAGCCCATTAAATATTTTTTTTTTTTGTCCCAAGAGATTGAATAATGAAAAAAAAAAAATATATATATTTTTTTTACAAAAAGTTGTCACTAAATGATATATTGCTCAAACATGTCATGGGCATATGTGGAAAATACACCCCAAAATACATTCTGTTGCTTCTCCTGAGTACGGGGATACCACATGTGTGGGACTTTTTGGGAGCCTAGCTGCGTACGGAACCCCAAAAACCAATCACCGCCTTCAGGCTTTCTAAGGGTGTAATTTTTTTATTTCACTTCTCACTGCCAATCACAGTTTCGGAGGCCATGGAATGCCCAGATGGCATAAAACCCCCCAAAATGACCCCATTTTGGAAAGTAGACACCCCAAGCTATTTGCTGAGAGGTATGGTGAGTATTTTGCAGATCTCGCTTTTTGTCACAAAGTTTTGAAAATTGAAAAAAAGAAAAAAAAATTTTTTTTTCTTTACTTTCTTCATTTTCAAAAACAAATGAGAGCTGTAAAATACTCACCATGCCTCTCAACAAATAGCTTGGGGTGTCTACTTTCCAAAATGGGGTCATTTGGGGGGGTTTTGTGCTATTTTGGCATTTTATGGCCTTCGAAACGGTGATAGGTAGTGAGGAGTGAAATCAAAAATTTGCACCCTTAGAAATCCTGAAGGCGGTGCTTGGGTTTCGGGGCCCCGTACGCGGCTAGGCTCCAAAAAGTCCCACACATGTGGTATCCCCATACTCAGGAGAAGCAGCAAAATGTATTTTGGGGTGCAATTCCACATATAACTATGGCATGTGTGAGCAATATATCATTTAGTGACAACTTTTTGAAAAAAAAAAAAATCTTTTTTATTTTTGTCTTTATTCAATCACTTGGGACTAAAAAAAAAAATATTCAATGGGCTCAACATGCCTCTCAGCAAATAGCTTGGGGTGTCTACTTTCCAAAATGGGGTCATTTGGGGGGGTTTTGTACTTCTCTGCCATTTTAGCACCTCAAGAAATGAAATAGGCAGTCATAAATTAAAAGCGGTGTAAATTCCAGAAAATGTACTCTAGTTTGTAGACGCTATAACTTTTGCGCAAACCAATAAATATACGCTTATTGGCATTTTTTTTACTAAAGACATGTGGCTGAATACATTTTGGCCCAAATGTTTGACTAAAATTGAGTTTATTAGATTTTTTTTTATAACAAAAAAGTAGAAAATCTCTTTTTTTTTCAAAATTTTCGCTCTTTTTCCGTTTATATCGCAAAAATAAAAATCACAGAGGCAATCAAATACCATCAAAAGAAAGCTCTATTTGTGGGAAGAAAAGGACGCAAATTTCGTTTGGTTACAAAATTGCATGACCGCGCAATTACCAGTTAAAGGTGTTGTTGCACATTGATCTATTGGTGTATTGATTTAACCTTGTGCTGAATGGTCCCATTCACATCTCCGAGCCATTGGAGATTTGTTGAGTCATTACACAGTGTCATTACATTCTCATATCCGTATTTTGGAAATATTAGGTTAATAACTCACCTGTTGATTTATGAAGATTCACTTGTAATTTGTTCGCATATGTAGATTTTGCCCGATAAGACTGCCTTGTTATTAGGACTGTCACTGTCTTGCAGCTGTATACCATATGATCCATTTTATCTGTTTTTTGGTCACAATATACTTTCACGTATGTGGAAATTTATATTCACTTTATTTCATTTCAGACAGTAGACCGAATAGGTCATACTAGCTGGATAATATTTGCACTATTTCTACATTAACTCTGTACATCAATTTTTCTGTAACCGAGATTTTCCATTCTTGCTTACGATTGATGTTTAGACATTTTAGCGCCACACTATTCCCCTTATATACTCAAATATAAGCCAAGTTTTTCAGCACATTTTTTTGTGCTGAAAATGCCCCCCTCAGCTTATACTGGAGTCAAGCACTTTTCTGCAGCAGAAAATTAAATTTTCAGACCCGACTTTGGGGCCCCGTATCTCGGGGCCACTTGGTGCTAGGAACCCCAAATTTGGGATGGGGTCCCTAGCACAAAGTTGCCCCAAGATACGGGGACCCAAAGTCAGTCAACTGTGTCCATCTGCAGCAATGTCAAGTTTGACATTCGGGGGACCTATGGCTGCAAATGGGCATTGTTGACCCTCTTTTCCACTTACAGTAGCTGTGCATTTAATCACCCTAGACTTATAATCGAGTCAATACGTTTTCCCATTTTTTTTGTGGTAAAATTGGGTGCCTCAGCTTATACACGAGTATATACGGTACACTGCTGTTTTTTAAAAGAAAAAAAAAAAATCTTAGAGTTCTGCTTTAATTATGTATTAATGAATACAAAGCTATATCTGCCTGGAGTCCTGCTTTTAGGCATTATACTGTGCGACCATTATAATTTCACTTTGATATCACATAGGAAGATACATGATGCAATATAAAGCAGCAGCTCACAACAAGTCAGATTCACACAAACTTCTGCATGACCATTTTATTTACAATGATAAACACAGACATATCAGAACATACACAGAGTCTCAGTACTGAAGTGGCAGCTGAAGCCTACAAGCAGAGACTGTTCCCTCTCTCACACATAGACTGGGAGCAGAAGCAGACAAACAATGATGGATGTCACAGGTCCCTTTATTGTATGACAACCCTGGTGACACCTCCGGAGGGAGGTAAGAACAGAGGTATATTACAGCGTAGGGCAGCTCTGGGAGGGGGACATTTGCTGTCCCTGAAACAATACAGCTGCCTCTAAGTGTTTGTAGAACTTTCCTTAACTTCACAATTGAACAGTCAGGTGACACAAAACACAACCTGGTGCAAGCTGACTAGAAGTGACAAGGAAAGAAAAAAAGTACATCTCAAGATTTAGGGAAGGGAAAAAAAAAAAAAAACAAGAAAGAAAGGAGGTAAATCGGTCATCGAAAACAAAAGAATAAATGCAGATTTTTATAATTCAAAATATATGTTGTTTATGTAATGATTCATATGATGCAATACAGCTTTTTCATTTAGATAGAATGGTGAAGAGTTAGAACCTCTGTCAGTTTTGTTGTGTTATTCCACTGGAAAGAACCCTCTTTACACTCTTTAAAGCTGAATCTGTTCATATTTTGTCCCCCCTAGTTCTGCTCTCATCCATCAGCATTGCATTATTGTCTGTGATAACATTTGTGTGCATTGCAATCCATTCTTAATGTCACCCCATATGCCAATATAAAATGAAAACAAACACCAATGCTGCAGCGCAAAACAACGCACAGTTATGAATGCTCTATGCATTGTGGTGAGCTGCCTGATCAAGAAATAACCCCCCCCCCATAAGTCTTTGTAATGGTTTATCCAATGGATTTCTATGACTTCCTGTGTCAGACACCATCATCTGGATAGGAAGGAAGAGGAAATCTCATTGGTGGTACAGAGGTTCTTACTTATTTTATTCTATCCAATACTAAAGTTGTGGCTTGATTTGGACTTTATTTTAATTCATAGGCCTCCCTCATTGGTGTATGCAATATATAAATAAGTTTAGAATTGTGGGGGGGGGGGGGGTGCATATACCCACCCCTGCATTCCCTGTTGCCAGTGCTATTGCAAACATGGCAGCCCCGGCATCCCTTCAGGTATGCATTTGCCTGGCTTGTCAATGTAGACTGCTGCAGCCGCTATGCTTGCACAGCATCCCCAGCGAACATTGGCCAGGCTTGTCTGCGTCAACCACTGTGCTAGCACAGCATCCCTCCAGGATTGGACATCCCTGCTTTAAATGGCAAACGTTTTGGCAGGTATACTACAATTTCTCTTCTGTTCACTGAAGGACACAAAAGACATTTAGATCTTGGTCCCTAGACTGTTGGATTTCGGTGCTACCAGAAGGTGTAGGACGCTAGACACAAACAACCCCCTAATTTCTATGGGCAGTAGTTCACTTTTGCCAACTGTATTGGAGATTTCTGTGAAGAAGAAAAAAATCTTATACAAAACTGTCCCCAGAAGAGTTTAAGGATCAATAATTTAGGATTTTTCCTCGCTTTCAGTTCTGGTGACAAAAACCTGACAGGGATTCTAACCCTCACCATTAAAAGCTTGGACTTTGGATACACTTTAACACAGCTGACAGAATGGGAGAAACGCTATCAGACCATTTAGGTCACAAGATTTCTGCCCCAAATATACAACTTGAAGTGGAAACGCCTCCAAAAAACATTCAGAAGTTTTTTTATTATTATTATATTTAGGGTTTTCAATATATTTCAGTCAGTGCAATATCAAATGATAAAACTAAAATGTACACTACTCCAGAGAACTGCACAGGTCCTGTATAAAACACATCACCTTAAAAGATATTCATGTGAGCAACGGTGAGTGACTAGACCTCCCAGCATGCTCTTGTTCCAAGGTCACAATGGTTGGTCAGCTCGAATCACAACAGGAAATGAGGAGAGGCGAACAATAGCTGGACATATATTTATTGTGTGAAGTGTGGAAGATATTGGTTTTCTTGCTTGGTACAGTAGGCTCTCTCCTGGACACGATCCTCCCATACACAAGGATTTCTTATATAAATAAAATTCTACCGTGTACAATTGGCGGTTCCTCTACGGTTTTCAAGTGAAGGGCCTGGTGTGTCCATCTTCTGGTCACCAGAGGTGCGTCTCCCTGATCTCGGCAATGATCTGACTCGCTCTCTGAAGTGCCTAATGAAAGAAAGAGGGAGATATAAAGGACGCAACAACCAGCCTACAAACAGTATTTAGGAATGTTTAGGTCTTTAGCTACATGTGATATCGGAACACCAGCCAAATAGAGGACGACCCCAGGGTGTTACCTGATCTGTCAGAAGGCTGCTGGATCAAAGTGCATCTAAACCCAAAATAACAAAAATGTATTATATTGCAGATTACCGTTCCTTTGATGGGGTGGCTGCATTAGTTTTTTTAGGCTTTGTATCCCCCCCCCCCCCCCCCCCCCAATATATTCACCTGATGATCCTCCCAGTAACACTTCCTGTCCTCGGGTGACACTCACCCCTTCACTGTATCTATGAAAGAGTAGCACTGCAACCCTAAGAGAGGACTACAGAACACCTTCCCCTATTCTCTCTCAATAGGTTAGTGGGAGAGGTTCTGTAGCCCATAAAAGAACTGGTAAAGCCGATTGCATTGTTTGACATTTCTGTTTAAGCAAAAGGATGGTAAAGGGGTTGTAAAACCTCACGGTTTTTTGCTTTCATGCATTCTATGCATGAAGGTGAAAAACCTTTTGTGCTGCAGCACCCCCCAGAGCCTGATCATTCCAGCCGCTGTCTCGGGTCCTCATTGGACAGTTTGATAGCAGCAGGAGCCATTGGCAATCAAGTCCAGTGACACAGGAGCCAGGAGAAAGGGCCGAGAACCTGGGAGCGCAACCACACAAGTGTCCCCATGAAATGCGGCTCTCCGTGAGGGCACTCGAGAAGAGAAGAGGAGCCAGGAGCAACACAGGGGGACCCCAGAAAAGGAGGATTAGAGCTGCTCTGTGCAATACCCTTGCAAAGAGCAGGTAAGTATGACTTTTTTTTTTTTTTAAAGAGAACCTTACACAATTTCTGGCAGGATCGACAATTATTTTTTGGACTTGCAGAAAATTTTATTAGATATGGTGGTTACATTAGTTTCCTTTAGGCTAAGGACTGGTAAGCTGCAATTTAGCATTTTAACTATTTTTACACAGGTTTTTATTTTATTATTTATTTTTACAGCTTTAACCACTTCAGCCCCGGACCAATTGGCAGCCAAAGGACCAGGCCCCTTTTTGCAATTCGGCACTGCGTCGCTTTAACTAACAATTGCGCGGTCATGCGACGTGGCTCCAAAACAAAATTGGCGTCCTTTTTTTCCCACAAATAGAGTTTTCTTTTGGTGGTATTTGATCGCCCCTGCGGTTTTTATTTTTTGCGCTATAAACAAAAATAGAGCGACAATTTTGAAAAAAATGCAATATTTTTTACTTTTTGCTATAATAAATATCCCCAAAAAATATATAAAAAAAAACTTTTTTTTTCCTCAGTTTAGGCCGATAAGTATTCTTCTACATATTTTTGGTAAAAAAAAAAAAAAAAAATCGCAATTAGCGATTATTGATTAGTTTGCGCAAAAGTTATAGCGTTTACAAAATAGGGGATAGTTTTATAGCATTTTTATTAATATTTTTTTTATTAGTAATGGCGGCGATCAGCGATTTTTATTGTGACTGCGACATTTTGGCGGACACATCGGACATTTTTGACACATTTTTGGGACATTTGTCATTTATACAGCAATCACTGCTATTTAAATAGCACTGATTCCTATGTAAATGACAGTTGTAGTTAGGGGGTTAACCACTAGGGGGCGGGGAGGAGTCAGTGTGACGTGTTGTGTTTTTTTTTACAGTAGGGGGGCGTGGCTGTACGTCTGACGTCATTGATCGGCGTTCCCGATGACAGGGAACCGCCGATCACTGACAGTCAGTGTAGGAAGCGCGGGGAGAGGTTTGTTCACACAAACCTCTCCCCGTTCTTCAGCTCCGTAACCCGATCGCGGGATACCAGCGGCGATCGGGTCCGCTGGTCCCGCGGCCGTGGTTCACGGAGCTGGCGGCGTGCGCGCGCCCCCCGGGCAGGCAAATTAAAGGGGACGTACAGGTACGTGCTTTTGCCTGCCCGTGCCATTCTGTTGACGTATATCTACATGAGGCGGTCGGGAAGCGGTTAATGCAATGATTGAAAAGGAGGGGATGATAAGCAGACTTTACATTTTAGTGCAGTGTCCACACTTAGGCGATTTTAATTGCTGGCGGAATAACTGCAATTCTACCTGCGATTCCAGAAAAACATGGGACGCATTTGCGTTGCATGATTTCTTACGTACCAATCTCAACGCACACATTCCTGTTAAAAAAGCTGTGCAAATGAGTGGGTGCTGTAGTGACCAATGGCTGGAACCGTTTAAAGTGAAAACAAAAATAGTCACCAGCACACCAGGGATCTCCAAAATTGGGTCCAAAGTTTTGTTAGCAATCACATCGTTACAGCAGAAAGCAACGTTTCGGAGCCACCCAAGACCCCTTCATCAGGCATGGGACGTGGACCATTTTTGAAGATCCCTGGTGTGCAGGTGACAATTTGTTTTGCAATGATTTCATAAAAAAAACGTGCTGCAATTGCAAAAGATGTTCCGGACCTTTTTTGGGCAACACGTCGTGGAATTGGGTTTGATCTGCTTAAAAAAAAATATATATATATATAATAAAAGCTTGGAAGCTCGCCTGAAACCACTTAGCTCAAGTGCGACTGTAGCCTAAGGCACACTTAGCTGAGAAAAGCACCTCATGTACTTTGACAGGCGTTTTGCTACAGGCGACAAAACGCTCAAATGTGAACAGGGGCCATTGAAATGAATTGGATTTTGCTTCTTGAGAGTTTGTGCGCTCAGCTGAAAAATGCTCAAGTGTGAATGGGGTCTTAGGGTTTATATCTAGGTCTGTACTATCTTATGGTGCTATTGCCTCTGTAGCAGAGGATATCATAGCGATAGAGGAAAATTTCTCCAATTAAGTGGAACCAGGATGAGGCAGTTGGATGGAGGACAACATTGGACTACCAAAGCAGTGGAACAACTTATGGGTGCCTGACTGAGCAAGTGTGTTCACAAAGCAAATTGAACTCTGGTTTTGGGTTAAACTATTAATAATTTTAACACTGTCCGCTTAGCCAAAGCAATGTACAATATAAACAGAGCACACAGCAGTGAGGCTTTATGTATGGGTAACACGAAGAAAGCCAACATGATACCTTCAACATATCTGCAGCCTCCTTCCTGCGCTGGGCCATGTCCTCAGACTCTGTGAGAAGGTCATCCAGCAACATGGATTTATACAACTGGCCCACCAGCTCGCTTTGTAATGTATCCTTCACGTGGTTCACCAAGAAGTGCATCACGGCTTTTGGCACACTGTAAAGAGAAGCTTGTTAATATTCAGAAGCACCCAGAATAAAAGAAAAGCAAGCATAAGACTGTTTACTCCACCACCTTACCTGTCCTGAATGTTCTTCCGCACAATCAGAAAGTAGGACTTTATTAGTCGCTCAATCACTTCGCAGTCACGCTGCTCACGAGCAGAGAGTTTTCTGGCAACTGGCACAGGCTGGAGGAGAGAAAAGTACATAGAGTTATGGCACTGGAAAAAAAAAAAAAAAAAAAAAAAAAGTATATTATAGACAGTACTAATTAAATTACATCATCACTCTACTCCTACACGGTTTAGGAGATATTTGCAAAAAAGCGATATGCCGTTAGTGGAGGCTCCCGTGCGCATGCACAGGAGTGACGTCACCGCATTTAAGTTACCATTCACTGGAAACACCTGAACGCTATAGTTCTGAGGACTGTCCACATGCCTTTAGTTCGAATAGGGTATGAGTCCTCAAACAGGCCCAGGTGTGACCATCCATGCATAACAAGCTGTTAGTCAGTGCTTTACCAAGACTACCACCCATTAACTGACCTGTCGGAATGATTGTTCACAAACTACCATTATAAAACACATTCTGCCTACTCCATCCATTCACACACACTCACCACATCCAGGAGGTTCACAGCGTGGCCCCTCTGAGGGCTGGCTGGGTGGATGGGTGCATGTCTGCTCTTCTCTTCTACTAGTAGCTCGTCTCCTTTAGAGGCCTTCAGCATCCCTCTCCAGTTACCAGTTCCAGCATCTGGGATGTTGTCTGTACTGCCCCCTCCAGCAGCTACCTGCAACAGCAAATATACAGAATTTAGTGTTAGATTTTTACTTTTGTCTGTGTCAATTGCAGATTTTCCCACACTTGCTTTCTGGTGAAACGGTTGTCAAGAGAACAGGAAAGCAGGGTAAATCCTTCTAATGAGACCCCAGATGGCAGTAAAAACCAGACATGGATTCGAACACTTACAAACTCTAGCCAAATATTTAAAAAACAATTTTGGGTTGACATACCCTTTAAAGAACCTGTGCGATTGAGATAAGGCTCTTGGTTTTGCATGCAGAAGGGGTAATGTGTGTCTTATGCAGTCAGGCTCCTTGTGCATGCCTTGCATCATACAGCAGACACACAGGAAAAGATGGAGAAACAGCACAGGTACAACAAACATGGCCTCAATCTTCAAACAGCAAAAACAGCCACAGCCAAATCTGAACCATGCAGGACAGCATGCAATGCTATGAGAGCGGCACAGACCTTGCCATCAGCCTCAGTGGCAGAAGCAGGGGAGGACTCCAGGGGGGCAGATGACAGAGGCCCTGGAGGTTTAGTAGACTAAAGAAAAATAATCAGAAGAGATGGGGATTTTACTAGAGATTGCACACATTAAGCTTTCAATCTTACACGTCAATATCAATCTTTATGAACCCACATTAAAAAGCTGAGAAATTACAATTTTGAAGTAAATAGAGGCAGCTGGGCACATCAAAGACATTTAACAAATTGACTTTCAAGGAAACTTGTACTCTAATATGCAGGCTGTCAATGCAGAGCTCTCCTTTACAAGCATGCTTCCCCCCCCCCCGCGCCTTTTACCAGGAGGCCCGAGCAACTAGCCGGCACGTCCGCTGGCCGAAGACCCGAACAAAGCCGATGCTTCGTTCGGGTCTCGGATCTAGTAACCCGGAAGCGATGTCATGACATCACTTCCCGGATTACTGGTATCTTAAAAAAAAAAAAAGAAGTGCAGTTTTAAAAAACGCAGATCTTGATGTTTTGAATACTTTCACGTGCAGTGAAGGGGTCTGGGGTCTTATAGTCCCCCGATCCCTCCATAAAGAGTACCTGACACTGCCCATTAGTGTCACAAGGGATGTTTACATTCCTTGTGACAGCAATAACCGTGATAAAAATAAATAAAAAGAAGTGTAAACATGTACAGAATAACGGCAGACGATATTGGCCATCGGCCTGAGAGGTGGCCAAAATATTGGTATCGTATTGGCGCCGAAAAAAAACTATATCAGGCGATCCCCAAAATAAAGTAGAAGAATATTTAATTTTCCTGGAGAAAATGCTGCTCTATTTTCTCATCAGTGATAGCTACATACCTGAAGGCCTAGGTGCTCAGTCACATGATCTCTTCTGAAGAGTACTGGCCAACATAACCCTCCAACCTCGTTTCAGTAGGCATCACATAACCAAGTATCTAGGCCAGATGAGTGGCCAAGCAACAAAGAGAGCTTAAAACTGCATTTTCTCTACGAAAGGCAAGTAATGCAGCCCCTTCTATATACTATTTGTCCATCCCAGAACAGGTTCATTTTAAAGATTTGATTGGTGGGGATGTTTTTTCAGATTTCAAAACAATTTTTGCAGTTAAAAGCCAAAACTAATTTCTCCAAGTTTTTTTTTTCTTTTTAAAGTTTTGGAAAGAGTACAGAAGGATTCAGCTGGAGCAATGCCTTTACCTCCTTGACTAGTAAATGGGTTGTCCCCAGGACAGGAAGCGAGGGGAAAGCTCCAACAGCAACACAAACTAAAGTAAAAATGCTTTTTCCTGGGGACATATAGCAGTAAAACCTGATAGAACGAGGAAAGGTTCAACTCAAAAACACTAATATATATATATATATATATATATATATATATATATATATATATATATATATATATATATATATATATATATATATATATATATATATATATATATATATATAAACACACACACACACATAGTTTTACTGCCAGCTATAGCCTGTGACCTTTGCATAACCTTACCAGTGACACACCTATACCACCAAGTACACTCCTAAAAAGCCAAATAACCCCAATAAGTACATTCAGCTTTAGGGACTTACACTGTGTGTACACATACAAAATGCACACAGCATAATATAAATATTCCTTGCAACATAACCACCCAAACACGTGATTGCTCTAACCCAAGATGAACTGTATTCAGTTCAACATTCTTTATGGGGATTTTCTTTTAAAGAGAATATTTGTATTGGGCTTGATATTGTTAGTCAAATAGTTTAAAAAATTTCAGCCAGTTGGTGAAGAGCTAGGCTCCTTTTCACATGTTCACTAATCATAAACTTTTTTCCTACAAAGTGGGTAACAGATGAATAGCTCAAGCTCATCTTAAAAACACAGCTGGGCACTCCCTCTCCCCATTTCTTTGCTTTGTAGGATTCTGTACATGTTCTTACAATCAATTTAATGTGACAGAAAGCCATGATTGTTTCCTACTAACATGCTGCCAAGCCAAATAAAAAGCATTACAAGAAGCATGGGCAACCTTCAGACAACCTACCACTGAGTAAATGCAAGTACCCAGCATAGATCCCAGAGCGAGATTCTGCAACATCTGGACGATCACACTTTGAAACCGTTAATAAAAAATTCCTTGTGCATGCAAAATTCTTATTTGCACACTTTGGTCTGTTAAATATACAACTGATAGTATTTTGTTATAATATAAAAAAAAAAAAAAAAAAATCAGCTGATCCTGCCAGAACTCCAGTGCACTCTTTTGCAGCCTTTTCTTTCTGCTTAGGTTATCTCTGTGGACTCCAAAACACCTCCCCTCAATGTTAACGAGAGGAAAAAGGAAGGTGTAGTCCTAACACACTTCCTGTCCTAGGGTAACTAGTGTTGATCCCTAGATACAGTACAGTAGAGCTGGACGATTCTGGCTAAAATGAGAACCACAATATTTTTTTTGCTTGGAAGATAGATCACGATTCTCTCAGCGTAACATCTTTCACCATTTAAAAAAAATAAAATAAAAAATTGGGCTAACTTTACTGTTTCGTTTTTGTTCTTCATTGAAGTGTATTTTTTCCCCAAAAATTGCGTTTGAAAGACAGCTGGGCAAATACAGTGACAAAATATTGCAGCAATTGACATTTTATTCCCTAGGGTCTCTGCTAAAATATATATAATGGCTGGGGGGTTCCAAGTAATTTTCCGGCAAAAGATATTGATTTCAACTTAAGAAACAAGTGTTAGAAAAAGATTTAGACTTTAAGTGGTTAAACTTCCTGCATTTACACAGTTAAAAACTTTGCAGACTGCCTGTATTTATTTTTTTCACACATAAGTTTATCCTTTTGAGCTTAGAAGGAATAGTTACAATGTTTCATGTTAAAAACTTGGCAGACTGCCCATGTTTTCTTTTGACAGCTGAGTGAGCAGATAAGTCTCTCCACTTGTTATATGAAAGAATTGGCAAACTCTGCAATAGAGCTAGTCGGGGGTTGAATGGAGATCACGATTTTTTTTAATCGATTAATTGTGCAGCTCTACAGTACAGTGAGTGAGCCATGTCACTCTAGGACAGCAAGGGTGTTACTGCTTGAAGAATCACCAGAATGGGGGGGAACATGAAAAAGTAAATATAGCCACCACATCCAAGAACTGGTAAGCTGCAATACATTTAATTTTTGTGTTTATATATGGTTTAATGGTTAAGTTCACCTTTAACAAAAATAATTAATCAACATATTTTTGCAGGAAAACAAAAAGTGCATTAGTATTTTTTCCACAGGAACCTGCACTGCACTAGATCAGTGGACCAGGGTTGCAATGTCAGGCTCCTGCAGACACGTCACTCAGTTCTCTCCCCCATGACCTCTGTATGGAATTTTATTCAAAAAGCTGTAGGAAATGTTAATGGACTGAGTGTGCCGATTACTCCACTTGTAGTCCACTGAGAAATACAGTTTCTCAGTGGACTACAAGTCTCTGAATGAATGACAGTGATGTGTGGGTGCAGCCCTAACCATTTTGAATGAGATAGTGGCTGTGGGGAGAAGAACCCCTGCACCTGGACACAGGTTGAGGTCTCTGCGTCTGGAAAGAGGTGCTTAGGAACAAGTTAGGTAAAAAACCCCAAATACAGGTGTAACATGTTCCTAAAAGTGAACTTGACCTTTATGTCAATTCATTTTACAGTAATATTACCAACTTTCTTTGATGTGAAAATGGTACTATAGCCTAAAAAAAAATTATGCATAATTTAGTCTCTCTCTAGAAATATACTGTCAACTGGGCCCGTGGTAAGAACGGCTCAGCCAAAAACCTGGTGCAAAATCAGCCCTACTCCACTACACTGAAATCAGAGTAATGTGCTTGTTGGAAAGTGTTCTACATTAACACTCATGTAATAGACAAAAAAAAAAAAAAAAAAGCATAGCAAACTAATGGATTCCTAGTATATTATAATGTATCACATTCACACAATTGAGTTTCACATTGGCTGTGCTCACTTTATCTGTAGGAGCTGCAGACCGCGGTAAATCCCTGGCTAATCTGTTCCTCCTCTGTTCCTGCATGTCACAGAAAAACAAAGATTTTTTATACATTAAGATTTATTACCGTTACCGAAGTTGGTAGAGAAGATTGCGCCCCTTTCTCACCTCTATATTGTTGTTCATGACACCACAGGCATCTGCAAAATCCGGATGTTTAGTGTTGATGTAGGCAAGTTCAATAGCCACCAAATTGTGTACCTGTATGAAAAGACCAAACATGGTTATAGATAAGTAGAAGGTCTATAAACATTTTTACGGTCTTATGGTTTGCATTTCTCTATTCAAATGCACACAGACTCATATTTAAAGGCTGAATGCCATTTCAACCATGCTTGCCCAGAGAATAGCTACAAAGTGGATCTCCAGTCCAAACTACAAGGCATGGGTGCAGATCTGGGACTTGAGTCAAATTGAAACTATGGGCAAATTTTTTTGAAATGATACAGTTTGTCAAATGCATTTACATAACAATGTTGGTTTTCCAACAGCTCACCTTGTAACGGTTTGTTTCTAGATCCATTACACTAATTTTGAAACACTTTTTACAGGGCGACAAAATTATATATATATACATATACACACACACACTATATATATATATATATATGTGTGTGTGTGTGTGTGTGTGTGTGTGTGTGTGTGTGTGTGTGTGTGTGTGTGTGTGTGTGTGTGTATGTGTGTGTGTGTGTGTGTGTGTGTGTGTGTGTGTGTGTGTGTGTGTGTGTGTGTGTGTGTGTGTGTGTGTGTGTGTGTGTGTGTGTGTGTGTGTGTGTATGTGTGTGTGTGTGTGTGTGTGTGTGTGTGTGTGTGTGTGTGTGTGTGTGTGTATGTGTATGTGTATATGTGTATATATATGTGTATATATATATATATATATATATATATATATATATATATATATATATATATATATATATATATATATATATATATATATATATATATATATAATATATATATATATATATATATATATACACACACACACACACACACACACACACACACACACACATATATATACACACACACACACACACACACACACACATACTGCAGTTGACTCACACAGCTGTCATCTAGTGGACACCACAGGTTTAGATGGACTTTCTTAAAGTGGAGTTTAGGCAAAAATTTAACTCCATTTAAACAAAAGCACATTCCACCCCAAACCATGGCGTCCCATGGCGCCTCAGCGAGGCAAGTCACTTTTTCCCCACAAAAAAAAAAAAAACTTTCCCTATGCAATTCTAAAGTTTAGAAATAGCTGGAGTTCCAATTAAAAATGATTTTCCTAAATGTCGCCAATTATCCATATAGCAATACATTTTTACTTGGCCCTACTTTCAGGATTCTCCTGACCCAGAGAACAAAGGCCAGGACAAAGCAATGGTGGGCATCAAAAATTAAGGATTTAATTCCTGGTAAGGGCCTGTAGTCATGGACAGACAGTTTCTCCCTTAGGGCTCGTTCACATGATGGATCGTTTTTTAGAAAAATTATTACAGTAGTGGCTACCAGGCATTCAGCTGGCAATACTGACGTTTCTCAAATGCCCTTTTTTGTTGGATAGATGAATGGGGATATGGGCATTTTGTATGTAAATACTGTATCACAAGCCTAGGGTTTGGCTCATAGTTGCGGCGCAGCACCAAACGCAACATTTTAACCCCAGCCATACAGCAAAGCATCATGGCCTCTGCGTGTGTAAAACTCCACTTGGGGGTGGGTGGGATCAGGGGTGTAAGACCATGGTGCAAATGCTCCCCAGCCACCTGTGCGATTGAACCCTTAAACAAAATTCCAGAATAAACCATTTTTTAAAAGTAATGTCTGAACTGCATTTTATTTTATAGGATCCAACAGCAAGATACAAGCTGCATTTCATCCCCAGTGACCCATGTGTGATTTTTATCTGTCAGCTTTGGTATTCAGCCTTTCCAGTGTTGTATCTTGTGAAAAATATTACTGAACTTTCAAAGAGGAAATTGTGGCAACTTAATGGTTAGAAAGCAGTACATCCTCTTACCATCTCATTGGTTACAGGTAGGCGTTTCCGCAAAAGCGACGTGACCACCTCAACTATGGCATCGTGCAGCTTTGGGAACCTCAAGAGCTCCTGGAAAAGGGAGAATGAGAAATATAAAACCAAAGTCTGCAAAGGATTACATAAATGACTTAGCACCAGAATACAGCCTAAATACAGAAACTGTATATCCTAAAGTGTACAATCACCTGTGTGCTGTAATTGCTGCAATGCTGGATGATCCTCTGCATCTCCTCGTGAACAAGTTCAACGCACCGTAAACTTGGCTCTTCCAACCGTTTCACTTGTCTCTTCACCAGCAACTCAAAAGACACTTCTGGGACAAACAAGGCTGGTCGTGGGCCCTAAGAGGACAAAGAAATCATTTAATTCAGTTTTAGTGATCTGGGTTTCATCAGGTACACAGACTGTTCACTCTTAGTTCCTGACCTTGGAAAAGCTAACAATATAATGGTCATAAAGTCATAATTACCCCATTAGTATGTTTTGGGGTAACAGGAAAAAGCTGACACCTGGAGCAAACAACCCAAGGACAGGGAAAATTATTTAAAAAAAAAAAAAAAAAAAAAAAAAAAACGTTTGTTCAGCCATTATAAAAAGGTTTTTAAAGCGGTTCTGCACTGGGGTTTTTTTTGGGCTATATGCCAAGGCCATATAGCTCAATTGGGGGACTTACCTGTTCCATCTTCCATCTCGATCGCCGCCGGTTTTCCTCCGATAAAATTCTTTATCTTCTTCTTGTCTGCTGGGGGCCATCTTGCCTGTGGGCATGTGAAACCCCACAGGCACTTTAGATGGACCAGCATGCACCGCCGTTACTGCGCCGAGCTCGCGCGTGCGCAGTAACGGCAAAGTGCAGCTCACGTTCTCTGAAATCTCGCGAGATGTCGGCACATCTGCCGACATCTCGCGAGATTTCGGAAGATGCCCGCACTGACTCCTGGGATCAATGACACCAGATCCCAGGAGACAGTGCGGCGTGACGAGGATCCCCGCACAGACTCCGCTCACCCCGAAGAGACAGAAGACAGGAAGTCATCGATTACAAGGTAAGTTAAAAAAAAAAAAAAAAAAAAAAAAAACAAAATTAATTTAGTACTCTTTGCCTGATTTGGAAGGCAAAGAGATTTACTAAATGAAATGTGTGCCGAACCGCTTTAACTTGCCTGTAAAATCCATTTCTTGGGACACAGAGCAGAGCATACCCCCTCCCCACGCAGGATGTCCCTCAGTTTTGCAGCAAGCAATGAACTCCCAGAAAAAGGAGGGGAGAGACCTCAGTCCTGTGATGTACTCCAAAAAATACATTTTATAGGGGAAAAAAAAAATACGATTTTCTTTATCGTACATCACGGGACACAGAGTAGACTATAATCATGACCTTCTGGGATGTCCCAAAGAAATACACTTGAGGGGAGGGAAACACAAACAACCAACCACCACCTATCAACCAAAAAGGACCTGCGGACAAACGCTGCGGACAAAGACAGTATCCTCCGCGGTGCCAACATCCACTTGGTAAAACTTTGTGAATGTATGCACTGAAGACCAGGTTGCGGCCTTGCAGACCTGAGCCACTGGCGCCTGATGGCGAACAGCCCAAGATGCTCCCACACTCCTGGTAGTGTGCGCTCTTACCCGAAAGGGTGGAGACTTTACCCTTCAAATCAAAGGCTTGAAAGATTACTTGCCAGATCCAATGTGAAATAGTTGCTTTGGCTGCCGCCTGACGTTCCCTGGCCCCATCTGCCATTACAAAGAGTCCAATTTCCTGGCTTCTGTGGACAATCTCAAATCGATCCTGACCACTCGAACTGCATCCAAAGTATGGAGCAAACTTTCCCCTGTCGACTGTGGACTAGGTAAAGGCAAGAGGGTTAAGACTTCCTGGGTCCCTCAATAGACAGAGAGAGGATATATTTTTTCTTTATCATACATCATGGGACACAGAGCAGGCTATAATAATGACCATCTGAAAATCTCTCCTGAACCAATGGCAATCTGGTATGCATTCCTGGATAGGCCGTTGCAACATCCTAAAGATGACTATCCTTCCAAAAATCCTCTATTTAATGCAGGCCCTACCCATACCAACCGCTTTTTTCAAAAGGGTACAATCAGCATTCACAGAATTCGTCTGGGCAAAAAAAAAGACCTAGACTCACCAACAAACTGCTTGTTCTCTCCAAAACGCATGGCGGTCTAGCCCTACCAAATATCCAAGCATATTATCAGGCTGTACACCTGGGGAGACTCAGATTGGGATTGTTCCAACTTGGCCCATAGCTTGGTTTCCTGATGGCGGCACCAAAGTGCGATCCCTCTCCGGGGAGCACCATGGTGCTACCCAGCACTACCAACAGAGATCAAACTTCACCCACTGATTGGTAACTCGCGCCCGGCTAATTTCGCAGACGTCCCTCTCTTCCCCGAATTCCCCCCACTACCCTATAATAGGCAACCCCTTATTTACACCAGGTCTTTCGGACGGGAGCCTCCGGGGTCTGGGTGAGGCGGGCCTACACCAAGCTTCCCACTACAGTTCAGGTGGGCGCTGGGAAAACGATGGTGGATTTTCTGGATCCTACGAGCTCGTTTCGCCTAGATTTCCTGAGGACACTCCAACTAACCCATTTCCTCAGTACGATCCCACCCCCCACAGAAGACGCCCAGACGCTTACAGCCCTAGAGGAGCTCTGTACTGACACGGGTGCCCTACCACGCACACTCTCACTGACCTATAACCTTTTAAACGCTCCCTCAGCAGACTTTATACCCCCGGGACTACTTAAATGGGAAAAAGTTAGATTGTCAATTCAATACCACCAAGAGACAACGTATTCTTAGATTCACACACAAATCCTCTATCTGTGCCAAGATCCAGGAAACAAATTACAAAATTCTCACGACGGTACAGGACCCCATCACTACTCCACAAGTTTTACCCAACTACATCAGACCTGTGCTGGCGCTGTCACACAGACAAAGGGACCCTGCTGCATATTTTTTGGTCATGCCCTAAACTAAACACACTTCTGGAAAGTAGTGCGCGAGACAATACAACAATTTACTGATCGGTCCATCACAGATGACCCATCGTTCTTCCTCTTACATGCCTCCAATATCCCTGATAGGAAATACAAGAAGTCAGTGATCCGCCACCTACTTGACGCAGCTAAGGCCTGCATACCACTCCAATGGAAATCGGCCCTCCCGGAGGACATCAGAAAAATAGAGGACCTTATTCTCACAGCGTAAAACAGAGAGGAGACATTCACTAAAACCTGGCAGGGATGGAATATGTTTATATACTCAGCTGAGGGTCAGGCCCTAAGAGGATCTGACACAGACACATAATATCGTGTGCAGCGGCAGCACTATGTTGAGTCATGTGGACATAGACACAAGCCCCGCAGCTACAATTCTGATCAGACCGACTGACACTCCATGATCGGGGGACACACACTGTTCCCCCTCCCCCCCACCCCTCTCCCTTAATCCCCCCTACTCGATAATCCCCCTTTCTGCTTTTTTCCCCATCTGTCCTTCCTACTCTTTAACTCCACCCTCCCCCACATATTGGGGACTGTATAAATGTAGGCACTTAGATAATTAAAAGAAAAACTAGGAAGTGAGCCCACGAGACGGCAATATTTCACAACTCCACAACATGGTGTTTATTGTTCTTGTTGATACTGTTAGCAGAGACTTGATGTTGTATCACCAGTTTTGTCTTTTACTTTGTAGGTTATGTGGAAAGTATGTAACCTAATGGTCCATGTGGACCCATTTCCTGATATAAATAAACAATTTTAAAAAAATAAAAAAATAATGACCATCTGGGTTATGTGCCACCTACTGGTGAATGGACACTGATAAGCTAGAATCTCTACTGAAGACTTCCTTTGCTTTAGCTGGGTCTGCCGGCTTTGGTGGCCATTGGAGCTTGCCTGAGTCTGAAAGACTGTCAAGCGGTTGGTAAAGAAGGCTGCAGGGCACGGGGAGGATACTGCTGAGGACTTTGCAGATTTACTTGGAACAGACTTTGCTCCTTGAGCAATAGATTGTCCAGGTAGAATTCTCCATTTGTGATAAGGAATCAGTGTTTCTGAAAGAAAAACCGCTGCACAAACATCCACACAGATGAAAATTTCCTTTTAGTGAAAAAGGAGCTAGACAGAGGGACAAAAAAATGTCTAGGCAAAGGTGAAAGGCAGAATCTGGCTTGGGCTTCAATACCACCTTGTCTACACAAAACCAGAAAAGGTTGCTTGGAAGACAAAGCCACCAGTTCTGACATTCACCTCGCAGAGGCGATGGCTACAGGGAAAACTACCTTCTGGGGGGAGAGTACAGAGAAAAAAGGTTTACTGGGTTGATATGGCAGTTTCTAAAGTGCAGAGAGAACCAGATTCAGATCCAAAAGTGTTGCAGGAGAACAGATGGGGAGTGCTATACGGGAGACCGCCGATAAAAAGGTTTAAAGGATTTTAAAGGAGAGGCCTAAGACCTTTAAAACAGAATAGAAAGGGAAGCAACTGAACGCTTGATAGCACAGAAAGCCAATTATGAATCCAGACCCAGCTGCAGGAAGGAGAGGATTCAATGCACAAAAAAAATAAAAAAATATGGGGTGGAAGCCCTAAAACTCACACCAATTGAAGTATGCCTTCGGTGTCCCATGATAGACCTTGCAAGAAGTAGACCGACTTTTAGCATTATAGGAATTATTAATTCAGAACCTGGACTTAAACAGCGATGTCCTTAAAGCCAGCGACAGGATGGAAAAACTAGTCCTTGGGACAAATGATCCTCATGAGTCTAGAACCCCGTTTTTCCTGAAGGTTTCTGCCTTTCATCCGATCCTGGGTGCTACTTTACTTTTTCAAAATCCCAAAAATGGATATAACCACTGCTGCAGTTAATCCATTGTTTACTGTAGCATTGAGGTCCTGCTCTACGGCCTCTTGACTGTACCTCTTGTTTTCACAGAGGATCTTGTTCAGCTTTGCCATTTTGTGATTCTTAGATGGCCTCCAGTTGAGCAATCAATCAGCAAGGGCTGATCGATTGGATCCTAGAAGACAGCTGCCTCCTCCAACAGTTTATTAAAGCGGAACTTAAGTAATTTTTTCAACTTTCCAGCTATTAACCCTTTCGCACACTCAGGTGGCCAGACCATTTTTGCAATATTTCCCTTTGCTTTTTTATTTTTCGCTTATAGCTTCCAGAATTTGTGACAGAACCCCCAAACTATATATTTTCTGAAAGCACATGATCATTAGAATAAAAAAAAAGGTGCTACTGATTTTTTTTTTTTAGACCCAGTAGTATTTGCGCAAATGTTTATCAAACCAATATATTTGCAAAAAATACACTAAAACCATTATTAGCAGATAAAAACAGCAAATTTTACAAAATTCCTACTAAATATAAAAGCTTAACCTGTATTGAGTTAATATTTCTAACTTTTAAACTGCGACTTTTTGCGAAATAGTGAAAATTGAACAGACGCAAAATTGTAAATATCCAAATTTCTCAAAACCTGAAAGTCTTAATTTTTCCCTTACAGCTTTCAGAATTTATGAAAGACCCCCAAAACCATATATTTTCTGAAAGCACATGATCAGTAGAATAAAAAGAACTTGCTACTGATTTTTAGACCCTGCAGTAGTTGCGCAAATGTTTATCGAACCAATATATTCACAAAAATACACTAAAACCATTATTGGCAGATAAACAGCTAATTTTACAAAAATTCCTGCTAAATTTCTACTAAATATAAAAGCTAAATCTGTATGGAGTTAAATATTTGTAAATTTAAAATTGCGCCTTTTTGCAAAATGGTGAAAATCGAACGTACCCAAAAAGTTCTCAAAAAATCTGGGAGGTTTTAAATTTTTCACTTACAGCTTTCAGAATTTGAAAAGACCCCTGAAACTAGACATTTTCTAAAAGCACGACCTGTAGAAAAAAAAACAAAAAAAAAAAAAGTGCTACTGATTTTTTGGGCCCCACAATAATTGCGCAAAGGTTCATCATATCGCCATTTTCACTAAAAATTAATATTGCACATAAACACAACGTAACTAAAATTCCAGCTAAATTAGTCCTAAAGCATCGTTTACATGTGGCATACTAAAAAGTGTATGCCCATGGGGGGCCATGTTTACCCACACAGGGATGCACAGGTGTTCCGTGGGGAGATGGGGGGGTCGATGGCCTTCACCCATCTCCATAACAATGAAGGGCGGAAGCAACGTCAAAACGTCACTTCTGCCCATAGTCTTATAGGGCCATTTTTTATGACACATTTTTTTTATTGCGTTTTAGTATAAATATGAGATCTGAGGTTTTTTTGACCCCTGATCTCATATTTAAGAGGTCCTGACATTCTTTTTTTTCTATTACAAGGGATGTTTACATTCCTTGTAATAGGAATAAAAGTGACAATTTTTTTTTTTAGACAGTGTAAAAATAAAAACGTTTTTTTAAATGCGCATTGTTCCGCCGAAGTCGTGTGCAGAAGTGAACGCATACGTGAGTAGCGCTCACATACGAAACCGGTGTTCAAACCCCACACGTGAGGTATCGCCGCGATCGGTAGAGCGAGAGCAATAATTCTAGCCCTAGACCTCCACTGTAACTCAAAACATGCAACCTGTAGAATTTTTTTTAAACGTCACCTATGGAGATTAAGGGTAAAAGTTTGTTGCCATTCCACGAGCGGTGCAATTTTGAAGCGTGACATGTTGGGCATCAAAAAATTGGGCTAACTTTACTGTTTTTTTTTTTTTTATAAATTAAAAAATAAGACAAGTGTGCTTGCAAGACCGCCGCGCAAATACGGTGTGACAAAGCATTGCAACGACTGCCATTTTATTCAAGAGGGTGTTAGAAAAAAATAAAAGTATAATGTTTATATATTGTGTTTTTAACTTAAACACATCTCAAAAAGAGGCTCGGTCCTTAAGTGGTTAGGTACCATCTTAAAAGTAGAACTAATACCTCTCCTCCAGTGATACAATGTCCTCACTAAACAAATAAAAGGCTAATAAGCGCTTGGGAGCAGCAATAAACTTGTTTCCAACCTCCGCTGCACTTTTTTTTCCCCTTACCTGCAAGGTAAAGGCTTGCATCGCATACTAGCACATTATGTGAAACTTCCCTCAAAAGCAAAAGTATTCCAGCAATCCGATTGCTAGAGAGGGCGTCCATCTTCCTTCCAGGTTCGCGGGCTCCGAATCTGACTGCCCGGAGCCACAATGACGTTACTCCTACAGGAACCGCCGATCATGGAACAGGGCTCTGAAAAAAAACTGCATGGGTGGCTGTTCCCTCAGGAGCGCATGAGCCAGTGATTTCACTGGCTGCATGTCCAGTAAAGATCTCCTAAACGGCGCACATTTAGGAGATATTTACACTACCTATAGGCAAGCATTATTATAGGTTTACCTATAAGTAAAACTTAAAAGATGGAAGTTTACTTCCTCTTTAAGAATTGTTACTGACCCAAGACTGGAGAAAGCACAGGTAGAAACAACAGGCTGATCCTCTAGTTTCAGAGTGCATTCAGCAGTTTTCAATGCATTATATCAGTAAGAGAAAGCAGTCTCCCCCGATTTGGAAGTAAAAGCAGTAGACTGCGATTCTTAAGGGGTATGCTCATTAGTCGAGGACTGGAGCAATAGAGAATCAGACTCTCTGCAACCGATTGCTTGGAAGCACAAATTACATGCAAGAGGGTGTGGGAGCACGCTTGGGACCTCTGTGATAAGAGTAAGCAAATAACTGGGCGATTTTGCCCATAAAGTCTTGTATGACCATGGTAAAGACCTCAAACGGGAGAAGCAAGTCACAACCAATGGAGCTGAAGAGGACCCCTCCAACAGACTGTTAAAGCAGATGGTAACATGATTCCAGGCTGCAGACGTCAGGACGGTCAGTAGCACACTGCAAGCAGCCCCAGAGTCGTTAAGTAAACGGAGGGCACCTGGTACAGCAGGACTGTGTCTAGAATCCAAGGTGGTAAAGCAACATACAGTCTCAAGGTAAGAGGCAAGGCCTCAGTTACTCTCATAGCTTGTAGCATATGGGGGTCTGATGGCAGAAGGTGACCAAATTCACTGTAGGTGGGCAGCAGGAATGAATTGATGAGCAAAGTTCCAAGTGTTCTTTCCAAGCAAGAGATGAAAGGAAAGGAGCTAAAGAAAAAAAGGCATCCATCTTCCAAAGACACTTACAAAAAAAAAACCCAAGGCACGCAGGAGGTGGAAGGGGTCATGCTGGGCTGACCTACAGTTTTGTGTTCGCCAGTGTTACTGAAGGTGACAATATAACCCAAAGATTAAGACTTTGTGTCCCTCAACAGACAAGTTAAAACATTTTTTAAAAAACAACCAGTTTAAATACCTGAATTTAAGTTACTTAAAGTGGTGTTTCCACCAAAATGGCAACATTATGAGAATTGACACAAAATCTGACAAAAAAAAAAAAAAATTGGATAAAAAAAAAAAAAAAAATTCACTTACCCATTTCTCCCTGTTGCTAGGTGGTCCCACGAAATCTGCCTCTTCCTCAGCCCGGGCTAGAAACATCACTTCCCCTCGGCAGTCAGTCATCTTGGACACGTGACCGGTCCCAGATGACTGGGCGTCGTATCACGATGTGTGGCGCCGCTTGCGCATGCGCAGTGGGTGCCCGGCTGTGAAGCCACAGCCGGGTGCCCACAGTAAGGATGCCAGCGGAGAACGAGGGCGGGCATCGTTCCCCCGCATCGCTGGACCCTGGGACAGGTAAGTGTCCAATTCTTAAAAAAAGTCAGCAGCTGCAGTATTTGTAGCTGCTGACTTAAGAAAAAAAAAAAATGTTGATGGGCACACCTCTTTAAAGTTATTATCAGCCTCTGGCAATCCTATATATCAGAATTCAGATTGGGAGAGGAAGGGACACAGCACAAGGAGCCAGTCAGGCTCTGCTGCAGTATACATGTGCTGACAAGGGAACATGTTAACAGGAGGAAATAGCAGAGTGCCAAAGATGAGCTAATCAATTTGATGCTTGTTCTTCACTGTCTAAACACAAGCTGTGGCAGGGAGAAGATCTCAAAGTGTAAAGAAAGATTTGGGCCTCGCTCACATCAACTGTAATGACTTCCTTTCCTGCATCAGATCAATGCAGGTCATTACAAGGGCACATAGAGAACCACTAACTCATTCAGAACACAAGGTTGTGTGCATTGCAATAAAATGCAACCTGTCTCCAATTTAACTGAACGCACGCAAGCGCATGTAAATGCAACAAAAAGTACATATTACAATATTTTACTATAATGACCCTTTCAGGCACCTGTCACAGCAGAAGACCTGAAAATGTATGCCAACATGCATAAAAAGTAAATGCGCATGGAGATGCATTTCGTTGCAGTGGTGTAAAAGGACACTTAGAGGAATGTGGATATTCCAGAAAACATACCGTTGCATTTCGGATAGCTGTAAGTATGTCAATAGTGGTCAGTCCACCCAACGGATCAACAGACTCCAGCGTCCTCCCAAAAGTTTCATGGAAGATGTAGCAAATTCGCGCTCCACCACACCTGTCAAAATTAAAGTCACAGAAAAGATCAAATTCTCTAACATTGTGCCGACTAGCTGCTGAGGTAGAGAGAAGGCATTAAAGTCACAACAGATGTCAGCTTTCAGAGCAATGGTGAGTACTCACAGTTCTGATGTCTCTATGTATTTTGCTGTGCCTTCAATTGTGTTACAATATTCTGTGGCAAACTTTGTGATGAGCTGAAGCAGGGTTGAGCTCTTGTCTTCCACCGGCTCACCGTAGCTGTTGAGCAGTGACTGATACTGAGCAGCCAAAACATTGATCCTGGTTTTTAACTCCGGCAAACAGTCTCTGATGTGGTGCATCAGTAGCCTGCAGACAAGCACAATACAGATGAAATTTAAAAAAATAAATAAAATAAAACCTAAACAAAAGACTTAGTGGAAGGGTAGCAGAACTGTTGCTTAATAGCACTGGGGTTTTGATTACTAATAACATTGGTATAGAATTTGTATGCTGTCTTATTGGGTGCTCAATTTTCCTCTCAAAATCTATACACATACAGGTATAAAATAGATGTAAACACTAAATAAATGACAATTTTGCTAAAGTACCATAACAAGAAACATATTTTTCTACCATAAAGTTTTTTGTTGCCTGTAGGAGTCAGTGAGCACCTACCGTCTTTCAGCTACTTCCTGTCTGCTCTGGACTGCCTGATAGGGAAAACTGAACAAACCATGCCTGCACAACATGTGTCAGATTGACGTTTTTTAGTGGTGCAGGTGACAACACAAGAGCACAACGTGGAGACAGTTGTCACCCCTCCAAGTATCTTATTGAAAGTACTTAAATAGAATTTAGCAAAAATTGCCATGTTAAAAAAAAAAAAAAAAACACGTGTCCCAGTAGTAAAATGAAAAGCGCCACCTAGGTCATTACAGAATATAATTGTGACTAAACAGCTGCCGGAATGATCCATGACGACGGGTAACTTGCTATCCAAACACAACTGGAAGTGTTGGATCAAAGTGATAACCAGAGTTCTGCAAGAGTAAAGATGTAACAGCTACTGGAAAGGCAAGAATAAATGTGTTTGTTTTACAGGGTGGCTTTGTTTAAATTAAAAAAGTGTATGTTACCCTAAATATTTCATTTCTTTCTATGTGTATATAACAAATCAAAGTATAATTTTGCATTTATGCATTCCTTCCCTCGGAAATACTTGAACAGGCCAGTCCCCCTTTTTCCTTCTGCAAAATTCACCACGAAAAGCATGGAAGCTGATCAATGCTTCTGTGGTCAGTTTGAGTCTGTGTTTGCAGCTCGAAATTGCAAATGGCTGTATGCAATCATGGCATGCATAAAAATTACAATAGTCTGTCCAGCTGCCAAGTGCCACCATGCCATTTACATTGATGCTTTAGCCAATCAGTCTGCCAGAACCTGGTGTGCAGGAGGCACAGCCTTCAGAAATGCAGCAAACATACTGTTTTTTTTTTATAGCAATAGTAAATATGGTGCCTGCATAACTGGAGGTTTATAGGAAAGGGTCTGGAAACTTGTGCCCTTATAACTACTTTATTACTATGGTGACCAGGTCACTTTAAAGTTTAAATGAGTCTTAACCTACCGAGTTTACGTTTACTTTAAAAGACTTGCACCTGTATTGACAGTGCTGTGTATTTGACTGTAAGGGCAGCATTAGACCAAGTTATTTGGAGCAGGGACTGATGTTAGTGTTTATGTACTCTGCAAAATGCTAGTGATAAAGCCTCAGCGTTATGTAAATGTGTAAAATTTAAAAACAGGCTTTGGACCCCAGGCAAGTTCCATTTTTCAATGTAACCACCCCTCCCCATTCCTTAAAGCGGAAGTAAACCCATCGATTTAACAGTCTAAAAAAAAAAGGCATGCCGTGAATGCTAACTGCACATTGGCTGTGCTCTCAACCAAACAGTCAAACCATCCAATGGCTGGTGTCATAACGGATCACATGTGCAGCACTGTGGCAGTTGAAGATTAAACAGAGGCAAAGATGGCAGCTTCCTTGGCTGAAAACGATAGGGGGGTTTACTTCCACTTTAAACACTGCGTAAAAGTGCTAAAAAGAACCAGTGGGTAGTAAAAATAGTTGAATATACTAGCCTTTCCTATATTCTCCCGCTGACAAGATCCCTGGGAATGCAGAATAGCCCAAATCTTGCTGCAGAACAGTGTAGGAGTGTCTTCTGGAGAGATCTGAGCTACTCAACATTCTTCATGATCTGGCCAGAAGGATGACATCCCCTTCAGCCAGGCACCACATGAGAAAGCTGGAGAAAGGCAAGTTTATTATGTAACCTTTTCCTTTCAAATTATTAGCAATTTCTTTGAAAATTTTAGGGAGGAGTTGGGGGATACTTTGTATAAGCAGACCTCATCACTGAGGTGCAAGGTCCACTGTAACAAAATATGAAATTATCCACATCATCATAACCCTCAGGCCTACATTAGGACTCCCTGCTGGGTGTTACCTGTTTAGGGTACGTGCCAGGTACTTGGTTCCATTCCTATTGGCCAGAGACGGATACTTCTTCTGAAGAAAAGCATATTCATCCCGGATTGAGTCTGCGACAATCTTTTTATTGTTAATATCCAGCTGACTCCTGAAACAGCAAATACATTAGTTTCCATGAAATATAGAGCCTATGAAGGACCAGGAGTATACCTGGACACAGAACAAGCCATTTTAAAACCAAGAATTATTTCATAGTCCAACTAAAAAATGCAATTGATAAAATACATTTGTCTGAACCAAAGTTGTGCTTTGCCCACACAAGGTAAACATTCAGTTTATTAAAGAGTAGAGTCCTTATTCTTGTGTAAGCTTATAATTGGCTATTGGACCCGTTTCCAGGAAGCAAGAGAAAGAGGAGTATGTGCAGCAAGCAAGGACTGGGTTTACATTAAGCACTTGAATTATATTTTACCATATATGTATACAGATTTTTATTAAAGCACACAATCCCTACCTATTGACAACTCCAATGATGCCCAGTTTAACCGGTATGACCCTCCCTAGGAGGACATCCATAGCGTCTGTCCCAGCATCCATGAGGTCCAGTTTGGTTATCACGGCGAGCGTTCTCCTGCCTGTCAAAACAAAAGTAGCCAGGAAAAGCGCTGAAACCCTGAATCTCTGTAGAATAAGCTGCCTTACAAACACTCCCACTGCCTGTGGTGCCCCTTAAAGAGAACCTGTGAGAAGTGAGTAGTTCTCCGATGTTAGATGCTATTCCAACTTCTGAGCTGCATGCATGTTCTGAGGCAGTGATGCTGAACCTTTTCAGGTGCATACTGAAAATTATGGATTTTACATAAATTTAAATATCAAATACACCGCCTCCCCACCCCCCCCCCCTCAAATCATGCCCATCTCTATGGCCAAGTGCTGTCCCCATGCACAGCAGCACAGTTGCCTGGCTTCACCCAAAAGGCGGCAGGTCATGGCAGTACAATGCAGGTTCTGCATTACCATTTAGTGGGTGTGGAAAGGGCTTTATCAATTTTTTATACAACACTATGGTTACAAGCTTGAAACCTCCAGTAACAGGGCTTAACAGAGACACTGTTCAGATCATTATTAAACATTAATGTTTATTGATCCATCAGGCTGGCATACAAAGTAGATGCTGCTCTATTCAGGGAATGCATTTACACCTTGAAAGCAAAGATCTGAAGCTCACCGTCTGGATCGCACTCTCGGGCTATTTTCAGAGCTTCAGACGTTGCCATATCCGTGTTGGCAGCAGTGACTGCTAAAATGATGGAATTAGGGTTGCAGATGTACCGAAAAATTAGCTCTCTGATCTGTACTTCAATGTCCTTGGGCTGGTCACCCACTGGTACCTAAAAAAAGGGAAGAGATTCATATTAAAATTTAACAAGTATAATGGTCATTAGGTCTATTTTATCAACCTATTCCGTTAAATAGGTAGTACTAAGCCACTAGTACCTTGGTCAACCCTGGTAAATCCACTAGCGTAAGGTTGACAACATGAGGAGAGAAGATCTTCAGATGGATGGGTTCTGAGCTAATACCCTAAATAAACGATAGATGGAAAATTGCATTGATAAAAGATTGTGGCTGACATGCAACGCAAAATGCTGCCACCAGAAAACAATCATATGACATGATAGTATGCAGAAAACATCAAACCACAACTTCTCAATCCCTGGACCGAACACCCTACCACCCCCCCCCACCCTTCTCTTTTTTTTCTTCCCCTCTTTTTCTACGTTTCCCTCTTTACCCTTTCCCTATCTTTGGGCTCTCTATCCTACACCCCTGGTGGCCGCTTGGTCGACTCTTCAGGGGAGCTAGAAGGTGCTATAACGGATAACTGGAAAGAGGAAAAGGGAACGCCAATAATCATAGTTGTCAAGATTGCGAGTCTTAGAGTGATCACGCTCGGAGCAGTGGTGACACTCCAATATAAAGGCGAGTCAATTTAGACCCTAGAATTGACACGGGGTTATCAGGGGAGACGCTTTGAAGGTTATCCTCCCAACAACAAGATTGAAGCGAGAGCCTAGCGTAATTTATGAGTCGTGTTCTAGGCCCGAGTTAGTATTAAGTTGGCCTATCTATGCAACCTCCCCGGCGCTTATAATTTGTTCGCCAGAATAAACGTGTCATTTGTGCCTACCCATCTGGGTACCTTGTTCATACTCATACTATCTGAATACATTTTGCCTGTTTAATGTGATTGTATTTGTTGAAAAAAAAAAACTTAATAAAAATTGTTTGGATTAAAAAAGAAAGCATCAAACCATACATGCATGTAGTTTTATAAATGCCATCAAACTTTTATTTTGGCTAGAAATCAATGACTTATCGTTTGGGTGAAAATGTCTTCCATGGCACATAATCCAACGTTAAAAAAAATAAAATTAAAGTGATCTGTAAAGTGGCCCGGATGCTCCTCATCTCGGGTCCCTCTTCTGTGCTCCTGGCCCCTCCCGCCTGTTGAGGGCCCCCAAAGCAAGCAGCTTGCTGTGGGGGCACCCGAGCAGAGTCACAGCTCCCAGTGTCCTTTCAGACACAGAGCCACAACCACAGCTCCGCCCCTTTTCTCTCCCGATTGGCTCCCATTGCTGTCAGTCAGCCAATCGCATCATACTGCTGTCTAAGCCAAGGAGTTCCGGGCAGCTAAGACACTCTGAAAACTGATGTTTTCAATCAGTTTTGTATGTAGTCCTTGGGTAGCAAGATGGTCCATTCTTCCTATTTTTTCCAGTGACTAGTGGGGGTTGTCTTTGGATTCCTCTAGTGATTTAATAGGATGATGGTACCCCTCCATTTTCCCCTTTTTGTCTGATTGATTATATACTATAGAGCATGGGTGCTCAACCTACGGCCCTTCAACTGTTGCGGAACTACAAGTCCCATCATGCCTCTGCCGTTAGAAATCATGCTTGTAACTGTCAGCGGCTTGCAATGCCTCATGGGACTTGTAGTTCTCGAACAGCTGGAGGGCCAAAGGGTGGTCACCTATGCTGTAGAGGCTAACATTCCATAGATTATACATTATAACACTGTATATGAGACTATTTGAAAATAGGATGCTGGGGATTCTCGGAAATCAGCGTCTTCATATTGCTTTGTTGCTGTTCTTAACATTTATTCTAGAGACAACAATGTTTGTAATTGGGCCATCGGCTATAAGGATTGTTTGCCATAAAGACTTTCCCAATGAAAGCTGAACAGTAACAGTCACAGGCTGTAAAAGATTGATCATTACAACAAATATGACATGTGCCATAGCTTAGTGAATTGAACCTAATGAGGTCTATGTCAGAGGGATAATAATGCCTCTACAATCTCACAGTAAACCTCCAATTCAAGTCTGCCTTAGACTGGAGAAAATTCGTTTTATTCTGCTTGGCAGCAATCATCCATGCTAAGAGAGTTCTAAAACAAACTCTGGCCCTGTGTGAGAAAAAAAAAACACCATTGCGAGTACAAAATGCAATTTTAATGCTTTGCTAGGAGTTTTCTGAACAAAGTAGATTCCTTCAACAGCCAACAGGCTAAAGACCGTTTTATAAGTTTGCGGTTTCATCTTCCTCATATAAAACAGAAAATAAATAGTCTTGCTTCAGATGGTGAAAAAGGAAGTAAAGTAGCTTGGCATGCAATGACAGCACAAAAGGCGAGTTTTGAACATAGGTCTATAGAATCACACAGCAGTTTAGTGCTCTGGCTGCTTTGCAACAATGATCTTGCTTCAAAACAAGGCTTCGGACAGGCTTTGTTAAAGCTCTCTGAACGACAGCCAAAGCTCCTGGCACTAAATAAAATGGTTAGCTTACAGTCCGGTTTACACCTTGCTTTTGCTTGGTGCTTCGATGAGCCTTTGGTGAGGCTTCAAGCGAGCTTTGCCATAGACTTTTATGGAGGCTTTTAAGGACGCTTTGAAGCACGACTAAAGCGACATGGGGTATAACTTTTGAAGCAAAAAGCAAGATGTAAACTGGACTGTAAGCTAACCATTTTATTAAGTGACAGAAGCTTTGACTAGGGTTCAGAGAGCTTTAACAAAGCTTGTCCGAAACCATGTTTTGAAGTGTAAAACTAGCCGTTAATTTGTGTTGAAGCCGAAGTGTAAATGAGCCCTTACTTTGTTGTTTCCAGAAATTCTTTCAGTTTCATTCTCGATCTCTTGCCGGATTTCATCAAAGTCTGCGTATAGCTGAAATGAGAGTAGACATTAATTTCACATTACATATGAAGTTCAAAGTACATAGCACAGAACATAAAAAAAGTGATGATAGAAGAAGCAAATAACCAGTCTCTGAAGAGTTATATTAAATGTTTATTTAGGAGGCCACTACTATGGTATATCTTAAAGTAAAACTGTAGTCAAAACAGACAGCAATAAAAACTGACAGGTGTTCTAATCCATCGCCACTCTTTTTTTTTTTTGAATAAAAGGAAGAGGACAGAAAGATCTGTGCTTCCTGCTAATCAGGAACACAGATCTCTCCATTTGTGCAACGAGTCCATCCAACAGAGAACACATTTAACCCCTTGATCGCCCCTAATGTTAACCCCCTTCCCTGCCAGTATCATTTATACTGCGACAGTGCTTTTTTTTTTTTGAAGCACTGATCACTGTACTGGTGTCACTGGTCCACAAAATGTGTCACTGTGTCCAAAATTGTCAGCCGCAATCCCGCTAAAAATCGCTGATCACCGTCATTACTAGTAAAAAAAAAAAATATATTTTAAAAAAGTCCTTAAATCTATCCCTTAGTTTGTAGACACTATAACTTTTGCGCAAACCAATCAATATACGCTAATTTCGAATTTTTAAATAATAAAATTATATATATATATATATATATATATATATATATATATATATATATATATATATATATATATATATATATATATATATATATATATATATATAATACATATACACACAACATATTGGCCTAAACCAGGGGTCTCAAACTAGCGGCCCTCCAGCTGTTGCAAAACTACAAATCCCATGAAGCATTGCAAGGCTGACCATTACAAGCATGACTCCCACAGGCAGAGGCATGATGGGACTTGTAGTTTCGCAACAGCTGGAGGGCCACCAGTTTGAGACCCCTGGCCTAAACTGATGAAGAAATTCTATTTTTTTTTATTGGGTGCGTTTTATAGCAGAAAGTCAATATATATTTTTTTTGTTTATAGTGCAAAAAATAAAAACTGCAGGAGGTAATCAAATACCACCAAAAGAAAGCTCTATTATTTGGGGGGGGGGGGGGACATCTTGTGTTTGGGTACAGCGCCGTAGGCCCAAGAAATTGTCAGTTAAAGTAACGCAGTGCCGTATCGCAAAAAATGGCCTGGTCAGTAAAGGGGTAAAAACTTCTGGGGCTGAAGCGCTTAAGTTGCCTAGGTGACCAAGCTAATAAAGCAAGATGCTACAGTAAATAAGGATATATTGCTCTAAAAAATGATAGATTTGTTTACTGTTCTGGGTATAGTAAAAATAAACTATCCTGCAAATGTAGTGCTTCTCAAAAAAAAGGATTCATCATAACTATACGACTATGTAACAATACCAGATTTCACCAGCCGGTGATGCTGCAGGAGAAATAAGGCATTTTTTTTTCTGTGAGAAGTACCTTGTGAGACAATTTAAACTTAAAATCTTTTTGCAATTAGTCTTTGCAGATTTACTTTTTTTTTTTTGCTTGCCAGTCATGTCACCCATACAAATGACTTTAGAATTATAGACTCCAAAATGGTGCTTTTAAAGCCAAATTGAACCCAAGCTTTCTCTTCTACCTTCACTTCCCGAGCTGCAACTACACAGCATACCTTGTTCTTTGTATGTAGAACCATCAGCATACCTTGTTCTTTGTATGTAGAAATTTACCCCATTCTTCAGCATCCACTCCTGGAACAAAAACAAATGTAGTGAACAAAAAACAGTCCATTGCATCCTGACATATAGTTAGTATGATGGTCTTTTCAAATTAGAGATGGGTTACTGCAAACTTAAATCAAAAAGGAAGATGTCATAATTTACATTATACGGTATGAACTGCTGCAAAGACCTTCTCTATATAGTACAATAAAGCTAGCCTATGACAGTCTACATGTTGGAGCAAATATAGGAATATATGAAGGGCACGTATTGCCTGCAGGGAGCCCATTCCTCAAAGCCCCAATACACACCGCTGCGACTTGTCCTGCGATTTAACAGTTCCAAATCGCATGACAAGTTGCACCCCATTGTCGGCAATGGAACAGTTTAAATTGCTACGACTTACGTGACTTTGAAAATGGTTCCTGCACTACTTTTTGCCAATTTCATTTCGGTTTGGATAGACTTCTGTTGTATTAAGTCGCAATTAAATCAGCAGTGCAAATCGCACTGATGTGCAGCTTTGAAATCTTGCTGTAGTAGCGCAATTTCAAAGCCGCATTTGAGTGAACGGGGGCTAATAGGTGCAGGAACACACTAGAAGCCCAGGACAGCCCAATGGCGGCTGAAGCGTCCACTGTGTTCTCATGCCAAATCTAGATGGCTAAACAAAAATGGCATCTGCCCCAGTATACAACTAGCTTTTAAAGCAGAGTGCCAGCTCTAAAGAGAGTCAGCAGCTACAAACACTGTAGCTGCTGACTTAATAAGGACCCTTACCTGTCCAGGGAGCCCACGATGTCGCCCCCCCCCCCCCCCCCCCGAGGCCGATCCGTCCATCGATCGGATAGGGTGCAAGCGCTGCCATACCAACTAAGGGAAACCACTAAGGTTCGAGAAGACAGCAGGGGAGAGGAAGATGTGACACACTGGGCCGCGGTGATGCTGGGGCTGTCAGCTCAGGTCAGAGCCACTGTACTGACTATGCAAAGTTAGTTCAGCGATCTCCCCATTGGCTGAGAGCGCTGATAAGAAGTCGGTCAGCTGCTGGTTTTCCAACATGCTCATCCAACAGATTGACATACACACGGGCAAAATTTTACTTTTTTTTTAACTGGCCGCTGTCTCCAGACATTTGTCCTATGTCACAGACTTTACAAGTTAGCCAACAAAAATGACACTAAGAACTTGTTTTAACCCACAGGCGTCGAGCGCAAGCAAATAAGTGCCCTCTCAGCGGCTGGGCCTTAGCGCCGAGGGGCCGCATATTTTGCGTGCATTAGCCCAGATGGAGCTTTTCGCAAGCTCTCAGCACAGCTCTAGGTCACTTCTTACGATTGGGAGTTTTCCCGATTATGTGACCGCTGTAACATGGTCACAGGCCCCGCCCTGCCTCCCAAAATGCCAAACCCCTTCCCTTAAAGAGTCGGTGGGAGCCGGCACAAAGGGGTTAAAAACAGAAGCCTTAGGAGTTATTTTGCAGCTCAGCAGGGGAACTCTCCGCTGATCCCTGCTAAGCAGCCGGAGGACAGGTCTACGTCCACACTGCTTATGCATAGTGGACACAGACACAGCCTGCTTTCCTCGTGTGAAAGGGCTCTTAGTAGCTCTGTTGGGCTTCGGGTGTGTCCCAGGCATACCTACCCCTATTCAGTGGAGGCGTTGCGGTGGAGGCGTCGGAGGGGGCTTTTTCCCAATGTTTGGAGGATTGACTCTTCATATGTCCCCCCCCCCCCCACAGCCAACCTCCCTGTTGGCTATGGATTAAAAGTATTCTGTGGCTGTTTAGGGACCAACTTTGTTACGCCGTGGTCTAGTGCCCTGTTTTGCGTTATTATATGGCTCCCTTTTGGTGTAAACTTTGTTTCTGTCTCCGCATTTGGCCGAGGTTCTTATTTGTTCCGTTGCCATGGGGACCAGACGCTGTGTCAGCATAGGCGCACTGTTCTCCGGGCGCCGGACTGGACTGGGCCCTGCTGCACATGCGCACGCCGGTTCACACAGTGGCGGCCGTGACTGCGGGCTTGGACTGTAGATGCACCGGCGTCGCTGTGGTCCGCGGCTGCGCATTACAAGGCGCTAGTGAGCCTCCCCCAGCTGTAGGGGGGGTCTAAATCATTTGTCCTGGGCGGCCGCTTGTTTTTTGGCGCCAAGGCGCATATAAAACCAGCCCTCCATTTGGGAGATAGCATAGATGAGCTGGTGGACCTACGTGACTGCTGTTCAACGGTAGAACCCTATTTTTATGCCCTATGACCATCATAGTGATAAACTTTCTTTCTTCTGACAATATAGGAAATTGTGGAGACTTATCTTTATATAGTCGGTATATCCTTTTGTTTATTTTTATCTCTGTATAGTGATCACTTAGTGACCATTTTTGGGGTTACTGACAATCTGATGCAAGACTACCAGTCACCTGCTGGGGGAGACACATTGCCTCCTGGTGGAGGTTTTCAGGTATTTATTCGCCCAATAGCCATAGCTTTATTAGCTTAGCTTGTCATGGTCTCTTCATCGATGCTGTTCTTGTTGCTTGCAGGGAATACCTTTATGCAAAGATTGTCTCTTGGCAATTCAGACCCATAAAGATTCGGCTGTTACTGTATAGGATATACTACAACATTATTTTCTAGCCATTCTGGTGGGCCAGGCGTAAGTAATCTTGAGACATTGTTCGTACCAATTGGGGATTTAAATTTATATGACAATGTTTAACCCCCCCCCCCCCCCTTTTTTTTTTCTCTTTATTTCTTGAACAGTCCCTCCTATCTTTGTCAGCGTCAAGTCCCTACAAGCACATATTTGATGTCCATTTCTGATTATCCCATCTTTATCATGGGGTAATACATCGCCTCTAGATGATCGAGCCACTTTGTATTTTGGCGTTTTAAAATATAGAATCTTTTTGTCCTCAAGGTAGGCAAATATTTAAAAATGACATCAATGAATTTTTTGAACAATTAAATGCAGAGGGACTACATGGAAATTTGGAGCTGCAGTAGGGAGGAAGAGCCACATAAGCCGATGCCTCCTCTGTAGTGCTGGCTTTTATCACACGCAAAGAGATACCAACTGCACTCCACCTCTTATCCCGGGTCCAGAGTGGTGCCAGCAGCATGAAAAGAAGAAATCTTTAGGTCAGTGTGAAGCAATATACTGGGCATAATAGTATAGGGCTGCTTTAACAATGATGTGCTGCGGTTTACCCACACCGCAGGTACAGTGCAATGTACCTGCAGCTTTCCTGCAGGTTTGCTGCACTTAGCCATAGACTATTATTTCATGCTGGTTTAGTGCACTTTCTGAATGCAGGAGTTTTGGTGCGTTTTCAGAAAGTGCACCACACCTTCAAGGAGATAATAGAAGTCTATGGTAAAGCGCCGCTAACCTAGCGGTAAATACGCAAATCAACCACTGGGTTTTTACCACCCCCCCAACTTTGCAGCTGCATTCATAAACAGTTGTAAATGTTTGCAGGGAATTGCCCCAACAACTGGGTAGCCTGACCTAGGCAGTGGAATATCTCAGTGAGCAGAAACAAAGCATTTCACCTTAATCCATTTCAAATTTCAAACTAATTTTTTACATCCATTTCTTGTATTTGCGACCTAGATGCAGATTCTTACGTAGCCCAAAGACCCCGACTAATCGTTTCATTCTACAAATAACTGGACAATCTAGATGCACTCTGCAAGCCAAGAAAAGCAACTACCAAGAACTGAAATAACACATTTTGTGTAATTATGGTTATTAAACCTGTATTTCATATAAGCAAGAAAAAAAAAAAAAAAATGACTCAGGCTGCATGCTTCGTAACCTCACCATTCCTCTATGCAGATTACCAGGGAAACGTACAAAAACAAACAGAGGCCCAACACCTCCATCAGAGACAGCAACCAAGTAGTACATGTGACGTTTTATACACAGAAACATTGTATGAGTCATACAGTGTCCATACAACAAGCCTGAAGCTTTTTCCCTTTCTAATAAGCCAAGTCACGGGCAGACTGAGCATAATCTGTATACACTGACAGCTAGAGAGATCTGTGTATTCCCACAGCCGTCACCGACACCCAGCACTAGACAGCTGCCAACACACTGCTTACCTTCCATAAATGGGAAGACCGCAATAGAAGTTGGATGATGGGGCCGTTCTTTCCCATTTCTTAAAATCTGACAGCATTATCAGCCATGTTCTAACTAAAAGAATAAGCCCAATCTGGACTAAGGCTGGCCACACACTGCTCAACAGCCAATAGGAAAAGTCCCCCCACCCACACTGTTTCAGCTAAACCACAAATCTAAAAAGGTTTATGGCTAACCTACGTCAAAACTAGAGGTCGACCGATATATCGGCCGATATTTGCCGTTTAATTAATCGGCATCGGCCGATTGTGCTGATAAAAAAGGCCGATTATAACTTCAGCAGTGACTTGCAAAAGACTTCTGTAATAGAAGTCAATGCAAGTTGCCTCAGTCTTCCCCTTCTCCTCTCTGGGCATTCTGCCCAAAAAAAAAAGACCAAAGTGATACAATGTTTAATGTTTACACTTATGAATGAACTAAACTCCATGTGGAGAAGTTCTCAGTTTAACCATTTAAAGACTAAATCTTTTCTGACACTAGTTGCTTACAAGTAAAAATCCTGTATTTTCTGCTGAAAAATCACTTAAAACCCCCAAAAATTATATATATTTTTTTAGCAGAGACCCTAGGGAATAAAATAGCGGTTGTTTTTTTATGTCACACGGTATTTGCACAGCGGTCTTTCAAACGCAATTTTTTTGGAAAAAAAATACACTAATGATTTTAAAAAGAAAACTAAAACAGTAATGTTAGCCGATTTTTTTTTTTTTTTCGTCCAAAAGTTTTGATTACCTGTTTTTGTGTATTTAATATATAGTTTTTTTTTTTTTTATCTAAATCATACATACAAGTGAACTGATTGGAGGTTTGTTTTGTTTAATAAATGTTTAAATGTAGGAAATTTTCTGTATTACTTAAGGCTGCTTTCACACTGGAGCAGGCAGGCGTTGACGGTAAAACGCTGCTAGTTTTAGCGAAGCTTTACTGTCATTTTAGCGACGCTATTCGGCTGCTAGTGGGGCACTTATAACCCAGCTAGTGGCAGAGGAAGGGGTTAAATGCGCCCTTGAATCGCCGCTGCCAAATCGCATTGCAGGCGCTTCGGCAGTGGTGCCCAATCATTTCAATGGGCAGGAGTGGTGGGGGAGCAGTTAACACTGCTCCAAAGATGCTGCTTGCAGGACTTTTTTTTTTTTTTTTAACGTCCTGCCAGCGCATCGCCTCAGTGTAAAAGCACTCGGGCTTCCACACAGACTGCAGGGGAGCCGTTTTGCAGGCAGTTTACAGGCACTATTTTTAGCCCAAAAGCGCCTGAAAAACGCTGCAGTGTGAAAGGTGGCAGATTTTATGAGATGAAGGGAAAAAATTTAAAAAAAATATAAAAATCGGCCTAACATATCGGCCCAAAAAAAATCGGCATCCTATATCGGCCATCGGCCGCCGCGATTTCTAAATATCGGCATCGGCCAGAGAAAAACCCATATCGGTAGACCTCTGGTCAAAACCCCATTCCTTTCTTTTGTACATCTAACTGCTGCAGACTAGTTGTTTATAAAATTGGCCAAACACACAATAACAGAATTACCTGTTGTGAATACTGGATGTGCTACGCACTTCCTTGGCCTGCCCCTATGCCGCTCCTCTCTTTGCATCTGCTGGCAACTCCCAAAAGTCAAAAAAAATAAATATGACAACCGGAAGTTGTAGTGTAAAGACAGCAGCTGCAGCTGTCAAAAAAGTACTGTCTTAGAGTGTTTAACCACTTCCCATCCGGCTTATAGCAGAATGACGGCCGGGCGCTGGTTAAGTTATCCTGACTGGGAGTCATATGAAATACGACATCCAGCAGGATAACATGCCGGTGTTCTGTCACGAATAGTCCGGCTATCATCAAGTGTCCGCTGTGTACTGCACATGCTGTACAGCACGGAGCAGAAGGATTTTCGGAAAATCTCCGAAGATGAACGGCGCCTGCGCCGCGAGTCGAGGTGTAAGCCCCACCATCCAAGTGGACATAGGGCTACACAAACTTAGAGGGCCCCTCGCGGGCTCGCTTCGCTCGCCACGCTTCGGGCACGGCCTCGCTGCACTCGGCTCTTTTTTATTCCAACTTTATGTCCACTTGGATGTTGGGGCTTGAAAGTGGACTCACGGCGCCGGCGTCGCTCATCTTCTGCAATTCTCGGAATCTGGTTGCCCTGTGTACACAGCAGACACTTTCTGATGGGGGACAGAAAATGACAGTACACGCCTGCGAGGGGGGGTTGGGGGGGGGTCGATCGTTGGTGCTGGTACTCTGACACACCACATCTCCGTTCGTGGCAAGGAGCCTCTGACAAAGGCTCCTTACCGCATGATCAGCTGTGACCAATCACAGCGTCAACCAAGAAGTGTTGGTAAACTGCTTTCCCTCGGTTCGCGCTGATAGGGAGAGCCAATCCCGGCTTTCCCTGTCAGAGGCGGGGGAGGGGGGTCTGCGCTGATTATCAGCACATTGATTATCAGCGCAGCCCCCCATCTGAGGTGCCCATCAGGTGCCAATCAGTGCCCATAAATGTCCGTCAGATCCCTACACATACCTATCAGTAATGCCTGTCAGTAGCTCCTCATCAGTGCTGCATATCCAGTGCCATTTTTTTTTTTTTTTTATTGGGTCTTTAGTGAAGCAAAAAAAAAAAAAATAAAAAAAAAATAAAACAGAGGTGATCAAATGCCACCTGTAGTTTATGCAATCACAGTTCCCTGTGCAAAAGCAACATGATGATTTTAAATGAGACAACGGCTGCGGGAAGAGGAACCCTTGCTCACTGTTACAGGGAAAGACAGACTATGGGGGTCTGCTTTAACAAGTTACACCCTAAATACAGATGCAACATGTTCAAAAGGTGAACCTATCCTTCAGAGCATGCAGTGGGGAGGCAATACAATGCCTCCTTCACCACCTGCCAAATGCTCTCTGGAGAGCGATCTGAACACAGACCACTCTTCAGAGACCAAAGCTTGTGTGAATGAGCCCTAATTAACTCCTCTATTTTCCTTATGAATTTTTTTTAAAAACTCATTGTTTATTCGTTTTTTTTTTGGCAGAATGGCACAAATAAAAGTGTAAATTAGCAAATAAAAATGTATACTTTATCTACAGTAGCATTTTTTTTTTTTTTTTTTTTTAAACACTGTTCAAGGTAGGAAAAACACTTTAGTTTTTTGTCTATGGATAGCATAAAAAATGAAATAATTTTGGAAAGACAGTATGACTTAGAGAAAGCATTGTTTTTCCTAAATAAAATAAATCTATTACTTTGTTATCCTAAGTAATTACAGTTATTGCCAAATCAACACAGACCCATAGCGTGAATGTAAAAATTGCTCTAGTGCTCGCGGTGTACAGAAGGGAAAGCTGAACTGGTAAAATAAAGTATAGAAAAAAAAACTGCCCGCATTTCCTATGGCAGCTTTTAAAGTTTATGTCTCAATCAGAGCAGCAATGCGAATGCAGAGCTAGGGAAGTCCTAGGCTACCATGGTTTCAACCACCTAAGGGAGAACTGGGAGAACTTCCGGCAATTAGCCAGGCACAGCTGCTTACTCTGCAGTCCCCACTTCTGAGCCCCCAGCACTCTGCAGTCCCCACTTCTGAGCCCCCAGCACTCGGCAGTCCCCACTTCTGAGCCCCCAGCACTCGGCAGTCCCCACTTCTGAGCACTCGGCAGTCCCCACTTCTGAGCCCCCAGCACTCGGCAGTCCCCACTTCTGAGCCCCCAGCACTCTGCAAACCTTTACTTTTTCCATTTCAGGTAAACATCTTCACAAAAGGACTCTAGTGCCTTAGGTAGCATCTTACAGGTCAGCAGCCTAAATGGGGTCCCACTAAAAAGGTCAAAAGAATGGTAATCATTTAATATGTCTATAAAGGAGAAGAACAAGGGCAAAGAGACCTTTAGAAGTATCTGTGCTGTTGGGTGTGTGACCTTTGCTGCTTTTACGTCTGTTTCTAATACATGCCCGTTCCCACTGTTTTCAATAAAACTGCATGTTGCCGTAAGGTGCATTAAAAACGCATGTCAATGCGCATGACTAAATTTAGTGGCAACACGTGGTTAGTGCAGACAAGTGTGAATACAGTGTCAGTTTCCCAAGCCAATAGTTTGGCTCAGTTCCTACCAACAGTTTCCTAGATAGCCACACATCTAAACTGCACTGCTGAGAAGCCAATTGTCGCTCCTACGCATACGTGAGGTTACTGGCAGAACACGTCCTGCTGGGACCTGAGAACAGGCTGAGCAAACACTAATAAATATACCTGAAAATAGCAGTATTATGGAAGAACAAAAGAAAAATTAGAGTACAATTGAGACAGAAATGTTTTAAATAACTGAAAGAGCAGAACTAAAAACACGAATGACTCATTAACAAGCAAGCCAATGCACAATATAAACCTGCAGCCAATGTGATAAACAATGATTTGCAAATAAAGATTACATATACAACCCAAGAACAGGAATCGTAAGAAATAATAAAAAATAAATAAAAAAACACCACTACAAAAATATCAGCACCTCCATCCAATGCATTTTATTTTTTTTTCTTAATTTTGGGTGAAGTGAGGCAGGATCTGGTCACCTTTCAGGTCTTAAGCAGCAGTGAAAAACAGATCTCCCCAACCGCTCAAAAGATGTGTAGACAGGTCTGGGTTTTTCCATATATTACTATGGAGTATCCACTAGAGGACACCCCATAATATTATATGTGTGACCATTTGGGGACGCTTAATAGGCACACACTGAAAAATCAGGCCAGTAACACCAGTAGCATAGCGCCACTGCTCTACCTGCCAAGGATATCCCAGGGGTGGATGGAAACCTTCACTGCAGTCTAGACCCAACAGAACATCAAACCCTACCGCACTCCACCAGCTAATGATTTGCACTGGGAGGTGGAAACTGTGCCCATTGCAGCTGAATAGGGACTACAAGTGCCAGCAGGTCAATGAGCAGAAAGACAGACAACCAGTGATCTAGAGAAGTCTGCAGGGGAAGTGAAAGCTCATGCGAGTAGAGGAGGAAAGGAATGGTGTGCAAACAGGAGACCTTTGAGTCTTGGATTTTTCCAGGCGTCCATTTCTGGGGTTGATAAAGGGAGAAAGAAGTAGAGGAAAAAAAAAAAAAGGCAGAGAGAATTAGTGGCAAGATGATTTCCTGTCCTGTAAAAAAGGTAATTCATCACAGAGGCAGCCATTTTGTTTCCTAAATCAATATTTATAAGAAAAGTTTTCCTGGTTTAGGTGGAGGGGTTTTCAGTTGGGGGATCCATGATATACATTTATACACACATGCTACCCCCTCCGAGTGCATGTTAACATTCCAACCTAGTAAGGTCATTCCGTTAGAACACTTACAAAGCGCCAAATCTTGCAAGCTTAAAGCATAACTCCAGGCGAAAATGAAAGTAACCAATGTTAATCTGGTCAGGAATTCTTACAAAATTAAAAAACACGTGTTTAGGTACCGTACATCTAGCATAGGTATCTGAATATGTCATGATGACAGCCTGCTGTAATCCCTGCACAGTCTGAACTAGTCTGGCTTTAACATATTGCACAGTGCGATTTGTTGGGACTGCAGGAAGGAAGGGCACAGGGGTGTCCTCAGTGTGGTACTGCCCATTCACAGGCAGAGGTGGGTCTAGGGCAAGGCTGCATTGCTTAAAGCAGTAGTAAAGTCTTGTGAAAAAAAATTTAAAAAAAAAAAATCTATTGTCCTGCAAGGCAATATCCTAATGTGAAGTATGCACTGCATACTAGCATTATGAGAAACGTACCTTAAAATTCAGCCCTCCAGCAGCATGCACGTGGGAGGCTCGGTCACAGCACACAGAACTGAAGGAAAGGCACAGCTATGCCGTTCCTTTAGCACGGGTGACGTCACCAGCTGCTGCTCGCCTGAATTTCTTTATTATTTTACCTGTAGGTAATAAATCAAATGGGAATATACTACCACTTTAAAGTGAACCCAAATGCCTAAAATAAATACAGTTGCAAAAAAAAAAAAAAAAAGGGATGTGAACCCTTTTGGAATGATATGGATTTCTGCACAAATTGGTCATAAAATGTGATCTGATCTTCATCCAAGTCACAATAGACAATCACAGTCTGCTTAAACCAATAACACACAAAGAATTAAATGTTACCATGTTTTTATTGAACACACCATGTAAACATTCACAGTGCAGGTGGAAAAAGTACCCCTGCCCTAGACTAATAAGGTCTCCAAGAGCTAATTGGAGTGAGGTGTCAGCCAACTGGAGTCCAATCAATGAGAGGAGATTGGAGGTGTTGGTTACAGCTGCCCTGCCCTATAAAAAACACACACCAGTTCTGGGTTTGCTTTTCACAAGAAGCATTGCCTGATGCAAATGATGCCTCGCACACAAGAGCTCTCAGAAGACCTACGATTAGGAATTGTTGACTTGCATAAAGCTGGAAAGATTCATAAAAGTATCTCCAAAAGCCTTGCTGTTCATCAGTCCACGGTAAGACAAATTGAGAAAATTCAGCACTGCTGCTACTCTCCCTAGGAGTGGGCGTCCTGTAAAGATGACTGCAAGAGCACAGCGCAGACTGCTCAATGTGGTGAAGAAGAATCCTAGAGTGTCAGCTAAAGACTCACAAAAGTCTCTGGCATATGCCAACATCCCTGTTAGAGAATCTACGATACGTAAAAAACACTAAACAAGAATGGATTGTTGAATGGACTGCTGTCCCAAAAAAAAAAAAAAAAAAAACACATATTTGTAACACCTTTACAGTTTGCACAAGAGCACCTGGATGTTCCACAGCAATAATGGCAAAATATTCTGTGAACAGATGAAACCAAAGTTGAGTTGTTTGAAAGAAACACACAACACTATGTGTGGAGAAAGAGGCACAGCACACCAACATCAAAACCTCATCCCAACTGTGAAGTATGGTGGTGGGGGCATCATGGTTTGGGGCTGCTTTGCTGCGTCAGGGCCTGTACAGATTGCCATCAAAGGAAAAATGAATTTAAGTTTATCAAGACATTTTGCAGGAGAACTTAAGGCCATCTGTCCACCAGCTGAAGCTCAAACAGAAAATGGGTGTTGCAACAGGACAACGACCCAAAGCATAGAAGTAAAACAACAGAATGGCTTAAACCAAAGAAAATACGCCTTCTGGAGTGGCCCAGTCCTGACCTCAACACGATTGAGATGCTGTGGCATGACCTCAAGAAAGCGATTCACACCAGGCATCCCAAGAATATTGCTGAACTGAAACAGTTCTGTAAAGAGGAATGGTCAAGAATTACTCCTGATCGTTGTGTACGTCTGATCTGCAACTACAGGAAACATTTGGTTGAAGTTATTGCTGCCAAAAGGAGGTTCAACCAGTTATTAAATCCAAGGGTTCACATACCTTTTCCACCTGCACTGTGAATGTTTACATGGTGTGCAATAAAAACATGGTAACATTTAATTCTTTGTGTGTTATTAGTTTAAGCAGACTGTGATTGTCTATTGTGACTTAGATGAAGATCAGATCACATTTCATGACCAATTTGTGCAGAAATCCATATCATTCCAAAAGGGTTCACACACTTTTTTTTGCAACTGTAAATAAATGAAGGCACAATTTCATGGGCAACCATACCAAAAAAAAAGCTATTAAAAAAAAAAAAAAAAAGAAGGAGTGCCAGGTTCCCCCTTAAGGGATTAGTGAGCCCAATCTCTGTGCCAAAAGGCAAGTTAGAAAATGCACTGCCACTTAACCATAAGCTCACACAGGGCTCCCACTGTATTTTTTTTCCAGCTGCATTAGCTACCAATCTCCTGGCATATGTAGAATACTGAAGCAAAAATCTTTCCCTTGGCCTGCAGAAGAACAATATGCTCCATCTTAGCAGAGGATTTAAATCATCTACTGGCAGTTCTTTCACGATTCCCGAACTGACCACAAGACGGCACTTACTGGAAGAGAAAGTTATGTTTTCTTCACAGCAGTGACCTCTGACCATCATGCAGCAAAATAACATGAAAACCCAATAAGGAAGCTGTGATCTTCTTACACTGCTATTCCCATCCTCTAAAACAGATCAGGCTGGGAATGATGGTAGTCTGGAAATACTCCATCAGTTTATACAAGTCAATGGAGGCAGAGTACACATATCTCTGTATAATCTGTTCACAATACTTACAAAAACAATGGCATAAATGAGGTTTCTCCAATGATGTTCAGCATAAAAACACTGAATACCAAATCAGGTGAGATCACACTTCTGACAATAAAGATAAAAAAAATTAAAACTAGAACGGTTTAGTTTGTTTAGTATTTAGTAAGAACTTTGTGCCCAGAGTCAATTATACAGGATGTATATAGCTCCAACAGTTTGTGCAGTGTTTTACAATATTTAAAGGCAAACTCCACTCACAAAAAGGTAAGCACTAGTCAGTTGAATAATCTATTAGCTACCTGGCTGAGATGCCAAAGCCAACAGGAGATGATGTAAAACTGCATAATTCACACCATGGAAAATCCATCAAGGAAGAATGAGCTCATTATCTGGGTTATGTTGGTTACAGCTAGCCAGAAATGAGAAATCGAGTGTAGATATGTGGCCACTGGAATCTGAAATTTATGAAGCCAGCATGCCATTCAACTTGAAAACAGCTATGCAGAAGAATACAAAATCTGGGTGGAGTTGTGCTTTATATACATGATGTTTTAAATGTCTGTTAAAGCGAAGTTCCACCCAAAAATTGAACCTCCGCTTTAAGTGCTGGTGACCCCGACATGCCCCATTTGGCATGTCTTATTTTTTTTTGGGGGGGGGGGGGCACCCAGCTCCCACTTCCTCCCCTGGCGCCACAGTGCAGGAAGGAAGTTCACCTCTCCCCCCTTGCAATCTTCTGGGACACGTCACAAATGATTGCCCAGCCATTCACAGCGCGCAGCTAGAATGTCGGCACCGCAGAGGAGGGGGAGCGGAGCAAGGCTTCGGGCAGTCGCATCGCGGGACAGGTGAGTGTCTGATTATTAAAAGTCACCAGCTACACTTTTTGTAGCTGCCGACTTTTAAAATGGGTGAAACTCTGCTTTAAGCACTTTCATGAAAGCAATGTAATACAAACCAGGTTGTATATAAGCAGGTCCATCAATGATGATTCCAAAGCACCTACTCACCCCATCCATTATATTGGAAAAAAAAAAATAGAAACTGCATAACCCAGGATGCAATTTTATTAAAAACACTTATGTGAAATGTTGATTACCATTGTCTTCTCCTGAGGTTTTTCGGCGGTCATCTGGTGCCACGTGGACTAGCTGCAGGATTAAGGGTCTTCTGGTCACTATCCCAGTGCCTCGGGGAAGCAGATCCCGACCAACCAAACTCTCCAATACAGAGCTCTTCCCGCTGCTCTGTAGAAGAAATAAACACACAGGATGAAGAAAAATAAGACCGAAGCGAAATGCTGCATGTTACAAATACACAGGATCTCGTTGCAGAAATATACCAGTATACTGTGGCATCATGGAACTATAATGGGCATAATAAAAAAGGTGTTTTCTAGGTTACTCTGTAGCTTTATCCAAAATCCTGTTAAAGTTTGGGTGCAGAAAACACAATATGCTAAATACTGAGGCATAAACATGTACATTAATAGCCAAACCCACATGCCAAGATACTATTTGTGTAAGCTTTAGCATTAAGGAACGCTGTTCCGCTTAGCAAATTCTTTCTACCTATTCTACTGTGTGTGCGCGCGCGCGCAAGGTTTGCACAATGCCAATAGACTGGACACAAAATCTTAAGTTTTAGGTAGCTTGAAGCTCATCTTTTGTAAAAATAATTTATAATGAATATATACATACACGATAAAGTGCATTAATACATAATTTTTGTACCATGGAGCCGGCAATGTATCACACCCACGATCAGTAGATCACAGATGCAATTGACAAGGTCCTGCAGACACTCCTGACAGCTAGGTAGCTGTCTGTACATCCATACAGGCAGCCAGTTACTTAACTGCAGAGTTGTCAGTGAACTACAAGCCTTAGTGGCAGATGGGACCTGTAGTTCATGCATTCACAGATTGCAGTGAATAAATGACATGGTTGTGTGGGCGGAGCCACGCTGTTTTTAAATTATAACACTGGGTGCACAGAGAGGATCCCCCATCTGCCGTCACAGTGAGGGTGTGGAGCTGCTGCATTAGTAACATGTTAAAAGGTGAATTTATCCTTTAATCCCACCATATGGGACCAACATTTTTCCTGCATGTGGGAAGGCAGCAGCTCAGGCTTGGCAGAATTAATAGTTTTAAATGTCGTTTGCAGGGTGGATTGGATTTAAATCAAGTCGATTTGGGGGCGTGGCCAGCCGGCAAGAGAGATGGACGCTTAGTGCTGAGCTCTGCTGTGAGGGAGACGAACCGGAACGATTAGGGACCGCTGGAGCCGGTATTTTTGTACAAAAACTTCCCCACATTAGTCCAGTAGTGACCCACAACAATGTCCCGTAAGAGAACTGGGGACCACAAGCCCCAAAAGCTCACCACACTCCTGTACCCTCCTGAAGCGCTGGTCAGTCAGAATCAAAATGGAGCTGAAGGCATAGCAGCGCCTCAGACTAAACATACAGAAATCCCTAATAACATTTCTGGTGACTCACCAAACAGGGAGATGTCTAGCTCCCATGACAATGACACAGAGGGGGATCCCTTAATGAACAGCCCAGCTAAGGCAAAAATGAGAATGGATGCTCTAGCACAGCGGCCACCTCACTCAGAAATTGAGCCCCAGGCTTTTATTCCACTACAATCTAACCAGGCCTTACATTCCTCAATGGCATCCTTCCCAACCTGCGGTCAGCCTGTTATTGACACTACACTGAAAGAGATGTTAATATCACTGCATTCCTCTCTTGTGACTGATTTATCCACTCTATTTACTAAACTCTCTACAGATGTCAGTCTAATAGATAACAGAGTATCCACTATTGAGAAAGGTATGATGAAATGCTTCTCCACAGTGAATGACATCATTGATTCTATTGATGAGGTAAAAGATGAACAAGAGTGGATAAGGGGCAAATTAGCAAATTTGGAAGACCGCTCTAGACGAAACAATGTCAAGTTAAGGGGGGTCCCCGAAAATATAACAACTCCAGAATTACCCAAATACGCCAAAGAACTTATACGCACTATTCTACCTGAAGTTACGCCACGTGACATTATAATTGACAGAATACACAGAATTGCAAAACCTTCACACCTGGCTGCATCAGTGCCTAGAGATATACTTATGAGGATCCATTTTTTCCATATTAAAGAAAAAATGATGTCAGAAGCCAGATTGAAAGGCCCTCTACCACGTCCGTTTGAGGGTGTTCAAATATTTCCTGATTTATCAAGATATACGCTTCAACTACGTAGAGATTTGAACCCCATAACTAAAGGAATGCAAAACCATAAGATTCTATACAAATGGCGCTACCCGGCCACACTAATTGTCTCCAAAAACGGATCCACTCATATAATAAATGACCTACACAAGGGTTTGAAACTTTTGAAAGAATGGGGAATAATCCCGGAATACCACAAAGATGAAACTTCGCTTCTTCCAAAACGTCCTTCAACATATCACTACAATCAAAGATCCCGGAATCATCAACCTATGGAAGTATCTGGCTCCTGAGCGGTCCGCTAACTACGTTTATAGCGTCCCCTCCAGGAATTTTGTTTGATCTCACTTGCCTTTGGTATTAACTGTTCCACACTGCAGCATTAAAAGCTGACTCTTTGCTTTTTTTTTTGTGCTTGACACAAATCTGCCGCATCCTGTTTTCATATCTTTTGCTATATTTTTAAATAGCTGTTATATATAATTGTAATTTCATTCCAGGTTTTATAGAAATACATCTAGTTACGGAACCCAGGTATCCTGATAAGCCGAAAGGAACTGAATTTACTGTATACACCAAGAAATATCTGCAAACTGTAAGTGTTATAGTCTCCCACGATCCATCACTTAGCCACAACAGGAAATATGCCATTCACGATAGTATCCTTGAACGCCAAGGGTCTCAACCACCCAGCAAAGAGACAATCTTTGTGGCATACTGCTGAAAAGCTTGATAGCGATATCTTATGTGTCCAAGAGACACACTTGACCCCACTTTCAGCCACTTTATGTCGCAGTAACAAATTTCCCCTTATTTTCTATTCTAATTTCTCTTCCAAGAAGAGAGGAGTGCTTGTAGCGATCAAGAAAGACACTGACTTCCACCTCATAAAAGAAATAGGTGACCCCAATGGTCGTTTTCTTATTTTAATCTGTATGATTAATGGAACTAAATATACCTTACTCAACTTGTATGCTCCCAATTCTAGACAGGCAAATTTTGTCAAAAAGACTTTGACCAAAATTAAAGAGTTACAACAAGGATATCTCCTTGTATGCGGAGACTTTAATATGGTTGCAGATATTTATATGGACACTACTTCAGCGGATAAGAGAAGACCCTCTCCCCTGGGGCAAATCCTGACATCGTCTGATCTTTACGATGTCTGGAGATGCCACCATGGATCAGAGAGGGATTATACTTATTTCTCCCCGCAACACAAGTCGTATTCCAGAATTGACATGTTTGTTGTTGATAAATTGTTATTACAAAAGGTGACTACCTCTGTTATCCACACCATGACATGGTCAGACCACAACCCAATTTCGATAATTATTGATGATACGTCTCCTCAACGGAACTCTTTTCTCTGGAGAGCCAATAATTTCATATTACAACATGCTACATACTCCAAAGAAATTGCTACTCATTTGAAAGAATATTTTGAATTAAACGCTGATTCAGTGGGGGATCCTGCCGTGGTGTGGAACGCGCATAAAGCGGTAATGAGAGGTGTTCTTATAAAACTGGGCTCCATTCACAAAAAAAAAAAAGAACACAACAAATAGACTCCCTTACTTCCCAAATTGCTCATTTGGAGGCAGACCATAAGTCATCTGCATGTCCCACTACACTAGCACAATTAATGTCGCTTAGACAGGAACTCAGGCTGCTTCTTCTCCATACATACGAACATATGCAACGCAAATTCAAAGCCATCTCTTATTCCACATCCAATAAGGCAGGAAAAAGATTAGCACAACGTATCAAAGGGGCTAGAGTTAAATCTAAAATTCCCTTCTTATTCCACCCACACTCGAAAGTAAAGCTATCTAATCCACAAGACATTGCGAATGCTTTTAGCGATTACTATAGTGACCTATATAATCTCAAGAATGACCCTACAACCCACCAACCATCCCAAGAGGAAATTGATGACTTTCTCCATAAGATAAATTTACCGACTCTGACAGAAACACAATTGTCTTATTTAAATGCTCCTTTTTCAGCACCAGAACTTCTAGCTACCATCTCATCACTGCCTTGTAACAAAACACCAGGCCCGGATGGCCTTACAGGGGAATACTTCAAACAATTCTCTACCTATTTGATTCCACACTTGCTGAAATTTCTTAACCAAGCTGCATATTCTTCCAAATTCCCTGTAGAATCGCTAAACGCATTAATTATCACTCTCCCAAAACCTGAAAAAGATCCGACTGCCCCACAAAACTTCCGGCCAATCTCCTTACTTAACCTTGATTTAAAAATATACGCCAAAACTATTGCTAGACGCTTAATGAAGATTATGCCAGACCTGATTCACAAAGACCAAACAGGATTTATTAAAGGGAGGCAAGCATCAGACGCGACGCGTCGCATGATTGACTTAATCCATTGCGTAAATTCCAGTGGAACACCTTCTCTGCTTCTTTCTTTAGATGCAGAGAAGGCATTTGATCGGGTGCACTGGACCTATCTACAGAAAGTTCTCATGAAATTTGGGTTTAAAGACAATATTTATAATGCTATCATGGCACTATATACTTGCCCAGCTGCTCAAGTTTTTTCGGCTAATATGATATCTCATCCATTCCAAATTTCGAACGGTACCCGTCAGGGTTGCCCATTGTCGCCCTTAATTTTTGATCTAACTATAGAACCTTTAGCTGAGCACATACGCACGAACTCGAACATCTCAGGCATAACTGTTGGCAACACTACTCATAAGATTAGTCTTTTTGCTGATGATGTGATTTTAATATTATCAAATCCTACCTCCTCCTTAGCAGCAGCCCGAGACGTTTTAGATTGGTTTGGACGAATATCATTTTACAAACTAAATGTCACCAAATCACAAATACTAGATCTCAAATTGAATTCCACCACTAAATTACTATTACAAGCCCAATACCCCCTTCACATGGTCTGAACACAGCATTTCTTACCTAGGTATTCAACTCACTAGAACCACTAAACTCCTCTTTTCATCAAACTTCAAGCCTCTCTTAGATAAATTACGTACTGAATCTCAGAAATTAGCTAAAATGGAACTGTCATGGTCTGGCAGATTAGCGGCGTTCAAGATGATGCATTTACCTCAAATTTTATACCTGTTTAGGACCATTCCTATTCCTATTCCTAAATATTACTTTGTCACTTCAAACGATACTCAACCGATGTATTTGGCACGGTACAAAACCTAGATGCGCTCATTCTATACTTAGGATACACAAATTAGCGGGAGGATCAGGTTCAATAGATTTTACAGATTATCACACTGCAGCGATCATAGCTCAAGCAACTGAGTGGTTTCAGCAAGATCCGAATAAAAACTGGTGCAATATAGAACTTTCCTTACTATTTCGTCCTAGTTTAAAAAATTGGTTGTTGAGCACTCCATTAGACGCTAAAATACCAAAAGCAATTCCCCCTACCATGATAGCCACGGTCAGAGCATGGAAAATTCTAACCCAAACTATCCATCAAGAACCCACTACTACACAGATACCGATACCTATAGAAGTCTTAAACCACATCTCACCTGAATTATCTACATCCCATTGGTCTAACCGAAAAATCTCATTCATAAATCAACTATTTCATGACTCAAACCCAAAATCCTTTTCAACCCTCCAAAATGAATTTCACTTGCCTGAATCAGACTTTATTGCATATTCCAAACTTCTGAAATGCCTTAACAAAATCAAACCTCTCTTATATACAGTTTCTTCAGTAATATGGAAATACCTGCACTTTGAATTTCCTAAACAGAAGGGTATTTCACTTGTATACAACACCCTGAACCAAAAGCGTGTATTTACTAAATCCACACCACATACACACTGGGAAAATGATCTAGCAACGACTTATACAGAATCACAATGGGAACAAGCTTCACGAAGTGTATACAAATCCACGAAAAGCTCTGCGTTGTGGGAACTCACACAAAAATTGTCCCTTAGATGGTATTTGACGCCTTCTCGCTTGGCAACATTCTATCCCACATTATCTAATAAGTGCTGGAGATGTAATTCCAACATAGGAAGCATATTCCACATATTTTGGGAATGTACCCCCAAACAGGAATACTGGAAAACCGTTTTTTCTTCTCTTAAAAGATATATCCCAGATAGATATACCAATGTCTCCGGGTCTAGCTATCCTGAATTTATCCATTGAAGACATACCCTTTTCATTTCGTCATGTGACGACACATATCCTATTGGCAGCTAGGTTAACTATAACCAGATTATGGAAGTCAGATACAACTCCCTCTATCACTCACCTCTTAGATGCCGTAAACCTACATTATAGTTATGAATTAATGATGGCATCCAGTGAGGGTAAATTACCCAAGGAAAAAAACAAGTGGGCATCATGGGAACAATGGTCGACTATTACTAACTTTTTGTAACACTCATATCTAACAGATTGATATACACTTTTGCCTCTGGGTTCTAGAGTATGGACACAGGTTCCTGGATAAGTTCTATTATTGTGGCAACGTTCTCCTCTTAGACACAGTGTAGTCCCCATGGGGGTGTCTAGAGGACATATACTTAGAGGTCGACCGATATATCGGCCGGCCGATATATCGGCCGATATTTGCCGTTTTTTAATTAATCGGCATCGGCCGATTGTGCTGATAAAAAAGGCCGATTATAACTTCAGCCGTGACTTGCAAAAGACTTCTGTAATAGAAGTCAATGCAAGTTGCCTCAGTCTTCCCTTGGAGCAACTTATCTCTCTGGGCATTCTGCCAAAAAAAAAGACCAAAGAGATACAATGTGTAATGTTTACACTTAATGAATGAACTAAACTCCGTGTGGAGAAGTTCTCAGTTTAACCATTTAAAGACTAAATCTTTTCTGACACTTGTTGCTTACAAGTAAAAATCCTGTATTTTCTGCTGAAAAATCACTTAAAACCCCCAAAAATTATATATATTTTTTTAGCAGAGACCCTAGGGAATAAAATAGCGGTTGTTGCAATATTTTATGTCACACGGTATTTGCACAGCGGTCTTTCAAACGCATTTTTTTTGGAAAAAAATACACTAATGATTTTAAAAAGAAAACTAAAACAGTAAAGTTAGCCGATTTTTTTTTTTTTTTTTTTTTTCGTCCAAAAGTTTTGATTACCTGTTTTTGTGTATTTAATATATAGTTTTTTTTTTTTTATCTAAATCATACATACAAGTGAACTGATTGGAGGTTTGTTTTGTTTAATAAATGTTTAAATGTAGGAAATTTTCTGTATTACTTAAGGCTGCTTTCACACTGGAGCAGGCAGGCGTTGACGGTAAAAAACGCTGCTAGTTTTAGCAAAGCTTTACTGTCATTTTAGCGACGCTATTCGGCTGCTAGTGGGGCACTTATAACCCAGCTAGTGGCCGAGGAAGGGGTTAAATGCGCCCTTGAATCGCCGCTGCCAAATCGCATTGCAGGCGCTTCGGCAGTGGTGCCCATTCATTTCAATGGGCAGGAGTGGTGGGGGAGCAGTTAACACCGCTCCAAAGATGCTGCTTGCAGGACTTTTTTTTTTTTTTTAACGTCCTGCCAGCGCATCGCCTCAGTGTAAAAGCACTCGGGCTTCCACACAGACTGCAGGGGAGCCGTTTTGCAGGCAGTTTACAGGCACTATTTTTAGCCCAAAAGCGCCTGAAAAATGCTGCAGTGTGAAAGGTGGCAGATTTTATGAGATGAAGGGAACAAATAAAAAAATATATAAAAATCGGCCTAACATATCGGCCCAAAAAAAAATCGGCATCCTATATCGGCCATCGGCCGCCGCGATTTCTAAATATCGGCATCGGCATCGGCCAGAGAAAAACCCATATCGGTCGACCTCTACATATACTTCTATTTGATCTTATGTTACTATATTGATCTTATATTTCTATATTGAATGTATTGCGTTTTGTAGCATTTTAATAACAGTAATTCTTGTTCTGTAACACTTCATTGATAATTGAGTTGACATTATTTAAGTGCTATTCTGAGTTAATTTATTTTAACGGCATACAATGTGTAATTTGCATCTTTACTGTATGTTATGAAATTCAATAAAAACTGATTGAAAAGTAAATCAAGTCGATTTAAAATCACTAGTAAAAAGGCTCGATTTAAAATCATCATAATTTTTAAAAGAGCAACCATCATCTCTGGCCCGCAGCAGCAGCTAGCTCCTCTGACCTGTTGTTGATTCACTGACAGTCCCATTCACTTTAATGGGATGGCTGGCGATGCGGCAGTGACAACAAGGCGAGACATGTGTCGGCAGAAGGCGAGTGGATGCCCGCTAACAAGTGCTGCCATGATGCATCTAAAATTACAGGTGCTCTTTAAAATGTAAGGACTTATTCTTGCTGGTAGTTAGAATCTTTAATATTCGCAAACAAAATGAAGGTTTCCAATTTAGAATAAGCAGCTTTCAGTTTAGTAAAACAGCGATAGCAGAACCGATTTAAATCCGTTTGTAGTGTACATAGATTTGCAAAACAATGGGATAAAGAAATATTCCTAAACTTAGTTTTATCTCATGGCTACTATGAAATTGTGTGAATGTATCAATGCAGTGTATGTTCTCAGCTTGCATTCATTAAATGAGTTTACTAAAAATTTAAATATTGCAGAATATACAGCCTTAGGCACCTTTTACATGGGGCTGTCCGTTTTTACTCCTACGCTTGCTTAGTGGGGATCGCTCCGTTGATCCCGCGGATAACAAGTCCGTCTCAACACACTGTGCAGGGATGGACCTGTCAGAGAGACCACTCTCCTCCATGGGGGAAGGGGGGATAGGAAGATTATGGACTGCCTGTCCATTTTCATCCGATCTGCCAGACGGGTGGAAAATAGGACATCCGTCCGGATTTTGTGGAGCGGATGTCAGCGACATGTCACCGCTGACATCCGTCGCTCCATAGAGATGTAAGGAGCGACCGTTCAGGTTCACCTGAAAAAAAACTGACAGGCGGATCTGAACGGTCCGCACGTGTGAAAGGGGCCTTATGTAGCCTATACAGCTACAGAGCCAAGCTCCATTTCATGCTGAATGAACTAAATTATTAAATGTATTTTAAATAGACTTACTCCAAAAGCATTAAAATAAATTTGATAAAATTAAAAAGGAAAAAAAAAAAAAAAAAAAAAAATGATTTTTATCTACCCTGTTTGTTTGGGTGTTGTGCCTTTCATCTCACTCTCACTCTTCAATTCTAGAAGTCAGGTCCAACTATCAAGTTCATTGAGTCTTCCTTTAGAAGACACATTCACTTATTTACATTTACAGAGAATGCAGTTGGACGATGCCCACACTGCTGTGAACTCCGGTGTGCATTTTATCACATGATCCTAAAAAGATCAAATCTTATCTGCTGCAGGTATAACAAAATTTGGCACTAACCAACCCCCCCTCCCCCCCCTCTCCGATTGGATACTGAAGGAGCATTAGCATCCTGCTTAGGTAATCACTCTGCTCTTTCCTGTCTGACTGTGCAAAGCAGTGGAGCCCAACTGACACTACTGGCAGAGGAGATTACAGCAAGTCAATACAAAAATAAATGTAGGCACTTATTTTTGCCTATCTGGTAGCGTGTATCCCTATTGATTTGTCCTGCCTTCGAAATACACAGGTCCACTTTTAGGGTTTCAAATGTGGCTCCTAAATAGCCATAGTGTACAATGTATTCTGCAGACTTCTGTGATGGTTTGTATAGATTTTTATTGCAACTGTGGTCTTTCCTAATGACCTACAACAAGTGCATCATTGGCTCGTCATCAGAACTGTGATAAGCCATGTTTAACAGATCAATGCAATCTTCAGTGCCAAATGTTTCACAAAGTGATAAATAAGCAGTGTCCTGAACCACTGATAAGCCATAAAACTGCACTGAGCAGATGGGTGGGAAAGTCAGAAAATTGGGTTTCCATTGTAGTTTTATAGAATGGATATAAAATGGATACAGCTTACAGTTCAATGGCATCCATTCGTTTTATAAACCGGTAACAGAAAATAGCGGAGAAAGTAGAAATGACCGAGAATTTCTTTACTAATAAACAATCCCTTCACCTTATGGTAACAATATAGCTGGTTGATGTCACGGAAAGGAGCAGCGGCTATATATATATATATATATATATATATATATATATATATATATATATATATATATATATATATATATATATATATATATCTATATCTATATCTATATCTATATCTATATCTATATCTATATCTATCTGCATTCAGCACAGGATCTGACCTTGGCCTGTCACAGATTGTAATTTGGAAAATTGTAAATAGGAGACACAACTTTCAATACATTTTTGGTGTGCCATCACCCCTAATATTATTGGTGTATTTGTCCATACACCAATTATGGACAAATCCCAGGAGCCAGGTCTAGGTAGCCAATGCTCTTAAAATTACAGGTGGCAACCAAAGCCGGCCATAGATGGTTCAAATCCCTGCTGAACCGGCCAAGAATCAAACCATGTATGGGCAGGCTGAATATACCCAAGTCGATCGAAATACTTGTTGTGCCCAAGTTTATCAGATTTTCAGGATGCGATTATTACCAGCAGCTATAGCCGCTAGCAATAATCACTGTTTTCTCCCGGCCAGGATGGCAACCCCAGCCCCCTCGTCAGTAAAACACAATAGCTCCGTGGGAGTGTTGATGCGAAAATTGCTTGATTTCCCCATGCGCACATCGTAGGAGGGTTATTTTAACGAAAGATACCATTTCACTGGCACAATTTAAAGCTATACAAGGAGTGGAGGGACACCATAGATGTCAGATTGTGCCTCGCTGTAAATCTGCAGGGCAACAGCAGGGCACAATATGACAAATACGGTGTCCCTCCGCTGTTTGCACCATTCTGCGCATGCAAGGGCACTTTGACGTCGGGCGCATATTGAAAGAACACCGGCATCCCGAGTGTGACAATGATCCATCTTTGCCAAATGCGTGTCAGCAGAGCTGCTTATAGTATCCATTAGGGGTGCAACGGACCGTCACCGATCCGTAAACCTGTTCGGTCACCCTATTCGGATAGGCACGCGCCGTGATCTGCGGCCTGGATCTGTAGTGCCCACAGCGCTGCTCTGTGACAATTCCAGTCACAGCCATCCCTCCATACCCAACCATGCTCAGCCAATATTACAGTGGGGATATTGTGGACATTACAGTGGGGATATTGTGGACATTACAGTGGGGATATTGTGGACATTACAGTGGGGACTATATGGTGGTGGAATTTTCACAGGTTTTTGAAAATTCAATTATTTGCTGATCCGAAAAATGATCCAATCCGTGACTCTGATTCGAGGAACGATCCGATCTGTGAGTTTTTTGATCCGTTGCACCCCTAGTATCCATGCGATAGGGTGACATTGCAGCAGCACAAACTAGTATACAGTTGTCACCCCATAAAAGGAATATCCTTCACTGAAAATATTAGATACTATTTTAAATAAAGTTTCAGATTTTAAAATGAAAAAAAAAAAAATTTTAGCGATTGGAAACTTGAAATACTAGCATTGAGGCGTGAGACTGTAAGCTTCTTTAGTGACATAGACTGACATGGATGGCGACACGATCTCTTCTAACTTACTTCAGTATAAATGAGATAAACACAAGCAGCCTGGTCCCCTAGTACAAGAGGCATCTGTATTGACCAGTACAGAGTATAACTACATACATCAAAGCAGGATTGGGGAGTGGTGTAGACAATGCTTCTGCTGTCTGAACTCTGAACTATTTAAAAAGCCAGGAAAAGCCCACACAATGCAAGGCAGGTGATCACTACAACATCCCTATTCTGCACAATGCCATTGTACTCATAGTGATCCCACAATGAACTGACCTCAGAAAGCAGGAACAAATGACAAATGTGACAGACATAGAACACCCTCCACAGTGTACAACTGTAGTTCATGCTCACAATTAGAGAAAACTTTTATTCTTCAATTTACAATGGAGGACATTGTTTGGCAACAAGCATCCACCACAGTCATAGAACTAATAAAGGATAAGTTCACCTTTAGTGACAGGTTGGACTTACTAAAGGCACTTCCTGCTGTAGGGTACCAACACTGTCCCTGAATTGTTCTCCTTTATTGTCACCCCCTCTACCAATAGAGACCATAAGCAGCCATGACAATGCTTATTGCACAGGCATGGGGCCACTAATGTCACACAAAAAAAAAATTGAATATTTGGGGAAATTGATCGAAACTTGAGCAGACAGAATATAGCAAATGGCAACCAATCCGCTATCTTCGGCTTGTTCAGTTTAAGCAGAACTTAACCCTCCTTTCCTTCACAGCAAAGGAAGCTGCCATCTTTGCAGTTGCCATGGTGCTGCACATGTGATCAGTTATGACACCAGACATTTGATGGCTTGATAGTTCATTGAGAGTCCAGGCAAAATGTGACCACTATCATTCACAGCATGCTTTGAATGTAACCGTTTTGGAAAACAGTTAAACTGGCAAGTATAATTTAACAAGGAAAGATAGAATCTTTGCTCTATTTCAAAGCAGGGGCAAGTCACATATGAAATAGATCCAATAATCTTATGAGGGTCACAAGCTCAATATCTAACAAGGAATCTCTGTCTGCAGCACTAAGCAAGCTCTGATCAAACACAAGAACATTCATCACATCCACCATCAAGCAAAAGCACATTAACAAATCTTACACATGACCGCCAACAACCACAAATCAACCTTTTCAAGGGAAATCCTAACTTACACTGACAAGCAAATCAGAGTCTCACTCCAATAAAGAGAAATGATTGCACCATGTATACGGTTATGAATGACCTGCAGTAGATTTGCACGATTCTGGCTAAAATAAGAATCACAATTATTTTTGCTTAGAAGAAGATCACGATTCAACATCATCCTTCACATTATACAAAAAAAATTGGGACCGCTGTGCAAATACAGCGTGACAAAAATAAAATAAAATAAAAAAATAAAAATAAATCACCATTATATTCCCTAGGGTCTCTGCTTAAAGCGGGGTTCCACCCTAAAGTGGGGGGGAGGGGGGTGCAGATACCTAAGACAGGTATGTGCACCCACTTCCGGGCATAGACTCCTACGGGAGTCTATGCCTCTTCCAGTCCCGCCGTCTGCTGGGAGACACACGGGTCCCAGAGACAGCGCGGACCATTCCTATTGCATTGCGCGACTCGCACATGCTCAATAGGGAACTGGGAAGTGAAGCCGCAAGGCTTCATTTCCTGATTCCCATACCCAAGATGGCGGCGGCTGCAGCATCCGAGGACCGAGGGACGGTTCGGCCTCGGGTGCCTACGTCGCTGGACCCTGTGACAGCTGAGTGTCATTATTTTAAAAAAGTCAGCAGCTGCAGTATTTGTAGCTGCTGACTTTTAAAAAAAAAAAATTAAAAAAAATTTGCCAGACTCCCTCATTTGTATAGCACTGGATTGCTGTATAAATGACAATGGTCCCAAAAAATGTCCTAAGTGTCCGCCACAATTTCACAGTCAGGATATATAATAAAATCGCTGACCGCCACCATTACTAGTAAAAAAAAAAATAAATAAATAAAAAAAAAAAAAAATGAATAAAAATGCCATAAAACTATCCCCTATTTTGTAAACGCTATAACTTTTGCGCAAACCAAATCGCTTATTGCGATTTTTTTTTTACCAAAAATATGTAGAAGAATACGTATCGGCCTAAACTGAGGGCAATTTTTTTATATATACACATATACACACACACACACACACACACACACACATATATACATACATACACATTTTTGGGGGATATTTATTATAGCAAAATGTAAAAATTAAATGAGTTTTTCAAAATTGTCGCTCTTTTTTGTTTATAGCGCAAAAAATAAAAACCACAGAGGTGATTAAATACCACCAAAAGAAAGCTATTTGTGGGGAAAAAAAAAGTAAATTTTGTTTGGGAGCCACGTCCGCGCAATTGCCAGTTAAAGCGACGTAGTGCCGAATCGCAAAAAGTGCTCTGGTCAGGAAGGGGGATAAATTCTTCCGGGGGTTAAGTAGTTAAACTGACCTCATTAACACAGAAGTTCAAAAACCAAGATTTTAATATACATTTTTTAATAGTTTGATAATAGAAGTAACTGAACAATAAATAAAGTTTTGGGAAAAATACCACAATGTTGTGAAACCGAGATGGAGACCGTAAATTAACGTAAAGTTGAATAAGGCTAGGTTCACACTGCTGTGGTGCGAATTTAGCGCGCTTTTGATCCGATTGCGTTGCGAATTTGCATTGTGAATTTTTTATGTGTTCTTGCGATTCTACTGCAAATTTATCAGTCTATGGAGCTGAATTCGCATTGCACACGGATCAAACTCGGACAGGACCCTTTTTTTTTTTTTACGCAGCTTAGATTCGCAACGCATTGATGTGAACGGCACTCACGGAAAACTATGTTATTAAAATGACTTGCGAATTTGAGCGATCGCAAAAGCTCAAATTCGCAATAGAATTCGCAGCAGTGTGAACCTAGCCTCGACAGTTTGCTGAAGTGGTTGTAAGAAAAAAAAAAAAAAAAAGTTACAATGTTTCTAGTTATCTACCAGCACAGACAATGTTGTGAAAAACTTGGCAGGCTGCCCTTTTCTCTTTTGACAGCTGAGCGAGCAGAGAACTCTCTACACTTGTTATATGAATGAATCGGGAAATTCTGCAGAGATTGTGAGGGGGATCGAATCGCGATTTTTTTTTTTTTTTTTTTTTTTTTTTAACAATTAATCATGCAGCTCTAACCTGCAGCCCTCGTTCTAGGCCTCATGTCTCCGGACTATCCACTTCAGCACCGGAAGAGTTTTACCCGCTTCATGACCAGAGCATTTTTTGCTATTCAGCACTGTGGTACTTGCAATGGCAAATGTGCGGTCATGCAACTCTGTGCCAAAATGACATTTCATTTCATGTTTTTCACACATATAGAGATTTCTTTTGGTGGTATTTGACCACTGGGTTAATTTTTTTTATTTTATTTATTTTTTTAATTATAGAAATGAAATAAGATTTTGAAAAAACAAAAAAATAAAACAAACCAATATTTTCTGTTATAAAAACATACCAGATAATAAAAATCAATTTTCTTAATAAAATTTAGGCCAAAATATATTATGCTACATGTCTTTTGTAAAAAAAATGCCAATAAGTGTATATTTGGTTTGTGTGAAAGTTATAGCATCTATAAACAATGGTATACATACTTGAATTTATTTTTTTTATACTAGCAATGGCGGCAATCAGCAAATTATAGTGGGACTGCGATTGTGCGGCGGACAATCTGACATGGACAAACTGCCATTGACATCACCAGTAATAATACTATACACTGTACTAGACACTGTCTGGGAAGAGGTTAACGTCTTGGTTGATCAAGGGGTTAAATGTGTGCCTAACTGTGTAATGTGTGCTGCTTTTTACTAAATATCTTTGTTTCTTATCCCTGCTTTCAAGGGATAAGAAACAGATTGCTCCCTCTGTACGGGGCCCTGTATTGTCAACACAACAGACTGAGTCGATGAGTAGGTCAATCACAGCAGAGCCAGCGGGCAGAGGCCAGAAGAAAGCCGCAACGTACAGGTACATTACGGTGCCTGTACCAGCCCACATACTGCAGCCGGTCGGCAAGCAGCTATAAAGGACAATTACCATTTTATAATCAAGATGCATAAATCCAGCACATGGTATTTATAAAATGTGTTTTAAAATAAATCCAAAAATCACAAGGTGCAAGGGTTTCTGCTATATCATAACTGATCTGTAGGCAGCAACAGCTTATAAATAGTAAGCTGTATCTTTTTAAATCAGTTTTTATACTTATCTTTTCATTCAATGAAATCTACATGCTGTGCACAGCTCTTCTCCAGACAGCATCCGGTTCATGCCTCTGCGCATCCTCTAAAAACATCGGCCAATCCCAGCTAAGGTTTAGTCTAGTCTATGGACTTAAGTTGCCCTTGCAAGCACCAGCACTTCAGTCTGTAGTCCAACCCAAGATTGAGCAGCCTAGGGCGATATTGTGCCCACCGCATTCAAGGACTGGTAAGTAGCAATACATATACTTGTGGCGGGGGGGGGGGGGGGGGGGGGGTCAGTTCTAGGTTCTCTGCAACAGCTAAAAGCTGACAGGAGGGAGAAGAAGGAGTGGAGGAGAAACCAGCTTTCAGCTGCTGCAGAGAGCTACACCGGGGATCAGTTTATTTTATTGCCCCCCACCGCACCAATTACCCTCCTTTCTTCAAATTCCCACTGCTGCTCAGGCCTTGTACAGGAGGACCATGGGACACCCTTATCAGTGGTACACGTGTGGATGTATGATGAGCAAGACGTGTTATATTGTGTGTATAACGAGTGATGCAGAATGCGTGTGCGAGAATAATATTATAGTGTTTGCTATAAATATATCAATATTGTAGCATGTATGATAAACACTCACCGGCCACTTTAATATTAGCTACACCTTGCCAATACCAGGTTGGACCCAGTTTTAGTGGTGCAACGGATCGTCACCGTTTCGAACGGGTCAACCTGTTCGGATCGCAACACCACGCGATCTGCGGAGCGCTCCGCTGTCTCGGCCTTAGGAAAGGCCGCGGCATCGGCCTAGCCCAGAGCGGCAACCATCTTGGTAAAAGTGTGGGTGAAAAAAAAAAATGTAGCGCCAAGACATATGCACTATGTGAAAAGTGAATATTATATGGAAAAATTAAACATATATAGAAATACCCACAGTGAAGCGTGAGTATTGCCAATAATATGGCGTAAAATAATAATAATATTAAATGCCAGTAGCAATTGTGACATATACTAAACAGTAAGTGCCAATAAAAAACAGCAATATAATACAGAGTCCGTGTCAAGTAAACACTGATAACACCAGATCCCTCGAAGTAACTCAGGAACAGGGAAAGACTGGATAAACATAAATATGGACCGGCTTGTCTGGTGATATGGAAAGATTGGGTACTCTTACCGCAGATGTTGGATACAGCTACCGTACGGTATTTGTATCAAGCAGGCTTAAATGCTGAACCTCTTGCGCCAATGGGTACCAGATGAGGCAGATGGGAACCGAAGGTAGACACCTCGGCAGGCAGGAACCAAACAGCATGCACCGCAACCGATAGACCTCCAATCGACCAGGTGTAAAGACACCAACCAAAGTGATCACACAAACCGGGGGAAAGAGAAAAATGGAAGCGACTCCAGTGGTGCAGGTCAAAAATTATTTTTTTAAATTTATTCACATTGGCATGTGACAAAAAATCTCGAGATATATAAAAAAGGAATAGGTCAGCAATGTGAGAAGTATGGGACAGCTGTCTCATACTTCTCACATTGCTGACCTATTCCTTTTTTATATATCTCGAGATTTGTCACATGCCAATGTGAATAAATTTAAAAAAATAATTTTTGACCTGCACCACTGGAGTCGCTTCCATTTTTCTCTTTCCCCCGTTTGTGTGATCACTTTGGTTGGTGTCTTTACACCTGATCGATTGGAGGTCTATCGGTTGCGGTGCATGCTGTTTGGTTCCTGCCTGCCGAGGTGTCTACCTTCGGTTCCCATCTGCCTCATCTGGTACCCATTGGCGCAAGAGGTTCAGCATTTAAGCCTGCTTGATGCAAATACCGTACGGTAGCTGTATCCAACATCTGCGGTAAGAGTACCCAATCTTTCCATATCACCAGACAAGCCGGTCCATATTTATGTTTATCCAGTCTTTCCCTGTTCCTGAGTTACTTCGAGGGATCTGGTGTTATCAGTGTTCACTTGACACGGACTCTGTATTATATTGCTGTTTTTTATTGGCACTTACTGTTTATTTAGTATATGTCACAATTGCTACTGGCATTTAATATTATTATTATTTTACACCATATTATTGGCAATACTCACGCTTCACTGTGGGTATTTCTATATATGGTTTAATTTTTCCATATAATATTCACTTTTCACATAGTGCATATATCTTAGCGCTACATTTTTTTTCACCCACATTTTCTTGACTTTGTTTGTTTTGTATGTTAGCTGCTTTTGTACATTGATTTGTTTTCAATAAGGGTAGCGCAGTTTTTTCCACATTCGTAACCATCTTGGTACACTCGGCGGTGGATGTCTATTACAGTGGGGGAGATGACGTGGATATTACAGTGAGTGGGGGAGATGACAGGGATATTACTATATAAAATCTTTTTTTTTTATTTGCTGATCCAATCCGTGACTCTGATCTGAGGAACGATCCGAACCGTGAGTTTTTTGATCTGTTGCACCCCTACCCAGTTTTGCCTTCAGAACTTACTTAAAGGGGAGGGCCATCCAGGAAAAAAAAAAAAAAGTCAGCAGCTACAAACACTGTAGCTGCTGACTTTTAATAAGCCGACTTACCTGTCCTGGGTGCCTGCGATGTCGGCCGCCCGAGACCGATCGTCCCTCGGTTCCCGGGGCCGCCATTCCAACTAAGGGAAACAGGCAGTGTAGCCTTGCTGGCTTCACTGCCTGTTTCCTACTGCGCATGCGCGAGTCACACAGCGCTTTGTGAATGGGGAACGGGTTGTGTTGTGGGACACACAGTTCCCATAACACACCGCGCCCCATTCACTAGAAGACGGCGCTAGGAGCCGAAGACCGAACAGCTCTGCGGAACAGCAAGCGGCAGATTAGGACGATCTGCCTAGCAACAGCCATTTCTGGTTTTAAATTTTTATTAACATTTTTCTGAAGTTTTTTTTTTTTTCAGGGTGGCCCTCCACTTTAATTCAACAAGGTGTTGGGAACATTTCTCAGAGATTTTGGTCCATATTGACATGAATGATAGCATCACGCAGTTGCTGCAGATTGGTCGGCTGCACATCCATGATGTGAATCTCCACCACATCCCAAAAGGTGCTCTATTGGATTGAGATCTGGTGACTGTGGAGGCCATTGGAGTACAGTGACCTCATTGTCATGTTCAAGAAACCAGTGGTGAGATTATTTGAGCTCTGTGACATGGTGCATTATCCTGCTGGAAGTAGCAATCAGAAGATGTGTACACTGTAGTCATAAAGGGATGGACATGGTCAGCAACAATACTCAGATAGGCCGTGGTGTTTAAATGATGCTCAATTGGTACTAAGGGGCCCAAAGTGTGGCAAGAAAATATCCCCCACACCATTACACCACCAACACCAGCCTGAAACATTGATACAAGGCAGGATGGATCCATGCTTTTATGTTGTTTACGCCAAATTCTGAACCCTCCAAGCTGAATGTTGTAGCTGAAATTGAGACACAGACCCGGCAATGTTTTTCCCAATCTTCTATTATCCAATTATGGTGAGTCTGTGCGAATTGTAGCCTCAGTTTCCTGTTCTTAGGTGACAGGAGTGGCACTCAGTGTGGTCTTCTACTGCTGTAGCCCATCTGCTTCAAGGTTGGATGTGTTGTGCTTTCAGAGATGGTATTCTGCATACCTTGGTTGTAACGAGTGGTTATTTTTGAGTTACTGTAGCCTATTATCTCAAACCAGTCTGCCCAATCTGCTCTGACCTCAACAAGGCATTTTCGTCCATTACCTCCGCTCACTGGATATTTTCTCTTTTTCGGACCATTCTCTGTAAACCCGAGAGATTTCAGCAGTTTTTTAAATACTCCCACCAGCCCATCTGGCACCAACAACAATGCCACGTTCAAAGAAACCTAAATTCCCTTTCTTCCCCATTATGATGCTCAGTTTGAACTTCTGCAAGCTGCCTTCACCATGTCTAGATGCCATGTGGAGTGGCCCATTAGCAATTTGTGTTACCAAGCAATTTTTTTTGAAAAACACATACAGTACAAACGTGTACCGAGATTCCCCCCTCCACCTCCCTCTCGCAGCATTCCAACAGTTCAAAATCACATTCTATGCTCATAACTTTCCAAAAAAAGGGCATTTTGTACTCAAGGAGTCGGCGGTGCACCCAAACATCACACGGTCATATAATGATCTAGGTTGGTTTACATGGTCTTTTATCCAAGTATGGCGAGTGCTTTGTTAAAGCTCTCCCCCACCTTAGCAGGTCAAATCAAAGTGTCCTTGGCGTCAAGCCAGCATTGCCATACTTCCTCAAATTTTTGGGGTCAACCCCCTACTTAGGTATGTTGCTTTATATAGAGTTGGCGCTTTATTGATTATGTCTTTCCAGTATGACACTGTGGGTGGTTCAGGTTTTTTCCAACACATCAAGATAGTTTTACGTGCATAAAAAGGGAGAGAGAAATTGTGGTCCTTTGCGCCCTTCGTGACACCAACTCCTCCGCCACGCCCAGCAAACAGACTGAGACCGTTACAGGAATCGGCACCGAAAGCAATTTCTGTATAGTGCGTGTTACCCCCGTCCAGAACTCCCCAATCGGCTGGCATTGCCGTGTTACCCCTGTCCAGAACACATCGGCTGGCATTGCCATGTTACCAAGCAATTTAACAGGTGTATCTAATAAAGTGCCAGGTGAGTGTATATGACGAGTGACATATTATAGCGTGTATGGTGAATGATACATATTGTAGTGGATATTATTATACAGGATTTATATAGAGGCAACAGTTTGCTCAGCACTTTACAATATAAAGGACAGTACATATACAATACAGAAGGAATAGGAGGGCCCGGCTCATGGAGGTTACAATGTAAAGGATGACATTGGACGAGGGAGACATTGTAGCGTGTAGGACGACAGACGCATATTCTATATAGTTGTGTGAATGATGGGAGGGGGGTCTATATTCTATATAGTTGTGTGAATGATGGGGGGGGGGGGGGGTCTATATTCTATATAGTTGTGTGAATGGGGGGGGGGGGGTCTATATTCTATATAGTTGTGAGAATGATGGGGGGGGGGGGGTCTATATTCTATATAGTTGTGTGAATGATGGGGGGGGGGGGGGGGTCTATATTCTATATAGTTGTGAGAATGATGGGGGGGGGGGGGGTCTATATTCTATATAGTTGTGTGAATGATGGGGGGGGGGGTCTATATTCTATATAGTTGTGTGAATGATGGGGGGGGGGTCTATATGCTATATAGTTGTGTGAATGATGGGGGGGGGTCTATATGCTATATAGTTGTGTGAATGATGGGGGGGGGTCTATATGCTATATAGTTGTGTGAATGATGATGGGGGGGTCTATATTCTATATAGTTGTGTGAATGATGATGGGGGGGGATCTATATTCTGTATAGTTGTGTGAATGATGATGGGGGGATCTATATTCTATATAGTTGTGTGAATGATTGGGGGGGGGGATCTAGGATATATATATATATATATATATATATATATATATATATATATATATATATATATATATATATATATATAGTTGTGTGAATGATGGGGGCCTATATTCTATATAGTTGTGTGAATGGTGGGTGGTGTATATTATATAAATGGTGGGTGGTGTATATTATATAGTGTGTGAATGGTGTATATTCCATATAGTTGTGTGAATGGTGGGTGGTGTATATTCCATATAGTTGTGTGTGGTGTATATTATATAGTGTGTGAATGATGTGTGGTGTATATTATATAGTGTGTGAATGGTGGGTGGTGTATATTATAGTATGGGGGTGTAATAAGAGATGGACACCCCGCTCACCTGTGTCCCCACCACCACGATCTGTGGTAATTGGATGACATCCGACCCCACCGTGTTGAAGACGTCCTGCAGCTTGTTGATAACCGGGATGAGCGCCTCCATTTCTGCGGCCCGAGTGTGGGGGATAAATGGAGGGACACAGAGGGGCAGCCACCACTCACACCCACCGGCTTCTCCGCTCAGAAATCCATTCACCCGACCCACAGGCCTCTGCGGCAGGGAAGAGAGGCGCGGGTACGGAAAAAAAAAAATCAAAAGGCGCAGGCGCGGGAGCGGGGCCTGCTGGGATACGTAGTCTCAGCGGGTGAGGAAGAGATTGCGGGCAACCATCTTTGATTTGGGCAAACTATTGCGGGGGTATTCCCTTTCGTTTCGTTTTTTTTTATAGTTTCCTGGCATCGTTTGAGTTTTGACAATAATATTTTATTTTCAATCTATCGTTAGCGAATCTACGGTGTTGCTTTTGGCTACTGGAGGACGACAACGATGCTAGTTTTTTTTCCTATTTGCGGACTTGATGTATCGGCACAGCAGGAAGTGCGCTAGTTGACTTTTTATTTGCCCACAAAAAATATGGCCGCGTTAGAGTGACAGCTGAGAGACCGGAAATGCGACTTGTCACGAATTAAAATCAGGAAGTGTCTGTTTCAAAGGTCCCTGACAGTGACATTGGGAGATAAGAGCATGCTGTAAACACAGTGCAACCCTGACAGCCAGCACAGATCATGTCTATAGAATGGGGGGACTTCTGACATTCATGGAGGTCATGGCTGCTTCAGTACTGCTGGAACATCAGACATATTGTAGCTAGAGGATCCAGGGGTATTTTGCTGCTAGCTAATGACCCCTCAGAGGACCATGATACATTGTCGTCTTTACACTTCATTATAATGGACTACAAAAAGCATCTCAAAGTGTATCTAAAGCCAAAGCTTTCTTTTGGTAGTTTTAAATGGAATAAGGGAGGTTTAAACCCCTGCTGAGTTATTTATTTCTTTATTTTTGCTTTCTGTGTGCTATTAGGGACATTTCCCCTTACTTCCTGTCCCAGAGACACAACAGGAAGTTAGAACATACCTTCCAAAGTGAGGGGAAATCCTCTTATTGGTGTCTCAGGAACAGGTACCCCCACCTAAAGATTTATTCCTCTCCTCCTCTTCTAGTGACATGTCTAATGTTTTGGAATTCCCCTATTTTCTTCTTTGGTGACAAAAGTCATACAAATAGAGAAGTGAATCTCTCCAGTAGGGGCTTGGTAGAGGGGCTAACCCTTCCCCACTCTACCCAAAACATAACGTGGAGCTAAAATGGCAATGTCTTCATCTGCTGTTCTCTCCCCGAGGCTGGGTTCACATTGCAGTACGGAGCCGCTCACAGCAGGCAGTCCGGTGCATCCCTGTTCACTGTTTCAGGTCTGATTTCGGTCCGAATTTTTGGCTGAATTCGGACCTGTAACAGACCAGAAGATGCACAGAACTCCTGGGCAATTAGTTTCGGAGATGTGTGAAGCGGCTCCATTAGGAGCCGGTCACAATCTCCTGAAATGCGAATTGGATGCAGAAAAACTGCATCCAATTCGCATAAGTGTGAACTCAGCCTAAGAATGGTGCTATCTTTATTCAGGCATTATCCAGGGTCACTATCTACTTCCTGGACTGAGATGTTGGCTCACAGATGACACAGCCCCGATCCCTGTGTAGTTCTTAGCTGTGTTGACAAATGTCTGATACAAATCAACTCCTGCCGCAGCCTCTCATCTTGCGACTTGCTACAAAGTTACAAAATAAGAAGTTGGGACTGAAGATGAGGTGTGTGCCGAAACAGTTGGTAAATGGTAAAATACATATAGATAATTCATATATACATGCATATAGGTAGACTCATGACACAGTAGATAAAGTAGAAAATAGTGTTGAGAGCGAATTTTATTAAAAAACCTTATTAACAACTGTAAAAGATGTATTCATAATTTAAACAATTCATATACATAATAAAAACAAATTCATCAATGGTTAGATTATAACATGTTATCACATAAAATATTAAGTAAAGAGCTGATCGTGTAGATGTAAAAATAGTACACATGATGATAATATGAAAAAAATTAATCCTAAAGTCTCGACACGTTTCGTGGACTATACTCCACTTCTTCAGGAGAAGATGTAATATGCAAAACTGAAAAAAACAGGGTATGTAAAAAACACTGTAGTCTAGTAGTATAACAACAAACAGGGAAGGGGAAAAAAAAGGAGAAGAAAACCCAACCCTATTGGAAAAAAATACTCACAGGTCAGCTCTAGGTTAAACACATGCTGTAATGAACAGAGGACCGTCTGGGGACAAAGTTACAATGTACAATCTAATCACCCGGAGGAAAGGGAACTGAGGAAATTCTTCCTCTTGCCTGCAGCAGACTGATGAAATCATCTCAGCCTAGAGCAATGACGGCGAACCTATGGCATGCGTGCCACAGCTGGCACGCAGAGCCCTCTCTGTGGGCACGCCAACTATACTGGGAAGCCACCACAGCCGCCACTGTCTGCACTCTCTAATCCTCCTGTTGGGGCTGTCAGTGTATTTCCCCCTCCTTTTGTCAAGCAGCGCTGGCAGCGCTGATTACTCCTGCGTCCCCACTGGCTGCAGTCAGGGACCAATGAGGAGCCAGGAGAAGTGCACCATGGGACATATAGTCCCGGAAGACTGTGGGTCCATTTTAATGTCGAGCCCAGCATCATCACCCAGTGAGCGAGAGTCATTACTTCAAGGGAGAGAGACTGGACCAGCCAGGGGACAGAGCGTCTGTGGGACTACTGCTACTGCAGTGCCAGTTGTGGGTGTCGCCACAGGCAACCAAGAGTGAGAGGACATCTGTTCTGAGGAAGCATTGTTGCTATGTGGCTGGGATTGGTGAGAGGCCTGTGTGGCCCATAACTGTAGCTGTTTGTTACTAATTGCAGTGTTGGCACTTTGAAAAAAATAAGTTGGTTTTGTGTCGCAGGTTGGGCACTCGGGCTCAAAAAGTCTCTGGACTGGAGTTCACAGATGAAGCTTTTATGATACATTTTTGAAAGATTATCTGTCTTTGTGTATATGAGATGGAATGTATAAATGCAGAATAATGAATTTACTGAAATATTCACTTTGATTATGAAGGTGATCAATGTAAAATATCCCAAAAATATCTCCAAAGCTGAATCTTTAATACTCTAATTGAGCTTCGTCTTTGATGCATTATATGGCTCTGCACACAACATACGTGACGATCACAGCTGCACAATTAGACAGCTCTTGTGTGGTTTCTAAATATGGAACCAATCTAAGTGCAGATTTACTTGTACACACCCAAGATGTTCGGCTATAAATAAGACAAGACAAGTGCACACCCAAAATTACATGTCGGTTGTTGTACAGTCCACGTGTATATCACCAGGTCATATTTGGAACAGCATAGCCTGTAGGGAGACTCCAAAGTGGTTCTCATCGGGCCAGATGGCTGCTGTGTATATTATTAATCTTAGGTTCAATCACACCAGATACTACTATCAGTGCAGAACTTCCAGTGCTGAGACTGTACAGTAAAGGAATCTGGTAATTTACCCTACCTTTCCTCTATCGTGTCCATTCACAGAATGCCTCGTATCTGCTCAATAGTATACATAACATTTTGTGAATAGACAAATGGAGAACAGAGGCAGACATACAACAGAATCTACCCTTGTGCAGTCACAGAATCCTTGCATACTGTGAACTACGGGTCTTGTACTGTAAAGAGATCCTGTTGTTTACTTTCCCTTTCTTCTCCCCTTGTCCTGTCACAGAACATCATGTGTTCAGTGAGCATATCACAAAGGGGTCAATTCACTAAGAGCTAAATAACGGCAAATAAAATGCAGTAAAATAGCTCTTGCCTTAAATCAGTTTTGAGCAATTCACTAAGAATTTTGCAATAAATAATGAATGCAATGTTTGCTCGATTGAGTAGTAATTACCGCATTGTTTCATGCAGTAATTTATTGCAATGAGCTGGTTGATAAGGAGCGGGCCGGGAAGCCAGCCGCTGCGTCCTTAACAATGGATAAAAACAGAACAAAATATTACAGCGCACACATGCAAAAAAGACATTTACCTCCTGCAAGGCTATTTAAAACACCTAAACATTTTCAAAAAATATGGGGATGACTCATCAGCTGTCGGGTTCTCCGCTGACAGCTGAATGTAAAAAAAAACATGGTGGCAATGAAAAATTATGAAAAAAAAACAGCCCCCCTCCCCCAATGCATACCAGGCCCTTCTGGTCTGGTATGGATTTTAAGGGGAACCCCACGTAAAATCTTTTTTAAAAAACGACATGGGGTTCCCCCCACAATCAATTCCTGACCCTTATCTGAGCATGCAGCCTGGCAGGTCAGGAAAGGGGGGGAGGGGACAAGCGAGCACCTTGTCCCCATGTTGATGGGGACAAGGGCCTCTTCCTCACAACCCTGGGCTGCGTTTGTGGAGGTTTGCGGGCAAGGGGCTTATCGGAATCTGGAAGCCACCTTTAACAAGAGGGCCCCCAGATCCAAACTTTTTTTTAAGAGGGCCAGATTTGATGAAGTGAACATGCGTGTGGGCCAACCATTTTGCCTGACATTCTTTGAACCATTAAAATTCGGTCTAATCACATGTACACACGATCAGACATTCCGACAACAAAACCGTGGATTTATTTCCGACGGATGTTGGCTCAAACTTGTCTTGCATACACACGGTCACACAAATGTTGTGGGAAATTCCGAACGGCAAGAACGCGGTGACGTATAAAACGTACGACGAGCCGAGAAAAATTAAGTTTAACAGCTTGATTCCGAGCATGCGTGTAATTTTGTGCGTTGGAATTGTGAACACACGATCGAACTTTCCGACAACGGATTTTGTTGTCGGAAAATTTGAGATCCAGCAACATCACAAGAGATCACAACAAGCTCACATCGAACATTTGTTGTCGGATTTCCGACGACAATTCCGACCGTGTGTACGTGGCATAAGTGTGTTTGTCCGAGCACTAATACACTGCCCAACAAGAATTCTCTTGCCTTTGTGGCTGTGTGTGGTGAAGAGATGAGCTTGGGCATGTTATTTGGAGATATATATATATATATATATCTTTTGTGGCCCCCAACGAATCCCAAAGCGCTGCTCAGGACTAAGGATGAGCTTGGGCGTGTTATTTGGATATACCGTATTTATCGGCGTATAACACGCACCTTCACTTTAAGAGGGAAGTTTCAGGAAAGAACTTACATTTTAAATAAAGACCTGTGCAGCAAAAATAAGGGTCAGTGCCCATCAATGCAGCCTAATCAGTGCCCATCTGCAGCCATGGGCGTCCGCAGGTAGGGGCAAGGGGGGGCGAGTGCCCCCCCCTGGCTAGGGTGCCCACGTGTCCCGGATTGCCCGGCAACTGGGAGGGAGAGGAGACACAGAGGAGGCAGGGGCCTGAGGTGCATGGGGAGCTCCTGAACTTTCGTCCCCCGCAGACTGTGAACATGGGGGAGCTGCCTGTCAGTAATAATGACAGCTCCCCTGGGCGCTGGCAAATACAAACTGCACGTGCACAGTTTAACAGCCAGCCGTTCTTCATCAGCTGAGCTTGGTATGGGGCATGCTTAGAGTGCCGCCTGATGACACTCCGGGGCGGAGCCTGTGTTTAAACATCTCGGGAGCCTGGCTGGCATTTTCCCGCTGCCCCATGCAGCTCAAAGTGCAGTGCACTCAGAGAGGGGTCCACTCCCCACACTGCCTGCAAAGAATGGCCAGGCTGAGCGGATATCTCTCCCCTTCACTGAGAAACATGAGAGCAGTGAGATCACCTGGAGCTGCACACAGGAGTCATGCATGGGCGTCCGCAGGTAGGGGCAAGGGGGGGCGAGTGCCCCCCCCTGGCTAGGGTGCCCACGTGTCCCGGATTGCCCGGCAACTGGGAGGGAGAGGAGACACAGAGGAGGCAGGGGCCTGAGGTGCATGGGGAGCTCCTGAACTTTCGTCCCCCGCAGACTGTGAACATGGGGGAGCTGCCTGTCAGTAATAATGACAGCTCCCCTGGGCGCTGGCAAATACAAACTGCACGTGCACAGTTTAACAGCCAGCCGTTCTTCATCAGCTGAGCTTGGTATGGGGCATGCTTAGAGTGCCGCCTGATGACACTCCGGGGCGGAGCCTGTGTTTAAACATCTCGGGAGCCTGGCTGGCATTTTCCCGCTGCCCCATGCAGCTCAAAGTGCAGTGCACTCAGAGAGGGGTCCACTCCCCACACTGCCTGCAAAGAATGGCCAGGCTGAGCGGATATCTCTCCCCTTCACTGAGAAACATGAGAGCAGTGAGATCACCTGGAGCTGCACACAGGAGTCATGGATGGCTTTGATCTTCAGATGGTCACGGTAAGCCTGACACTTTACTCCTGGATACTATGCCCTTTCCAGGTCACAGAGCTCTGTAACACCTCCTGTACTGTGCCCCCTGTACTGTGCCCTCCTGTACTGTCCCCCCCAGTACTGCCCCCCCCCCCCCCAGTACTGTACCCCCCCTGTACTGTACCCCCCCTGTACTGTACCTCCCCTGTACTATGCCCTCCGGTACCCATGTTCCATGTATTGTTCCCCCCTGCCTCATGTACTGTCCCCCCTACAATGTTCCCTCCTGCATGCCCCATACTGTGTAAAAAAATACCTAAATAAAGGCCACTGATAGGCTGTGAGAGATATTTATGACAGGGGAGCAGTGTGTACATGGAGGGGGGTGGCATAAAAAAAGTGTGGGAGCAGGTCTCCATTATCTGTACACCATCCATCCCCATTCTACTGCACCAAGTATAGTGTCAACACTGACTGTGGCTATGTACAAGGATAGCAGGAGCCTTCCTCACTCTACCCATATGAATGCCTATATAGTACCAACATCTTCTACAGCGCAGTACAAGGACATTTGTCCTTCCAGCAACACTATCAATGCAGAGACATTTTTTTTTTTAGTGACACCACATATGCAGTTGAAGTTCTACCTAAGACCCTGTTCACCCATACTGTAGTCGCCTGTGTTTTAAAAATGTAATTTTTATGGGGGGGGGGGGGGGGGGGCGGCAAGTTGCCTAGGGTGCAAGTTAGTCTAGCACCAGCCCTGGCCCAGCGTTGAAAGTGGAGGAGGATTTCACTTCCTCCTCCTGCGCATAGTGCTGCTGGGAGTCACTGCTGGTTCTTTCACCTCCGCACTTGGCTCCAGTGACTGGCATGCAGCGTGTGTGGGGTGTTTCTGTTCCCACACGCTGCAATTACAGTTTGTATGGCATCTCTCCCTTCCTCCCCCTCCTGCCCACCTCACATTAACACACGGACTGAAGTCCCCTCCCCCTTTTCCTCGGCTTGGGTGTCACAGACAGGAGAAGGAGGGGGAGGAGAATGGACACAGCACACAGGACGGGACATGCTGATCTAAGGTTTGTACAGAATATTAATGGTTGGCACTTGCAGGATAAGGAGACAGAGACAGGGGGCAAGTTGTCAGAAAAGAATACTTGCAGTGATTTTGGGGGATAAGAGCATGTTGTATGTGCTTTAGGAGGGGAGAGAAATTGTTCTGGGGGCTCAGAATTTTTTATTCAACCCCCCCTTCCAGCACAATTTCTCTCCCCTCCCAAAGTGTGCCCCTTAGCAAATACAACATGCTCTTATCCCCCAAAATCACTGCAAGTATTCTTCTTTGACAACTTGCCCCCTTCCCTAAAGACAAACTGACTGCTATTGAGGGGACAAATGTACTGTCTGGAATCCTGGGAACTTTGCTAGAGATTCAGGGCAATTCTGTAGGAGGATGTAAGGGGTCACTTTGGAGGAGGATGTAAGGCACACTCCAGAAGATGTAAGGGGGCACCCCGAAGGATGTAAGGGGGCTCTGACTAAGAGTGCCCCCTTACATCCCCCTTCCAACCTACAGGGTGCCCCCTTAGTGCCTCCAGAGTGCCCCCTTACATCCTTCGGAGTGCCCCACCACCAAGGTGTTATAGCAGTGCCTGACAGACTATCAGGAGGTGGTATTGCACTCCTCTTCCTCCTCTCTCCACTAACTACCCAATGCCATACATTCCGCATTCCTCTCCTGTACATATTACCCCCCTGCCATACACTCCACACTCCTCTCCTGTACATATTACCCCCTGCCATACACTCCGCACTCCTCTCCTGTACATATTACCCACCCCTGCCATAAACTCCGCACTGCTCTCCTGTACATACTACTCACCACATACACTCTGCATTCCCTATTTAACATTACTACATTCTGCACTATATTAACAACACCCCCTTTACGCCAATATTTAGCGCAATTTAAAACATGTCCACTGTTCACCACGACGTGCTTTGCGCACCATATTGTTGTTTGTTCTTGATGCCTAGGGCCCACTTTTGATCTTGCACACAGGCCCACTGTTTTCATAGCCCGAGCAGGAACCGCTGCTTTGGGTACTTTTCTGCATATCCTCTGAGGACCAGCGCGGCAATGAAGCTCTTCTGTGACAGGTGTCGGCTGCTTATCACAACAGCACACCTAGCCGATGGAGCCAGTCTCCTTCATTCTGACCAGGGGCGGACTGAGGGCCCAGAGTAAGTGGATGGGGGGGTACAATTGTCACTGTGGGGACAGCAGCTTCTAAATACATACACTGTGCCAGCGGTGTATGTATTTAGAACCTCCAAAGCTCTTCTCTCCATCCGTCTCCTGCACTGTGAGATCTCTGACTCAACCTCTCCTTGGAAGAAAAGCTGCCAATGTTTCTGTAGGATTTGTCTTGTAGGTATTGTGATCAGTGATAAGAAGATGAGGCGAATGAAGAGACAGCCGAAACTTCCCCCAATCACTCTGTACAGATAAAGTGATGGCCATTTATGACCATTCATGTAACTCTGTGTTTATGTAGTGAGTTTACACTTCTGATGGTGCAGCCCCAGAGCTTTATATAACACAGGGTTACATGAATTGTCATAAATAAATTTCACATTATCTGGACATGCATAGAGTGCTAGGGGTTATATATCCAGCTGACAGACATCACTCGGACCCTTATCTACCCAACGTCCATCTGCCTTCTTGTATTCTTCCATCATCACTGACTGCAGATATACATCATCTGTCCTGTATATATAGCTGTATACAGGACAGATGATATATATATGTAGTCAGTGATGATGGAGAAGGTCTCTATATACAGGTAGCTGTATATACCTACCTTCCTTCCTGTATATAGAGACCTTCCTCCATCATCACTGACTGCAGATATACATCATCTGTCCTGAATACAGCTATATACACCCACCTTCCTTCCTGTATATACTAATACCATCCACCCCCTATATATGCACATACTGTACACCCCCGTACTGTACAGGCCAAATCTGATAATGACTAAGCCCCTCCGCCTTCATGACATTGTCAATAAGGGGCGGAACATGGATGACTTAAAATTATGCCCCCCCTGAAAAAAATTCTGCGGACGCCCATGGAGTCATGGATGGCTTTGATCTTCAGATGGTCACGGTAAGCCTGACACTTTACTCCTGGATACTATGCCCTTTCCAGGTCACAGAGCTCTGTAACACCTCCTGTACTGTGCCCCCTGTACTGTGCCCTCCTGTACTGTCCCCCCCAGTACTGCCCCCCCCCCAGTACTGTACCCCCCCTGTACTGTACCCCCCCTGTACTGTACCTCCCCTGTACTATGCCCTCCGGTACCCATGTTCCATGTATTGTTCCCCCCTGCCTCATGTACTGTCCCCCCTACAATGTTCCCTCCTGCATGCCCCATACTGTGTAAAAAAATACCTAAATAAAGGCCACTGATAGGCTGTGAGAGATATTTATGACAGGGGAGCAGTGTGTACATGGAGGGGGGTGGCATAAAAAAAGTGTGGGAGCAGGTCTCCATTATCTGTACACCATCCATCCCCATTCTACTGCACCAAGTATAGTGTCAACACTGACTGTGGCTATGTACAAGGATAGCAGGAGCCTTCCTCACTCTACCCATATGAATGCCTATATAGTACCAACATCTTCTACAGCGCAGTACAAGGACATTTGTCCTTCCAGCAACACTATCAATGCAGAGACATTTTTTTTTTTAGTGACACCACATATGCAGTTGAAGTTCTACCTAAGACCCTGTTCACCCATACTGTAGTCGCCTGTGTTTTAAAAATGTAATTTTTATGGGGGGGGGGGGGGGGCGGCAAGTTGCCTAGGGTGCAAGTTAGTCTAGCACCAGCCCTGGCCCAGCGTTGAAAGTGGAGGAGGATTTCACTTCCTCCTCCTGCGCATAGTGCTGCTGGGAGTCACTGCTGGTTCTTTCACCTCCGCACTTGGCTCCAGTGACTGGCATGCAGCGTGTGTGGGGTGTTTCTGTTCCCACACGCTGCAATTACAGTTTGTATGGCATCTCTCCCTTCCTCCCCCTCCTGCCCACCTCACATTAACACACGGACTGAAGTCCCCTCCCCCTTTTCCTCGGCTTGGGTGTCACAGACAGGAGAAGGAGGGGGAGGAGAATGGACACAGCACACAGGACGGGACATGCTGATCTAAGGTTTGTACAGAATATTAATGGTTGGCACTTGCAGGATAAGGAGACAGAGACAGGGGGCAAGTTGTCAGAAAAGAATACTTGCAGTGATTTTGGGGGATAAGAGCATGTTGTATGTGCTTTAGGAGGGGAGAGAAATTGTTCTGGGGGCTCAGAATTTTTTATTCAACCCCCCCTTCCAGCACAATTTCTCTCCCCTCCCAAAGTGTGCCCCTTAGCAAATACAACATGCTCTTATCCCCAAAATCACTGCAAGTATTCTTCTTTGACAACTTGCCCCCTTCCCTAAAGACAAACTGACTGCTATTGAGGGGACAAATGTACTGTCTGGAATCCTGGGAACTTTGCTAGAGATTCAGGGCAATTCTGTAGGAGGATGTAAGGGGTCACTTTGGAGGAGGATGTAAGGCACACTCCAGAAGATGTAAGGGGGCACCCCGAAGGATGTAAGGGGGCTCTGACTAAGAGTGCCCCCTTACATCCCCCTTCCAACCTACAGGGTGCCCCCTTAGTGCCTCCAGAGTGCCCCCTTACATCCTTCGGAGTGCCCCACCACCAAGGTGTTATAGCAGTGCCTGACAGACTATCAGGAGGTGGTATTGCACTCCTCTTCCTCCTCTCTCCACTAACTACCCAATGCCATACATTCCGCATTCCTCTCCTGTACATATTACCCCCCTGCCATACACTCCACACTCCTCTCCTGTACATATTACCCCCTGCCATACACTCCGCACTCCTCTCCTGTACATATTACCCACCCCTGCCATAAACTCCGCACTGCTCTCCTGTACATACTACTCACCACATACACTCTGCATTCCCTATTTAACATTACTACATTCTGCACTATATTAACAACACCCCCTTTACGCCAATATTTAGCGCAATTTAAAACATGTCCACTGTTCACCACGACGTGCTTTGCGCACCATATTGTTGTTTGTTCTTGATGCCTAGGGCCCACTTTTGATCTTGCACACAGGCCCACTGTTTTCATAGCCCGAGCAGGAACCGCTGCTTTGGGTACTTTTCTGCATATCCTCTGAGGACCAGCGCGGCAATGAAGCTCTTCTGTGACAGGTGTCGGCTGCTTATCACAACAGCACACCTAGCCGATGGAGCCAGTCTCCTTCATTCTGACCAGGGGCGGACTGAGGGCCCAGAGTAAGTGGATGGGGGGGTACAATTGTCACTGTGGGGACAGCAGCTTCTAAATACATACACTGTGCCAGCGGTGTATGTATTTAGAACCTCCAAAGCTCTTCTCTCCATCCGTCTCCTGCACTGTGAGATCTCTGACTCAACCTCTCCTTGGAAGAAAAGCTGCCAATGTTTCTGTAGGATTTGTCTTGTAGGTATTGTGATCAGTGATAAGAAGATGAGGCGAATGAAGAGACAGCCGAAACTTCCCCCAATCACTCTGTACAGATAAAGTGATGGCCATTTATGACCATTCATGTAACTCTGTGTTTATGTAGTGAGTTTACACTTCTGATGGTGCAGCCCCAGAGCTTTATATAACACAGGGTTACATGAATTGTCATAAATAAATTTCACATTATCTGGACATGCATAGAGTGCTAGGGGTTATATATCCAGCTGACAGACATCACTCGGACCCTTATCTACCCAACGTCCATCTGCCTTCTTGTATTCTTCCATCATCACTGACTGCAGATATACATCATCTGTCCTGTATATATAGCTGTATACAGGACAGATGATATATATATGTAGTCAGTGATGATGGAGAAGGTCTCTATATACAGGTAGCTGTATATACCTACCTTCCTTCCTGTATATAGAGACCTTCCTCCATCATCACTGACTGCAGATATACATCATCTGTCCTGAATACAGCTATATACACCCACCTTCCTTCCTGTATATACTAATACCATCCACCCCCTATATATGCACATACTGTACACCCCCGTACTGTACAGGCCAAATCTGATAATGACTAAGCCCCTCCGCCTTCATGACATTGTCAATAAGGGGCGGAACATGGATGACTTAAAATTATGCCCCCCCCTGAAAAAAATTCTGCGGACGCCCATGTCTGCAGCCTCACCATTGTCATGAATGCAGCCTCTGAATGCAGCCTCACCATTGACATGAATGCAGCCTCACCATTGCCTTGAATGCAGCCTCTCCATTGCCTGAATGCAGCCTCACAATTGCCATAAATATAGCCTTACCTTTGCCATGAATGTAGCCTTACCATTGCCATGAATGCAGCCTCACCTGTGCCATGAATGCAGCCTTACCATTGCAATCAAGGCAGCCTTACCATTGTCATGAATTCAGCCTTACCATTTCCATGAATGCAGCCTCACATGTGGAGACTTCCTATTACAGACGCCGCCGAGTAAACGGGAGATTCTCCAGTATGTAATCTGATGGCACTCGCCCCGCCCCCTCCCTGTCCCCTCCGAGGAAGTACAGATAAATATGGTATATATCCAAATGACCAGGGGGGCCGTATTAAATCAGAATGCGGGCCGCAATTGGCCCACGAGCCAGACTTTGGACATGCCTGGAGTATGGGGTACATAGTACCCCTACCCATTCACCAAAGAAGTGTAAAAGTAAATAAAGACAGTACAAAAGTTTTTGACAATCCCTGGTGGCTTTGCCCCCTTGTGACCGGTGCATGCTGGTTTGGTGACGTCACAAAGGGGCAGTGCCACCAGGTGATGTCATTGGGTGGCCCCCGACCCTTACCTATTTAAGAACTGTCAAATGATGGAGCAGGCAGACAGCAGGAGCATTGGTCGCAAGCTGAGCTTTTTTTTTTTTTTGCTTTTTTTGGGTCCAGCAGTGGCGGTGGGTGTTGTGATTGACGATGGATCTACATCAGGGGGACAGTTTTTTTTTTTTTTAAAGGAATTGTCAAAAACGTTTTGGTATCGAATGGGTAGGGGTACATTGTACTCCATACTCATTCACATGGGGGGGCAGGATTTGGGAGCCCCGCTTCCAGATTCCACTCGTTCCACCCCTTTCCTGACCTGCCGGGCTTCATGCTTGGATAAGGATCTGGCATGGATTTTGGGGGGAACACTACACTGTATTTTTTCTTTACATTTTGGCGTGGGATACCCCTAAAATCTATACCAGACCCAAATGGGGACCCCACGCAGTTTTTTTTTTTCATAATTTTTACTTTCCGGCATGTTTTTTTTACATTCAGCTGTCAGAGGGGAACCCGCTGACAGCTGATGAGTCATTCGTTGTTAAGGACGCGGTGGCCTGCTTCTTGGCTCTCTCCTTAGCAACCAGCTATTGGGGGGGATCCCCACACTGTTTCTGACAAATACCACATGTGATACCGCCGGCAAAACCCTGGTGATAAATATTGCATGTTTTTTTACGCTCTGTTTCATATGTGAATTGGAAAAGCTTACCACATGTTTTTTTGACAATATTTACCGGCACATTGTTCATTTTGCAGTAAATACTGCATAATCGTTATGTTTAAAAAACATTTTTTGTGAATTGGACTTTTATTTACCGCATGCGATAATTTATGCAAATGAGTCACGTGACCATGTTATCGCATGCGTTAAACATTAGTGAATTGACGCCAAAATGATTTGTAAAGGGACAAAGGGAGAAGAGGGTCAGGTAAATGACAAGATCCATTCGCTGTTCAAAGTATAAAAGGGCATTGATTTACTTGAACTTGAGGGTGCACAATCAGCAGCTCTGCATAGAAACCAGCTTTCAGTTTTTTTTTTTGTCAGAGCTGAACTGAACAAGCTGAAGTTAGAAGCTGATTGGCTACCATACACAGTTGCACCAGATTTTGCTCTTTCCAGTTTTAGTAAATCAACCCCAAGGTGTGCTACGACTGGACAAGGGGAGAGTATTGTTTACCCACTTCTACTCTTTCCTTGTCTATTCACAAAATGCCTTGTATACTGTTCACATAATACAAAGCTATCTGTGAGGGGACAAGGGGAGAGGAAAGGTAGGATAAATGACAGGATCCCCTTACTGTACGATACCCACAGTTCTCAGCTGCAGCTCTGGAAGTTTGGCACTGAAAGTAGTGTCCACCGTTATTGAAACTAAGATTATTACCAGCCACCTGGATCTATGAGAACCATCATTAGAGATAACTTATCAGTACACAGCAAAAGTCAGAAGAAAGCTTTTTGCAGGGATTCTGAGTTAAACCGCATAGTGGGTAAACCAGAAACTAAAGCAGCAGGATCTAGTAGTAAGAGACACCAAGATATCTTAGAAACCAGTATGTTATTCAGGTCACAGACTCTGTGCAACACCACTTTTGGGTGACTGTGCTTACTCTGTAAAACAAGGTGTAATGTGTTAAGCTCAAAAATTCCCAGTAACCATTTATCCTCAATTGTTGAGACCACCTTATTAGATAAAATCTGGTGCTATAGACCCCTTTCACACCGAGGGGGTTTTGCAGGCGCTATAGCGTTAGAAATAGCGCCTGCAATCCGCCCTCAAACTGCTGCTTCATTGTCTGCAGTGTGAAAGCCCAATGGCTTTCACACTGCAGCAGCGTCACAAAAAGTCCTGCCAGCAGCTTCTTTGGAGCGGTGAAGGAGCGGTGAACTCACCGCTCCTCCACCGCTGCTCCCCATTGAAATCAATGGGGCAGCGCTGTAATGTTGCAGCGTTTTGCCGGGGGTTTTAACCCTTCCTTGGCCGCTAGCGGGGGTAAAAGCTATCGGCCGAAATGCGCCGCAAATTCGACGGTAAAACGCCGCTAAAAATAGCGGCATTTTACCGCCGACGCTATTGGCGTTGTGGTGTGAAAGGGGTCATAATGTACTGCGTTTTTCATATCATCAATGATCTTAATGCTTATTATTCATTATTGCCAGTAATGGGAAGGAAAGGCAAGCAATAGACCTAATGGGGTTTATTTACTAAAGGGAAATAGGCAATTTACTTTGCAAGATAATTTTCACTTGGATTAGTGAATGAGATGGAAATTCACTTTGCAAAGAATACCCAATCACATGCAAGGACAATTAAAAAAAATGGCATTTTTGCTTGCACTCATTTTGATTAAGGAAGTCAGCAGAGCTTCACCTCGTTCACTAATCTATGGGAAACTTCCTTGCAAAGTGATATTTCCCTTGTAATGTCAACAGCTTATTTACCTTTAGTAAATCATAAATATTCATCCACTCTTTTTTTCATAGTTTGCAAAAAAAAAAATGTAAATGTATTTGATGCAGCTGGGATACTTAATTTACAGTGTAACACACTTAACATAAATATGTATGTAAGTGGTATCTCATTATAAGAAAAATAAACAACATGAAAAGCATCCTCCTGACACGTTATGGCAGTGTTTATGAAGTATAAGGTTATGCTACATAAATAACTCTTTACCAGCGGCAATCCTAGGTCTGGGTACGGCTTCACATAACAGCTTGTTCCTGATGGTTCTTAAAGTGTTACTAAACCCAGTAATATGAAAATAGTTAATCGGCCCCCCACAGTGCCCACAGCTTATAAATCTTTTTTTTACATTAAAATACTGCCACTATATATCTTTTTGGATGATCTGTATACCACGGTTACATGATAAACTGCACAGTTTCTCCAGTGCTGAGAGTTCAGGTGGGAGGAGATTTCCACTGCAGCCTGTATACACACCCACATGTGTGATGTCAATATCATGTGACCTGGCTAGCTCTGAGAACAAGTAAATGTTCTCTCCAGCATAAAAAAACACAACTGAGCATGTGCAGATCGGCTATCCTGTGTTAGCTGGCCTTCCACAGATAGACAGTGCAGGAGGGGGGGGGGGGATCTGTGCATACAGATTAAAACGGCCTTTTTACACAATGCAGAGGATTAACCCCTTAAGTTTCAAAGTACAACAAGCATGCAGGGCCGGACTGGCCTACCGGGATACCGGGATATTTCCCGGTAGGCCGCCTGCCCTGGGGCCGCTTTGCGGCCACAGTGCTCCCCTCTCTCCTGCTCCTGTGATCACGGAGCTGGCCGGGTCTGTGTTCGGCGGCCGCACTGTGACGCGGTCCCGCCCCTCTAGACCGACTCGTGTGATAGAATCAGTGTTCCACCTATCACACAAGCCGGTCTAGGGGGGGCAGGACCTAGGGGGGCAGGACTGTGTAACAGCGCCGCCACCGAACCGTGATCCAAAGAAGATGCCTGCGAGTACAGCCCTAACTGTGTGCCTGGATAGGGGGATCAGCAGGGGGGCTGCATATAGAGGAGATTAGCTTTCTATATTCCTCCATGCAGCCGCTGAATGGTTGAAGGAGGAAGAGGAGGAGAATCAAGCATTCAGCGGCTGCATGGAGGAATATAGAAAGCTAATTTCCTCTATATGCCGCCCCCCTGCTTCTCCTACTATCCAACTTCTTTTACTGCCCCCCCAGTTCTCCTTGTGCTCCCCCCGTGCTCTCCTCCCCCCACCACACTCTCCAGCCCCCCACTGTTCTCTCAACCCCTGTTCTTTCTGCCCCCCCCTGCTCTCCAGCTCTCCCCAACCTTCTATAGCCCCCACCCCTGTGCTGTCCAGCCCCCGGTGCTCTCCAGCTCTCCCCATCAGTCTCCAGCCCCCACCCCAGTGCTCTCCACCCCCACAGTGCTCTCCAGCCCCCATGCTCTCCACCCCTGTTCTTTTTGGCTCCCCCTCCAGTGCTCTCTCAAGCTCCCCCCTAGCACTCTCCACTCCCCCAGCATTTTCCCCCCTCCCATGTGCTCTCCAACCCCACCAGTGCTCTCCAGTCCCCCGTGCTTTCCACCACTGTACTTTCTGGCCCCCACTGGTGCTCTCAAGCTCCCCCCCCCCCATTGCTCTCCACTCCCCCTGCTCTTTGTACCCCCCAGTGCTCTCCAGCTCTGTTTTTCTTCCCCCCCCCAGTGCTCTCAAGCTCCCGCCCAGTGCTCTTTGCCACCCCACACTCTTACCCCCCCCCCCAGTGCTCTCAGCCTCCCGTGCTCTCCACCCCTTTTTTTTTGCCCCCCCCCCAGTGCTCTGCACTCCCCACCCCTGTGATCTCCACCCCCCCTGCTCTTTGCCCCCACCCATGTGCTCTCTAACCCCGCCAGTACTCTCTGCTCCCCCTTCTCTCCAGCTCCCACCCAGTGCTCTCCACTTCCCCAGGACCAGAGGACAGGCTGGCTGGGGCCAGAAAATGAGGACGACTGAAGGTGCAGGTGGCCAGGGACCACTCCATCTCACAGCAAACAGATCCTCTGGAAGGAGCACTGTCCCCATCCAAAACGAGAACAGACCCTGCCTGCTACTGGCCATCATGGATATCCTGCTGGCATGCAAGGTACTGTACCGAGCATCAACAACACACCTTCCCACAGACAGGGACATGGGGCACAGGAGGGATGCAATGATGGGCACAGTAAGGCTCTAATGGTGGGCACAGTGAGGCCGCAATGGTGGGCACAGTGAGGCTGCAATGGTGGGCACAGTGAGGCCACAATGGTGGGCACAGTGAGGCCACAATGGTGGGCACAGTGAGGCCACAATGGTGGGCACAGTAAAGCTGCATTTGATGGACACAGTGAGGCTTCATTTGATGGGCACAGTGAGGCTTCATTTGATGGGCACTGGTGAAGCTGCATTTGATGGGCACTGGTGAGGCTGCATTGAGCTCTTGTATCATGTCTGCAGTCTCTGACCATCTCCTGTATCATGTCTGCAGTCTCTGAGGGAGTCTGTAGAGGAGTCAAGAGTGGGAGCGCCGCCAGGATGGGGGTCATGAGAGAAGTCAGACATGTGTGGACTGTGGAGAGGAGACTATAGGAAAACCAGAGCCACCAAGCTGGAGCCAACTGACTGAGCCCTGCTTGGTGCACCTGAGAGGAGGTCAGTGAAAGCATCACCAGGCCAGTCTGAGGAGGGGGTCACTGATGTAAGGGGGGAGTGAATACGATAATGTAAGGGGGCACTGATATAAGGGGTTTCCCTCTTATATCAGTAACCCACCCCCCCCCTTACCTTAGTATATTCTTTCTGCGGAAGGTGGTCCCCCCACGTTCTGAGTTCCTGGGGTTCCCCTTGATGATTGACCACTTTTAACTGGAATTTGCTTGTATATATATAAAGCCCTATGTAATTTCATATCTGTCTTATCTGTATATAATACACTCTTCAAATGTGCTTTAAAATGCATGGTTTTCCCTTTCATGAACAAGAAAATAATGACGTTATGCTGTTGCGCTGGTATAATAATGCTGCGGGACTGGTATGAAATTTTTCAGGGCTGAATTTTATTCCCAGTCCGGCCCTGCAAGCATGCTATGCAGCATATACAGACTTATTTTACTGTTCTGGGTTTAGTAACACTTTAACACTAGTGCCACCTTGTGGTTGAATGATAAAGCAACTAAGATGACAGATACAACCTTTAAAATCTTGATTTACTAGAGGTCCCAATCAGTGGCTGGTGATCAATATTTGGGGGGCTTCAAACAGACCTGGCCCCCTCATTTGCACTAACACCACAACCCCCCCCCCCGTGGCTTTCGATCAACCGCTCAAAGTGGCAATCCACTCGCAATAGGCAGGAGAGCCACTCGCACTACTGCCACCCCCCGCACAATCCCTGCCCTTACCTTATACTGTGGTAGAGGTGGGGGGGGGGGGGGGGGGGGGGGTGACGAGGTGGTGATGTACTGCTGAATCCGGGGTAGGGCTCCTGGAAGAGGTTGTTGCTTCTCCTCCCGGCCAAACAGAAGTCCTAAGACTCCTGGCCAATCGGGTATCAGGACCAGCTTCCTGATTTTTGCAGGAGGAGAAGCAGGAAGACATTAGGGAATATTAATTCGCTAATGTCACACAAGTGGGTGGGTTTTGGGAGCAGAGCCCACTTTTTTAAAACAAATTAGAACCTCCGGCTCTAATCACATACTTAAAAAAAAAAAAACACATTGAAATCCACGCGTCTAGCGCCCTGCATGGAGATTAGGGGTGGGCGCATGGATTAGGGGGGTCGGCGCTTCTAATGGACAGGCCACCACCGGTCCTAATTATTATTCTCCAATCTATTAAAAAAGGGAAGGACAGTTTTAATAGTAGGCCATAATGTGCATAAGGTAAAGGCCAATACCCCTGGGGGATGCTTGGAGTAAAGATAGACACTTTAAAACGATGTATGCATGTGAGAAGGTAAACGTTTATTCAAAAATGTACACAGTGAACAAGGGAATGCTCAGAAGGCATGGTATGTTTGCAATTGAGGATACAATCAGTTGATACAGTTTATAACATGTCAAAAGAGCAGAAACATACAAAGCATTATGACAGAGGTATAAACTTGCTTGGTGCATAAGGTAAGGAAGATGCCAACATGTTTCGGACTGTGGTCCTTTGTCAAGGCAATTTGTATCCTTAGAAACTCATCTGAATAGATGAAAGGTCATATAATTAGTCTCAATATATCAATACATTATATTTGCACTGGAGAAAATCTATATTGCTGGAGGAGATTTATCTCAAAAAGAGGAAAAAACACAATGAGGTACTCACATGTCCTGCCAAAGCTCAATTGTTTATCATATGGAAAAGCCACTGAGCGTGGGATCCAGGGAATCAAGGGTGTATGCAGTAAAAACAGAGTGTACCTATACACTGGGGTATAGGAAACCTGCTGAGAACCCCCTCAGAATACAAGGTCCAACATACAGGGTTTAGGGCTAAAAGCCCAAGTCCTGTATTAAACACAGTGGGTCAGCGAGTGTGTCACTGTAAAAATAAAGTAAAATGGGAATAATCAGAAACTAGGAAAACAAAGTAAGAGTATCTGGCTACAAAGGAGTAGACCTAGTATTTACCTGAGTATAGTTTGTGAGTAGAGGATGGGAGGTCAACTCTGGTCAGTCAGCAGCATGAGACTGAAGCCAGAGTGTGGAGGGTTTATATGTGGTCAGATAATGGACAACAGCTGTGGGTAGGTGTGTAACAACTAACCTGAGGCCGCAGTGCTGATTGGCTGCTGTGTTGTTGGGAGGCGGGCGCCAGAAAGCGCTGTGGTAACCTCCCAGTGTGGACCTCTGACGGGGCGGTGCCGGGCGCGGCCGCGTCATGACGGCGCGGCCGCGTCCGGCGTCGTGACGTCACCGACGCGGGACAGACGGTCGCCGACTTCCTGGTGCGCTCCACGGTGGAGCGCAAACAGGAAGTAGACCAGGAAGCTGGTCTAGATGGAAGGCGAGGGGGTGGTGCGTGCGCAGTGAGGCAGATGCGCACGCGCACCTGGTCTTACCCGCGCCGGGTATTCAAAATAGAGGGGGAAAAGAAAAATGCAGGTGAGATGTTTATAGGTTGGTCCATAAAGGACGGATGATCACAAATGAGCGATGGGGGACATGCAGGTTTAGTACAATAGACAACCTAGTAATGTATATGGCCTGTAAACCATTGGAGGGAAGGGGAAAAGAACATGTAACAATTTGATGCACAGTATATAATGCATAAATGGAAAAACATGTGTCAATAATACATACAGAAGAGCATATATCAATACATATACAGTATGAGGTACATGAACATATATTCCTATATGCTGTAAGGAAACATCCAATCCACAGAGTAAGAGATATAGTAATAATACAGGCAGTGTGTATTGGGGTGTGGGTGCTTAAACGTGGGAGACCATAAGTTAAAGGTCTAGTTCACAAACTCCGGTCTCGAAGCCCTCAAGGTAAGGTTTAAAGTTGAAGGCCTCGTTTAGGCCGGGAGGTATGGTGGCATTGAGGTGGAAAATCCAACGAAGTTCGCTCTGAAGGAGCGCTTTGTTGTAATCACCCCCTCGGTTTGGGGGGGGGATATGGTCTAGAGCTCTGAATGAGATCTTGGGAATAGTATCAGAGTGGACAATAGAGGTGTGTCGTCCCAAAGGTAAATCGGGATCTCTTTGGTTTATACTGGTAACGTGTCCATAAATTCGTTTCCAGAATGGTAATTTCGTCTTGCCCACGTAGAAGCACCCACATTCACATTCTAAAAGGTAAACAATACCAACAGAACGACAATTTACATAATGCTTAGGAAAGAGGCGTTGACCATTGGGTAGGAGGTTATGTAGATTGGATTTGGGTAGGTATTTGCAATAGTTGCAATTGCCACATGGATAGGTGCCCTTAAGCTGTCTCTGGGATTTATTACTACTCTTGTATTCACTAGTAATGAGTTTATCACGGAGAGACGGAGCACGTCGATAGGTGATCAAAGGTTTGGGCGGAACAAAGGGGGAAAGGGCTCTGTCTGTAGAGATGATGTGCCAGTGTTTAAGTAGTATTTGAGTAATTTCATTGTATTGTAATTACAATACAATGAAATTACTCAAATACTACTTAAACACTGGCACATCATCTCTACAGACAGAGCCCTTTCCCCCTTTGTTCCGCCCAAACCTTTGATCACCTATCGACGTGCTCCGTCTCTCCGTGATAAACTCATTACTAGTGAATACAAGAGTAGTAATAAATCCCAGAGACAGCTTAAGGGCACCTATCCATGTGGCAATTGCAACTATTGCAAATACCTACCCAAATCCAATCTACATAACCTCCTACCCAATGGTCAACGCCTCTTTCCTAAGCATTATGTAAATTGTCGTTCTGTTGGTATTGTTTACCTTTTAGAATGTGAATGTGGGTGCTTCTACGTGGGCAAGACGAAATTACCATTCTGGAAACGAATTTATGGACACGTTACCAGTATAAACCAAAGAGATCCCGATTTACCTTTGGGACGACACACCTCTATTGTCCACTCTGATACTATTCCCAAGATCTCATTCAGAGCTCTAGACCATATCCCCCCCCCAAACCGAGGGGGTGATTACAACAAAGCGCTCCTTCAGAGCGAACTTCGTTGGATTTTCCACCTCAATGCCACCATACCTCCCGGCCTAAACGAGGCCTTCAACTTTAAACCTTACCTTGAGGGCTTCGAGACCGGAGTTTGTGAACTAGACCTTTAACTTATGGTCTCCCACGTTTAAGCACCCACACCCCAATACACACTGCCTGTATTATTACTATATCTCTTACTCTGTGGATTGGATGTTTCCTTACAGCATATAGGAATATATGTTCATGTACCTCATACTGTATATGTATTGATATATGCTCTTCTGTATGTATTATTGACACATGTTTTTCCATTTATGCATTATATACTGTGCATCAAATTGTTACATGTTCTTTTCCCCTTCCCTCCAATGGTTTACAGGCCATATACATTACTAGGTTGTCTATTGTACTAAACCTGCATGTCCCCCATCGCTCATTTGTGATCATCCGTCCTTTATGGACCAACCTATAAACATCTCACCTGCATTTTTCTTTTCCCCCTCTATTTTGAATACCCGGCGCGGGTAAGACCAGGTGCGCGTGCGCATCTGCCTCACTGCGCACGCACCACCCCCTCGCCTTCCATCTAGACCAGCTTCCTGGTCTACTTCCTGTTTGCGCTCCACCGTGGAGCGCACCAGGAAGTCGGCGACCGTCTGTCCCGCGTCGGTGACGTCACGACGCCGGACGCGGCCGCGCCGTCATGACGCGGCCGCGCCCGGCACCGCCCCGTCAGAGGTCCACACTGGGAGGTTACCACAGCGCTTTCTGGCGCCCGCCTCCCAACAACACAGCAGCCAATCAGCACTGCGGCCTCAGGTTAGTTGTAACACACCTACCCACAGCTGTTGTCCATTATCTGACCACATATAAACCCTCCACACTCTGGCTTCAGTCTCATGCTGCTGACTGACCAGAGTTGACCTCCCATCCTCTACTCACAAACTATACTCAGGTAAATACTAGGTCTACTCCTTTGTAGCCAGATACTCTTACTTTGTTTTCCTAGTTTCTGATTATTCCCATTTTACTTTATTTTTACAGTGACACACTCGCTGACCCACTGTGTTTAATACAGGACTTGGGCTTTTAGCCCTAAACCCTGTATGTTGGACCTTGTATTCTGAGGGGGTTCTCAGCAGGTTTCCTATACCCCAGTGTATAGGTACACTCTGTTTTTACTGCATACACCCTTGATTCCCTGGATCCCACGCTCAGTGGCTTTTCCATATGATAAACAATTGAGCTTTGGCAGGACATGTGAGTACCTCATTGTGTTTTTTCCTCTTTTTGAGATAAATCTCCTCCAGCAATATAGATTTTCTCCAGTGCAAATATAATGTATTGATATATTGAGACTAATTATATGACCTTTCATCTATTCAGATGAGTTTCTAAGGATACAAATTGCCTTGACAAAGGACCACAGTCCGAAACATGTTGGCATCTTCCTTACCTTATGCACCAAGCAAGTTTATACCTCTGTCATAATGCTTTGTATGTTTCTGCTCTTTTGACATGTTATAAACTGTATCAACTGATTGTATCCTCAATTGCAAACATACCATGCCTTCTGAGCATTCCCTTGTTCACTGTGTACATTTTTGAATAAACGTTTACCTTCTCACATGCATACATCGTTTTAAAGTGTCTATCTTTACTCCAAGCATCCCCAGGGGTATTGGCCTTTACCTTATGCACATTATGGCCTACTATTAAAACTGTTATACAATTCTGGGATGCGATAGACCATTTGTTGTCCCACCTACTTGCCCACCAAAACAATTCTAAAAAAGGGAAGGTTATGTATTAAGAACATTTAGATGCCTGTGTGCATTTTTTGGCAACAAGGGTCCTGAATCAAAAATTCCCTGTACCAAACTCCCTTCCCTGAATCCAATGTTTCACCCTTGTTACATCCTTGAAGCTCATGCTAGTGGACCGTAGTGATGCAATGGTACCACAGTCATAAATCCTTCCTGCCAGGTTGGTGCTAAAGATCCAGAAGAAAAGGATGCCAATACCCCATATGTGCCTGTTTCTTCCTTCTGCCTCTCCTCCTCATCCTCTCTGCTGTATAATAGTCCTCTCACCACCAGGGAGGCTTCCTGGAAATGAATAAACAAAGCAGCAGTTTCTAGAAAAATATTTCCCCTTCTGCAATGTGAAATTTATGATGTTGGCTTCTTAATTGCCAGTGCAGGACCACAGAAGCTAGATGTAACCATGGCCTATTGGAATGCCCATTGTACTTTGCATTTCCTCTTCACTCCCACTGATGTGAATGTTGTGACAGAGATGGTCACCACACAGCTAGGTGAGGCAGTGTTCATTTTGTGACTACAGTAGCACATTCTGGGCTGGTGGATAGCTTTTCCCTAACATCCCAAAATTCTTAATAATGTTAGACACCTAGCAGGACTTTTAGGGTCTATTAAGTCTGTGCCAAAATATTTAGGAGTACCTTCATCCTATTATTATTACAAAGAGAGAGATCAAATTTGGAGGCTATATGGACTTTGATGGTACTGTATGAACAAGGACAACAATATTGCATAAAAAATATTATTTATTACAACAATTCAGGTAAAACATACAAAAAATCTGGGCCCACACAGAGGCACTTTAAAATTGCTCTCTATAAAATTGGTGGATATTGACAAAGCGATAACAAGAGTAGGATCACGGTTTGTTTAGTTTGCCGCTCAGGCTTGATCACTATGGGGAGTAGTGTGGGTGATGCTGCCATCACTGCAGGAGTGCCAGCAAGGGATGGAGCTCGTCCCAGCTCCTGTAGTCACTGGAAGGAAGAGAGGAATGATCCCTGGTGCCGCACATCCACAGGTTCCTATGGTGGTATGAGAGAGACAACCTCAGCCTGGGCTCTCACCAGGGCACATCCCAATGCGTTTCACTCTGCCCCCGAAGCTTAGTCATGGGGATTCTCATGGTCTCTCACAGAGAATTTATCTATATCTTCTCGACATGTTTTGCGGCAATGACTGTTTCCTCAGGAGTATTTTTAGAGAGCCCAGTTATCCATTTGTATTATGAATGTTATTGTTTCCTTATAGAGTACAAAAAACAAAAGAATGAAATATAGAGTTGCACATGAGCTTACCCATCACTCATGGAGGAAATGTGTGAAACGCAAGGGAGCAAAGTCTCTCCCGACGAGTATGGGAGCACTAGAGCAAAGATTCTGCCTGTCAGATAATAATGCTTAAAAGAGTTCTAAAGACAGAAGGTTTTTTTCATCTTAATGCATTCTATGCATTAATATAAAAAGCCTTCTGTGTGCAGAGGCCCCCCCCCACCCAAAGCACCTTGTCCCCATGTTGATGAGGACAAGGGCCTCTTCCCGACAACCCTGGCCGTTGGTTGTCGGGGTCTGCGGGCGGGGGCTTATCGGAATCCGGGAGCCCCCTTTTATAAGGGGCCCCCAGATCCCGGCCCCCACCCTATGTGAATGAGTATGGGGTACGATGTACCCCTACCCATTCACCTAAGGTGTAAAATGTAAAAAAAAAACACACAATTTTGAAAAAATATTTTATTGCACTGCTCCGGGGGTCTTCTTCCGTCTTGGGGGGTCTGCTCGCTCGTCCCCACCCCTTTCCTGGCCTGCCGGGCTGCATGCTCGGATAAGGGTCTGAGATGTATTTGGGGGGGACCCCCACACCGTTTTTCGAAGTGGGGATTCCCTTTAAATCCATGCCAGGTGACGGGGCTAGCGCGGCGGCATTCACTGCCTTTGCTAGCCCCGTCTACCTGCAGTTACGTTCTAAATGAACGGACTGCTCTGTGTGTGGGCAAGTCCGTTCATTTTCAAAAGTCCCGCAGACTTTTTCCCACGGATTGTCCGCCGGAGAAGTCTGGGCGTGTGTGGGCAAGTCACACGCTCGGAAAGTCCGGCGGACAAAGTCCGAACGTGTGTACGCGGCATAAGACCACCTCCTACTGATAAACGTCTCACTTCTGATGTAAACCTGTAGTAAGAAAATCTATCACAAGAGGTCACTGATGCTAAAATTATGATCCACAGTGGATAACACAGGGTACATCCAAGCCTGAGAAGCCTGGATTCAAGATTTATATCTGTGTGAAACATAACCTATGTCCATAAGACATGTGTGGGCACAGATTTTTTTTTGTAGGTTTTAACTTAATTGTTGCAATAAATAATATTTTTATACTAGATTTGTGTCGTTGTTCATAGAGTAACATCAAAGTCCATATAGCCTCCAAATTTGATCTCTGTCTGGGACTTTTAAGGTGCTGATGATACATTTGAAAACCACCAAATGTATCAATTTATCTAAAAAAATACAAATGACAGATACAAGGGTATTGTAAATAACCATCTTTGCCTATATGACTCCCCCTTCCTTTACATTTTGGACTTCAGGCTGGATGGTGCTCTGAGTAATTTCTTCCCTGTTCATTGTCCCAACCACTTACCAGGCTCTTAGAAATCGGGCCATTATTTGAAGTATGGGTTTGTCAAGGAAATCTTGTACTATCCTAGGCAATAGCAAGAAGTGGCACCTTTGGTCATACCGAGGTTGGCACCCCTTGGAGTTTAACTGGGGTGGGGGGGGGGGGGGTTACTGGGTGGCTTTTCAGCACAGCAATGATGTTGGCCATAGGTTTACCATAATCGCTTGGGTCTCTCAAAGATTCTCATTTCCCTGAGAAAGAAATACATTATTCGAAATGCTTTGGGAGTGAAGAGAATTGTACCAACCTTCTGTAATCAGTATCATGGCCTAATATATGGTTTATATTTTTTTATGAGTTATTTTAACATGTTTCTAATACATGACATACATAGCTTTACAAGTGTGTAGCAGAATGCCTGAAAAGTCCCATCTAAACATAGTAATGTATATTTAAAGATTCAGGGATGCTGGCATATATAACCGAGTTTATCATTCATAACCCCTTGTTATACAGTTAGCTAAACCTTTGCTCTCCCTGTTCTTTTTCTGGACACATTGAACATTTTAACTTGCACGTCCATTTATTAGTTTCAAATGCTTAAAAAATGCATTCGAAAAATGCGTTTATTTTGTTGAGAAACTACATTGTCATGCTTTTCCTGCTTTATTTTGTTAAAAAAAAAAATAAAAATTATATATATATATATATATACACACACACTATATTATATATATGTATTTATATATATACACACACAGTATCTCACAAAAGTGAGTACATCCCTCACATTTTTGTAAATATTTTATTATATCTTTTCATGTGACAACACTGAAGAAATTACACTTTGCTACAATGTAAAGTAGTGCGTGTACAGCTTGTATAACAGTGTAAATTTGCTGTCCCCTCAAAATAACTCAACACACAGCCATTAATGTCTAAACCGTTGGCAACAAAAGTGAGTACACCCCTAAGTGAAAATGTCCAAATTGGGCCAAAAGTGTCAATATTTGGTGTGACCACCTTTATTTTCCAGCACTGCCTTAACCCTATTAGGCATGGAGTTCACCAGAGCTTCACAGGTTGCCACTGGAGTCCTCTTCCACTCTTCCATGATGACATCAAAGAGCTGGTGGATGTTACAGACCTTGTGTTCCTCCACCATCCGTTTGAGGATGCCCCACAGATGCTCGATAGAGTTTAGGTCTGAAGACATGCTTGGCCAGTCCATCACCTTTACCCCCAGCTTCTTTAGCAAGGCAGTGGTCGTTTTGGAGGTGTGTTTGGGGTCGTTATGTTGGAATACTGCCCTGCAGCCCAGTCTCTGAAGGTTGGGGGATCATGCTCTGCTTCAGTATGTCACAGTACATGTAGGCATTCATGGTTCCCTCAATGAACTTTAGCTCCCCAGTGCCAGCAGCACTCATGCAGCCCCAGACCATGACACTCCCACCACCATGCTTGACTGTAGGCAAGACACACTTGTCTTTGTACTCCTCACCTGGTTGCTGCCACACATGCTTGACACCATCTTAACCAAGTACATTTATCTTGGTCTCATCAGACCACAGGACATGGTTTCAGTAATCCATGTCCTTAGTCTGCTTGTCTTCAGCAAACTGTTTGCAGGCTTTCTTGTGCATCATCTTTTGAAGAGGCTTCCTTCTAGGAGGACCATGCAGACCAATTTGATGCAGTGTGCGACGTATGGTCTGAGCACTGTCAGGCTGACCCACCAACCCTTCAACCTCTGCAGCAATGCTGGCAGCACTCATTTGTTGATTTCCCAAAGACAACCCCTGGATATGACGCTGAGCATGTGCACTCAACTTCTTTGGTCGACCATGGCGAGGCCTGTCCTGAGTGGAACCTGTCCTGTTAAACCGCTGTATGGTCTTGGCCACCGTGCTGCAGCTCAGTTTCAGGGTCTTGGAAATCTTCTTATACCTAGGCCATCTTTCTGTAGAGCAACAATTCTTTTTTTCAGATCCTCAGAGAGTTCTTTGCCATGTTAAACTTCCAGTGACCAGTATATGAGAGTGAGAACGACAACACCAAATGGCTTATTGGGCCCAATTTGGACATTTTCACTTAGGGGTGTACTCACTTTTGTTGCCAGTAGTTTAGACATTAATGGTTGTGTGTTAAGTTATTGTGAGGGGACAGCAAATTTACACTGTTATACAAGCTGTACGCTCACTACTTTACATTGTAGCAAAGTGTAATTTCATGAAAAGATATAATAAAATATTTACAAAAATGTGAGGGGTGTACTCACTTTTGTGTGATACTGTATATTTATCATGGGTGTGGGATTTACTTAAATCCTTATATAATTACATCCTGACTGCGAGGCATTTTAATGCAGCAGGATTCTTTACATTTTGTATACCTGGCTGGGTAAAAAAAAATATTAGCACCGAGGAATAATGACCTCATGTGGTACTAATATGGTTACTGCATATGGCCAAAACTAAAATGATTTAAGGGCTTCATGTTCATTTATGAAACTACATGGGTTTTCTTTAAATCTGGACCACAATGCAGAATTTATCAGATCCATGCGTATAGCAAAGCGATGCAATATATCGTTGCCAATGTACACATAATATTTTGGGTCATTGATTACCAGGAATAAATGATTGGCTGTTTTTCCCTCCATAGAAATGGATAATATGCATTTAGCAATTATATTATGACTATTGAAGTAATTATTCAGATCATGTACCCAATTGTCCTGAGGGTTGGAACACCTATTTATTTTAGGACTGACCAACTATTCTAGTAATGTAATTATATTCCTGGCATGAATCCATTTATTTATTTTTAAATCTGTTTATTGATTTTCAGAACACAAAAAACAGAACAGCATACATTGGTCATTAAAGGTTTCGGGGTAACCCATGCAAAGGCGTACTAAGGGGGGTGCGGGGGGGGCGGGCCGCACCGGGTGCCACACACTGGGGGGGTGCCAGGCCGGCGCCCCCCTCCGCGATGGAAGCGGGGAGTCGGGGACAGCGCGCCGAGCGCTGATATATCTTGCGCAGCGCCGCTGCGCGGTGAGTAACAGCCAGCGTCAGGTGAGGTGAGAGGAGGGAGAGGGGGAGGGTGTGCGCCGCTCTCCGCGGCTCTCCGCGGCTCTGATCTGTCTCGGCTGTGTCATACAGCCGAGCAGAGTGAAGCCGCCGGCTCCGCCTCCCCTCCTCCTTGTAGTCTGCTGTGTGTCCCGCGCTGACAATCCTCCTGACCTGAGGTACATTAAGGGTCGTAGGGGGGGGGGGGTCTTTACTGTAGTAGGGGGGGTCTGTACTGTAGTAGGGGGGGTCTGTACTGAAGGGGGGGGGGGGTCTGCATTGTAGTGGGGGGGGGGGTCTGTACTGTAGTAGGGGGGGGGGGGTCTGTACTGAAGGGGGGGGGGGGTCTGCATTGTAGTAGGGGGGGGGGGTCTGTACTGTAGTAGGGGGGGGGCTGTACTGTAGTAGGGGGGGCCTGTACTGAAGGGGGGGGGGTCTGCATTGTAGTAGGGGGGGTCTGTACTGTAGTAGGGGGGTCTGTACTGAAGGGGGGGGTCTGCATTGTAGTAGGGGGGGTCTGTACTGTAGTAGGGGGGGTCTGTACTGAAGGGGGGGGGTCTGAATTGTAGTGGGGGGGGGGGTCTGGTTGGGGGGGGGTATCCACTGTAGGGGGGGTCTGTAATGAAGGGGGGGGGGGGGGGGCTGCATTGTAGTGGGGGGGGGGGGCTGGGGTGGGGGGGTCTGTACTGTAGGGGGGGGGTCTGCATTGTAGGGGGGGTCTCCACTGTAGGGGGATCTGTAATGTGGGCGGGTCTGTGTAACATGCAGGGGGTCCTGTGTAATGTAAGGGGGTCCAGGGTGTCTGTGTAATGTAAAGGGGTCCAGAGTGCTGTGTAATGTAAAGGGTTTCAGGGTGCTGTGTAATGTAAAAGGGTCCAGGGTGCTGTGTAATGTAAAGGGGTCCAGGGTGCTGTGTAATGTAAAGTGGTCCAGGGTGCTGTGTAATGCAAGGGACATGTCATCTGGTATTCAATTATACAAAACAGAGCAGGAATATGGGTCACCATAGTAGTTACAACAGACTGGTTCCTGGAGTTGTGAATCAGTGCGGGTCTTGGATGTACAGATCAAAGCAGGGTATTAAGTTTACAGCAGTATACGACTAGCATCTGGCATGGAGTATCTTGGATATCCGGTTTGGCATGAATCCATTTTAACCTTATTATTTCCCAGGTCATTAACCTTTAGGGAAAAGAACACCTTACCATACACCTTTTCAATCCCGGTAGGAATTGAGTATAATTACTGAACCCATTAGTCAGTATATAATGTATGGAGGTAACATATTGCGAATATCCTCTTCCAAGCAAACCTCTCAACCTTTTTCAGGGGACATACGTATGGTATTATCCTTCTGTCCACCATCTATAGTGGCAATTGGAGTTGCCTGTAAAAAAGGTGCCATCTAGAATTTAATTATTCTCAATAAAGTGTTAAAGCAGCGTTCCACCCAAAAGTGGAACTTCCACTTTAAGCACTCCTCGTCCCCTGACATGCTACATTTGGCATGTCATTTTTTTTGGGGGGGGGGGGCGTGTACCCTCTTTTTAGTGGGACTTCCTGTCCCACTTCCTCCTTCCTGTTCTCGGCCACCTAGGCGACTCCTCCTCTTCTGGGACACAACACAGGTCCCAGAAGATTGGCTGGCCAATAGCAGAGCGACTCGCCATAAGCCGTAAACGGTCACGGCCGGGTGCCCACAGTTGCTATGACGGTGCCGAGGAGAGGGGGAGAGGAGGAAGGCTCTGGGCGGCCGCATCGCTGGACCATGGAACAGGTAAGTGTCGGTTTATTAAAAGTCAGCAGCTATGCTTTTTGTAGCTGCTGACTTTTAATAAACTAAAAAACGGGTGGAACTCCGCTTTCAGTCTTTCTTCATCACAAGGCCAATTATGGCAGGACTGGGAAGGTTCATATTTAATGGCCTTTTCACTTGAAACCATATAACCTTTTTAATAAAATCACATGTAGCACTGACCCCCAAAGGAGCAGCTGAATTTTTCTGGGCTTACTGATTACCTCCTCCAGCTCGTATCTCGTTATCCTCGTCTAGGGGTTCCCAGGGTTGAAACCCAGTAACTGTAGAGACCGACACCTGAATTGCTTTTTAGGTTGAACAAACTCAGTCTCTCAGTTGGGAATAGAGGGTATAGGATGAAGTTTAGCTCAGGTGCTTGGAACTGCTGACTTCAATAAAAGTCTCTGTACATAATCCAGGGAATAGCCACTCGCAACTGGATTCTTTAATTGCTGGATAAACTCTTTAGCTGGGATCTAGCAGCCAACAAGTAATTCTAGCTTTGCAAAGTCTCTCACACAGACTTGCTTGAAGAACTTAGTTGTAACCAGAAGGTAGAGGTAGGAACTTTTCTTACTGTACCAGAATCTTTCAGCCGATCCGGCGATACCATAAGAACTGTGGATTCAATTAATGTCCATGGCAGCTCCGCTTCCAGGCTCTTACTGAGCAGCCAGCCTTGTGCGTGCCCCCCTTCTGAAGAGTCCTCCCCTGGTTGCATGTAGAGTTGCTGGGCCTCTCCCAAACTTGAGATGGCACCGGAACACTTTAGAATCCTCCTTCCAGTTACTGCGCCTCAAACTAGCCAGTTCTGAGGCTCGGAAACGGATGGATCCGCACCCCAGGCCATGAGGGCCTCTGGGGGCTGGTCAGGAGGACCACAGAGACGGTAGCAACTCCTGGACCGGAACCCCAAACCACGTGACTTCAGCACCCTTTAAGTACCCTCTCCCGGAATACACAGCGAGACAAACGTGCCCACTGATTGGCTCCGAGAAGAGACTGGTACCCAATGCGTCCAACCAGACTGCGTTCTAGGCCTCTCCACAGGTGCAAACCCACCTATGACCAGGCAGAGCCTCAATACAGTCCAGCCAAACTGATGCCAAAGCATAATTTAGCACAATTAACCCCAAAACTCAACTAGTCTTGGGCAAAAACTAAATTTAAATGCATAGCGCGTACTTATCAGAAGTACCGGCGCTACACACAATATGGGATTTAATCTTTTAAGGAGATCAATACCAATAATTAATCGATCGTAGGGCACAATAATTATAAATGCGGGAATGCAAATTATTTTATTCCCTAAGTTGAAGTTCAACTAGGCCTTTCCTAGGACTTCAGGACAGTGCCTAAAATATTTACAAGGTCAGCTTTAAAAAAAATTCAGCTGATACTTTTTTTTTTTTTTTAGAAAATAATTCCTATATTTGTTGGAAATATTTCTGAGACAAAATAGTTTCTTGGATATTTATCCAATAACTTCATTATGGTATCCTGCTTTTATGAAATACCTGTAAGGAACAAAAATATTTGGAGTGACATGTATTATTATTATTACAGGATTTATATAGCGCCAACAGTTTACGCAGCGCTTTACAATATACAAGGGAGACAATACAGTTATAATACAATAAAATACAAGAGGATTAAGAGGGCCCTGCTCAGAAGAGCTTACAATCTAATAGGGTGGGGGAGGTGGTACAAAAGGTTGTAACTGTGGGGAATGAGCTGATGGAAGTGGTAAAAGATTAGTTGAGAGACGTGATAGGCTTCCCTGAAGAGATGAGTTTTCAGGGATCGCCTGAAGGTAGCTAGAGTAGGGGATAGCCGGATAGGTTGAGGTAGCGAGTTCCAGAGGATGGGAGAGGCTCTAGAGAAATCCTGGAGACGAGCATGGGAGGAGGAAACGAGAGAGCTTGACAGTAGGAGGTCTTGAGAAGAGCGGAGAGGACGGTTTGGGATATGTTTGGAGACAAGATTGTTGATGTAGCTCGGGGCAGAGTTGTGGATGGCTTTGTAAGTTGTGGTTAGTATTTTGAATTTAATTTGCTGGGTGATCGGGAGCCAGTGTAGGGATTGAAGGAGAGGGTTGGCAGACACTGAACGGTTGGTAAGGTGGATAAGTCTGGCAGCAGCATTCATGATAGACTGAAGAGGGGATAGCCTATGGAGAGGCAGGCCAATGAGAATTGAGTTGCAATAGTCAAGGCTAGAGATAACAAGGGTGTGAATGAGGAGCTTGGTAGTTTCATTTGTTAAAAATGGGTGAATTTTAGAGATGTTACGGAGGTGAAGTCTACAAACTTTTGACAACGATTGGACTTGAGGCTGAAATGACAAGTCAGAGTCTAGGATTACACCGAGTACCCTGGCGTGAGGGGAGGGACTGATGGTTGCATTGTTGATTTTGATGAAAAAGTCATGGAGGGGGGCGGGGGGGAATATTAGTTTAAGGAAGTGGTGCAACATCCATGCTGATATGTCAGTTAGTAAGTTAGTAATGCAAGAGGAGACTGAAGGAGTGAGGTGAGGAGTAGACAGATAGATTTGGGTGTAACATTTGTCTCTGCCTGCTATGTAAATTACTCACACATGGAGGAGGTTGGCCCCCAACTTTTTGTTACACAGGCACATTGCAAAAGGCTGTTGGTTTCTGCACAGTTGAAAGTTTTGGCTGCAAGATAAAATCATAGTCTCCCCCCTTCTTACCTTTTTACAAAGGAGGGGTAGAATTAATTTTAAAAAGAAAGAAAAATATATATATGTAAACATTAGAGTTGCTTTGCTCATATGTTTTTTTTTTTACTTTACTGATCAATTATAGACATTTAAATATTTATACAAATTTACACATTTTTGCTGACTGGTAAATCACATGATTTGACACCTTAAAGCGGTTCTGCACACATTTCATTTAGTAAATCTCTTTGCCTTCCAAATCAGGCAAAGAGTACTAAATGAAGTGTGTTTTTTTTTTTTTTTCCTCCACTTACCTTGTAATCGTTGACTTCCTTTCATCTGTCTCTGCGGCGGTGGGTCGGGGTCTCTGCGTCGATCGTCGTCGCGCCGCACTCCTGTGTCATTGATCCCAGGAGTCAGTGCGGACATCTTCCGAAATCTCGCGAGATTTCGGCCACATCTTCCGAAATCTTGCGAGATTTCGGAAGATGTTTCCGAAATCTCGCGAGATTTCGGGCGATGTCTGCGAATGTGAGCTACACTTTGATGTTATTGCGCACGCTCGAGATCGGCGCAGTAACGGCGGTGCATGCTGGGCCATCTGAAGTGCCTATGTGGGTTCACATGCCCACAGGCAAGATGGCCCCCAGCAGGAAAGATTTTCTACAACTCTTTTATCTGACGAAAACCAGCAGCAGCTATTTACAAAAAAAAGCATACAGACAGTGCAGAACCGCTTTAACTAGCTTTTCACTTTTTGGTTTTAGACAGGGTTCTGGGACCACTTTTTGGAGCCTCAATTTGTCCCTGCTTCTTTTTAAACAAATTTTCACAAATATATCACTTGTTTCAAACTTTGAGAGATCTCGTGGGACCCCTAAATATAATATTGTTTTAATATTTCAGTATAAACATTCTGACAGCTTGCAATAGGCGAATGTAAAATCCGGCATGCTGGCTGTACTAGGGTTGCCACCTCATCACTTTAAAACCGAACACATATGAATCACACAGGTTCTGTGGCTGATTAAGGTTGTAATTAAGCTCACTTGGTGCCTTATCTGCATTAAATTAGCCTCAGAACCTGTGTAATTCATATGTGTTCGGATTTAAAGGGATGAGGTGGCAACCCTAGGCTGTACCCAAGTCCATCAATTCCACCCCCTCCCCCAACTCCATTCTGGCGGCAGTGGATGGTGTGCACAAGTGAAGGGATAACATGCTTTTAATGACTATTCTCAAAATAATTGTTATGCATGTGTGTCTTAAGGTATACACCAGGGATGCCCAACCTTTTGAGGAGCGAGGGCCACTTTAGCATCTTGGTAACCGATCGCGGGCCACAATGAGCGTAGCGGGCGGATGGCAGGTCTGTGTCCACTCTGCATATGTAGAGCAGACACGGATGCAGCCCGCTCTACCCTAACGGCCCTCCGATCTGCCCAGACAGAAGGGGACAGATCCCCTTCTGTTTTTTAAGCAGATTGGATTGCAGATAGGCAGGTGTAAGCAGACAAGAGTCTGTTTAAATCTGCCGCTCTGTAGAGGTGAATGGGGGGTCCGCCTGAAAAACAGACAGGCAGACCCGATCGGACCGATCGTGTGAAAGGGGCCTAAGGCTGCTTTCACACTGATGCACAGCAGTTTATCTGCATCTCAACTGACCTTGATCTTCACTTCTTCCTCAGGATTCCTGCAGCTGGTTGCTGCTGTCCCCCAGGTGGTTATAACTGGTGGCTGTCCTCCAGGGCTGGTACTGCCTGCTGGTACTGCTGGCTGGTACTGGTACTGCTTGCTGGTACTGCTGGTTGGTGCTGGTGGTTACTGGTGCTGCTGGCTGGTACTGCTGGCGGGTACGGGTACTGCTTGCTGGTACAGGTACTGCTGGCTGGTACTGCTGGCGGGTGCTGGTAGGTACTGGTGCTGCTGGCTGGTACAGGTACTGTTGGTGGGTACTGATACTGCTGGTGGGTACTGGTACAGCAGGCTAGTTCCGCTTCCTTTAGCGGCAGTTCCGCTGATGCTCGGAGATGGCGGGTCGGGAACCCACAATCTGGGCTTGCCGACCCGCTATCTCAGAGCAAGACATGGTGGGCCACATCGGAGGGCACATGTGGCCCGCGGGCCAGCGGTTGGGCGCCCCTGGTATACACAAAGAAAGTATCTTTGATCACCAGTATCATGTTAATAATAGACTAGTAATTACATTTTTATGTGTTGCATAAAGTTGCCGCCATAATTTCCTATAGAATTTAGTGGTATTTCATGAACAGCATCAAGGTGTTTGGGGTCCAGCACATGGTGATACTCTTGTCTTCCACAAATTGTACTAACAACTTACCTAATTTAATGCAACATATTCCATGGGGCACATAATGGAGGCTTTCATGTTGTGAAAACTTATCTGATAAAATCACACATAAAGCCTACTGGTGCGTGGCTGGCTGGCTGCCCACAAGAATGCAATTTTTCTGGCCAGGAGACTATAGAAAGGAAGAACAAAAGAGTTCCCGTGGTTTCAGGAATGCAGTTGTCTACTGGTATGGATGGGACTGGTGTCTCACAGGAATGTAGTCAGTGGGGCATACAGATGGGTACTGTACGTTCAGGCAGCAGGCAGAGACATACTAAAAAAAAAAACTGGCGAAGGATTGGCCCAGACAGAAGGCAGAAACGTGGTAAATTAACAGACCAGGATCAGTACAGGCGACAGGCAAAAGCAACACTGCACTAGTGTGGTGGTATGAAGGAAAACTTTGCTGGCTGCACTGGTCTGGTGAGGTGGCGGAAATCAGGAGCACTGTTTCTAGCTACTGTACACTGGTCTGACAACATGGTGATGGGTGTGGTGGCGATTGGAGACACTGACTGGCTGCACTATTAGAGATCATTCAGACATGAGAAAGGAGACAGTAAAACCTCAATGATAAGCTGCTGTTTTACTGCCCCCCAACCGCTAGAGGCAGTGGCCAGGGGGGTACACATACCACAGCTGCAATGCTTTTATTATACCCTGTTGCTTTTTTCCTTCAACTGCAACCTATTCAAGTGAATAGGGGAGCTTATGAGGGGTCCATGGGGTTACAGCAGGCAGCCAACTGCTCTTTGAAGAGCAAACTGAACACAGATTGTTCTTCAGAGAGCACTGCACATGCAAACAAGGCCTTATAGCATTACTGTGACTGGCTGCACTGTTCTGGTGACATCATACTGCTGTGGCAGTGATCAGAGACAATGGCTAGCTGCACTGACATACATTGAAATCAGAACAGCCAACCATTGTAAATGATCACCATACCACAGTGACACTGCCCTTGCTTTGGTGACAGCATGTTCATTTTTTGTTTACATACGGTAAGCAGTCCAGTGCTGTGTCCACTGCACGCCCCAGGGGGCACGTACAAAATGCGGGAGGTTGTTTTAAAATTGCCCTCCTTAACTGCTTAAGGACCGCCTCCTGCACATTTACGTCGGCAGAATGGCACATCAATGTACAGGTACGTTGCCCTTTAAGAGCCCAGCCGTGGGACCCGCGAACCGATCGCCGCTGGTGTCCCGTGATCGGGTCACAGAGCTGAAGAACGGGGAGAGGTATGTGTAAACAAACCTCTCCCCGTGCTTCCTAGTGAGACTGTCACTGATCGGCTGTTCCCTGTCATCGGGAAAGACAATCAGTGATGTTGAACGCCAAGCCACGCCCCCTACAGGAAAAAAAAAACACGTCACTCTTAACCCCTCCCCACCCCCTAGTGGTTAACCCCTTCACTGCCAGTGTCATTTACACAGGAATAAGTGCATTTGAATAGCACTGGTTGCTGTATAAATGACAATGGTCCCAAAAATGTGTCAAAAATGTCAAATGTGTCCGACATAATGTCGCAGTCACAATAAAAATCGCTAATCGCCACCATTACTAGTAAAAAAAAAATATTAATAAAAATGCTATAAAACTATCCCCTATTTTGTAAACGGTATAACTTTTGCGCAAACCAATCAATCGCTAATTGCAATTTTTTTTACCAAAAATATGTAGAAGAATACGTATCAGCCTAAACTGAGGAAAAAAAACTTTTTTTTTTATATATTTTTTGGGGATATTTATTATAGCAAAAAGTAAAAATATTGCATTTTTTTTTTTAAATTGTCGCTCTATTTATGTTTATAGCGCAAATAATAAAAAACACAGAGGTGATCAAATACCAGCAAAAGAAAGCTCTATTTGTGGGAAAAAAAGGACGCCAATTTTCTTTGGGAGCCACGTCGCACGACCGTGCAATTGTCAGTTAAAGCGACGCAGTGCCGAATCGCAAAAAGGGGCCTGGTCCTTTGGCTGCAAATTCTGGTCTGGGGCTTAAGTGGTTAAAGCGGTGTCCCAGCCGCAATTTTTTTTTTTAAAGTCAGTAGCTACAAATACTGTAGCTGCTGACTTTTAATAAGAACACTTACCTGTCCAGGGAGCCTGCAATGTCCCCCCCCCCCCCCCCCCCCCCGAGGCCGATCCGTCCAAAGGATCGGGTGCCGGTGCTGCCATCTTAACAAAGGGAAACAGGCAGTGGAGCCTTGCGGCTTCACTGCCTGTTTCCTACTGCGCATGCGCGAGTTGCACGGCGCTTTGTGAATGGCCCCGTCGTCTTCTGGGACACACGCATGTCCCAGAAGACAACGGGGCAGCTCGCCGAAGAGGAGGAAGTGATGGAACAGCACCACGGAATAGGAAGAGGCAGATTAGGAAGACTGCCTAGCAACAGGGGTTTCTGGTAAGTAAAAAAAAAATATTTTTTCAAATGTTTTTTTATAGATTTTTTGCAGAATGTTAATGTCATTTTTTATTTTAGGGTGGACCTCTGCTTTAATCATGAAGCTGGTTGATGTGGTTAATGGTAAAAATAGCAGATATATGAAATCACATTTTCATTTGAAAAATCGTAAAATTATAAAAAAAAATTTTAGACCAGTTTTTGACATTTTATTTATCTTTCCGACAGTTTAAACTGCTTTATCATTCAGCCAATATCATGATTATTATTCTATATTTTTTGTACATGGTATAAATCTGCAGCTATTTAACAGTAATTAGAGTGCTTATTTTATAGAACACATACACAGCTCATCAAAATATACATATGGTACAGTAAATATTACAGCTTAGAAAATATTCAATGTCCAAGAGTTCAATGTCGGTCCACTGAAAAAAAAAAAAAAAAAATCCCAGTAAGTTTGACCAAGCCTTAAAGGGAAGATGTCATTGATTAATTTACTTGTGCATGAAGCCTCAGCTGACACCCGTGTCGCAAACTGTTGCCTGGACAGTGAAGCTGAGCGTATTCAGCTGCAGTGTTAATGATGACAGTGTTTAGAGATTCAGAGTGGCAGCATATGCGTGAGGTTTTTTTGAGCTTTAGGACAGGTCCCCTTTAAAGGCTATATAAACCCAAGAACAATAATTTGTAATATATTGGGGCTTACCAGTCCTTAAATGAAGTGGCTGTTTTTAATTGATCACCTGGTCATCCTGCCAGTAACATTTCCTGTCCTAGGGTGGCAACACTCGCTCATCGTACTGTATCTGTGGAGGAGCAGCAGTGTTAGGCCTACCCTAGGCCAGAAAGTGTGTAAAGTCTACAGAACACCTCCACCTCTTCTCATCTCTATAACATGGAGGTGTTCTTTAGTAGAGCTGACAACTTTAAGAATGATAAGAGTGAGGCAAAGGCAGAGAGTGCACAGCAGGTATTTTTTTTTGCACTTAACAGACATAAAAACACTACTTATGGTATATTTAACAGACCAAAAGGCATTAAAGTGGTTGTAAATCTCAGACATGAAATATGAACAAAGCATATCCCTCTCTAAAGTGTGTGCACTTGTCTTAATCCAGAGCACTAAGTGTAATTTCTTTCTGCTGCTTTGTTCCTCTGCTATTGACAGGAATCACTTCTGCCAGGTTTTCCTGGAACAGAGGTAAAAATATGACAGGGGAGGGAGCTCCAGCACTAAGCCTGTGATTGACAGCCGCAGCTCTATTCCTGTGTGAAGGGGGGTGGGGGTGTCCCCTCCTTCCAACCAGCTCCCACTGAGCTCTGAAAAGTGTAAATTCAGCTCCCTGCCCCCTGTGTTCTGAAAGCTCAGACAAGCTGTAAAACGTGATGTGGAGGAGAGAGGGCTACAGATAAACAGGTACAACTCAAGTGGGAAGATTTTTTTCATCTCTGTGTATCACCTGAGGCCAGTCACTTCATTGGGTATATGTAAAGGTTTACAACCATTTAAAAAAATGAATTGTTGGGTTTTACAAACACTTTAAAGCAGGCCATAGACGAGTTGAAAAACAAACGAAATTTGTAGCGATCGTCAAATCATTTGTTTTTCGCATCATTCGTGTGCCAGCTGCGACTTGTGATTTTTGTGCCGCAAACGAAAGTGCCTGATCCAACATGCTGTTTTTTTTTTTTTTAGAAAATCAGAATTGATGGCACATTTGTATGAGCCATTTAAGTTCAAAGGAACTTTAGTTTCTCAACTCGTCTATGGCCTGCTTAAGAAGTACCGTTTGCACTGTGTATTTCAGTTGATGTTTCAGTTATTGATACCTTTTAATGGGATAAAATGCCCACAGACGTATAATCAGATGTGCCACTTTCAATGCAGAGTCTTACTCCTGCAGAATTCTTTTTTTTTTCTTTTTTTTTTTTACTTTTACAGTCCAACTTCAGCTAAAACCTTTTTTTTTAATTTTGGATAGAGAATGGAAGGGTGAAAGACTCTCCCAGGGTATTATTGCTACCCTGGTCCCAGCCAAGTTTATTAGTTCAGTTTTTGGGTAGCCTGCAACTAAAACTGTAAAAAAAAAAATGTATATGTGGAATATTTGCTGTTAGAGATTGCCATTTTCTGGCAGGGGTTTAGGGATTACAGGATATAACTATGCTGAAGCCATGACGACATTTCTCTTGACACTGTATTCATTGTGTTTGGGAAACGGGTACAACCTGAATGCCTAGTGTAGTAAAATCCCATGGAAGATTTAGTCTGACACTAGCATTAAGGCAGGCCATACACGGTGCACATTTATTTCCTGCAACCAAAGAAATTTGCACGATTCCCATAATAAACACAGGCAGTGTTGACAGGGGAACAGGGCCGTCTTTAAGTCAGGGCAAAAGGGGCAGCTGCCCTGGGCCCTGTCATTGTTGTGGGGCCCAAAGCAGCTGCCTCATTCTTGCCAACTATCCCAGTTTAAATTCCCTTGTCCCTTTGAAGTTTTAGTCCTGTGCTGTGTCCCGATATCTCAGCGTGAAGTGCTGCTACTAATGCTGCCCAGCTCTGCCCCATTGTTGTGTACAGATAACTCACCTGCAGACCCTGTGTTTACATGTAAATAACCGGTATTCATATGTAAATAGCGGCGGCATTTCTAAGTAAATAGCTGTGGCCGGCTGCATTGATATTCAAATAAAGGCTGCATTCATATGTATATCATGTCCCCTGCAGTGAGGAGATGATGTGCTATAACCTCTAGCAACCAATCAGTGAGCAGTATTACTGTACAGTAATCTCTAGCAACCAATTAACAAGCAGAAATCATTTGCTGTAACCTCTAGCAACTAATTAGTGATCCGTAATATGTGTGCTATAACCTCTAGCAACCAGTCAGTAATGATATGCTGTAACCGCTGGCAACCATTTACAATCGCTGCCTGATCTGATACAGTAAACTGAATTTAAGTTAAGCTGCTATTTATTGTATGTCTCAGAGCAGGTGGAGAGCGAAGAATTTGCTTGCCCAGGGTCCAGTTAATATTAAAGACAGCCCTGCAGGGGAATCAGCAATTGTCTTCTCCCCGCTGGACAGTGCCATAGCCGCTAGCGATAATTGCAAGAGATTACGGCATGCTGGTTGTACCCAATTTGATCAACTTGCCATAATCGGAAGCAAATCCAATCCACTTGGTGCATTCAGCTTGCCCATTAACGGTTAGAATCTCGGCCGGTTCCTGCTGAACCAGTCGAGATTTGAACGGCCGGCCTAACACATTCGTTTTACGGAGTTCCCCTGTAACATAGTTTTATGACTTGTTCAACCTGTCATTATGTCTGTTACACTTCATTTGACAGGGTGGCAACACTGTTAGTGTTTTCACCCTGTGGACAGTGTAGCCTTAGATAGACATGTACTTTATATTAAATACGACTTTAAAGTACAACGGCACAGCTCTTCCATACAAGAAAAGCCCCATCTGGCTGCATTTAAGTAACAATCAGGTCTAGTTCTCCCCCAGCCTGTGACTGGACAGTGAATGGAGAAGCAGTAAACTGACGGCTAATGCAATAGGATGAACAAACTAATATATTCCTATACCTGAGATCTATAAATATATTTAAAAGGAAATGTCCACATTTTTGGACTTTCAAAAATCAAATATGAATGGGCTTTTTCGCCCCACGTATTACCTAGGTACATGCGTGCCAACAGAGGTGGCACTGCCATGACAATATGTCCTCCTTCTGATGCTCAGTTTGCTCTAACAAGGTGTCTGGTATGTTCAGGAGACAGTTCATTGCATAGGCCTCGTACACACGGTTCGATTGTTGTATGACCGAGCGTCCGATTTTTGTCAAAAGAGCGTGTGCAGGATTTTGTCTAGCAAACTAACTATCCGCAAATTGTCGTTTGACAAACATGAACATAGTGACGTACTATGAGAGTATAAGGAGGAAGTTAATATCTCAAGCTCCACCCTTTGGGCCCCTTCTGCTAATTTCGTGTTAGTAGAAGTTTGGTGAGCGTTGATTCGCGACTTTCAGATCGTAAAAAACGAATGCCTTTTAAAATACGTTTGGCATAACTACATCAGTATCACCAGCAAAGCATCTTCATTATTATCCCATTAAAGAAGATGAGAATGTGCGCTGCATTTCGAGATTTCATCGATTGGCGCAGCACAAATGTTAATTCTAGATAACGAACGCTAGTTTACAAGACCAAACTCTTCCAGCTCGTTCTTTGATTCCGATTATGCGTGTTTGTACTTTCGACTTTTGTGTGACGATTTCTGTACTGACCATCCGAAAATCAGATGTTGAGTTCACATACAACAAAAAATGTATAGCCTGCACATCCAGCTTTTGTCTGACGAAAAAGTCAAATTGTCTGTCGAAATCACCGTACTAAAAATCCGAAAATCTGCAGACAGCTCATCTTAGGACTTTTCCCTTATGATTTTCGTATTGTGTGTAGGAGGCCTTAGTCTGCCAGGCGCAAGAAGAATCGTGCACCTGGCCTTACAATTGCCCACCCTTACAGAGCAGTTGGAGCACCAGCAGGTTTAATTTAAGCCCTCGTTTACACCAATGTGATTTGTCATGTCAGTTCAAAATCGCATGACAAGTCGCACCCTATTCTCAGCAATGGATCAGTTTAAATCATTACAACTCAAGTTGCAGCGACTTTGAAAAAGGTTCCTGCACTACTACTCTGCCATTTCATTGCGACTTGCATGGAGTCACAAGCTGCATTGAAATCAGAGATCCAAATTGTACTGATCTGCGGCTTTGAAATTACGCTGAAGTATCGCAATTTCAAAGCCACACTGGTGCGAATCAAAGCTAAGGGCTGGTGTACACAGGGGTTGCTGTCAAAACACAGGGTTCTTACAATAAAAAAACAGCGCCAATGTCATTTAAACTTATAACGCTGTGTTTGTTGTGCTGTAAACTAAAAATAGGACATGCTGGAGCAGACAGAATGTAAAGTAGCGGTTTATGGCAACCAATCAGCTATCTCCGGCTTGTTCAGTTAAACCTTGAAAATGAAAGATAGAAAACGGATTGGTTGCCAGGCATGGCTGCTCCAGATTCTGTCTGCTCCAGTTTTGATACATTCTGTTTAAAAAATGTGATGCAAAGCAAGTCAAACAGTCTCTGAACTGTTCACACGCCAACATTGAGATCAATGGGAATCTGTTGACCTGAGTTTGCATACATACTAACATATCAGTCCCAGTCCTCAAGACATATTTAACCCCAGCCACAGTCTACATCAGGCTTGCCCAATCCCCACCTTCAAAATTATGCAGGAACTTCCCACGCTCAGCTCGCAATTGTTGAACTAGGGTGCATCCCAGGATATTGCCCAGGACACAGCATCATCGGGATCGAGGTCCAAGATGCATGAAGATCCTGGCAAATCTGGCACAGTTGGTATCTATGCATTTGAGGTGTGTTTTTAATTTTTTTTTAAAAGACGCACTTTATTTTATATAAAGTAAAGAATGAAAAAAAAAAAAAAAAAAAAAGAAGAAGAAGATGTAGATTTTAAGGGCTTGTTTATCGAGCTGTGCTAATCTGAAGGCTCAATAGAAGAGCATATAGAAAACAACCATTTTTTATGCGCCCTGTTCACAGCATACCACTGTTTTGGGGTGCAGTGTGCTGCATCAAATCTCACTGCATGCTGCAACGCTAAGCAGTGCCTGGGGTTGAATGGAATGTCATTTTGTGACAAACATAAAAAAAAAGTAAACTGTTGTAAGAATGCATCTCTCGTACACAATGCACACCAGCATGCCTGCTTATACCATGCGGACGGGTGTCAATGCATCCTGAATGCATATCAGACACAGGTACAGAACCCCCTGTACACTAGTTCCAACACTGACTCATACTGCGGGGCTTTATGACCTCAATTTCTCCAATCAATATCTTGTGCTCTTGAGTTCAAAGCTTAACTCTGGGAAAACTAAAAGTTCTCTCTTGCAGTGGGACTGCACGTTGCACTGCAAGGGTTAACTGCTCATTTAGGCCTAGGAGTACCAGGTAAACAACTTTTACTTACTTGATCCTCTGCTTCGTCAGGCTCCTAATCAAGACTGATGGAGGGACCATAGCCCTCCATTGGACATGAAGATGGTAAAGGACAGTCTACTGCCAGAGCACAGGGGAAGTGTGGGGGGTGGAGGATCAGGTAGGTCAAAGTGCTTTTCCTGTCCTCTAGTGGTCATCAACCCTGTCCTTAGAACCCACTAACAGGCCAGGTTTTATGTATTACCTTGGGGAGACGCAGACTAGAATACTGCAATCACTGAGCAGCAAATGATATCACCTGTGATGTATTTCCGTTATCTTGCAAAGCTGGCCTGTTAGTGGGCCCTGAGGACAGGGTTGATGACCACTGCTCTAGGCATAGACGAGCATTTAAACCTTGCAGTTGAGGGGCAGTCCCCACTGCAAGGGAGGCCTTTTACCTTTCCCAGAGTTGGGCTTTAACAACATGACAACTTCTTGTACAACGACAGAATAGTTATATTACGGCTTACAAAATTCTGATTCACAATAAAGGCATGAATTTTCAGGAAAAGGCACTGTACCTAAAAATAAGGACAAGGCAACAAAAGGCTAAAGTCATCCACGCACGTTACAATCAGACTTTACAATCTAAGTTTGGGCAGAAATATGCAGAAATCTCCACATTTAAAGTGGGTCTTCTAGGGAGAATTTTTTTTGTTTATTGTTTGGACGGAGTTGGGAAGGGGTTGAGCCCTCTATTGTATTTGCTGTCTGTGTGCCTGTTGGGCAGATCTACCCTCCCGTTTGTACTGGTGACCATGCTTACTGAGAAAGTGAGGGGGAAATCCCAAATTTTAAAGGGGATGTGAAACCCTTCCAATGGGGGATATCTATTCTGGAGAATACAGGGGTTGATTTACTAAAATTGGAGTGTGCAAAATCAGGTGCAGTTCTGAATAGAAACCATTCAGCTTCCAGATTTTTTGGTTGGAAGCACTCATATATAAGTGAGGTGAATAGCCTCAGATGATACACAGAGATGAAACAAATCCTCCTACATAGGAATAACTTGTTTATTTGCAGTCTTCTCTTCCCTGAACCCCTTCTAAAGGGCAGAAAAGTGTTAAAATCTTTCTTTATCTGTCAGGAGCACAGAGGAGGGGGCTGAGAGGTTGCAGTAACAGTGTGTGAGAGCGGATTGGAGGAAAGGAACACACCCCCTCCTCCACACAGCAGAAGAACTGTATTTTGAATAGACAAGCTGTCTGCTGAGCTCTCCCACCCCTCCCTCCTGATAAAAACTTCTTATAAGTGACTCAGAGGAAAGAAGCACCAGAGAGAACTACACTAAAGGGTGGCCATAGATGGTGCAAATTTATTTGCTGCAGCCATGGGTTGCAAGAAAGAAATTTGTACGATTCTCTCATCAGCACAGACAGTGTTGACAGGGGAATCCCTCCTGCCGAGACATTGTCTTCACCTTGCGGAGGGCAGCCGTCCCCACCAGGAGAAGACAGTGATTGCCACTAGCGGCTATAGCAGCTGCTTGCGATAATCGGGAGCGAATCTAGCCGGATGGTTGTACCCAAGCTGATCGATCAGCCTGCCTATTAACGATTCGAATCTCGGCCGGTTCAGAACCAGTCAAGATTCGAACAGTGTATGGCTGGCCTTAGAGCTTTGGAGAGAGATAAATAAACACTACAGATACACGTGCTTTGCTCAGATTCCATGACTGAGGTTTACAACCACTTTAACGAAATAACCTGAAGTTAGAAGCTGACTGGCTGCTGTGAACAGCTTCACCATCTTTTGCACTCTCCAGTTTTAGTAAATTAACCCCACAGTCTCAAGAAGAGAATTCCTCTCACTTTGAGAGATTTCCCCTAACTCTCTGTTGTGTCTCTGAGTTAGGAAGTGAATGGAATTTTCCCCTATGAGACATGGGCAGCAAAAAATAAATAAAAGGACCTGAAGATTATTGGTAAGTGCTGGTTCACACAAACGCGATGTCAGACATCGCATGTGATTCGCACCGCACTGTTGTGCAGATCACATGTGATGCAAATTCAGCCATATTGTATGGCTAAATTTGCATCACATTCGGACCAAAATCGCGCAGGACCCTTTTTTTGTCCGTAACCAGAATCGGCATTCACACCCATGCAATCCGATTCCTGTTCAAATTCACAGTTCACACTGTGATATGCAAACCGATCTGGGGGTGTATTAACTTTCTATTAACACATGCAGCGGTCCACATAGGGCAGTGTGAACTGCCTGCGAGTTCTATGCGATGCGGGAACCGGAACTAGAATCGCACTGGTTCCCGCATTGTGCTGGTGTGAGCCAGCACTAAAACATTATAACTTTTCTGAAAGCAAAGGATCTGTAGAATAAAATGATGGTAGTTGCTAACTTATCTTGTATGACATTGCGCAACTTATTTTTCATAAAGACACACACTAAAATAAATTTTATTGCCCAATCACAAAGTAATCCCTATTTGTTTTGCCATCTAGTTGACACAGTGCCAGAGTCTAGCACAAAATCAAAACATAGGGAGCCATTTTGTGGTTTAAAGGATAAATTCACCCTTTGTAACATGTTACACACATATTCAGGGTGTAACATGTAACAGATGCAGCAGCCCGCTCACCCCTCCGATCCCCTGTTGTGACAGAGAGCGTGTGATCATCTCTGGCACTCGCTGTCACAATTAAAAAAAAAAAAGAAAAAACACGCCCACCGGCTGCGTCATTCATTCACACAGTTCTGTGGTTGTGAGAACTACAAGTACTGTACTGACAGCCTTTGTGACTGTTGGCTTGTGGCTCTCAATGAACAAACAGGGTGTTGTTGAGAACTCTACAGTGGGTAAAATAATTATTTGATCCCCTGCAAATTTTGTACGCTTGCCCACTTACAAATAAATGAAGGGTCTATAATTCTTATCGTAGGTGTATTTTAAATGATAGACACAGAATATCAACCAAAAATCCTGAAAAAACACATGATACAAATGTTATAAATTGAGTTGCTGCTCAGTGAGTAAAATAAGTATTTGATCCCCTACCAACCAACAATAATTCTGGTTCCCACAGACTGGCTACCGTCTGTGCTCATGTGGTACACTGATTAGTCCTGTCGATTAAAGAACGTGCTCCTAACGACAACTCGTTATGTGTATAAAAGACACCTGTCCATAGAATCTCTTTCTTCTATTAAAACCTCACAATCATGGGCAAGACCAAAGAGCTCTCAAAGCACATCAGGCACAAGATTGTAGACCGGCACAAGGCTGGAACAGGCTACAAGACCATCAGCAAGAAGCTTGGCGAGAAGGAGACAACTGTTGGATTGATTATCTGCAAATGGAACAAATACAAATTAACCATCAATCGCCCTCGGTCTGGAGCTCCATGCAAGATTGCGCCTCATGGGGTAAGGATGATCATGAGAAAAGTGAGGGATCAGCCGAGAACTACACAGGAGGAGGTTGTGAATGATCCCAAGGCATTTGGGACCACAGTCACCAAACAAACCATTGGTAACACAATACGCCACCATGGATTGAAACCCTGCAGTGCCTGCAAGGCCCCCCTCCTCAGGAAGGGACATTTATAGGCCTGTCTGAAGATTGCCAATGAACATCTAAATGATTCAGGGAAGGATTTGGAGAAAGTGCTGTGATCAGATGAGACCAAAATTTAGCTCTTTGGCATTAACTCCTCTCAACGTGTTTGGGGGAAGAAAATGCTGACTATGACCCCAAGAACAGCATCTCTACAGTCAAGCACGGAGGTGGAAACATTATGCTTTGGGGCTGTTTCTCTGCTAAACGTACAGGCTGACTTTGCCGTATTCAATGCAAATGGACAGGGCCATGTACTGTAAAATCTTGGATGAGATCCTTCTTCCCTCAGCCAGAACACTGAAGATGGGTCGTGGATGGGTCTCCCAGCATGATAATGACCCAAAACAACAAAGGAGTGGCTCAAGAATAAGCACATTAGGGTCATAGAGTGGCTTAGACAGTCTCCAGACCTTAATCCTATAGAAAATTTATGGAAGGAGCTGAAACTTCAAGTTGCCAAGCGAAACCTTAAGGATTCAGAGAAGATCTGTAAATAAGGGTGAACCAAAATCCCTACTGAGATGTGTGCAAACCTAGCAACCAACTACAATTTCTTACCTCTGATTACCAACAAAGGTTTCTCCACCAAGTACGAAGTCATGTCTGCTTGGGGATCAAATACTTATTTTACTCACTGAACTGCAACTCCATTTTTAACATTTGTATCATGTGTTTTTGTCTTGATTTTTGGTTGATATTCTGTCTCATTTAAACTACACCTATGATAAACACTATAGACCTTTCATTTCTTTGTAAGTAGGCAAACTTAAAAAATCTGCAGGGGATCAAATAAATTATTTCCCCCACTGTAGGTAGTTCATTGATGCTCTCTGTCAGGGTATAAAACTGCCAGCCCATATGATGTACAAGCAGAGAGCTTACACTGACAGTCTGCAGGAGCCCTGCATAGCACCCGTGATCTGCTGATTGCAGGCGTATTGCTTTGCAGGCCCCTAGTAAAATAAAAAAATGCACATTTTTTTTAATAATACATTTTGATTAATAAAAAAATCATAAATGCACTTTAAGAATACAATTTTAATAAAATATAATAAATGCACTTTTTTTTAACCTGCAAAAAAGATGTGCATTTATAATTTTTTTACAAAGGTGAACTTATCTTTAAAGGAAACTCATAATAAATTCCCGGAGGGAGGGGTGTACACTAGGATCAAGAATAGCACAGATAATGTAACGTAGTCTAACAAGTCATATGAGACAAACCTGAGGTGCTTTGATGCTCAAATAAAAAAAAAAACAAATATGATCATACTATTGCGAAAGCTGGATAAATCAAATGTTGCTAGGCTATTTTCTTTTCAGGGCAGATGTTCTTTATTCATGCCCTTGCCCATTTACACTAATAAATGATCATTAGTATTGGCGAACTTCCTAACGCATCCCCCATTGTTTACAGGTAACGCATATTTGCTGAAAAAATTAAAACTAAAAGAAGGAGAAATGGATTGAAAACAATGAACATACCACCATTCATAGCTACTGAAGAAAAAGAAAACAGAATATAAATAGGATCGTTTTTTATACCACCAGTCGCTCAAACATTAATTTGCTGCACCGTGTGCAGTTGAAAACATGGTCGCTGCAAATTCTCTATAAAATTGGGCAATATTTCACAATTTAATACACTAATACATTTGTACAATTCACAGTTAATAAATATTTAGAAAATCTTAATTTCCTGACAAAAACGCCTGAGGTTTAGCAACAGGCCGCAGACCTTCCTTCAACCCTCCGTGTGCTTTCATGCTCTTAAATCTTTGTGCCTTTAAGTTTGGAAAGTTGAATGTCCAATATGCAAAAAAAAGTTTGATGATAATTATTTCTTTTTTTACATTTTGTGGTTGATTGTGCAATTATTAATGCAATGATTGAGGCCTGGGGTTACCTAAGTGATATTTAAAACTGAAGCCTTCAGTTGACAGTCTCCAAACCAGCAGTATGAACGGCTCCACTTGTGTTACCAATGGAACTGCTTTACGATTGATGACGTGACTTGAGTTTCCAACATTTGGAGCATAACAATATGTAGTGCTATCAAGGCCTCACACAAATCCCATTTTTGTTCTTACTATTGTCTCTTGCCAGCAAGATACGCAAACCCACTTCTCTACAATGTCTTGGGACTGGATTTTGTTGGCACGAAGGATTTTTTTCTTATTTTTCTTGTGACCTGGCCCAAACAGCCAAATGTCCAAAGTCCACAGATTTCTCATTAAGCGTGAGGAGTCTTTAATATGTACAATATTTTTAGTCCTAATAGATCAGAGGATGAAATTAAGACTCTAGAAGCTATTAAGAAGCTTCTGACTGTCCATGTTCTTCTGTACTGTGTGTGTCTTCTATATCTTCTTCAGTTAACCCCTTCACGGCCAGGCTGATGACCTTAAGCCACCTTTGTTTCAGTTCCTCCGTGTCGGCGGAGAAGCAGTGAACTGACTTAGACTGGGAAAGTTTGAAGCTGAACTGCAAATCTACTCCACGAGGGGATTCGTCAACAAGGTAGCCCAGCAGTGGGATGGTGCTCTGGGCCTTTACATCCTGGAAAACAAAAATTTAATTGGCAACCATTAACAAAATGTTTTTTCCCTAAAAACAAGAGTAAAATTAATTTACTCTAGATTACTAAAATTTTGTGGACACATAGTCATTACACCTATATGAGCTTGGTGGTCTCCCCGTTCCAAAACCATGGGCATTAATGAACAGTCCCGTTTGCAGCCTCCACTCCCCTGGGAAGATTTTCCACAAGATTTTGTGTGAGTGTGAGTGGGAATTTGTGCCAATTCAGCCAAAAGAGCATTTGTCTGGTACAGATGTTGGATGAGAAGACTTGACTCCATGTTTATAGCAAAGGTGTTCAAAAGAGTTGAGGTCAGAGCTCTGTGCAGGACACTTTAGTTCCTCCACACCAAACACATACTATTTCTTTATAGAGCTGGCTTTGTACACCGGGGAAATACTTATACTGGAACAGAAAAGGACCTTCCCCAAACTGTTGCCCAAGGTTGGAAGGGCAAACATCTCTGTATGCCGAAACATTACCAGTACCCTTCACTGGAAACACCTAAACTCTTTAATCTGGGAGGGACTTTCACTTACGTTTGGCCATTTAGTATACTTCAACTCTGGGCAGACTAAGACATAATCCCTGGTTCTTCTTTACAGGTATTTCTATATAAACGTGTATATAAAGCCCAAACTTTTTTTCAAGATATAGTAGGGAAGGATTAGAACCTCTGTCGGTTTTTATTGCTGTCTGTGACCCCCACTGGGGAGATTTACCATCTCTTTTAGTACTTGAGACCATTGTCACCAAGACAGAAAAATATGGGAAACCCCAAATTTTATGTTCTTTACTGGAACAAGAAGAGAGAAGTCTTCCAATGGGGACAACTATATTGGTTTTAAACATTCTCTGCTCTATCCAAAACAAGTTACAAACCATGTTATCCTCTACTAATATATATATATATATATATATATATATATATATATATATATATATATATATATATATATATATATATATATATATCATTTGTACGGCGCTCACATATGCAGGACTTCACAACCAACAATTTCTCTTATTAATTTTTCAGCATATGTTTGGAGGGTACCATACAATTTTCGTACCTGTGGTGCGCCAAACATGTACAACACAAGTGCCTCCTGCTTTGGGATCACGCACCAAACTTTCTGCCATGGTTTGGATTTTTCATTATACTGGAGAAAACTGCAGATGGCGCTGTTACCCGATACCTCTGCAGACTCGATCTGATGGCAAAAAGGAAAATAAAGAGGATTGTACAAAAAAATAAGCCGTAGTTGCTAATAAAATGGCAATAAGAAGCAACTTTGTATAACACATGCAAACAGTTAGCTGATGTCAGAAAGATTTTAACCCTATCTGAGGATAATATAGTTAAAATGTTATATAGTTCGTCAGAAATCCAATTTAGCAACCTCCTAGCATGCTTTCTGAGCGTCATTCAATATTAACCCTATTGTGCCTGGATGTCATTAAAGTCTAGATACTCAGCCCATGTTAAGCAGTGTCAGCATCAGTTTACTTGAATAGAACTATGTCTAATTATTGAAAAAAAAAAACTGACAAGTGAATTTTTACTAATGCAATTATAGCTGACATTTACTCTATTAAATAGAGGACACTGCAGCCTGAAGCTGACGGTGATCATCTGTGGGCTTAGGGCTTATTTAATTAATAAAGCCTCAGCCTGCATACGAGAGCCACCAGTTGTGCAAACTATTGTCGGGGTGGGCGGGGGGCACAAGTCACATGACAAGTCGCGCCCCCATTAAGTGCAATGGACCGCTCGAATAGGAGCGTGTTGATTCACTCCGACTTAGAAAAAGGTTCCTGCACTAATTTTGGTGTGACTTGCATTGACTCCTGTTAAAGAAATTGTATGCAAATCGTGCCGAAGTTGTGCTGGGATGTCGACTTTGAAGTCGCGGCAGTGTGAAGCGCGCCTTAGTGAGACATGTTATCACTCAGTTAGCTGCCAGTGTGCCTGGTGCAGTGGTGGTAGGTAGTTGTGTTCCATAGATAGTAGTCTTGCTGTTTATTTAATCAAAATGAGAGAATAACAGAATTACATATACCGTAGGTAAAGTAAGTAACTGATTGTCAGAGTATTGCTTTTAAAATCAATTTAACGCAACATCTGTTAGATTCATTGTCTATTGTTTCCATCATAAAATTGAATGTATATTTTGCTGCTGGAGACCTGAAGATTTCAGAAAAATGGGTCATGAATCCTTAATCCTACAATTTGGAGAAAATGTCTGGTGATGAAGAGCTGAAGGAACATACAGATTTGCAGACAGAGCTCTTGAAATGCAATTTGAATGAAAAACTTTGAAAAAATTGTGGGGGTTGCAGCACTAGATATGTTCCCAAGACTTGGTGAAAAAGCACTACGTATTCTCATTCCATTTCCAACAACATATTTGTGTGACAAAAGAGATCCAAAGGCAGACCTGCAGATCTCATTCAGCAAGAAAGTTCAAAGTTTTGAAAAAATAATAAATGAGAAGCAGGAACAAAGAAGTCATTGGGGTTGATTTACTAAAGGTAAACAGACTGTGTACTTTGCAGTTGCATTCATTTTCACCAGATCCTAGTGAATGTGGTGAAGCGCTGCAGATTTCCATCATCTTTAATTATGTGCAAGCAAAAATGTTTTTTTCTGAATTCAAATTTAATTGCTTCATTTATATTTGTGTAGCGTCCACACTTTATTTAAGTGTGCGCTATCAATGTAAATTTAGTTTTTCCCAGAACTGTAACGGAGTTCTGGGGGTTAATTGTTCAGGATTTACTTTGGCATCCGTTTGGCTGGGCTGTACTGAAGTTCCGCCTGGTCATAGGTGCAGTGAGGCACTTGTGACAGGCTGAGAACCAAGCCTGGTTGGACGTCTTAGGTACCAATCTTTCCCGGAGCCAATCAGTGGGCGCGTCTGGCCCCGCTGTGTAGTCTGGGAAGGGGTATTTAAGGGGCTGAAGTCACGTGTTCAGGGTTCAGCTGCTGCTTTGATTCCTGGTTCCGGTCCGGGGTAGCCCCGTGAGGGGTCCCGGGCCCAGGAGTGTCTGCCGTCCCCGCAAGCATGGTCACTCTGACCAGCCCCTGAGGCCCTCATGGTCTGGGGTGGGGATCCGTCTGTTCCCGAGCCTCGGAACTGGCTAGTTCGAGGCCCAGTAACTGAAGGAAGATTCAAAGGCGTCTCGGTGTGCTCTCGGTATTGGAGGGACACGGCAACTCGTAAAAGTGACTAGGGGAGGACTATTCGGAGGAGGGCCAACAAGCTGGCTGCTCAGTAAGAGTTGTATGGACACTAGGGATGGGCCCGGTGCTCGATGCGAACCCACGTTCGCATCGAGCACCGGGCGTTCGCTCGCTCGGCGAGCCCAGAACTATTTTGGCCGCTCGCATCACGTTCGTGTGATGCGAGCGGCCCCGCAATGCATTGCGGCCGGCGCAGTGCATTGCTGGCTGATGATTGGCCAAGCATGCACTGTGACCCCGCATGCTTGGCCAATCACAGCCCCGGAAACTCGAAGAGCCATAATTGGCTACAGGCAGGACGCCTGTAGCCAATTACAGCTCAGGGGCTGTAGTACACGCCCCCCCCTATAAAAGGCCGCCACGCCGTCTGCGCCGGTCACATGCTGTTCCGGCGCAGATTGAGCAGGCTAGATCTGTGACACTCTGCTGGATTTAGTTAGGTAGAGAGATTCACTTACAGAGATTGAGTTAGATAGATTCAGTTACAAGGATTGATTGAGAAAGAGGGGCTTGTAGTGTGTTCGTGGCAGGCAGGCAGAGCTCCTATATTTTGTTACCAGAAGCACCTATAGGACTTGTAGTGTGTTCGTGGCAGGCAGGCAGAGCTCCTATATTTTGTTACCAGAAGCACCTATAGGACTTGTAGTGTGTTCGTGGCAGGCAGGCAGAGCTCCTATATTTTGTTACCAGAAGCACCTATAGGACTTGTAGTGTGTTCGTGGCAGGCAGGCAGAGCTCCTATATTTTGTTACCAGAAGCACCTATAGGACTTGTAGTGTGTTCGTGGCAGGCAGGCAGAGCTCCTATATTTTGTTACCAGAAGCACCTATAGGACTTGTAGTGTGTTCGTCGCAGGCAGGCAGAGCTCCTATATTTTGTTCCCAGAAGCACCCATAGGACTTGTAGTGTGTTCGTGGCAGGCAGGCAGAGCTCCTATATTTTGTTCCCAGAAGCACCTATAGGACTTGAAGTGTGTTAGTCCCATCACACACACAGAGCTATATTTTCTTCCCAGAAGCACCTATAGGACTTGAAGTGTGTTAGTCCCATCACACACACAGAGCTATATTTTGTTCCCAGAAGCACCTATAGGACTTGAAGTGTGTTAGTCCCATCACACACACAGAGCTATATTTTCTTCCCAGAAGCACCTATAGGACTTGAAGTGTGTTAGTCCCATCACACACACAGAGCTATATTTTGTTCCCAGAAGCACCTATAGGACTTGAAGTGTGTTAGTCCCATCACACACACAGAGCTATATTTTCTTCCCAGAAGCACCTATAGGACTTGAAGTGTGTTAGTCCCATCACACACACAGAGCTATATTTTGTTCCCAGAAGCACCTATAGGACTTGAAGTGTGTTAGTCCCATCACACACACAGAGCTATATTTTCTTCCCAGAAGCACCTATAGGACTTGAAGTGTGTTAGTCCCATCACACACACAGAGCTATATTTTGTTCCCAGAAGCACCTATAGGACTTGAAGTGTGTTAGTCCCATCACACACACAGAGCTATATTTTGTTCCCAGAAGCACCTATAGGACTTGAAGTGTGTTAGTCCCATCACACACACAGAGCTATATTTTCTTCCAGAAGCACCTATAGGACTTGAAGTGTGTTAGTCCCATCACACACACAGAGCTATATTTTCTTCCCAGAAGCACCTATAGGACTTGAAGTGTGTTAGTCCCATCACACACACAGAGCTATATTTTGTTCCCAGAAGCACCTATAGGACTTGAAGTGTGTTAGTCCCATCACACACACAGAGCTATATTTTGTTCCCAGAAGCACCTATAGGACTTGAAGTGTGTTAGTCCCATCACACACACAGAGCTATATTTTGTTCCCAGAAGCACCTATAGGACTTGAAGTGTGTTAGTCCCATCACACACACAGAGCTATATTTTCTTCCCAGAAGCACCTATAGGACTTGAAGTGTGTTAGTCCCATCACACACACAGAGCTATATTTTGTTCCCAGAAGCACCTATAGGACTTGAAGTGTGTTAGTCCCATCACACAGACCTTTATTTTCTTCCCAGAAGCACCTATAGGACTTGAAGTGTGTTAGTCCCATCACACACACAGAGCTATATTTTCTTCCCAGAAGCACCTATAGGACTTGAAGTGTGTTAGTCCCATCACACACACAGAGCTATATTTTGTTCCCAGAAGCACCTATAGGACTTGAAGTGTGTTAGTCCCATCACACACACAGAGCTATATTTTCTTCCCAGAAGCACCTATAGGACTTGAAGTGTGTTAGTCCCATCACACACACAGAGCTATATTTTGTTCCCAGAAGCACCTATAGGACTTGAAGTGTGTTAGTCCCATCACACACACAGAGCTATATTTTCTTCCCAGAAGCACCTATAGGACTTGAAGTGTGTTAGTCCCATCACACACACAGAGCTATATTTTGTTCCCAGAAGCACCTATAGGACTTGAAGTGTGTTAGTCCCATCACACAGACCTTTATTTTCTTCCCAGAAGCACCTATAGGACTTGAAGTGTGTTAGTCCCATCACACACACAGAGCTATATTTTCTTCCCAGAAGCACCTATAGGACTTGAAGTGTGTTAGTCCCATCACACACACAGAGCTATATTTTGTTCCCAGAAGCACCTATAGGACTTGAAGTGTGTTAGTCCCATCACACACACAGAGCTATATTTTCTTCCCAGAAGCACCTATAGGACTTGAAGTGTGTTAGTCCCATCACACACACAGAGCTATATTTTCTTCCCAGAAGCACCTATAGGACTTGAAGTGTGTTAGTCCCATCACACACACAGAGCTATATTTTGTTCCCAGAAGCACCTATAGGACTTGAAGTGTGTTAGTCCCATCACACACACAGAGCTATATTTTGTTCCCAGAAGCACCTATAGGACTTGAAGTGTGTTAGTCCCATCACACACACAGAGCTATATTTTCTTCCCAGAAGCACCTATAGGACTTGAAGTGTGTTAGTCCCATCACACACACAGAGCTATATTTTGTTCCCAGAAGCACCTATAGGACTTGAAGTGTGTTAGTCCCATCACACACACAGAGCTATATTTTCTTCCCAGAAGCACCTATAGGACTTGAAGTGTGTTAGTCCCATCACACACACAGAGCTATATTTTGTTCCCAGAAGCACCTATAGGACTTGAAGTGTGTTAGTCCCATCACACAGACCTTTATTTTCTTCCCAGAAGCACCTATAGGACTTGAAGTGTGTTAGTCCCATCACACACACAGAGCTATATTTTCTTCCCAGAAGCACCTATAGGACTTGAAGTGTGTTAGTCCCATCACACACACAGAGCTATATTTTGTTCCCAGAAGCACCTATAGGACTTGAAGTGTGTTAGTCCCATCACACACACAGAGCTATATTTTCTTCCCAGAAGCACCTATAGGACTTGAAGTGTGTTAGTCCCATCACACACACAGAGCTATATTTTGTTCCCAGAAGCACCTATAGGACTTGAAGTGTGTTAGTCCCATCACACACACAGAGCTATATTTTGTTCCCAGAAGCACCTATAGGACTTGAAGTGTGTTAGTCCCATCACACACACAGAGCTATATTTTCTTCCCAGAAGCACCTATAGGACTTGAAGTGTGTTAGTCCCATCACACACACAGAGCTATATTTTCTTCCCAGAAGCACCTATAGGACTTGAAGTGTGTTAGTCCCATCACACACACAGAGCTATATTTTCTTCCCAGAAGCACCTATAGGACTTGAAGTGTGTTAGTCCCATCACACACACAGAGCTATATTTTCTTCCCAGAAGCACCTATAGGACTTGAAGTGTGTTAGTCCCATCACACACACAGAGCTATATTTTGTTCCCAGAAGCACCTATAGGACTTGAAGTGTGTTAGTCCCATCACACAGAGCTCCTCTATTTTCTTTGCAGAAGCACCCATAGGACTTCTAGTGTGTTAGTGGCATCACACAGAGCTCCTATATATTCTTCTCAGCAGCACCCACAGGACTTCTAGTGTGTTAGTGGCATCACACAGAGCTCCTCTATTTTCTTTGCAGAAGCACCCATAGGACTTCTAGTGTGTTAGTGGCATCACACAGAGCTCCTCTATTTTCTTTGCAGAAGCACCCACAGGACTTCTAGTGTGTTAGTGGCATCACACAGAGCTCCTCTATTTTCTTTGCAGAAGCACCCACAGGACTTCTAGTGTGTTAGTGGCATCACACAGAGCTCCTCTATTTTCTTTGCAGAAGCACCCACAGGACTTCTAGTGTGTTAGTGGCATCACACAGAGCTCCTCTATTTTCTTTGCAGAAGCACCCATAGGACTTCTAGTGTGTTAGTGGCATCACACAGAGCTCCTCTATTTTCTTTGCAGAAGCACCCACAGGACTTCTAGTGTGTTAGTGGCATCACACAGAGCTCCTCTATTTTCTTTGCAGAAGCACCCACAGGACTTCTAGTGTGTTAGTGGCATCACACAGAGCTCCTCTATTTTCTTTGCAGAAGCACCCATAGGACTTCTAGTGTGTTAGTGGCATCACACAGAGCTCCTATATATTCTTCTCAGCAGCACCCACAGGACTACCGACTACAATGGCTGGAAGACCGCCAAGGGGAGGCAGAGCGTGCAGAGCCAAGAACACAGGGCAGGCAGGCTCTGTTTCTAGTGGACGTGGCCGTGGACGTGGACGTGGATCGTCATCAGCACGTGGCCATGGGACACGCGCGTCTTTGTTTTCGGCAGCTGGACATGTGGAGCCGAATCATGCTGAAGGCTTGGTAGAATGGATGACCAAGCCCTCCTCATCCTCTCTCACCCAGGCTCAGGGTACTGACAGAGCATCATCAGCCACCCCTTCCCTAGACCCACCATGTCCTCCTGAGGAGTCCCCCGAACTCTTTGAGCACAGTGTTGGGTACATGCTCCAGGAGGATGCCCAACGATTCGAAGGCTCGGATGACGATACCCAGCTTGAGGAATCTGGCAGTACTGTTCCACCAGCTGCAGCTTACTGCCAGGTTTGCTCTAGTGGTGAAGAGGGAGGGGATGATGAGGTCACTGACTCCACGTGGGTGCCTCAAGGGAGAGAGGATGAGGAGGAGGACGAGGAGGAGGAGGATGCGGCGTCACATGTCCAACGAGGCAGGATGCCCCCTGGAGGCCAGGTAGAGGCCAGCACAGCAACTGTACAACACCGCAGAGCTCCGCCTGTGCAGGGCGCTGCCTCTGCACGTTATCAGAAAAGTTCTTTGGTGTGGGCCTTTTTTGAGACGAGTGCAGCAGATCGCACCACTGCTATTTGCAATATTTGTCTCAAGCGTATCTCGCGTGGCCAAAACATCAGCCGCTTGGGCACGACAAGCATGACCAGACATATGGCGACCTGCCATGCAGCTCGTTGGCAGGCACACATAAAAGACCCACACCAAAGAACTAAGCGGACCTCTCCTTGCTCCTCAGCTGGGATCTCCATCCCCACTACACCTTCAGTCCTCTCTGAAAGCTGCTCTGAGAGGACTGAAGGTGTAGAATTAGGTGTGTCACAACCAAGTACTTGCAGTACACCGACGTCCGATTGCAGCAGGCAAATTTCCCTGCCCCAGCTGCTGGACCGTAGAAAGAAGTACACTCCCAGCCATCCACATGCCCAGCGGTTGAATGCTAGCCTGGCTAAATTGCTAGCACTTCAACTGCTGCCTTTTCAGTTGGTAGACTCGGCCCCCTTCCGTGAGTTTGTTCAATGTGCGGTTCCTCAGTGGCAGGTTCCCAAACGCCACTTTTTCTCGCGGAAGGCGATTCCGTCTCTCTACCGGCATGTGGAGGGCAATGTCCATGCCTCGCTGGACAGGGCGGTCAGCGGTAAGGTGCATATTACCGCTGACTCATGGTCCAGCAGGCATGGACAGGGACGGTACCTTTCTTTCACGGCCCATTGGGTCACTCTATTGGCAGCTGGGAGGGATGCAGGACAAGGTGCAGTAGTGTTGGAGGTTGTTCCGCCACCACGCCTCCAAAACGCTACTACTGCTACTGGTTGTGACACACCTCTCTCCTCCACCCCCTCCTCTTCTTCTTCCTCCAGTGCTCTGTCCTTGGAACCAGCGGTGCTCCGTAGGCGTACAAGGGGCTACGCAAGTACGCAGGCAAAAAGATGCCATGCCGTGCTTGCGCTGGTGTGTTTGGGGGACAGGAGCCACACTGGGCCAGAGGTTCTGGCAGCTCTGCAGGGGCAGGCCGAGAGGTGGTTGACGCCACGTCAGCTTAAGCCAGGAATGGTCGTTTCTGACAATGGCACCAACCTCCTCTCCGCCCTGCGACAGGGGCAGCTCACCCATGTGCCCTGCATGGCTCACGTCCTCAACCTGGTGGTGCAGCGGTTCTTGGGCAGGTTCCCAGGCTTACAGGATGTCCTGAGGCAGGCCAGGAAAGTCTGTGTGCATTTCCGCCGATCTTATAATGCCAGTGCTCGGCTGACTGAGCTGCAAAAGGAGCTGAACCTGCCCAAGAACCGCCTAATATGTGACATGCCCACCAGGTGGAACTCAACGTTGGCCATGCTGCAGCGACTGCACACGCAGCAGAGGGCCATCAATGAGTACCTTTGCGACTACGGCACCAGGACAGGGTCAGTGGAGCTTGGTTTTTTTTCCCCACGTCAGTGGAGCATGATCAGGGATGCATGCACTGTCCTCTCACCATTTGAGGAGGCCACGAGGATGGTGAGCAGTGACAGTGCATGCATCAGTGACACTGTCCCTCTTGTCCACCTGTTGGAGCATACGCTGCGTGGGATAATGGACAGGGCACTTGAGGCAGAACAGAGGCAGGAAGAGGAGGACTTCCTTGCCTCTCAAGGCCCCCTTTATCCGGACAGTGTTCCTTCTGTCCCACCCATCACACAGGAAGAGGATGAGGAGGGAGGAGGAGGAGGAGGAGGAGGAGGAGGAGGATTGTGTGAGCATGGAGGTGGAGCCTGGCACTCAGCAGCAGCAGTCTTTTAGGGATGATGTACAGTCCCAACAAACCAGTGGACTTGTACGTGGCTGGGAGGAGGTGGCTGGCGATCATGTCATCCTCAGTGACCCAGAAGACTCCGGACCGAATGCCTCAGCTAACCTACGCTGCATGGCCTCCCTGATCCTGCAAAGCCTGCGGAAGGATCCTCGTGTTCTTCGGATCAAGGAGAGGGACCATTACTGGCTGGCCACTCTCCTTGATCCGCGGTACAAGGGTAAGGTTGCGGACCTTATCTTGCCGTCGCAGAGGGAGCAGAGGATGAGACATCTCAGGGAGGCCTTGCAGAAAGGTCTGTGCAACGCGTTCCCAGAAACTGGGAGGCTACAAACTCCTGGTCCTGGGCGACGAGTTGCTGAGGCTTCGGTCAGTGGCAGAAGGAGCGGTGGGGAAGGTGGACGTCTGACCGATGCGTTCAGACAATTTTTTAGTCCGCAGCCCCAAGGTATGATCGGTTCCAGCAACCATCGCCAGCGTCTGATATACATGGTGCAGGAATACCTTGGGGCAAGGTCAGACTTGGACACCTTTCCCACCGAAAATCCTCTGGCTTACTGGGTCCTGAGGATGGATCACTGGCCAGAGCTTGCACAGTATGCAATTGAGCTACTGGCCTGTCCTGCCTCCAGCGTTCTTTCCGAACGCACATTCAGTGCTGCTGGAGGATTTGTGACTGATCATAGGGTGCGCCTGTCCACCGCCTCGGTTGATCGACTGACATTCATCAAAATGAATCAGTCTTGGATCACCACCAGCTACCAGGCACCTGAGGCGGATATAACCGAATAATTTTTAATGTCACATCCCTTCAAGACTGCCTATGCTGATGCTGAGTGACTGTCCTCTTATGTTCACTGACTATCCTCTTCCTCCTCCTCAATGATCCATGCCACCACACCAGTGCCTAAGGCACAATTTTTCAGCCCCTGTTTAACAGGGGCGTGTACTTACAATTTTTTTAAAAAATGCTTCGCAACACGTGTGACTGCTGTGCTCCAAGTACAGTATCTGTGAGGGCCGGGTTGCAGTGTTGTGGCACCAGCACCAGTGCCTAAGGCACAATTTTCAGCCCCTGTTTAACAGGGGCGGGTACTTACAATTTTTTAAAAAAATGCTTCGCAACACGTGTGACTGCTGTGCTCCAAGTACAGTATCTGTGAGGGCCGGGTTGCAGTGTTGTGGCACCAGCACCAGTGCCTAAGGCACAATTTTTCAGCCCCTGTTTAACAGGGGCGGGTACTTACAATTTTTTAAAAAAATGCTTCGCAACACGTGTGACTGCTGTGCTCCAAGTACAGTATCTGTGAGGGCCGGGTTGCAGTGTTGTGGCACCAGCACCAGTGCCTAAGGCACAATTTTTCAGCCCCTGTTTAACAGGGGCGTGTACTTACAATTTTTTTAAAAAAAATGCTTCGCAACACGTGTGACTGCTGTGCTCCAAGTACAGTATCTGTGAGGGCCGAGTTGCAGTGTTGTGGCACCAGCACCAGTGCCTAAGGCACAATTTTTCAGCCCCTGTTTAACAGGGGCGTGTACTTACAATTTTTTAAAAAAATGCTTCGCAACACGTGTGACTGCTGTGCTCCAAGTACAGTCTCTGTGAGGGGTTGCAGTGTTGTGGCACCAGCACCAGTGCCTAAGGCACAATTTTTCAGCCCCTGTTTAACAGGGGCGGGTAATTACAAATCTTGATCTAATAGTTCACAGCAGGGCCCATTCCTGCGCCCACCAAGAGTAACTATGAGGGCCTACAGTCTTGTGGCAACACCGTCCACCACCACCGCCAAAGGCCCAATTTTTCTGCCCTGTTCATCAGGTGCTTGCAATTACAAATCTTGATCTAATAGTTCACAGCAGGGCCCATTCCTGCGCCCACCAAGAGTAACTATGAGGGCCTACAGTCTTGTGGCAACACCGTCCACCACCACCGCCAAAGGCCCAATTTTTCTGCCCTGTTCATCAGGTGCTTGCAATTACAAATCTTGATCTAATAGTTCACAGCAGGGCCCATTCCTGCGCCCACCAAGAGTAACTATGAGGGCCTACAGTCTTGTGGCAACACCGTCCACCACCACCGCCAAAGGCCCAATTTTTCTGCCCTGTTCATCAGGTGCTTGCAATTACAAATCTTGATCTAATAACTCACAGCAGGGCCCATTCCTGCGCCCACCAAGAGTCACTGTGAGGGCTTACAGTCTTGTGGCAACACCGTCCACCACCACCACCACCAAAGGCCCAATTTTTCTGCCCTGTTCAACAGGTGCATGCAATTACAAATCTTGATCTAATAATTCACAGCAGGGCCCATTCCTGTGCCCACCAGTCTTGTGGCTACACCAACATCTAATAGGGCAAATTTCTGCAGAGTATATACGGCAGGCCCCTACTTTCAAACATCCAACTTACAAACGAATCCTACTTGCAAACGGAAATAGAAAACAGGAAGTGAGAGGAAATCTACCCCTAGGAAGGGAAATTCTATCATGTTAGATTTAATTTGGGAAAAAGGTATCTCCTCTCTACTGATGCTTTATCACCAATCCTTGTTTCAATTAAAACCCCACTTTTCCAAAAACATTTGTCATTGGGACGGAAAGTGAGGTGACATGTTCTGAACAGATGTGCAAAGACAGCAAATGTTACAGGGGTGATAACCCCTCCCTATGTTCTCCAAAAAGCATAAAAATAGATTTTTTTGGGATGGAGCTACACTTCATAATGTACCTGTTCAGATTCTACTTAAGAACAAACCTAAAGCCGCAAGTGGTTTTAAATGGCTTCTTTTTTTCCTTTACAAATGTCATTTTGTGCAAGGACAGTTCTAAACACGGGAAACACATGCCACTTCACAGGCATACTTTGGACACCCCCCAGGTACCATATTTAAAGGAAAATTTCACTTTTTTTTTTTCACTTTATGCATCATTAAAATGACTGCTCCCGAAAAAACGTTAGTTTTTAAAAGTTCTTTTTGCATTGATATATGTCCCCTGGGGCAGGACCCGGGTCCCCAAACCTGTTTTATGACATTAACATGCATATTGGCCGTTGTAATTAGCACTTTTGATTTCGAACGTTCGCGTCCATTATAACGTATAGGGTTCGAAAATTCGCGCGAACTTTCGGTCGGTTCGAAGGTTCTGGTGCGAACCGAACCCGGGGGTGTTCGGCTCATCCCTAATGGACACTAAAGAATCCAAACTTCCCACAGTATCACCAAGAATGCTGAGAGATCAAGGTACTGTGAGAAAGTTTCTTACTCATCTTCAGTTACAATCTAGTCTGTGGCAGAGACTTTGCAAAGTTTTCTGGAACACATGCTGGCTGCTAGATCTCTGGCAGATCTCTTGTATGTGGTTCAAAATTTTGAAAATAAGCTGGTTATGGACTGATTGGGATTTGGCCGGTTCAGCCGGGATCACCGGAATTTCGATCAGTGTGGCTGTCCCTGAATTCTATCAGAGGAGGGACATGCTGGAAAAACTTTTATCAATCAGCAGCTGATAGGTGCATTCTGACGATGGCAGGCCCTGCTGTAGAAATTCAATGACCTTGCAGGGGTGGGGTTGGGAAATTCCTCTATCCACCTTGTTTGTGTGAAGGGAGGAATCTAGCTTTAGATGTCTTTATCCTCAAATGAGATATTAATTTGGTAAATTATGCAAACGTTAATCAAACATTAACTAGGGATGTGGGGCATAGAAAAGTTTTGGATTTGCTGCTATAGAAACTGGAAGACACTGCTACTACAGCGATTGCCACTAGCTTCTGGGTCCTGTGCCAAGCGGCTGCCCTTCTGCTTATAGAACACAGATGGTCACTTGCTTGGCATGGGTGGCAATTAGAGAACAGTTTGCATTTTCTTAATGAATGCAAAGCATTTTCTGCTTGGACAGGGTTTGAGATCGTGACATCACTGCTCCACCTCCTCCAGTCACAGGATGCTTTGCATTGATTCAGAGAATGCAAAGTGTTCACTGAATTGTGCCCATGCTGATTGAGCAACCTCCTGTGTTTACCAAGCAGCAGGGAAGCCGCTCAGGACCCCGAGGCTAATGGAGGTCACTGTGGTAGTGGTGACTGAAACAGCCCAGGAAAGCGAGTCACTCCTCTGGCTCATTTAGGTGGCCACTGCTGGGGGAGAGGGATATCAATGTCATTTAGGCTTTGAATGTCTTCATAGCACAGGATCTGGCCTCCATGTTGCCTTCTTACCTCCAGTATCCCCCTTTTCTTCTCTTTTTCCTCACTGTCACTACTGCCTCGTAATATATGGTAGCAATCCTTGCATACTTTGTTGATCTTGTTATTGTCATACGCCAGAGCAGCCTTGTAATCAGAGCACTTCCAGCAAACCACCTGGAAAGAGAATACTTGGATTAAATTATAATCATATGTAAATGACAATTCGACAAATATCTTACATTATAACTTGTGTGGATATATATATATATATATATTTTTTTTTTTAAACTTGTCCTTGGATAGTCTTTATATTCTTGGATACAAACTGGATGGATTGTTTAGATGGGCCCTCAGAAAACACAGTTATGCTAAAATCCAAAGGAGGTTGTATGAAGATTGGACAGACTGTAACGTGTATGGCCTTAGAGATTCCTTCCCCCCGCCCCCCAATTAGTGTAAGCAGGTGCTTTCCTGTAAATATATATTTTCAAACCATAATTAGAAGAAAGGTTTTTAAAACATTGGCATGCGCAAATTTAGAATATTTAAACTTAAAAACACATCAGATTAATTTGTATAACCAAAACAAAGCTAAACGAAAATGACGAAAAGTCATGAAGCTTTCCTGGAGGCATATTGAGATGCCTGGAATCTTCAATCAATCCCCATCTTCCCTGAATCCACCAATGGAGCTACAAATAGAACCCAATACGTCTGGGTATGGGCCATGTGGGATGCTGCTTTCGCCTTGCTTACACAATTTGGCTATGATTAAGCACTGTTTGTGGTGCCAAACGCGCCAGTTTCCTGTCCGTTCTGCTGTGGCATGTATTTTTGATGCTATATTTTCAATAAAAGGCAAATATTTTTTGGAGTGCGGCAGTCCAGAATTATCTTCCATCTATTACACAATTTGGTGTCTGAGTAGCCAATCACCAGGCTTGAGGGCTGTCACATAGGGAGTATGTTTAACTTATGCAAATACCAACCATTCAGATTGCATAGCATTTTCAAGATCAGTGCTACGCTGGCAAATTGGGGAGGAAGAGAACTACTATAAGACTATAGATTCCATTTAAAGTGGTAGTAAACGTAGTTTTTCAACTTGTGCCTACACGTAAGCCTATAATAAGGTTTACCTGTAGGTACTGTGAATAGCTCCTAAACTTGCACTGTTTAGGAGATATTCACATTGCGTGCAGCCGGTGACATCACTGGTGCATGCGCTCTGAAGGTCCGACATACAGTGCTGAACCTTCAGAGCCCATGCCGTAGCCGACACCGTGGTCCTGGCCACCATGAACCCAGAGGGGGGTAAGATGGAAGCCCTGTCAGCGTGCTGCTGGAGGGTTTCGTTTTAAGGAAAGTCTCTCATAATGTGCTAGTATGCGATGCATACTAGCACATTATGACATTGACTTGCAGGGAAAGTTTTTTTTTTAAGCTGCGGTTTACTACCTCTTTAATCAAGATACCAAACCCCGATTTTTCAGCTTCGAAAAACCTCTCACTATGCCACTGGGTGCGATAGGCCCATAAGATTGCAGTTGCATTACTGATTAAATAAGTACAGAATTTCACTCTATAACATACATAGCCGCAGGCCCTGCAGTGGTGCCTCCTCCGTGTCAGGGCATTAAATGGCTCCTTGCATTTCATGCACATGGTCACTTCATTGTCCCGGATCCACCGTGGCGCTCGGAGTCCCAGCTCAGCACTCTGGAATCAAGATGGCACAGTATTAGAATACAGCTCGTACAGGCAGCTATGAAATATGATGAATGCTGAAGCATCGTTAGACCTCCTTCTATGCACTGCAGCTACATGGTGGTTTTATTGCAATGTGGCTATTCAACTCATTATACACTTTGCGCTGATGGACCTTCACTGCAGCATACCACACGGCATATACTGTTGTGGTGCATTGTGTAAAAAGAAAGATAAGCGGGTTGAGTTTTGTTCCCATGCTGTGCCTTAACACAACACATGTCAACGTGCAAAATAAAGCACACAATGAGCAGAAAATGATATTACTTTATTAAAATGTGACTTTTACATAAATGCTTTTTGCGCACAATGGGGTGGATTTACTAAAATTGGAGAGTGCAAAAACTGGTGCAGCTCTACATAGAAAACAATCAGCTTCAAGGTTTTTTTTGTCAAAACTTAACAAGTTAGAAGCTGATTGGCTACCCTGCACCAGATTTTGCACTCTCCAGTTTTAGTAAATCCACCCAATGTGCGCAAAAAAAGCATTTATGTAAAAGTCACATTTTTTTAAAGTAATATCATTTCCTGCTCATTGTGTGATTTATTTTGCACATTGACATGTGGTGTGTTAAGGCACAACATGGGAACAAAGAATATGTATTAAGGAGGCCTAGTGTGCATCAACACAGCCAATACCCCTATGAGAAGCTTAAACAGATAGACATAGAAAATATATGCATTTGAACAAAAGTCAGTTTTATTGCGGCAGTGGGCCCAAAGACAAAATGAAAAACAATGCAAATTGGCATAGAATCAAAATATACATGGAACAGCATGTAACCATAAACATGTACATATAATGCAATATTGGCGAAGGTAACTTGTGATATAACAGTGGTCTTTTTAGGAAAATGCCGACATGTTTCGGACGGAAGTCCTTTTTCAAAGGCAGTTAGAATTCCTGTGGTTTCACAATTATACTGTATAAAACAGAGTAAAACCATTAGTATACATATTGTGCTGCTATCAAACTTAGAGCCTGTCATTACCGTCAAATGGTCATTAATACTCACTTGCAAAGACACCCTTAGTATCAACCAAAAAGACCCCGATTTACCCTTAGGGCGACACTGTGCAATTGTCCACCAAGACTCAATTCCCCAAATTGTGTTTAAAGCACTTGATCATATTCCCCCACCCAACCGTGGGGGTGACTATAATAAAGCCCTGCTACAAAGCGAGCTTAGATGGATATTCCACCTCAATGCAACCTCTCCCCCTGGCTTAAAGAAGCATTTAACTTCAAGCCCTACCTTGAAGGCTTTGAATCCGGGGTATGCGAACTTGACCTCTAACCTTCTAAAATTAAATACGGGTCCCCATTTGAATCCCTAACTCCTTGGTCTTATCTCTGCCATCCACCTCAATACACATGATCCTAGCTGCACACGACAATTTCCTTACATTTTAGGATAGTATTCTTGACTCTGTAAATCTCTGTGGTTAATATTACTACACTGTTATCTAAGTTGTATTAATACATGCATATTTCCTCATATGTATAACTATCATACTTGGGTGTTATTGTTTATGCCACTATAATGTTATACTCAATATTCCTCAACAGGGGGCGTGTATCCCGTTCACATGTGTCTGCACTCACTTGCAATACATTGCCAACCGTTGTTTAAACCTAACGTGCGGTTCTACTACTTTTCAATTTCAAATTGGCGTTATGCACGGACTCGACTTCCTTGGCTGCCCCGCGCGGGTAAGACAGTGCGCATGCGCGGACTTTGCTCCGCGCATGCGCGCGTTCTATCCCCTTGAGGCGCACGTTGCCATCTTGCGCACCCCGCTTGCGTTCCAGCGGGCGGGGAGGGGACACTCTGCCCACGTCGGTGATGCGGCGACGCCATGCGTAACCCCGCCCAGCCAGTGCGGGACGACGCATGGCGCCGCCGCTTCAGAGATCTCTCAGGGGATACACACAGCCTTTGAGCGGTCACTCCCCCTTACCTTGCCCTGCTCATCAGCCCTTAGCTGAGCACGCCGCTCTCACGCGGCGGCACACACAGCTGTTTAGCAATTATCTACTCTATATAAACCATACCAATGGCGGGGATAGTTACACCACTCTCCTGCCGGCGCTTTGACGCACCTCTACATAGGACGCTTGCCAACAAGGTAAATTACCTCATACACCCTATGACTTAGACCCAAAAATCCTCTTACTCAGCCACTTTACCTAGTTTAATACTTCCCTATTTTTTCCCCACATTCCCAGCCTTTCATTTACTCAGGCCAAGGTATACCCAGCCATGGCAACCTCACGGAGCCTGGCTTGAGATCTTGCAGCCAGCCGAGTGCCCAGCAGCCTTTTGCTTTTAAAAATAGCATAGATCACCTATACTTTATGAACACTCCAAGACCACATCCCGGTACCCCACCAATACCGGGAAATCTTCCCTCAATGCTTTGCAAGTGAGTATTAACGACCATTTGACGGTAATGACAGGCTCTAAGTTTGATAGCAGCACAATATGTATACTAATGGTTTTACTCTGTTTTATACAGTATAATTGTGAAACCACAGTAATTCTAACTGCCTTTGAAAAAGGACTTCCGTCCGAAACATGTCGGCATTTTCCTAAAAAGACCACTGTTATATCGCAAGTTACCTTCGCCAATATTGCATTATATGTACATGTTTATGGTTACATGCTGTTCCATGTATATTTTGATTCTATGCCAATTTGCATTGTTTTTCATTTTGTCTTTGGGCCCACTGCCCCAATAAAACTGACTTTTGTTCAAATGCATATATTTTCTATGTCTATCTGTTTAAGCTTCTCATAGGGGTATTGGCTGTGTTGATGCACACTAGGCCTCCTTAATACATATTCTTTTACATTAGAGAAGCGATAGACTATCCCTACCAACTACTTGCCCAATCAATTTTTCTTCAACATGGGAACAAAACTCAACCCGCTTACCTTTGTGTACCTATTTTTCACTACAATTTATCTAACCAATAAGTGCTAATATAAACTTCAGCTACAACAACAGAGAATAAATGTTTTTAGTCCGTCAGACCTGACTGGTAGGATTAAATAGCCCTGATTTTTTTTTCTTCCCCCCATTAGGATAGAACCCTATGTAGTGTAGTGTGTCCCCAAACAAGAGATTTTCTGCCTGCCCCATCTGATCTGTCATCAAGGAAGGAAGGGAAAATATCCCTTATGGAAACACAGACCGCAATGAATCCCAATAGAGGTTCTCATTCAGCCTTCATACCTCTACTAGAATATTTGTTTCTATTGCTAACTGTTGCCTACTTTTTGTAGTTTCTGACATCCATTAAATAGACAGAAATTTTGAGAATTTCATTTATTTTCCTGTTCAATCTGACATATGTGAAATAGGAAGCAATCCTTTTGATCTGCCAGAAATCCAGTGAGTACATAAGTTCCCGAATGGACTGACAGCACACTGGGGTTGATTTACTAAAACTGGAGAGTGCAAAATCTGGAGCAGCTCTGCATGGAAAAACAATCAGCTTCCAGTTTTTTTTTTATTTTTTTTTTTTTTAATCAAAGCTCAATTGAACAAGTTAAAGTTAGAAGCTGATTGGCTACCATGCAGAGCTGCACCAGATTTTGCACTCTCCAGTTTTAGTAAATCAACCCCAGTGTCTCTGCTGCACTGAAATCCCAAGCAGTGTTGTCAGCCTGCCTGCTGGACTACAGAACTTTGGAAACCCATTCCGCTGCACTCTGTCCCTCTCCACATGCATGCATTGATTTTTTTTAAATCAAGTGCTGCCTTGACTATCAAGCGCTTGCCTGTAAAGTGTGTGTAGTGCAAGGGCTCTTGGGAGATGTAGTTTTAGGGGCATGTCTAAGTCAATAGGAATTGGCCTCCTACAGCAGTAGATGTCTCTAAAATAATTTGCCCAGGCTTGGATATGTTATAGGGAGAAATAAAAGCGGTTTATCACTACAGGTGTGAGGTAAAAGGAATAAAATGCTAAAATATTCTAGCGAGGAGGAGGAAGGTTTGGCAGTACATTTGGGTAATGACTGGACATTCATCTTAATTTTCAGAAGTTTAGGGTTGACAGCCATAGCAATTGGATCAGGAATCTCAATGCAATGCTGAATTCACATCTGGGAGTGAAAGTTAAACACATGTATGCCAACACCTACATAAGCCGCTCACTGTTACCATAATGAGTAGGAGTAAAAAACAAACTAACTTCCTCTTAAATGAACAAAAGGGGAATTCCATTTTATTTTTAAACACTACTGCTCAAATAAAAAGCAAAATATTTCCTTCACATGCTGGCCCTGGCATTCTCATGTGCCATTTAGGCTGCTTTCACTCTGGAGTGGGGTGGGCGTTGATGGTAAAACGGTGCTAGTTTTAGCGGCACTTTACCATCATTTTCAGGTATCCTTTAAAAAGTGCACCGCAAATGCCTTAAAAGCTCCTTAAAAAGCACTCAGCGTTTTATGAGCAGTTTAGAAGCACCTCAGTGTGAAAGGGGTCTTAACAGACAAGGTATACGCCTGCAATAAATGACAAGTCACAACTCACCGGAACCTCCAGAGGAGCCTCCTCCACTCTTTTAGCAATCAGGAAAGTCTCATTCCTCTGCTGGAAGTTTGCAGCGGCGTCGTTCAAAGCCTGCATTAAAAGCAAAATACACCTTAAAGCTGAACTCAAAAAAAACAAACAGATGAAATGCATATATGTGTGCCGTTTTACCCAAAAAAGGATTTTTATTTCTGTCCACCCAATTCTGAGATTTACACAACCCTCACACACAGTACGACGAGGAGGATGACACCACTTACTTTAAAGGAATACAGTCCGTAGTGTCTTCTCTTTCCCCATTCTGCCAACTCAACAGTGTTAGGAGCAGTGATGTAAGTAACTGAGTTAAAATAAACTGAGTTACCTAACGCAGTTACTTTAGAGGGTAACGAGTAATCTAACTGATTACTTTTCCCCTCATGGTAACTCAGTTCCCATTACTTTGGCTTAGTTGTGTAATTCCGGTGTCCTGCCGAAAAAGTTCCCCCGCTGGATAAGGACCCCCTGTACTGCGTAGGGCTTGCGCAGTATGAAGGACTACGGAGCTTCCGAAAATTGCCGAACCTAAACAGCTCTGAGTGAACTCTACACCGTGCCGGTGCAGTTAACATGTAATTGTACGAGGCAATACCGCACGCTCCTGATGCTCGTGCTACTCTGCAAGGGGCGTCTATCGTGTAAGTAAGGGGCGGGTCTAGTATTACTGTAACCAAGGGGCGCATTTATTATTATTGTTATATATCGAGCTCTGCCCATTAATTTAACATTTGCCCTCTTCTGTAGCCATCCGCCCCTTACACGATATAATAATAATAGACCTGCCCCTTGCTTACACGCTGTAACAGATCTGCCCCTTGGTTAGAGTAATAATAGAGCAGCCCCTTGGTTACACGATATATAACAATAATAATAAATGCGCCCCTTGGGTACAGTAATACTAGACCCGCCCCTTAGTTACACGTATAGAATATTTTAAAAAAAAGTCAATTACTTTGCTGCGTAACTAATTACTTTTCCAATGTAGTAACTGAGTTACTAACGCAATTACTTTTTGGGAGAAGTAATTTGTAACTTAACTAATTACTTTTTTAAAGTAAGATGACCAACACTGGTTAGGAGTAGCAGCAGACAGCCAATTGGCTGCAGGCACTGATAAGTGTATTCTGACAGCAGGGAGTCCACCCACTATCAGAATACAATGTCGCAGCAGGGAGGATGCCTCCATCCATCTCACTTGTGTAGAAGGGGGGATACGTTTTTTTTTTTTTTTTTTTTTCGTTCAGCTGGCATGTATACTCAGGTTGAGTCTAAAACCTAGCCAGATTCAGGTACTTGTGCCGCTTGTCAGTAAAAAAACATTTTTCTTTAGTTTATGGCTAACAGCATTAATTTGTCTCTTTTATATAGGCCCGCAATTCAGATTCAAGGTTCATGCAATAATGCTGACATATAAATCTAAATATGCATATTGGGAGACTCATCTAGGGGCACCTAAAGACCCTCCTGACCAAGGGGTCTCATGGAAAATAGCAAGAGGATTGCGCATACTATTGACGCTATATTCATCCTGTACAATAATATAAGAAAGAGGACAGGTTAAAAAACCTTTTCTGATCTCTTGCGTTTGCCCTTTGATAAGCCAAACTAGAAGTTGTCTGTAGAGATTCTTATCTATCCAGGTCATGGTACAGCTAGTAGTAGCTGGCTAAAACGTAAAATGGTATTAAAGGTTTGTTTTAAAAAAATAAAGAAAAACAAATAAAATAACGTTATATTTACCTGCTCTGTGCAATAGTTTTGCACAGAGCAGCCCCGATCCTCCTCTTCTCGAGTCCCCCGCCGGCGCTCTTGGCTTCGTCATCTTGACCATAGCAAGCGGCTTGCTATTGGGGGGCACTGGTTTGTGCTCGCTCCCGCTAATGTGTCAGCCAATGAGGAGAGAGAGACCCGGGACAGCCAAGGCTCCCGTGCACATCGCTGGATTGTGAGGGGGCTCAGGTGAGTATTGAGGGGGGGTTGGTTGGGGGCTGTGGAGGGAGCAGCACACAGGTTTTGTACCTTCATGCAAAGAATACATGAAGGTAAAAAAAAAAAAAAAAAAAAAAAAACTTCAGCCTTTACAACCACTTTAAAAAAGTTTGTTCAATTTTCTAATCTTTAGTGACATTTGTTTTTGACTACAGTGACACAGCATGGAAAATTTTTCTTGAACAAATTTCTAACAGTGTATATGTGGTTGTCATTTGGTAAAATCTATTTGTTCCAAAATGGATTGTTAGAAGCAAACAAACTTTTGAACGGCATTTGTCAAGCTATCAAATGTACTGAGAGTTTAACATACAAATTTTTGTTTAATTGTTCGTTCGAAAATCTACTAGTGATTGCCCAACTTTACTCTTGAATACGTTTCACTATTCATCCAACCTTCCTCAGCCGATCAAAACAGTTTATCCAAAATTATCCAAAAGGGACACAAAGGAAGATTTTTCTCATACGATACTAGAGCATATGATTTATATTTAATCAGTACAGTATTCTTCCGAAAATACAATACATTACACATCACTTCTGTCATACAAGAATTTTTGTAAATGGCGTATAACCTCTTCATTTTGCATATGAGAGACTAGCATGCAATAAAAAAAAAAGTACCTTAATCCATTCTTCTTTGATTTGCTCTGAACTGAAAAAAAATAAAATCAGTACTGTAAGTTATACAGTATATCACATAAATGCCTGTAATGAATAAATGATAAAATAAACGCCTTGCTATATAAGCAACTTTGGGCCTCACTACTATTTTTTTTTCTTTTTTTTATTACCCTGTAATCTATTACACTATGGTCAGTTCATAGGGTCTATCGACTGACCTGATAATTAAAGATGCCTAATAACAAACACATGTTCATCTCAATGCTGAGACCCGGAGCCAGCTATCAGTCAGGCAGCTGGGTGGATCCTGGCAATATGGTCGGTATCCTTTGTGAGCAGCTCTGTAACGTTAGCCGATAGTGGGCTTTAGCCTGCTTTCAGTTGATTCTGAGTAACAGGATTGCATAAATAAGTGCCGCCCTCTGACCTAGAAGAGAAGTATGACCAAAAAAGCTTTGCCCATACTTCTCCTTTAAACTTTTGGTAGATGATGAAGTGAAATGCTTGGTAAACACAAAACAGAAAGTGGAACTTGGAAAATAATGCTTGCAGGAAGGCTTTTTATTGCAGAAAAGACATAATATATCACCTTTGCAATAAATACTCCTAATCTGCCTGCATACTTAAGGTCCCGTTCACACCTGTGCATTTTACATACGTTTGAGATGCAGTGCAGCACGAAAAAGTCCTGCATGCTGCATCTTTGATGTGCTTTTTATCAAAACGTGGCTTCTATAGGATTTATTGGTAGCATGCTAAAACAGTGTGTAAAAAACACCTAAAACACAATGCGTTAAAAACACACCACACAGATGACTGGCCCTAAGGTCCCCAAAGACGGCTCAGACTGTGGCCAATTCTTGCTGAATCAACCAAAGTGCAAACTGTGGATAACCATACAAGCACCACCCGTCTTAACAAAAGTTAACAGAACCAAGAGAAAAAATATATCAGCCGAACTGTGACTGCATCCTATTACATGCAGTGTATTCAGGCAGCGTACCATAGCTGTCTGAGTACAGTAGCTGACAGAGGAGATTTCTCCATCCCCACTGTCACTGTGAACAGGGAATTGATCATTTTTTTCAATCAGCTTACAAACTGAATGAAAAAAAAAACAGAGAGCCATGTATGGTGGCCTTTATTTAGAATGTACACCGAGCTACACAATTCTGTGTACCGGTAAATCCTCAGCATGCCTTGGTGCTGTACAGGAGTTTAACTATTCCAAGTTGGCCAATTATGACGGCCCAAGATGCTGAACCCAGGAGAGCACCACGTGAATAGGTCCATGGTAGTGCTAGGGCTTGTGAATATCGCAACGATGAAGTGGAGAGAAGTAATGCAGACTTTGGCTCATTTTAAAGGATTCTGTATTCTGTTTTTCAATCTTAAAAGCAAAAGCTCTGGGTAAAAGAAGAAACTACAAGATGCCTACTACTTAGCCAGAAATTTGTCTTCTGTGCACCTCTCTGATTTAGTTTTGTTTCTTAGGCCTGATTTTCCTTATTCTTATGGATAAGTGGGGGTTCACATCTACGCAGTTTCAAAACTCTATATTTAGGAAGTACATTAAAGAATACCATCAAATATTGTATAAGAAAGCTAGATCACTTAAGAACCAATTGGTCAAAGGTCATTTTGTAGAGGTACCTCGTATAGAGGACATCAGAAAGGGCACATATAAATGTGGATCATGTGTATACTGTCTGTGGATCCTGGAGTGGACCTCCTTAGTGTTTCCCAATGGATGCACTCACAAAAGTAGACATGTGGATTGCCAAACTAAAGGCGTGATCTATATTATGTTTTGTAAATGTGGGGCATTCTATGTCGGCAAGACATTTTGAAACTTTTGGAGGAGAATAGATGACCACATTTATTATATAAAAAAATAAATAAATACTATATACACCGATAGGTAGACGTGTGGCCCTGAAACATAATCATGACACCTCTATAGTCCAGTTTGCTGCTTTAGAAAGGGTCCTTGAGGTCCCAAGATGGGGACATTTTGACAGAAAATTACTACAGAGGGAGGCTAGGTGGATATATAATCTGAGGCACTTAACTTCAAGCCTTTCCTGTAAGTACCTTGCTCATATACCAGAGTGTAGCTGTCAAAGTGCTACAGGCCATGTACAAAGCATTTAGTAATTGAACAGTGACAATTATGTAGTATATTTCCTTATTATTGATGATTTTCATATCATATGAATAAATTGATGTTATTGCACTATTATAAATGAGTAGTGAAATGTTTTACAATCTGTGTGTATATTCTGTAATGTGCATCCCTTAGGATAAGCATGGGTTGGGACTGCATTGTGTTGTAGCTACTCGGGGCTCACTCACACCAGGTAGCTGCAACACAATGCAGTCCCAACACATTAAGGCAATTTGCCTTATACCCTATGAATTCAGTTCATACAAACATGCTCATTGGTATGCGCAGATAAAAATAAAAATAAAAATAAAAATACAGGACAAGTTACAATATACGTTTCGAGGTGCTGGAATGCATTGCAACTTGCTGCAGCATAGAAGAGTGCTACAGAAAATGCCCCCTCCCCCCCAAAAAAAAATTCCGCTGTCTTACCCAGCCTGAAGCTCCAGTATTCTCTCTTTACCGGAGATCTGGAACGTGTGTCGGTGTTCTTCGTTTTGCGTCTCCACCACCTTCATCCCCTCCAGACCAATCTTTGTTCGGACACTGTACTTCCCCCCACCCAGGCTGAACTTTTGCACACAGTACAGCAACATGTTGTTGAACTAAAAAAAAAAGAGTCATTAATAAAAAAAAAAAGATTAAAAAAGGCTTTCCTGGAGCCCCAACATTTGAGGTCTGTTTATAACTGGCTGCCAGGATCAGCTGGGTAATGCTAATGTAAAGTGATGCTGGGGGTGCCATAGTTATTCAGCTTTATCACCATTTGTCTTTGTACATGCTTCCTGGCACTGGATATAAGGCCACTTGCACACTGGGGCGTCAGGGCTTTACTGTTGTTTTTGCAGGAGTTTTAAGCCGCAGCAGCAGCGCTTTGCCAGCAGTCCTGCCCATTCATTTCAATGGGCAGGAGTGGTTGAGGAGCGGTGTATACACCACTCCTTCACCGCTCCAAAGATGCTGCTTGCAGGAGTTTTTTTTAACGTCCTGCCAGCGCATCGACTCAGTGTGAAAGCACTCCGGCTTTTACACCGAGACTGCAGGGAAGCCATTTTTACAGGCGCTATTTTTAGCCCAAAAGCGCCTGAAAAACGACTAAGCGTGAAAGGGGTCTAAGGGATGTGCTGTAGAGAAAACATGATAAAAGCTCCTGGTACTGAAGGCATGAGATCAACCAAGCTGGGATGTTAAACATTATATTTAACTCCCATTATTTATCCCAAAGGTACATTTTAAGTAACAGGACATACCAGGAAAAGATGCCTGTACTGGGTTGATGTGTTGCGAGCAGCAAGTTTCATCATCTGTCCTTCTTTTATAAACTCGTTGGAAGGGTGCATAATGTCTTCTTCTTCTCCCAGCATTTCATACACCATCAGTAGCTTCTTCAAATTTTCCTAAAACATCAGCACAAAAGATGTAACTGAATAGAATGCCTAATCTGTGCGATAGCTTAAGGGACTGGTAGAAAATCAAAGCATAGAAAATAACCCTTTTATACCATTTACCAGCATGTGATATAAACAATGATCAAAACCATTAGGATTCAATCACATGGGGGAGATTTACTAAAATTGGAGCACTCAGAATCTGGTGCAGCTGTGCATAGTAACCAATCAGCTTCTTACTTCAGCTTGTTCAATTAAGCTTTAACAATAAGCCCCCGTTCACATCGGAGCGATATAAGGTGGGATGGGAAATGCAATATTTTACAGTTGAAATTGAGGTGAAATCTTCCAATGAGGACACCGGTTCTGGTAACAAATGTCACTTTGAAAAGATTTCCTCTCACTTCCTGTTGTGTCTCCAGGACAGGAAATGAAGAATAATCTCTTCAATGGGGCACAGCCAGAAAAAAAAGAAAAAAAACACAAGGGATTTAACTAGGGCTGTGGAAATTAAAGATTAATTCCTCGATTAATCGTTAATTTTTTTGATCGATTAAAATTCTTTTGATCGGTACTCACCTCTCCGCCGGCTTCCGGGTCTTCAGGGAGTTCCGTTGGAGATCCGGTGACGTCACAGACTTCAACGTCACCAGACTCCTCCCCATTCCCCAAGTGCCTTAGTCTGCTAACGAAGGGAAGGGGGAGGAGTTCGGTGACACCGAAGTTCTGATTGAACGGAACGTGTACAGGGGAGGAGCTACGCATGACGTCACCCGCCGTTGCCCTACGGAACTAACACGATTGTCGGCTTTACATGCTGTGTTTTTATCATCTTTATGTGAGTAGTTGGTGTTTGAACACAAAAATGTAATCTTATACTTAAGCGGTGAGCACTTCGATCTTTTCTTTCTACCCATGACCTGACGTCCTTGCTGAGATCTAAGGAGACGTGAGAGAAGTTTATGGTCCGTGTTAACCCTTTTGATACCGCTTGCATGACCACCTGTTTGCACAGGGGTCCATGCCATAAGGTGAGAGTGATTAGTTAGACCGGAGGTGGAGGGATTGTCACGCTACTGTGGAAAAAAAATTACTTACGTCAGTGCTACAGTTTGAATTTAAAACGTATTTGTGTGAACTGTGAAGTTAAGTCATGGATTGTGGAAACTAACTAGTGTTGGGTGATTGTATATAGTGTGTACCACATTTACCACTGACTAATGCAGAGTTGCAATGCAAGGAGATTAGCTAAAAGTAGTTGGATCTGTATGTGGGTTATAATTAATCAAAATTAGTTGATTAATCTATTAAAAAAAAAAAAAAAACGATGAATCGAACACGAATTTTAATCAGTAACAGCCCTAGATTTAACCCTTCCCCATCTTATTAAAATGGTTTTGGATTTGAACATACTTTAATAGTAGAAGAGGTGGATCAGATATTTTAAGATGTAGAGCTAGATTGTCTTTTGCAAACCATCCTTACACCTTCATATCTACAAATACAAGAACAATGCCTATCCTCCCTACTCTTACAGTTTGCCGTATACCATTTGCCCCAAACCTACAGATACAAGTTAATCAGAGATGTCACTTTAAACATCAATTCTAGAACTGTGGGTCCCCAGCTGCCAACGAACTACAAGTCTCAAATGTTGGCCTAGTAGTCTGCCCAACTATATGATAATTGTAGTTCAGTACATATATCAAACATAGGCCAGTATATCTATTGATGCTTTCTGTACACATGTCCCTGTGAGTAGTATACATATGCATGTCTTATAGAAATAAAATGCAATGATAATGGACTCACCATTTTCCTGATCGCTGTGTTGGAGTGACTTGCAGCAGTTGAAATAATTTCTAGCGACTCTAAAGGAAAAGGGACTGCAATCAGTACAGACACTGAAACAAAATGTCATGCAATGGCTTTGAGGAAAGTCACGCTGGAAACAGATTCTTGGACTAAAAAAATCTGTTCTCTTGTTAAATAAGACCCATACGCCATCTCCACTTCACAGAGAATGGGCTGCAATGCCACATTTTACCAGTTGGTGGCACTTTTAGTTTGGAATGACATTTTCTGGTAATGCTGGTCAAACATTCTATGATAAATGATCAATTTATTTTCCCAATGGATCATTTCCAATAAAAAATAATCAATCTATAGTCAGCAACCCATTTTCTCAATATGCCACACGCAGGAAAGTGATATTATTTGATATTTAACATATTTATGTAACTTACGATCGTAAATTTTTGCCTGCATCTCGGTTTCCACAATGTAACCTCAATAATCATTCGCAGTGCTATGATACATACATATAACACATGCATATAATTTGATTTTAAAGTGATGCAATTTACAATCGATTTTAACAAGGGTTTCATATATTGCTCCTTTTTGCTAGCTGCTTTTGTGTATGAAGCGCAGAATAGTTGTTTATTTTTATATGTTTATAAATCTCATAATCGGATTGATCAAAATACAATCGTATTAATCAGCAAAGTATCTCAGTGCTGCCAAGTGATGCAAAACGATCTATCATTTTCTGTTCTGGCTGATTGACCGTTTGCTCGAATTTCATCTAAATCAATCAAAAGGAAAGTTCTGTCTGCTCGTTTGTCTACGGAGTCTACCATTTTGAATGAATTCCACATCGATTGGATGAAAAAAAATCAAACAGTCCCTTTAAATGAATAAAACAAAAAAACATTTGTCAGTACAAAATCTTACTTTCTGAATCCGTCCTGTCGAACGAGTCTTGCGGCAGTTTGCGGAGGTAATCTTTAAGAAGCATCTCATATCGCGGGATCCTCTGCACAGGCTCTAACATATGGTGCTGAAGGGTCAAACTTCCACATTTTCCCTCCCTCTAAAAAAGATGAAGAACTTCAGGTCAGCGACTTTATTTCATTACACAAAACGCACTGCAGACAGGTCCAGTAACCCAGAGCAACCAACCACCTCCCAGTAATATCCTTAGAGGAATAAAAGATGGTTTCTGGTTGGCTACATAATAAATACTTTCGAAAATTCTAAAGGCATACTGGTAGGTTAATCGGATCCTGTCTAAATTGTCCAATACAGTGGTGTGAAAAAGTGTTTGCCCCCTTCCTCATTTCCTGTTCCTTTGCATGTTTGTCACACTTAAGTGTTTCGGAACATCAAACCAATTTAAACAATAGTCAAGGACAACACAAGTAAACACAAAATGCAATTTGTAAATGAAGGTGTTTATTATTAAAGGTGAAAAAAAATCCAAACCATCATGGCCCTGTGTGAAAAAGGGATTGCCCCCTAAACCTAATAACTGGTTGGGCCACCCTTAGCAGCAACAACTGCAACCAAGCGTTTGCGATAACGTGCAATGAGGCTTTTACAGCGTCCTGGAGGAATTTTGGCCCACTCATCTTTGCAGAATTGTCCTAATTCAGTTACATTAGAGGGTTTCCGAGCATGAACGGCCTTTTTAAGGTCATACCACAACATCTCAATAGGATTCAGGTCAGGACTTTGGCTAGGCCACTCCAAAGTCTTCATTTTGTTTTTCTTCAGCCATTCGGTGGTGGACTTGCTGGTGTGTTTAGGATCATTGTCCTGCTGCAGAACCCAAGTTCGTTTCAGCTTGAGTACACGAACAGATGGTCGGACATTCTCCTTCAGGATCTCTTGGTAGACAGCAGAATTCATAGTTCCTTTTATCACGGCAAGTCTTCCAGGTCCTGAAGCAGCAAAACAGCCCCAGACCATCACACTACCACCACCATATTTTACTGTTGGTATAATGTTCTTTTTCTGAAATGCAGTGTTCCTTCTACGCCAGATATACTTGGACACACACCTTCCAAAGAGTTCCACTTTTGTCTCATCGGTCCACAGAATGTTGTCCCAAAAGTCTTGGGGATCATCAAGATGTGTTGTGGAGAAATTGAGACAAGCTTTGATGTTCTTTTTGCTCAGCAGTGGTTTTCTCCTTGGAACTCTGCCATGCAGGCCATTTTTCCCCAGTCTTTTCCTGATGGTGGAGGCATGAACGCTGACCTTAACTGAGGCAAGTGAGGCCTGCAGTTCCTTGGACGTTGTTGTGGGGTCTTTTGTGACCTCTTGGATGAGTCGTCGCTGCGCTCTTGGGGTAATTTTGGGCGGCCGGCCACTCCTGGGAAGGTTCACCACTGTTCCATGTCTTCGCCATTTGTGGATAATGGCTCTCACTGTGGTTCGCTGGATTCCCAAAGCTTTGGAAATGGCTTTATAACCCTTTCCAGACTGATAGATCTCAATTACTTTCTTTCTCAATTGTTCCTGAATTTCTTTGGGTCTCGGCATGATGTGTAGCTTTTAAGGATCTTCTGGTGGACCTTACTGTGTCAAGCAGCTCCTATTTAAGTGATACCTTGATTGTGAACAGGTGTGGCAATAGTCAGGCCTGGGTGTGGCTAGAGAAATTGAACTCAGGTGTGGACAACCACAGTTATAGTATGTTTTAACAAGGGGGGCAATCACTTTTTCACACAGGGCCATGATGGTTTGGATTTTTTTTCACCTTTAATAATAAACACCTTCATTTACAAATTGCATTTTGTGTTTACTTGTGTTGTCCTTGACTATTGTTTAAATTGGTTTGATTTTCCGAAACACTTAAGTGTGACAAACATGCAAAGGAACAGGAAATGAGGAAGGGGGCAAACACTTTTTCACACCACTGTATGTGTATGAATGTGAGTTAGGGACATTACAGTGTAAGCTCCTTGAGGGCAGGGACTGATGTGAATGTTTATTGTATATGTAAAGCGCTGCGTATATTGACGGCGCTATACAAGTACCTGTAATAAATAAAAAATAAATACAATTCTACAATCCCACTTACAAATATTAATACAAACACACCATGCCATTTCAATTATCAACACTAGAGGGTGCTGCAAATTAAGTTGTTGGCAAGAGCAAATGAGAATGTCAAGGCATAGCCGGATGTGGAGCGGTCGCCTTCCACATAAAGGGGATCTGTTTTTATGTGTAAAATTGAGGAAGGGACTGAGCTCACAGGTTAAAGTGGGGCTCTAGTCAGGTTGAAAGTTGCCTGAAAATTTACACAATTGTTGCTTAATGTTTTTCTGGAAGGAACATACATTTATTCTAACAGTATATATTTATTCTCTTTTCTTTTGTAAGGCCGGTCACCAAAGGTTCAAATCTTGGCTGGTTCAGCAGGAACCGGCAGAGATTCGAACCGCGTAGGTAGGCTGATTGTACCAAGTTGATCGATCAACTTGGGTACAATCAGCCCTTATTTACTTGTGACTATCCCTAGTGGCTGCTATTGCCGGTAAAAATAATCGCGGCCTTCTCATGATGGGGACAAAATGTTTTTATGGGTGGGAGGAGTGGGTGTTCCTTGTCAGGCTGCATTTGCATGTAGACTCCCATAGGTAACATCCACATGTAATTCTGAGCCTCAATTACTGAAATCCAATGAATAAAAAGGGGCAAGCCAATAAGTACAGCTGGGGCAGAATGCGCTAGATGATCCTGGACGACCTCCAGCCAGGAAATAAGGCAGGCTCTATCTAACTTGCTTCAGCTTCTAATGCACATTATGAGAAGCTCTCATTGTGCAGTGAAATCAGAAGCAATTTTTCTACAGGGGGGAACCCTGTACAACTGTAAGACTGAAGGCAAGGCTGGAGGTCAGTTTTAAAATTGTAGTAGGACTATGTTATATGGTCAGACAAATCCTCACCTGGATTTCCTCCACGACATGTTTAAATTGCGTAGACCTCTCCATCCACGTTTTCACTGTTTCCATGGCGTTGTCAAAATTTTTTACATACTCAGCATACATCTTCAAGAATGGCGCTAACTTCTGTAATATATCTCCAATCCGCGGATTGTTGGACCTGACAGTACAGTATGAACACATGAGAAACCGTATACAAATAACATTGGAAATCAAGACTGTCTGACGGACATTTGGTAAATGGTGCTGCCCTCTGAGCTGGGATTACACACAATGGGGGATTTACTAAAAAGGAGTATATAAGGCTGTTCCCTCAACAAAGTAAGTTTACACTTCACTTAAAGTGGTTGTAAACCTCAGACATGAAATATGAACAAAGCATTTCCCTCTATAGTGTATACCCGTCTCAATTGAGCACCAAGTGTAATTTCTCTCTGCTGCTTCATTCCTCTGCCATCAGCATGGATCACTTCTGACAAGTTTTCCTGACACCAAGAGAAAAAAAGTGACAGGGGGGGGGGGGGGACCTCCAGCTTTGACAGCCTTAGCTCTGCTCCTGTGTGCTGTGTGAAGGGGGTGAGTCCCTTCCCTCCAATCAGGTCTCAGCGTTGAGATAAAAAAGGAAAAAAAAAAAAGAAGAAGAAGGTTTTGCTTATAGTTCTACTTTATTTTATGGCCAGCTTCAACCAGAAGCAATGTGACATACTTCCTAAATCTGACTGCTAGTTACACTTTTGGGGCATATTTATAAAACAGTCAAAGTGGCTGTGACAAAACATTCAGGCTGCATTCACACCTAAGCGTTTCAAAGTTGCGCATTTTTGCCAATGTAAAAAGCAGAAAAAACGCCTGTAATCTGCCCCATAGAAGCTCAACTGAATTGAGTGGAGCTTCAGCCTTTACCAGTGATTAAGACCGATGTACAGACGCAGATTACTCAACGTTTTTTTTTTATCTGAGGCAGCAAAGATTTAACCACTTGCCGACCGCCCCCTGTATATATACGTTGGCAGAATGGCACGTACAGGCAGAACCACGTACCTGTACGTGCCATTCTTCCGGCGGGTGGGGGGCCCGACCGCCCCCCCCCCGGCCGGCGGGGACGGTCGGGATCGCTTCAGGAGCGATCCGGGATGAGGGGACGGCCAGTGGTTTCTGGCCACCCCCTCGCGATCGCTCCTGGCGAATCAGATGCTTCCTCTGTCTGTGTCAATCAAAACACAGGCAGAGGAAGTGATGTCACGCTCGGTGCGCCGGTCTATGTGACCGGAACGCCGAGCTGTGAACATCTAAAGGTTAGTGCACCAACAGTACACTGACACCAGTACACATAGGCACACAAAACACCCCCCTGTCACCCCCAGATCACCCCCCAGATCACCCCCTCCCCCCCCAGTCACAGTGTCACTAATTGCAGTGATCATTTTTTTACTGATCACTGCATTTAGTGTCAGTGTGACTGTAATAACTGTCAGTGCAGTTAGTTTTAGGTCCAAGGTAGCCCCCCACCCCCCCCCTAATAAAGGTTTAACCCCTTGATTGCCCCCCAGGTAACCCTTTCACCCCCTTTTGCCAGTGTCACTAAGCGATCGTTTTTCTGATCGCTGTATTAGTGTCACTGCTGTCGCTAGGTAACCATTTTTTTTTTTTAGGTAACCGCCATGTTTATATAGGTTCATAAATAGGTTTATAGGTCAGGTACCCCCATATTACAACCTAAATAAAGGTTTTAACCCCTTGATTGCCCCTAGAGTTAACCCTTTCACCAGTGATCACTGTATAACTGTCACTGGTGACGCTGGTTAGCCAGTTAGTTATTTCGTTATTTAGGTTCCCCGTCAGGTTTTTATATAGCGTCAGGTACCCCCATATATTACCCAATAAAGGTTTTAACCCCCTGATTGCCCCTAGTTAACCCTTTCACCCCCTTTTGCCAGTGTCACTAAGCGATCGTTTTTCTGATCGCTGCATTAGTGTCGCTAGGTAACCATTTTTTTTTTTTAGGTAACCGCCATGTTTATATAGGTTCATAAATAGGTTTATAGGTCAGGTACCCCCATATTACAACCTAAATAAAGGTTTTAACCCCCTGATTGCCCCTAGAGTTAACCCTTTCACCAGTGATCACTGTATAACTGTCACTGGTGACGCTGGTTAGCCAGTTAGTTATTTCGTTATTTAGGTTCCCCGTCAGGTTTTTATATAGCGTCAGGTACCCCCATATATTACCTAATAAAGGTTTTAACCCCCTGATTGCCCCTAGTTAACCCTTTCACCCCCTTTTGCCAGTGTCACTAAGCGATCGTTTTTCTGATCGCTGCATTAGTGTCGCTAGGTAACCAGTTTTTTTTTGTATTACTGTTACGGGTGACGCTGGTTAGTTAGCTTGTTTTTTATACTGTCAGGGCACCCGCCATTTATTACCCAATAACGGTTTAACCCCCTGATCGCCCGGCGGGTGATATCAATTAGGTTTTAGGGTCAAATAAGGTCTGCGTCGCCCCAGGTTAGTGCCAGTACCGCAAACACCCACGCGCAAAGCATACACCTCCCTTAGTGGTATAGTATCTGAACAGATCAATATCTGATCTGATCAGATCTATACTAGCGTCCCAGCAGTTTAGGGTTCCAAAAAAACGCATTGTTAGCGGGATCAGCCCAGATACCTGCTAGCACCTGCGTTTTCCCCCTCCGCCCAGCCCAGCCCAGCCCACCCAAGTGCAGTATCGATCGATCACTGTCACTTACAAAACACTAAGCACACATAACTGCAGCGTTCGCAGAGTCAGGCCTGATCCCTGCGATCGCTAACATTTTTTTTTTTGTGGTAGCGTTTTGATTCAGTCGCTTCAGTCAGGAGCTTTTTTACCTGTGAATCTCAAAAAAATAAAAAAAAAAATAAAATAGTTGTCGTTTTATTGTTCTCTCTCTCACTCTATTCTCTCTCTATTGTTGCTCTTTTTTTACTCCATTCTATTCTGCAATGTTTTATTATGTTTTATTATGTTTTATCATGCTTGCTTTTCAGGTATGTAATTTTGTTTACTGTGTGTTTTAGTGTTGAGCATTTTTTTGTTTTCAGGTGCGCCATTCAGTTGCAACGCGGATTTATTTATCTTGACAGCAACAGCGTTTGCTCCCACGATACATAAAGCCGCGACTCCAACGCTGTAGGAGGTGATTTCACCACCACAGTTAAAAAAAAGAGCATATATGCCGAAGCATGGGGGCAGCAGGGGGGGGGAGGAGCGATTGGCTCCTAATGCCACGTACATACGGTCGAAATTCCGACCGTGTGTACACGGCATAACTTTTGCGGGAGGATGCCCCCATGCATCGGCATATATAAATGGTGCATGTATGCCCATCATTAGAAGTGGGTGGATGAAGGGAGGTATTCTAATGGTGGGCATACCCACCAATCAATCTCTTTTTTTCGTTCAGCCAAGAGGCTGCATGAAAAAAAAAAAGATTACAATATATGTCCAGTATGTTGCTGGACTTTGAATGGTTATACCAGAATGATGCCTGCAGGTTTAGGTATCATCTTGGTATCATTCTTTTCAGCCAGTGATCGGCTTTCATGTAAAAGCAATTCTAGCGGGTAATTAGCCTCTAGACTGCTTTTACAAGCAGTGGGAGGGAATGTCCCCCCTCCCGGATATAAACCGCGCCATTGGGAAATTGGGAAAGCATTTTATCACACCAATCTTGGTGTGGTCAGATGCTTTGAGGGCAGAGGAAAGATCTAGGGTCTAATAGACCCCAATTTTTTCAAAAAAAGAGTACCTGTCACTGCCTATTGCTATCATAGGGGATATTTACATTCCCTGAGATAACAATAAAAATCATAACAAAGAAAAAAAATGGAAGGAACAGTTTAAAAATAAAATAAAAAAGCTAAATAAATAAAAAAAAAAACAAAAAAAAAAAAAAAAAAGCACCCCTGCCCCCCCTTCTCTTGCGCAAAGGCGTACACAAGCGTTGGTCTGGCGTCATATGTAAACAGCAATTGCACCATGCATGTGAGGTATCACCGCGAAGGTCAGATCGAGGGCAGTAATTTTAGCAGTAGACCTCCTCCGTGAATCTAATGTGGTATCATGTAAAGGCTTTTAAAGGCTTTTAAAAATGTATGTAGTTTGTCGCCACTGCGTGTTTGTGCGCAATTTTAAAGCATGTCGTGTTTGGTATCCATGTACTCGGCCTAAGATCATATTTTTTTATTTCATCAAAAATTTGAGCAATATAGTGTGTTTTAGTGCATTAAAATAAAAAAAAGTGTATTTTTTCCACAAAAAATGCGTTTGAAAAATCGCTGCGCAAATACTGTGTGGAAAAAAAAAAAAATGCAACACCCACCATTTTAATCTGTAGGGCCTTTGCTTTAACAATATATATAGTGTTTGGGGGTTCAACGTAATTTTCTTGCAAAAAAAAAATATGTTTTCATGTAAACAAAAAGTGTCAGAAAGGGCTTTGTCTACAAGTGGTTAGAAGAGTGGGTGACGTGTGACATAGGCTTCTAAATGTTGTGCATAAAATGCCAGGACAGTTCAAACCCCCCCCCAAGTGAGCCCATTTTGGAAAGTAGACACCCCAAGCTATTTGATGAGAGCAATGTTGAGCCCATTAAATATTTTTTTTTTTTGTCCCAAGAGATTGAATAATGAAAAAAAAAAAATATATATATATTTTTTTTACAAAAAGTTGTCACTAAATGATATATTGCTCAAACATGTCATGGGCATATGTGGAAATACACCCCAAAATACATTCTGTTGCTTCTCCTGAGTACGGGATACCACATGTGTGGGACTTTTTGGGAGCCTAGCTGCGTACGGAACCCCAAAAACCAATCACCGCCTTCAGGCTTTCTAAGGGTGTAATTTTTTTATTTCACTTCTCACTGCCAATCACAGTTTCGGAGGCCATGGAATGCCCAGATGGCATAAAACCCCCCAAAATGACCCCATTTTGGAAAGTAGACACCCCAAGCTATTTGCTGAGAGGTATTGTGAGTATTTTGCAGATCTCGCTTTTTGTCACAAAGTTTTGAAAATTGAAAAAAGAAAAAAAATTTTTTTTTTTTCTTTACTTTCTTCATTTTCAAAAACAAATGAGAGCTGTAAAATACTCACCATGCCTCTCAACAAATAGCTTGGGGTGTCTACTTTCCAAAATGGGGTCATTTGGGGGGGTTTTGTGCTATTTTGGCATTTTATGGCCTTCGAAACGGTGATAGGTAGTGAGGAGTGAAATCAAAAATTTGCACCCTTAGAAATCCTGAAGGCGGTGCTTGGGTTTCGGGGCCCCGTACGCGGCTAGGCTCCCAAAAAGTCCCACACATGTGGTATCCCCATACTCAGGAGAAGCAGCAAAATGTATTTTGGGGTGCAATTCCACATATAACTATGGCATGTGTGAGCAATATATCATTTAGTGACAACTTTTTGAAAAAAAAAAAAAATCTTTTTTATTTTTGTCTTTATTCAATCACTTGGGACTAAAAAAAAAAAATATTCAATGGGCTCAACATGCCTCTCAGCAAATAGCTTGGGGTGTCTACTTTCCAAAATGGGGTCATTTGGGGGGGTTTTGTACTTCTCTGCCATTTTAGCACCTCAAGAAATGAAATAGGCAGTCATAAATTAAAAGCGGTGTAAATTCCAGAAAATGTACTCTAGTTTGTAGACGCTATAACTTTTGCGCAAACCAATAAATATACGCTTATTGGCATTTTTTTTACTAAAGACATGTGGCTGAATACATTTTGGCCCAAATGTTTGACTAAAATTGAGTTTATTAGATTTTTTTTATAACAAAAAGTAGAAAATCTCTTTTTTTTTTTTCAAAATTTTCGCTCTTTTTTTTTTTTTCCGTTTATATCGCAAAAAATAAAAATCACAGAGGCAATCAAATACCATCAAAAGAAAGCTCTATTTGTGGGAAGAAAAGGACGCAAATTTCGTTTGGTTACAAAATTGCATGACCGCGCAATTACCAGTTAAAGTAGTGCAGTGCGAAATTGAAAAAAGACCTCTGGTCCTTTGGCTGCCAAATGGTCCGGGGCTGAAGTGGTTAAAGAACGCCTTTGATAAATTGCACAGATGAAAACTGATTAAAAAAAATAAAAAAAAAATCTTCTAAGCACTGAAATCTGCCTCATCACATGAAATCTCGCATCACAGGAAAATCAAAGAGAATAATTTAATAAAATGGAATAAAAACTATGATCTCTCTGTGCATATAAAATTAGACAAGGCCACAAAGAATGTTCAACTGAAAGACATCACTATGGATTACAATTGTTAAAAAAAAAAATAACAAAAAAAAAAAAGCCTTGAGCCCACAATGCAGAAGACGGAGATGCAGCTGCAGAAGACCGGAGCTCCCCGCTCTCCCAAACGCTACAAAAGGATGACAAATCGGTTGACGCCGGATGACAAGTCCTGTTCTCCAGCACCTCCACCCACTGCAGATGTCACACTGCAGGATAACACTGGGAGAGTCGGGGCTGGCTAGAAGCAGAGACCGCTTGAGAAGTGCTCTGTTCTAAGCAAAAATACAACAAAGATCTACCAAAATCATTCAATAAAAACTGATTATTGCTTCTAGTACATGATCACTCGCTGTGTTAACCTGATGGACAGTCTAGCCAGTAACAACGTTTTCTCCCAAGCTGCTGCTCAGACATGGCTATGCAAACACTTACTGTATAATCAATTAAAAGCCTTTTCTCTGTCTTACCACTTAACTGCCACTGTTAATACCATTCATCCTACGAATGGGTTGAATTCATCAACCCATACATCCCTGATGTATCGCTCACGACATAACACCACGTGTATGCCAGGCTTCTCTTAATCTATTTTTTTTGTTCAATTATAGCAGATCTTCACTTAAATTCCCCCAACAAATCACACACCTCACTGTTTTTTTTCCAGGAGCTGGTACCTTTTTCTGACCATGACCACTTCCGCAATGCTAGCCTAGGCAAACATTACACAGGGTTGTCCCCCCCCCCCCCCTACACTTTCCAAGAGGCTACAGAACCAAATTGACAGCGCAGCACCATCCTGCATATGTGCAGTGGGGAGCCAGCTTGAATCAGAAGTCACGGCCAGCTCCCACTACCAACATGGCGTCGCTAGGGATCCAAAGACTGCCGAATATCTAGTCAAGGTGAAGACAGGGCTGGACTTCTAAGCTGGTGAGTGTTGGTTTTTCTAAAATTCAGCAACTACAGTATTTGTTGCTACTGACTTAATTTTTTTTTAAATGACCCTTCAATTTGTGAATATCAATTCCAAATGAAACTGCATTTCCATATTTAATGACCTCCATTGACTCCCTATAAACGCACACATCAGTGAAAAAATGCTCATGTAAAAATTTTTTTTTTTTTTGATGTCATAATGTAGAGTATGGGATTTCAGATCAGCTGTGCCCAGTCTTGCCACAAAGAGTTAATCCAGCTCGGAGCAATCCTCTTTTATTGTTCAGTGAGATAAATCTTGACAAACAGAGAAAAACTTCGTCAAATCCTCCCCCTTGCAGTGAGTGACAGGTGATTTACATATCTCGTGCACTAGCCTAAGAGACATGCATTCTTTTTTAATTCCCTCCCACATCTTTCTTCTGCTGCTCTGCCAGGATTGGATGTTCCACACCTCAGCATAATTGGGCATGCTGAAGTCATGTGGTCTTTTCACTGGATGTTAGAGATCATAGCAGAAGTTCAGTGTAAGAAACACACAGGAGAAAATGCATATTGACAAGGGGAGTGTAGAGGTGGGCGGGGAGTCTGACATCACGACTCCACCCACCGAGCTCCAGACAACAGAACCACCAACAGAATCTGCAGTTTTTTGGGTCTCATAACAGACAGAGGGGGGGAGGACAGGAGGCATGTATATCCTTCTAGATGACTCCTATGGCAGCAGTTTAGAAAGGATGACATTGGGTTTACATCCACTTTAAAGCTGAATTCTGGCAAAAGTAAAAATTCACTTGGGGTGGGAGCAGCCCTACTTCAAGGGCTTAATGCTCCTTTAGGTGTAGGGGACTAGAAAAAGCAGTTTTACTTATCCAATCGCCCATTATTGCAGGGTTCCTTCGCACGGCTATATAATCGGTCCTGCAACCTCTTCTGCCCTGTCCTCCAGCGGCTGTAGGTCCTCTGACATCAAATACAATACAGGGCCCATAGCTTTGTACTGAATGTGAGGACATCTAGGGACAGTTCACTGCTTGAGCATAGGGGAGAACAGGAGAGCGCTGGTTGTCAGGGGCGCAGAATATCAGGTAGGTAAATCTGCGTTTTTACAGTACCCTAGATCTAAATGAGCATTTAATCCTTGCAGTGTAGGGCAGCCTCACTACAAGGGAGGATTTTTACATTCCCTGGAGATGAGCTTTAACCTGCTTCTCAGCCTTGCATACTGCCACACACTATTGCAGTCACAAACACATGGATGGAAGAAAACATCAGGAAAGGAGTCATCATAGGTAAAATCAAGACTGACCATGACCCTGTCTCTGGGAAAGGTTTATAAAAAGATGGTTAAAGTTAAACTCCAGGCAGATATAAAAGACTTGAATGCAGCTCTTAATTCATTAAGGCTTCATGTACACTTGAACTACTTTGACCGCCGTTGCGATTTTGCACATTTTGCAGCCACGGTCAAAATGACTCAGTTACATGTTACAAGTTATCTGTAATGAAGAATCTTCTGTCCTGTGATGCCCGGTCCTCTTCACAGCTGTGAACTTCCAGAACTGCGGGCAATAATAGATTTGGGTCTAACATTGCAATGCATTTCAGAAGCTGCTGGCCCACCCCTGTCCCACCTCTCCTCCATTGACAAAAGTCCATTCATTGATTTCACTGAATGTAACACTGTCTGTGAATGGGGGTAAGGATTCTATCATTTATCTGCCCCTCCCCCACTCGTCATGTTACCTTTAAAGCGTACCTTCAGTCATTTTTTCATCTTTGCATCTACTTAATCTTCTGCAATTGTTTTAACTTTGGATAGTAAAACATTTTTTTCTGCCAGTATATACCTTATACACTCCACTTCCTATTTCTTGTCTAGTAAAAAGCCTAGGCTTATGACATGCACAGCTCTCTCTCACTCTTGTGAGAGTTTGCCTGGAAGGGAGGGGGGATGAGTCATAGGAGGGCCAATGAGGGCTGCAGAGCTGGAGGTGTGCCTCTGTATCTCTGTGTAAACCCAGGAAGTGAACAGGCAGCAGCTTCAGCTGCCCACAGTTAAAATGGCTGCAGCCAGACTTAGTGGAGGGATATTTCTGCAGCATATTTGGCAAGTACAGAATCATAGTGTATATATAAAATAATATGCAAAGTGGTTGGAGGGAAGCTTCAGAATGGCAAAGATGTTTCCATTACAAAATATGTGAGCAGACTGCAGTTCCTCCTTAACCACTTGCCGACCAGCCGACGTCATTATACTGCAGCAGGTTGGCTCTATTGCGCAAATCACCGTAGCTGTACGTTGGTTCCTGTAATAGATACAGTGGGCGTGTGCACGTGCTGGAGCCAATCTGTGTGACCGGTGGCCGCGATGTCTGCGGCCACCCGCAATCGCTCCACAGACAGCCAGAACAGGGATCTGTCAATGTAAACAAACAGATCCCCGTTCTGACAGGGGAGTAGAGAGAGATTGTCTGTTCCTAGTGATCAGGAACAGCAATCTCTCTCATCCTCCAGTTAGTACACTCCACTCCAGTTAGAAACACCTCCCAGGGAATACATTTAACCCCTTGATCACCACTAGCGTTAACCCCTTACCTGCCAGTGTCATTTATACCGTAATAAGTGCATTTTTATAGCACTGATCGCTGTATAACTGTCAATGCTCCCAAAAAAGTGTAAACAGTGTCCAATCTGTCCGCAGCAATGTCGCAGTCCCACTAAAAATCGCTGATTACCGCTATTACTAATATATAATAAAAATGCCATAAATCTATCCCCCGTTTTGTAAACGCTATAGCTTTTGCTCAAATCAATATACGCTTATTGCGATTTTATTTTTCAAAAAATATGTAGAAGAATACATATTGGCCTAAACTGAGGAAGACATTCGTTTTTTTATATTTTTTTGGAGCATATTTATTATAGCAAAACTTAAAAAATATAGTTTTTTTTTTTCAAATTGTTGCTTTTTTGTTTATAGCGCAAAAAATAAATACCGCAGAGGTGATCAAATACCACCAAAAGAAAGCTCTATTTGTGGGGAAAAAAGGACATACATTTTGTTCGGGCACAGCATCACACGGCCGCGCAATTGTCAGTTAAAATGACGCAGTGCCGTATCGCAAAAAATAGCTTGGTCATTAAGTGGTTAATGAAATCAATAAATTAACTTTTCACCAGTGAAGGAGAGGAGCTTCTGAAATGCATTGCAATGTCAGACTCAAAGTTATTAACCCATGCAGTGCCAGCAGTTCAGTGCTGTGATTAGGACTGGGCATTACAGGACAAAAGATTGTATATCAGAGCTGAATGGGCAAAAGTACAAATCCTTTGGCAGGTAAAACAGATTTCATATATGGTTTTATCAAGTTCAACTTTAATGAAGCTTACATGGATGTTATATGATCAACCTGCATGGAGGTTTGCTGGAGGTTACTGAATGTGTTACACAGATTTGGACTTCATATTCAGTTACCAGTCCAGGGGCGGACTGACCATTCGGCCACTTCCCGAGGGCCCCGGGCCACTAGGTTTGCCAGCCTCAGTAAAACCAGGGACAGTATGTAAAAATCTGTGTTTTTTTTTTTACACCTGTCACTGAAATGTCCCTTACCGACATCCTTTTGGTCTAAAAATCCAGAGATTATAGCTGCCCCACCTCTTAAGTACATTCTCAGCCAATAGAAACATGTCTGTGTATATTGTGTGTATGTGTATACTGTGTGATTGTATACTGTGTGGCCCCATAATATCAGATTGCCTGAGGGCCCCATAATCTACTATTGCCCGGGGGCCCCATGAGTTGTCAGTCCGCCCCTGTACCAGTCTGATCTTCAGAGAGACTGATCTGAGCGAGGTAATCAGTGTTATTACACCTGTAATATTTGGCCATAGGTGTCCCCATCCAGGTCCTGCTACCTACCATTCTCTCATTCTGCCTTCCAGTTCAGGCAGGAGGAAAGAGGAGTGGAAGCTGTGAATAGACACAATATTAGAGAATATCTTGCATGGAACATCAACCGGGAAAGAACCTTTCTTGGCTTCGTTATCCAGTGCTGTATTAAACGTCTGCAGAGCATAAAGAGACAGATCAGAGGTTTCATTTATTACAGGCATTTATAAAAAAAATTAATGCAGCATCTTACATATTGTACATCAGTCCTTGCCCTCAAGGAGCTTACAATCGAAGCCCCCTATCACATACATATAAAGGCCAATTTAGACAGGAGACAATTAACCAACTGGCATGTTTTTAAAGTGTGGGAGGAAACCAGAGTACCCAGAGGAAACCCACGCAAACACGGGAAGAACATACAAACTCCATGGGGAATTTGAGCAAAGGACCCCAGTGCTGCCAGGCATAAGTGCTAACCACTAAGCCACTCCGCTAGAAGAGGTGCATACTTCAATAAAACCAAAAAAAAAAAAAGCACACAGACTTCAGTTACCACTATCTGATCACCAGCCTATGTTTCATTAAAGCTCTGATCACACTACCCTCAATATTCCAGTTATGGGAACTGGCTGGCTCTGAATAACCAACCAGCTTCTTAATTCAAGAAAAGCACATCGGAACAAACTTAAGCTGTTGCTTAATCAGGTTTCAATTACTAGCTGAAATAAGGATTCTGATTGGTCACTGTGGCCAACAATAATCTTTCTCCCCTTTCTAGCATGTATAAATAGACCCCCTAAACTGTGCTTTTCCACTGAACAGAAGGTGGCGCTACAGGGGAAAACTACAATCATGACTCCTGGGTTTGTTAGGAGGTTGGATCCAAATTTATTTGGAGCTTTTCTTTTTTAAATAGAACATTCCCTTATATCAGGCTAAACACAATTGCTACAATAACATATTAACATTTTGAAATGCTGGGCTTTACTACTTTGGCATTAAGGAAGATTTTTTTTTTTTTGCTTATGTCATGTATACATGTTCTTCATATAGACTATATTAAAAAGATATATTGAAGATCACCAACAACCAACAGGGCTATTCAAAAGTATATACAGGCTCTTTACCTGCTAAGAGGCTGTAAAGTTGCACACTGATCCTTTGCTGTGCAGCTTCATAGTATGGAAAATGTGTAAAGCTTTGGTAGCCATGTTTCACCTAAGATATGGGGATTAAGCCTTTCCTTCTAGTGTTTGGTATTAGTTTAGTCAGAGCAATTGCTTCTGGATACCAAAATATCTTGGGACCTGTAGTCCCTCTGTCAATACATACTGTGTTCCTGAGTGCTGACTGGACTACACATACCAGAAGGCTGGTGAAGCAAGGAGGATTCTGGGGGAGCAGATAAATTTAACTGCGAGTGGCGGGCTCACTCTCTTGGAGCGCTCGACTTTCTGCAGGACAGTTGGGGCTGTCTTCTTCAAGTGGACACAGTGGGTCTCTGTGGTCTAGCCAACCACCGTGACATCCGGACCGCATCTGTGCAACCTCGCCCTGAAACGTCTATTATCCATCTCATCACATCTGTCGTTGTTCGATTTCTGCTGTCAGTCTACTGGGTGACTAACCATCAACTCCCTATTGACACTCAAGAGTCTGCACAGGACACCCTGTCTCCTTGGAGGGGGGGGGGGGGGCGATATCCTCAGGATTGTTCAGCAGGCGGACGCCTAACCTCTGTTATCCATCAGTCTAGAGACACTGCATGCAGACACCTTTACACCTCAGTTACTGAGAACTCTCTATTGCAAGCAGCATGATTGTTTATCTGTTTAACCTCATTGACCTAGAAGTACTCAACACTGCTCACAGGCACCACCATTGCTAGCAGAAGACAACTGATACCACCACACCGGGATTTCTCAGCTATCCTGGACTTCTGACTGCTTTTCCTTTAGTTAAAGTGGAAGTAAACCCCCTATCGTTTTCAGCCAAGGAAGCTGCCATCTTTGCCTCTGTTTAATCTTCAACTGCCACGGTGCTGCACATGTGATCCGTTATGACACCAGCCATTGGATGGTTTGACTGTTTGGTTGAGAGCACAGCCAATGTGCAGTTAGCATTCCCGGCATGCCTTTTTTTTTTTAAACTGTTAAATCGATGGGTTTACTTCTGCTTTAAGGAAACACTCTGAGGCTATTATCATAAAAGGGGGTCCTTAGTTTTTTTATATATATATTTATTTATTCGCATGCGCTCTTTGGTGCACCAGTGGCCCGACTAGTAAGCCCCTGTACACACGGTCGGAAATTCCGACCACAAAATCCGTCTGATTTTTTCAACGGATTTTGTCTGACACTGGTGTATGCAACAAAGCTACTTTGTCGACACACTACTTGTGCAACACACGGTCGGACAAAGTTGTCGGAAAATCCGATCATTCCGAACGTGGTGACATTCGTTGCGTACGACGGAACTACGTAGAGGCTAGTAGCCAATAGCTTTGGTCTCGTAGTTTGATCTGAGCATGCGTGGCACTTTGTCCGTCGGAATTCTCGACACACGATCGGAAATAGTCCGATCGGATTTTGTTGTCGGAAAATTTGAGATCCTGCTCTCAAATTTTTTCCGTCGGAAACTCCGACTGAAAAGGCCCGCTGGAGCCCACACACGGATTTTCCGACAACATAATCCGATCGGACTTTTTCCATCGGAATATCCGACCGTGTGTACGGGGCATTAGTCTCTCTTCCCCCTCTTCATTGCCAGTGTTGCATTCAAATGTTTGTATCTGGTTACATTGTATTAAAATATAAAAATATTGGAGATACGGGACTATCAAAGGTACATGACTACGGAAACACTTGTGTATAGTAAAAGGAAAACAATTTTATTGAAAAATAATAAATACTGTGCACAAATTCATTTTTTATAGTATTTATTATTTTTCAATAAAATTGTTTTCCTTTTACTATACACAAGTGTTTCCGTAGTCATGTACCTTTGATAGTCCCGTATCTCCAATATTTTTATATTTTAATACATTTTTGGGATGATGGTACCATATATATACATACTATTTGGGAAAAATATTCCAGCTTAACAATTTTGAAAAACTGGTTACATTGTATTGTTTAGGCCAGCTGAACTTTGCTAATTGATTGCTGCTACTGTAATTGGTGTGTACTGTTTCTATGCTCCAACAGAGAGAGTTTTGCCTATCTGAATATTTTCTTTGGTATGCTTGTTGACCAAACCTTAATATAGAGGTGTCACTAAAGAATCGTGTCTCTTGTTCCATTATTCTCTATTGCTGAAATAGGACTGAACCTAGAGTTTCAGAGGGGTCAGGAGGCTTATCAGGTCAGGGCAATAACTGGAGACAAGCATCAAGCACCCCCTATGAGGGTAGCACTACTCTTTTATGAGCCAATTCTTCCGACGTCCAATTCTTCTTCCGGCCACCAACCAGGGTCAGGTCTATAGCAGAGGCAGAGCATGCCCTGCCTTGGGTACCATACTGTGGGTGGCGCAGATACTGTCGGAGCTTCTTTTGCCTCAGCATCACCCAGCTGTCTCCGCTAAACAAGCTGAAGATCAAAGCCAATTGGTTGTCGTACACAGCAACCCCACATTCTTTCTGCTCCAGTTTTGATAAATTCTTATTAGCCTGTTGCATCCAATTCTGCCCTTTTTTCTTCTCGGTTGAAGATAACGGGAGAAAACCTAATGACAGAAAGTCTCTTTATTACCTGCAGGAGCTCCAAGCGGCTGACGTAGGCCCTCTCCGTCTGCAGCAGCTCATTGGCGATGTTGTGCAGCTTCTGCTCGTTGGTCTCCTGGAATAGAAGAATGTTGTGATTTATGAGGTGAGAGGGAAAGCATTGATCTCCAGGGCACCATAATTAGAGCCCGAGCCTTCACAGAGCAGCATGACACAAAGATCCTGCAACATCTGAAAATAACTTCCCAATTAGGAGACCATTTGACATTTTGTTCAGATCTGCTAATGATAATCCAGAAACCACAGGAATTCTCCATATACTTGTTTATTGCTCCACTGCAGACAATATTATATTTTATCCTCTTTTTTGTTTAACTCTGTGTTCAATTAAAGCTAGAGTTTAATCTGCTTATATATGGCTTTCCCTGGTCCCCCTCCCTGCCCACCAACAAGCTAGTGAAGTTTTTAAAAAAATCCTTAAACTTTTATATATTTTATTTATTTTTTATTATTACAGACGCTGTGATATCATCAAGTCTCTTGGCTTCTCTATGCAATGCTGGCAGATAATGGTTGATGCAAGGGGTCGGCAGGGTGCTGCACATAGCTTCCTGAATCCATCACAGCACACTAACTCAGTACTCCTCTCAAAAGTCCTCAGCCCTGATGCAAGCAGTGGTCTGGATTTTGGAAGGAGTTCTGCCAATATCAAAATTGTCTAGATGGGTGAATGTCAGTCTGGAACAGTGAGTGTTACTAGACAGACTACATTTGCATGCAGATTGCCCTAGGTAACACTCAGCGGTGAAACTGAGCCTCCATGAATGAGAGAACTGAAATCCAATGAATTAAAAGGGCAGACCAGTGGCAGTTGGGCTGGAGAGGAAAGGGCTAAATCTGGGGTCTTCAAACTCTCTAAACAAAGGGCCAGTTTACTTTCCTTCAGACTTTAAGGGGGCTGTACCTTGGTGTCAGTGGGAGGAATAGTGGCCAATCCTTGGTGTCAGTGGGAGGAATTTTGCCCAGCTATTGGTGTCAGTGGGAGGAATATTGGCCAATCCTTGGTGTCAGTGGGAGGAATTTTGCCCAGCCATTGGTGTCAGTGGGAGGAATTTTGCCCAGCCATTGGTGTCAGTGGGAGGAATTTTGCCCAGACATTGGTGTCAGTGGGAGGCATAGTGCCCAGACATTGGTGTCAGTGGGAGGCATAGTGCCCAGACATTGGTGTCAGTGGGAGGCATAGTGCCCAGACATTGGTGTCAGTGGGAGGCATAGTGCCCAGACATTGGTGTCAGTGGGAGGCATAGTGCCCAGACATTGGTGTCAGTGGGAGGCATAGTGCCCAGACATTGGTGTCAGTGGGAGGCATAGTGCCCAGACATTGGTGTCAGTGGGAGGCATAGTGCCCAGACATTGGTGTCAGTGGGAGGCATAGTGCCCAGACATTGGCGTCAGTGGGAGGCATAGTGCCCAGACATTGGTGTCAGTGGGAGGCATAGTGCCCAGACATTGGTGTCAGTGGACGAAATGGTCCCCAATCATTGGTGTCAGTAGGAAGAATAGTGCAATAGGCAAGATAAGGGCCACATCCGGGCCTCATTTTCTGGGCTAAATGATGCTGAATGTCCCCCAGCCAGGAAATGAGGTGGGCTCTGTGTGACATGCTGCAGCTTCTAATGCAAGTTGTGAGAAGTTCACAGTGTGCAATGAAATCAGACTAAGCGTTTTCAGTACAGTAGAGGAGCCTGTACAACTGTGCAAGACTCAAGGAAATGCAAATCTTTACTACTAGATGACATTTCAGATGCTACAGAACTTTGTATTTTCTATAAGAAAAAAGCAATGGTGTTTTTTTTATTTTTTTAATCTTCAGTTTTCATCATCTTTTCATATCAGTGCTGCTGATCTCCTGCAGCCTCTTTGCAGCCAGTCTGACAATAACGAGATGAAATAGAGGGTGGTATGGTACCTACCTTAATTTCTCCAGAGTTTCTTGGAGAGGAAATGGTGCTATTGCTGTCTTCATTCTCTGATGGCAATCTACTAGGGGTTTCATTTTCCTGGTATCCCTTGTTGGTATGCCCTCTATAGATGGGTGATACGGGTCGGTCCTCAGTTAGGTTCGGTCCTTCTCCATTTAACCTGTTTTGTATGGCAGCCTCATATGAAGGGGGCGAATCACGTTCTACAAGAGCAGGGGGACTTGCTGATCCATTAGAAGGATCCTGAGTACTAAGTGGAGGAGAGTCTTCTGGCCCAGACTTGGGAGCTAGCGGTCTGTGTAAAGGAGGGCCTCTTGTACCATGAGAGGGAGATCGGGGAGCAGGAGGCTCTTGTTTTTTAAAAGAAGGTGCATCAGTGTCACAACTTTCAGGCTGTATTCTAGGAGTAGGCAATCCATCACCAATTTCCACCACTTCTGGAGTTACAATCCCATTGCACTTTGGTTTGGGCTGGTCCTGAATTAAATCCAGACTCAAGCCTTGTTTTTGGACAAGCGGATGCTCCGTGAATGGCCTCTGCTGGAGAACTACTTTGTGGTTACTTATGTGATGAGACACATTGTTCACATCCGGACTTTCTTTCTTGCCATCACTGGGGCTGAGGGTCATAGAAAATAAAAGCATGTTATGGAAAAGCTTGGACCATTACAACATTCTCACCACTCGGCTTCAGAAGGCCGTTTTTTGTTTTTTTACACCACACTTACATTGAATGAGAAGTATCTCTTGCACCAGTGGTTGCTCTAGCTGTTGAAATGTTCATTCCTCTGCTCCACCATACCTTACAGCTGTGATTTTCCCCTGTTGTAGGTGTAATACAAGGCACTGGACCTGTCATCAAAAGTCACAACTACGCCCACCTTTTCTGCCCCCCTTGCTCCACTCACACCCCCCCCCCCCCGAAAACATACTATCGCTTCCCACAATGAAAAGTGCGCTATGAATGGGGGAGGTGGACCTTTCATTCATCTGCCCATCCTCCATACATAGAGCACATTTTTTATTGTGGAAAGGGATAGTACAGCTTCTATGAATCGAGGAGGGTCCAGAAAAGGCAGGCATAGTTTGCTGTTTTGATGAATGCCTGTGACAGGATCAGCAGCTCGTATTAACTCCTACAGCACCAGAAGATCACAGCTGTGGGGTATGGGGGGCAGAGGAATAAAGATTTCAATGAACAGTGCATCCAGCAGCACAAGGGACACTTCTCAAACAATGTAAATACCATCTCTTGGGCAAAAAAAAACTAAAGTACAACGCAACTGTATCTGAGCATCACAAACTCTACTTTTTTAATATTCAAAGCATCACCCATGTCTCCATGCTTTATTTTGTTGACACACCCCCCTAAAGCCTCGTACACACGGTACGATTGTTGGCCAAACGAGCGTCTGATTTTTGTCAAAAGGGCAAGTGTCAGGATCTTGTCTTGCATACTAACGTTACACAATTGTCGTGCCACAAACACGAACGTAGTGATGTACTACAATGAATTTCAGCTCGAGTGCCACCCTTTGGGCCCCTTCTGCCAATTTTGTGTTTGGTGAGCATTGATTCAGAGCATGCGTGTTTGTACTTTCAACTTTTGTGACGGATTAGACATGTGTAATTCGTTTCGTTTTAATTAGTTTTCCGTTCAAATTCGTTATATTCGTTCATTCGTTATCGTACGAATGAACGAATGATTCGCTAAAAATTTTAACGAATAACGAATTATCGAATTGAACGAATATGAATAACAACGAAAATCCGAAATAACCAAATTAGAAACAACGAAACTACAAAAGAAGAAAATCCGAAAAACGAAAACAGGAACAACGAAAATCAAAATGAAGGAAAAAATTCGTACATTCGTAACTTTTTTTTTTTTGTTGAATTGGTAATTTTCCGTGTCCCTTACAATGGCGCTGCTTAACGTGCTTCGAATGGATTGAACGAAAAAATTCATACATTTGTAACTTTTTTTTTCGATTCGTAATTTTTCGTGTCTCTTACAATGTAATAATAGCATCCACATTACATAAAATTATGAATTATGCTCCGATTACGAATCTACGAAAACAATGTTACGAAAGTACGAATAAATCAATCTTACGAAAGTACGAATGTAACTAAATCTACGAAAATACAAATGCGTCCGAATTTCGAATAAACGAAAATTAAACTAACGGAAAAACTAATCAACGAAAAAATAACTCTTACGAAAATACGAACGAGTCCGAATACGAACACCGACAACTTACGAAATTACGAATCGTTACGAATCAACGGAAACGAACAGAAACGAAACAAAACGAAACAAATTTTTCTATTGTGCACATGTCTATGACGGATTTCTGTACTGACCATACGAAGGTCAGTCGTAGAGCCGTTGTCCGCCGAAAATGTACTAGCTTGCCATCCAGCATTTGTTGGCCGAAAATTGGAAAACAATTGTCTAAAGGAGCGTACTAACTGTAAGAATTTATGACAACAGTCTGTCAACAGACAATCCCCTTCCAACAATTGAATCGTGTGTACGAGGCTTTAGAATTTGTAGCTGCAGCCACTCAGTAAGGGCAAATGATTCATCTGGCATTTACTTTCTGGAATCCATTTGCCATTAGCTCAGGCATGCAGACAGGATGGAGCCCCTCCTCCCGATGAAAGGAAAAAAATGCCCATGAAGACTACTGGGATGTATGATATAATTTTTGACATAGGCCAGAAATCATAACTAAAGAAATGTAAAAAAAAATAATAAAGTTAAAAACAAGTTATCATAATATATACTTTCCTATCCATTTACTACTGCTAGCAGCATAAGGGTTAAAAATAGTAAATGTTGATTGAGAAAGTTTAGTTCCGATTTAGGCCTTAAAGTGATTGTAAAGTCTTGTTTTTTTCCTATAAAAATAACAAACATGTTATACTTACCTGCTCTATTGCAGTGGATTTGCACAGAGCAGCCCTGATCCTCCTCTGTGATCCTGGCCCCTCCCTCCTGTTGAGTGCCCCCACAGCAAGCAGCTTGCTATGGGGGCACTCAAGCCGAGTCACGGGTCCTTTTGTCCATTCAGACCCGGAGCCCCTGCCCACCCCTTCTCTCCCCTAAATGGCTAGCTGACTTTGATTCTCAGCCAATCAGGAGGGAGAATCTCGGATGGATGCAACATTCGTGGACATCGGTGGACAGAGAGGGACCTCAGGTAAGCGTTAAGGGGGCTGCTACACACAGAATGCTTTTTATCTTAATGCATTTAAAACGGCTGATCATTTTTCGACCGATCCGAAATGTTCCGAAACTTTTGAATTTGTTAGAAAACGAATATGCCAAACGAAGCATACGAATCTACGATAAATCCAAATCTCTGAATAACTGAAAATTCACCCAAATTTATATTCGGACCGAAGCAAATTGTACATGTCTAGTGAGATATCTAGGACCTATGAGCAGCATCTTAAAACCTGGCCAACAGGCTGAAGCAGAACACACGCATTGGCCAAAATTAACACCACTCTTAAAATTACCACCTAAAAGGATTCTGTCACAGTTTTAAAACCCAAAAACAAAAGGTATGCCTGCCAAGAAAATTTTAATACCTACTATGGAAAAGATGTCTTCACAAGCTCCACTGGATGAAAAATGTCCAGTGTTCAACTCTTCCGGAGAGTGTCGGAAGACTGGTTCTCTGGTTCTCTCCTCCAATCCCTAAGTCGCTAGAAGACACAGTAGTGATGTAGGTGCTAGTGATAGGATCCATGGAACGCAGAGGGAACCAGGCTATTCTGGATGTGCCAGATGCTAAATATATTTCTGCGAGTGTAGTTTGTGAAGCGACAGAAAGTGCAAGCGGCAGAAATAGTAGGCATCACCCTTTGCAGGCAAATAGTGACAGATAAAAAAATCTCAGTGTGCAATAAGTCACAATTACCCCCTAAAGTCCTCCATAGGCAGACCTTCTTCCAAGTTTTGTATGAAGTCGCCCAAACAAGGGGCAGGATCCTACCATGTAGATGTGCCAAAGGGCAAGAGTCATCACACACCAAAATCTTCTAACCTTTGGTAACGGTTTTTATACTTGTATGTGAGAATTGTTTCCACTCTTTTGGCTTATTTTTTTTTTTTTTATGACATTTTTTAAACAAGTACCATCCGTCTCAAACATACACAATCCTACTAAATCTGGCATAACAGAATATACAGAAAACACATGGCTGAGGACAATTCATAATATCTAATTCCAGCCCACTACTGGCAGGCTTTGGGCTCTGTCTGGCGTGAAGGTGTTGATTGGCTGTGTTATGTTGCAGATTGGTTATAAAACACGATGTAGACAGTAAAGACACAGAGCCACTGCTCAATCCATGGCACCAAGCCACCGATATGTCCTCCATCCAGTAATCCATCACACACACACAGGAACAGACTTTCTACATAGGAAGCCAACAGTTTCCAGGTGGTCAGACATGAGTGAAGGGAAAGGGCAAGACCAGAAGACACACTCTTCCTCCGCCCCACCTATATCTCATCTCTTGTACAGACCGGACTTAAAGGAGGACTCTCACCATGACAAAAATCACTGGTGAAAGTACATAATACTAATGTAGGTGTATTTTTTTTTTTTTTTTTGAAGCTTTAAGCTACAGCGGTATTATTCTAAATGCTAAACATTAAAATCTCAGCAACTAGAGTACTTTGTGTAAATGGGAGTAGGGGGATGGGCAACTGTTTTATGGACCCGAGTTGTGTGCTTTTGCTAATGGATTTCTGGAAACGAATCAACAAGTGGTTGTCGGCTGAGAAAGGCTCTACAATTCCTGCAAAAGCCCACAAAAGAACCACAGGCAAACATTTTAAGATTTTTTTTTTTTTTTTTTTTTAACAATTGAATGTATTTTTTCATTTCTGTAGGGAGGTCACATGAACAGTAAGTGAAGGAAAATGTCACAGACAGAAACTTGACAGAAATTTAACTCTATCCAACTGTATTCAGTACTAGGGATGAGCCCGGTGTTCGATTTGAACCCATGTTCGAATCAAACATCGGCCGTTCGTCGAAACCAGAACGTTGTGGGCCGTTCGCATCAAATTCGTGTGATACGAACGGCCCACAATGCACTGTGCCAGTCGCAGTGCATTGCTGGCTGATGATTGGCCAAGCATGCACTGTGACCCCGCATGCTTGTCCAATCACAGCGCCGGCAGCAAGGAGAGGCATAATTGGCCACAGGCAGGATGCCTATGGCCAATTATAGCTCAGGGGGGTTTAGTACACACCCCACACTATACAAGGCCACCAGTTCGGCGGCCTTGTGTAGTGTTGTGCGGCATTCATAAAGAGCAGGATAGGCAGGGACAGTGTCAGCTGTGATTTATACTTCTTTAGATAGCGCTGTTACAGTGAGTGTAGGGTTCAGGGAGAGCGCAGGATAGGCAGGGACAGTGTCAACTTTGCTTTGCTTCCTAACCTACCGCTGTTACAGTGGGTGTAGTGTGCCTCCTGCATAGCATACACCTGAATCTACCCCCTCATTGCTGGTGTTGTGTAGTTGATTTGTGCAACGCAGGCATCTGCCTAATATTCAGTCATGTCATTTACACAGGAATCAGTTCATTTAAATAGCACCGATTGCTGTATAAATGACAATGGTCCCAAAAATGGGTCAAAAATGTCCGATGTGTCCGCCATAATGTCGCAGTCACAATAAAAATCACTGATCGCCGCCATTACTAGTAAAAAAAAAAAAAAAAATATTAATAAAAATGCTATAAAACTATCCCCTATTTTGTAAACGCTATAACTTTTGCGCAAACCAATCAATAATTGCGATTTTTTTTTACCAAAAATATGTAGAAGAATACGTATCGGCCTAAACTGAGGAAAAAAAAAAAACGTTTTTTTTTTTTTTATATATTTTTTGGGGATATTTATTATAGCAAAAAGTAAAAAATATATCATTTTTTTCAAAATTGTCGCTCTATTTTTGTTTATAGCGCAAAAATAGAAAACGCAGTGATGATCAAATACCACCAAAAAAAAGCTCTATTTGTAGAAAAAAAGGACGCCAATTTTGTTTGGGAGCCACGTCGAATGACCGCTCAATTGTCAGTTAAAGCGACGCAGTGCCGACTCGCAAAAAGGGGCCTGGTCCTTTGGCTGCAAATTGGTCCGGTTCTTAAGTGGTTAAATGGCTTTTTTTCCTTTACAAATGTCATTTTGTGCAGGGACAGTTCTAAACATTGGAAACACATGCCACTTCACAGGCATACTTTAGACACCCCCCAGGTACGATATTTAAAGGAATATTTCACTTTTTTTTTTTCACTTTATGCATCATTAAAATCACTGCTCCAGAAAAAACTTTCGTTTTTAAAACTTCTTTTTGCATTGATACATGTCCCCTGGGGCAGGACCCGGGTCCTCAAACCCTTTTTAGGACAACATGCATATTAGCCGTTATAAATAGCACTTCATATTTCAAACGTTGGCGTCCATTGTAATTAATAGGGTTTTAACGCTCGTGCAAACTTTCAGTCCGTTCGCAGGTTCTGACGCGAACCGAACTGGGGGGTGTCCGGCTCATCCCTATTCAGTACTTTAAAAAAATAAAGATGACTGGAGTAGAGCTGGACATAGATGGATTCAAAATTGTCCAGTTCAGCAAAAGCCACCAAAATTTTGATCCATGTGTGGCCTTCCCTGTTCAACAGAAGTTGAAGTTAGATTGACTTTTGCCAAACAGCGTCTTACCTGCAGCCTCTGATCAGGGTTATTCTGCCAGAAAAGAGTCCCACTGTCAGAATACAATGTCTCAGCCTGGGAGGGAAGAGATCCCCCATACACCTCGCTTGTGTGGATGGAGGAATGTTTTTTTTTTTTATTCACCCCACAGGCTGAACAAAAAAAGCTTGTTTGGCTGCACTTCTCCTGTGGATCACAGCTGTGCATTTCTTCTGCACTCCTGTGACCGCTTTTCATCGGTTGACATCACAGAGCCGGTTCTGGCTGGGGAATCCACTCAGGAGCCTTGAAAGGCGACTTTTGGTACACTGTCAGAAAACAAACCAAAACCACAGGACATAATAGAAGTCTATGGAAAAGCGCAGCTAACCCGCACCAAAACGCGGGGTACATTGCGCTTTGGCCAAAGTGCAGTGAACCTGTGTGAAGCCACCCTAATGTTAAAGCAAAACCACTTAAGGACCGTTCCACGTACATGAACTGCGGCAGGGCGGCCCTTAAGTGCAAAATCACGTTCCTATACGTCATCATCTTCGCCGGAGCCTCACTTTCCGCTGTATTTGGACATTCCGGGAGCCAATCAGTGGGTCTGGCAGACACGATGTCCACCTGGAAGCCGGCGATTATATGTAGAGAGGCAGAACGGCGGTCTGCCTATGTAAACAAGGCAGTCCGCCGTTCTGCCAGAGAGAAAAATGGAGATCTTGTGTTTGCCAGTGGTAACCCCTTCCCTGCCAGTGTAATTTATAAAGTGATTACTGATTACTATTAGTGTCACTGGTCCCCAAAAAGTGTCACTAAAACGCCTCCCCTGCAGCCCCAGTGTGAGAGCCCGCGGGCGTTTTTTTTTTTCAATCGTTTTTTTCTTTATGACAAATATATATCCAAATATAAAAATACAACACTTATCAACCATGCATCTTTTTTTATCCATTCCCCAAACAATCTCCCTTTCCCTGGTGGAAAAAAATGAGTTTCTTTTAATGGTATCAGGGGTGAATTAAATTCCCATTTTTCCTTTGTGTGCATCAAATCCCAGATTGCCAAGATTTTCTTTGTTATTACATGTGTATTTTCACTTATTTTGCTATATGCAGGTGGTATCCAAATTATTATCCACAGTGCTACATTGCTAATCGTGTTTTAACCCATCTTTTTTCCTTATTCATTTTTACCCATTCTAACACCTGTGATAGTAATATTGCATTATAGTAATTTTGGATATCCGGCACCCCCAGCACCCCTTGCTTTTTGTCTTTATTCAGTACCACGAGGCTTATGCTCCGTTTCTTTTTCTGCCAATATTCAATTACTTTTGTCACACAACTGGGTGGGCTTAGGACCCACCCATCCTTTTTTGAAGCCTGTCTCTAATCACATGCTTAACTACTTCAGATCTGCGCTATAGCCGAATGACGGCTACAGCACAGATCTGCTTTGCGGGGAGGGCATCAATAGACAATAGACATCCTTTCCTTTGCAAGCTGGCCACGCCCCCCTGCAGGGCGTGCACGGCACTCGCTGTGAGTTAATGAGACTCGGGTGATCACAGATCGGAGTCAGGGGATCGGTCCCGACCCCTTACTACGTAATCAGCTGTCGGCCAATGAGTAAACTGAGGATCGGTACTTTTTTTTCCCTTCTCACGCTGACAGTGAGGAGAAAAAAAAGCTGATCACAGGCTTCTTTTGAAGGGAAGCCGCCTCATATGTGCCCACAGTGCCCACCAATCAGTGCCCACCAGTACATCAGTGCCACCTATTAATGCCCACCAGTGGTGCCAATCAGTGCCTCATCATTGCCACCTAGAAGTGCTGCCTATCAGTGTCGCTTACCAGTGACAATCAGTGCCCATCACTGCCACCCATCAGTGCCACCTATTAGTGCCCTTTAGTGATACCCATCACTGCCCTTTAGTGACACCCATTAGTGCCACCAGTGCCACATCTCAGTGCCCGTCAGTGCCGCCTTATCGGTGCGCATCCGTGCTGCCCATCGGTGCGCATCCGTGCAACCTATCGGTGCGCATCCGTGCAACCTATCGGTGCGCATCCGTGCAACCTATCGGTGCGCATCCGTGCAACCTATCGGTGCGCATCCGTGCAACCTATCGGTGCGCATCCGTGCAACCTATCGGTGCGCATCCGTGCAACCTATCGGTGCGCATCCGTGCAACCTATCGGTGCGCATCCGTGCAACCTATCGGTGCGCATCCGTGCAACCTATCGGTGCGCATCAATGAAGGAGAAAAAATTACCTGTTTGCAAAATGTATTCACAAAATATAAAACGATTTTGTATTTTTTTTTTTTAATTCTGTCTTTTTTTATTTTTAAAATAAAAAAACAAAAATGATCAAATACCACCAAAAAAGCTCTATTTGTGGGAAAAAAAATATAATTTGGGTACAGTGTTGTATGACCGCGCAATTGTCATTCAAAGAGTGACAACGCTAAAAGCTGAAAATTGGTTTGGGCAGGAGGGGGGTTTACGTGGCCAGTAAGCAAGTGGTTAAAATAAAAACACCCCCCCTATTGGAATCCATGCATCCGGCACCCTGCATGCAGATTAGGGGGCCGGACACATAGATGGGGGGGGGGGGGGGGGGAGGTGACGCCCGTGTGCCCCTAATGGATGGGCCACCACTGCTTTGCTGAGGAGGGGGGATTAGCAGGTGACATGCCTGTACCTACCTTCAAGGATGGAACACCTTTTTGTATGTTTTTGGACTTCTTATGGGCCACCTCTGGCATAAGCCCAAGTACTGTTTACTGTGTTTGCATTTAACACATTTTTATGCAGCATAGCCAATTCCTCCCATTCCTGCCCATCACCCTACCACTCTGAGCTCTGCTGTACAGGGGATTGCAAGAGGCTTCTAGCATGTCAATTTTAGATACTTACACTTGATGAATTAAAAAAAATTATTTGCGTGATTTATAATTACACAGGTACAGTTATTTGTGTTTTTACACACTTATTTATGTTCTTCCTGGAGTTCAACTTTAATCTTATGAAATGCAGAGAACATTCCACAAGAAAGGGCACAAAGACTACAAAATACAGAATCTTCAGCATTTACAAATGTTTGCTTATCAATCTGCACCCAACAACAGCTTTCCAATCAAAAAACAAAAGCACCTCCCTAGACCTTGTCACACAGTTCAAAAAAAAAAAAAAAAAAACTGCAAGTTCAGTAAAATACAACAAATAATCAGCTGGAGCTGTCTAAAGCATGCCACATGATACCACCACGAGCCCCAAATCCCTCCCGTTGCCACCTTGTCAATGCACAATACACACCTGTTGCTTTCAAAGCGGCTGATAAGATCAGTGATTTTGGGCGACCTCTCAGCCAGTGGTGATGTACCATCGTCCATCCTGGGCCGGCCCCGGGGAAAGGTCCTCCAGTTAGGATTTTGGTGTTTGTATGGTGAGGGAGAAGGAGGCAGATCTGTAGGCTTTGGTGGTACTGCCAAAAACAAAACAAAATGGAAGTATTAGCTGGACACATTACCTTATCTTATAATTTTTTCTCATACGATACCAGATTGTACAATTTTCATTTACGGTAATCAGTACAGTTGTCATCCGAAAATACAATACACTACATTACTTGGTATTCTGTTGTACAAGAATTTTCGTCCGATATTCTCATCATGTGTGTACCAAAATTGTGCCAAAATTCCACACTATTCCTTTGTAATGCTAGACTGGGCATAGATGAGTGACGGGTTGTTTTCTTTATTTAACAAGCCAGCTTGCTGTTTAGAAAAATACAAATGTATTCCCCCCATCCACACCAATCCTCCAGACTGTGCTATTGAATTCTGACAGAGGGGACTTCTTCGCTGTCAGAATAAACTGATCAGTGCTGCAGCCAATTGGCTACAGCTGCTGATTGAGCTAACATTTTCCAACATTTCTTTTTGACACAGTTGATCAACTTCTCTCAAGTGAAAACTGCCACAAACAGGTCTGTTGTCTAGAGCTTGGTGGGTGGAGTCGTGATGTCAGACTCTCCGCCCACCTTTACACTCCCCTTGTCAACATGCATTTTCTCCTGTGTATTTCTTACACTGAACGTCTGCTATGATCACTAACATCCAGTCAAAACCTAGAAAAGTCACCACATGACTTAAGCATGTCCAATCATGCTGAGGTGTGGAGCAGCCAATCCTGGAAGAGCTGGAGAAGAAAGGAGGAGGGGATCTGAAGTACACCACAAAATGCCTCTCTAAGGCTAGTGCATGAGATATGTAAATCACCTGTCACTCACAGCAAGGGGGAAGAACTGACTCCCATTTCTCTGTGTGTCAGTTTTTAACTCACTGAAAAAAGATTAGAGGACTGCTCAGAGCTGGATTAACTCTTCGTAGCAAGTCTGGGCACAATGACATGAAATCCTATACTGTACAAGGTGCAAGCCTTCATTTTTTTCAGGTTTACATCCACTTTAATGTTTGATCAAACAAAGCCAACAATTGTAGTTACAATGCAGAATATTCAGACTATACTCCGAAAAGGCGTACATAGTCCAGATCAACACCTCGTAATATTTAAAAACTATAGAAAATAAAATAGTCAAGATAATTCTAGGTTTGTGCCATAGCATATGAATGTTACTACAGCATCCAACACACAGCTAGGTGCACATAGGCAGGAACCATCGAATGTTGAGCTGAGGGCTCCAAGAGTGCTAATCTTCATAGAGAAAATTTTTCCAATAAAAAAAATATTTTTTTTTTTAACTCTCTCCAAGTCTACCAAAAACAAAAAAATAAATATGGATGGATGTAGGCTTTAGGAACAGTAATTTCCCCAAGAAAAGGTGGCACATTTAGGCCTAATAGTAAGCAAAGGATAAGTTGCATTCTGCCTGCAATCTGTAGATTAATCATCCCTGCACAATACCCCATACTGAGGGAATGTTCATCTTAGTTCCCCCTTTGAGAAGTGGCAGCTGACAAAGTGCATGGCCGCTACCTGTCAGAACTGGCTCTTATTGACAGAATGATCAGGAACCAATCAGAGTGTTTCCTGATCATGTGATCACTATGTCCGCTATGTATTCACAGCAGGGTGGAATCTTCATTCGTAAAATTAACCTTCAGCATGCAGATGTCACAAGCAGTCTGAAGATGGCACTGTGTCTAGGTTTGGCTGATAAAAAAAATAAAAGCTTTACATGTCCTTTTAAAAATATTTAGATATTCAAATTAGTCATAGAATTATAATCAAGTTAACTGATGCTGCTAAATGTGACCTGGGCACCTAGGCTTCAATGACAACTGGTCACAAAGATTAAAATGCCTCTAAACCCACAAACATAAAAAACACCCCCTTCCTACCCAAGCCATTTTTCAGCTTTCAGCACTGTCGCATTTTGAATTACAATTGCGCGGTCATGCAACGCTGTACCCAAATAAAATTGTTATAATTTTTCCTCACAAATAGACCTTTCTTTTGGTGGTATTTGATCACCTCTGTGGTTTTTAGTTCTTGCGCTATAAACAAAAGAAGAAGAGGGACAAGTTTGAAAAAAAAAAAAAACGCAATATTTTTAACTTTTTGCTCTAAATATCCAATTTTTTTTTTTTAAAACAAAATTTTTCCTCAGTTTAGGCTGATACGTATTCTTCTACATATTTTTGGTAAAAAAAAATAAAAAAATCGCAATAAGCGTATATTGATTGGTTTGCGCAAAAGTTATAGCGTCTACAAAAAAGAGGGGATAGATTTATAGCATTTTTATTATTTTTTTTTTTTTACTAGTAATGGCGGCGATCTGCGATTTTTATCGTGCCTGCGATATTGCGGCGGACAGATCGGACACTTTTGACACATTTTTGGAACCATTCACATTTATACAGCGATCCATGCTATAAAAATGCATTGATTACAGTATAAATGTGACTGGCAGGGAAGGAGTTAACACTAGGGTGTGATTGAGAGGTTAATATGTTCCCTATGGGAGTGATTCTAATACCCTGTACACACGGTCGGACATTCAGACAACAGATTTTGTCCGAAAATGGTGTTGCATACACACGATCGTTCGGAACGTGGTGACGTTCGTTGCGTACAACAGAACTACGTAGAGGCTAGTAGCCCCTAGCTTTGGTTTTGTAATTTGATCTGAGCATGCGTGGCACTTTGTCCGTCGGAATTCTCCGACAACATAATCCGATCGGACCTTTACCATTGGAATTTCCGACCGTGTGTACTGTGGGGGGAGGGGACTGACTGGGGGAGGTGACCGATTAGTGTCCCTATGTACAAGGGACACACCATCGATCACCTCTCCTCGGACAGCACTTGGATCTGTGTGTTTAAACACACAAATCCACGTACTGCTCAGTTACTGGGCAATCGCGGGTGCCCGGCAAACATCATGGCCACCGGGCACGTGCATCGGGTCCCCAGTGACGCGGCGGGCGCACGCGCGCCCCCTAGTGGCCGCAAAGGAAATCACATCATATGACGGCGGACCAGAACAATAGGTTATTCGTCCCGCCGTTATATGACAGTGGGCGGGAAGTGGTTAAAGTGATTGTAACGGTTCGTTTTTTTTTTTTAAATAGCGAACGTACTTACCTCCACTATGCAGCTCGTTTTGCACAGAGTGGCCCTGAACCTGCTCTTCTGGGGTCCCTCTGCAGCTCCTCCCCACATCAGATAACCCCCTGGGACAAGCGTTCTCCCGGGGGATTACCATGTGGGTGTGTTCCCGAGTCCAACAATTGGCATCCATAGCCGCTGAATGCTGGACTCGGCCCCGTCCCCGCATTATTAGATTTGATTGACAGCAGCAGGAGCCAATGGCTGCGCTGCTATCAATCTATCCAATCAAGAGCCAGGACCCCGTGGAGAGAGAGACAGTGGGAGATGAAGGGGGGTTCAGGTAAGTAAAACAGTGGGGCTGGGGGGCCGGTGACTGCCAGGTGTTTTTCCACCTTAATGCATTGGATGCATTAAAGTATAAAAACATGAATCTTTACAACTCCTTTAAACTATGGACTGGTAAGCTGCAATATTTAAAATGTTTGTTCTTTGGTTTAGATTACGCTTTAATTAGAAATAAAAAAAAAAAACACTTTCAATTGTACAGTACATATAACAGACCAAAAAAGAGCAGAGCACTTTTTGTATACTTTATTGTACTCTCTCTTCTTATTTTAAAGTGGAACTATGCTGCATCTGGTCAGCACAAACCAAAAAACACCATTTAATAAATTTTTAACATTCAAAGAAAACTCCCCCATCCATCCATGTCTCCATGCTTTATTTTGCGGAGAAATCACTGTGAAAAACACTGCCCTAGCATTTCTGGCCGCAGCCATCTTGAGTAAGGGCAAATGATTTATGTAGCATTTACCTCCTGGAATATATCTGTTTATAGGTCAGGCATGCAGACAGGAGGGTGTTTCTTGGCAAGAAACCAGAAAGTAACTGAAGAGATTAAAAAAAAATTAAAAAGTCTAAACAATTAAATATAATATACTTTCCTATCTTTTTACTAATACTAAATCAGCATAAGGCTTAAAAATAGTCAATGTTGATTTCCACTTAAAGTGGTTGTTAAGCCACTTCTATAAAAAGCTTCCATCCCCTCTGTCTTATAACAAGAAGTTCACCTGTGCCTGTGTTATATCATAAATATGCTTATCTGTACTGATAACACAGCATCTTCCTGCGCTCAGTTGCCTCCTCTCTCTCCTCTGCCCGGCTGACAGTTCCAGTGGGCGGGGCTGAGTGCTGACGTCAGTCGGGGAAGAGAGACAGAGCCGAGGAGTCACATGATCGCAGGGGGCCGCTGTGTTATCAGTACAGATAAGCATATTTATTATATAACACAAACACAGGGGAATCTATTGTTACAATACCGAGGGGATGGGAGCTTTTAATATTAAATATCAGGGAGGGGAGGGGGGAGAGGACGGAGGAGACAGAGCAGGGCTGCGGATGACGGAGGCACGGTAGTAGGCTGACCACGGTGTCAGGGCGCAGTAGCCATGAGACACTGTGGTCAGTTTACAGGGGAGGGCATAACCCGGCAGGATCATTTTTAGGTGTTACAGGGGGCAAAATTACACAGCACAAGCACTGTGCTGTATAACATGCTTAAAAGGGTACAGGATCTGTTTTATTTTTAGTGTTAAACGCTTTAAATGCATTTTTTTTTTTGGGGGGAAAATTCATCACATAATATTTATACCAAAAATACCCTTAAAAATATCTTGTTCTGTGTTTTAGAAGTATAAATTGTCAGCTAAGGCCTGACATTTAAACTTTCTGCTGCAAGGCAGGCAAAGGCTCTCTTTTATTATTTTTTGCCAGGTAAGCAAATTACAGAAAGTGCAATACAATAAGTTTCCATTTTTATGCACACAGGTCTTACAGTGCTTTATGCCAGGGGCAGGTGTGAGGATATAAGCAGGGAACGGTTTCCTCTCTTTAAAGCTCTTGACAAATTTATTTCTCAACTAGATCATACAGTTCGTTTTTCCCTTTTCTCCCGCCCTGTTCTTATAAAACGCCAGTGAAGGGGAGAGACCAGATTCGTAGGCAGACTCTGTACTCCTGCAGACATGGTGTAAAAGGGCAGAGGAAATCGCACCCCTCCCACCTCTTGTATCTTACTCTGTGTAACCGATAAACATATGTCAGAGTGACAAGGAGAAAATAAGGTACAGCGTGCAGTGCAAATTTTTGTTGTCAATATTAACTTAATAGTTAGCTGACAAGACTAAAGCTCTACATTTTATTATTAAAAAGCCATCCTTAAAGCGAGATTAAATTCCAAAACAAAATGTAGTACCGTAAATACTCGAGTATAAGCCGAGTTTTTCAGCACATTTTTTTTGCTGAAAATGCCCCCCTCGGCTTATACTCAAGTCAAGATCTTTTCTGTAGCAGAGAATGACATTTTCCGACCCGACTTTGGGGCCCCGTATCTCGGTGCCAATTGGTGCTAGGAACCCAAAATTTCGGGTCTCTGGACCCAAAGGGCTCTGAAATGACATTGCTGCAGATGGACACAGTTGACCGACTTTGGGGCCCCGTATCTCGGAACCCCATCTGGATATGTTGTAGTGCTGGTTCCACTGGATTTCCACACCAAATTTTGGGTTCCTAGCACCAAGTGACCCCAAAGTCGTTCAACTGTGTCCATCTGCAGCAATGTAATTTCGGGACCCTTTTGGCTGCAGATTGGGGGCATCTAGGAACCCTTAACTACCAAGTTTGAAGTTCGGGGGACCTATGGCTGCAAATGGGCACAGTGAGGCTGCAAATGGGCATTGTTGACCCTCTTTTCCACTTACAGTAGCTGCGCATTTCTCACCCTAGGCTTATACTCCAGTCAATAAGTTTTCCCATTTTTTTGTGGTAAAATTAGGTGCCTTGGCTTATATTCGGGTCGTCTTATACTCGAGTATATACGGTATATTACAGCTTACCAATCAGATGTGGTGGCTGCATTAGTTTTCTTTTTTTCTTTCCCCCTCTGTTTTTACTTGGTCATTGTCAGCAACATTGTGGATCTGGATTGAGGTGGAAGTTAGATGTACTAGCAGATTTAAATACACGAACGAATTGAAGCCAAACTCCAACTCGCACTGCAGTTACAGCTGTTTTTTTCCCCTTTTTGAATAAAGGTTTTACATGAACAAAAGCTGATCATTGTAAGCACCCCTGTCAGTGGAAAATGGTTTGTCTCAACATGCTAACTGATACATTTGCAGCAGTGTGTGCTCTGTTGAAATACAGACTTACTGGCCAGATCTCCAGATGAAAATAAAGGAAAGAAAGCCTAAAAAAAAAAAAATGTAGCCATCACATCTAATGCCGCGTACACACGACTACCGGTTTTCCCGTCGGAATAAACTCTGAAGGTTTTTCCGACAGAATTCCGCTGAAACTGTCTTGCATACACACGATCACACCAAAGTCCGACCGCCAAAAACGCGGTGACGTACAACACGTACGACGCGACTAGAAAAAAGAAGTTCAATAGCCAGTAGCCAATAGCTTCCGTCTCGTACTTGCTTCAGAGCATGCATTGTTTTTGGTCCGTCAGAACAGCATACAGACGAGCGATTTATCCGATAGGAATTGGTTCAGTCGGAAATATTTAGAACATGTTCTATTTCTAGGTCCAGCAGAATTTTTGAAAAAAAAAAAGTCAGATGAGGCTACGCTGAAAAGCTTCCGTCTGACTTTTTCTGTCGGAAATTCCGCTCGTGTGTATTAGGGTAGCATGGCTTCTTAGAACAGAAGGTGTTCAGAACCGCTAGTGCATATATAGTCCAATATTGTACAGGCATTTGGGATGCCAATGTTTGCAGCCTCTTAAGGATGGTCACAATATCGATACTGCACATCATGACCATGTCTGGATTTGATGGATTCTCCTTACCCATTATTAATTAAAAAATGTATTTAAAAATAATCTACTTCTATATTAAAGAAGCAGTGCACCCAAAAGTTAAATTTATAGCTTTGCAAGCCAAATCAGACCCTGGCTTGATCCCAATGCTGAGATCTCACCGATAGGTTCCCCTAGAGCAGGGGATCTTAAAACTTGCTAAACAAAGAGCTGACTTTATGGCCCTTCAGGCATTAGAGAGGCCAGATTGTTGCTAGTGGGAGTTGAAAATGCCCCAGAATTGGTTTTAGCAGGAGGAATAATGCCTCACTGTTGGTGTCAGTGGGAGAAATAGTGCATCATTGATGGTGTCAGTGGTAAGAATGGTGTCTCATCATTGTGGTCAGTTGGAGAAATAGTGTCCCAAGGCCCGGACAAAGGCAAGCAAATGTCCGCAGCAGCAAGCCCCCCCCCCCCCACCCCCCGGGCCACAATTTAGAAGCCACTGCCTTAAAGTGATTGTAAGGGTTTGTTTAAAAAAAAAAAACGAACATGCATATCATACTTACCTCCACTGTGCAGCTCGTTTTGCACAGAGTGGCCCTGAACCTGCTCTTCTGGGGTCCCTCTGCAGCTCCTCCCCACATCAGATAACCCCCAGGAGAAGCGCTCTCCTGGGGGGTTACCTGGCGGGCACACTCCTGAGTCCAGCATTCTGCGATCAATCTATCCAATCAAGAGCCGAGAACCCTGGCCAGAGAAACAGCGCGTCCCTGTGGGTCAAGTTCAAGGGCTCAGGTAAGTAAAATGGGAGGGCGGTCACTACCAGGTGTTTTTTTCACCTTAATGCATAGGATGCATTAAAGCCAGTGATGAGGGAGTGGGGGACAGGGCCAACCCCCCACTGTCTGTGTCTATAAATGCAGACAACGAAGCTCTGGAGCGAGCCCGCACAAGTGCTCCCATAGGAAGCTGCTTTCTATGGGGGCACTCTTGCGGAGGGCAGGAGCGCCAGCGGAGAACCCAAAAAGAGGAGGTTCGGGGCCACTCTGTGAAATTCCATTGCACAGAGCAGGCAAGTATAAACCTTTTTGTTATTGAAAAAATAAAAGAGCATTTACAACCATTTAAAATGATTACTCTGCCCAGCATCTACCAAACACTGAAATATCAGTTTTATGTGGATTGACTTCCATATCACAACCGGTCCATGAAGCTCAGGTTAACATCAAAGGAAACGCAGAGGAAAAAGAAAAGTAGCCTGTGCGTTGAATTCTTTTGAAGAACTTACTGTCTGAGATCTGAGACTTCCGTCCAATAGCATATTGTTTATGGACTTTGCTTCCGAGTAGGTAAAGTCACTCAACCAATGAATCTTCTGGCACGGGGCCTTGTGCTTTAGAGCTGTCTCTAGTGCATGGCGAATAAAACCTATAAACTAATCAAGCTCATGGCTGCCTGCACAGTGTGCAGATAATAGATTCACTTTAATGGCAAACTCCAGTCAGTGATTTTCCTTTCTGCCACCAAAAATACATTTGTAACTAAAATGCTTACCCTCAGCCTAGAAAGATAAGTAAATCCAGCCAAATAAACATGAGTCAAACATGAGCATCTGGAAACAAAAACGGGGAGAACACACATGGCTGCCCAGGGCAAAAACTAACATGTCCCGAGTTTGACATTTAATGCAGGCAACTGGCATGCTGCCCACAGTGGGCCACGGCTGTGACACGTCATAGGTCAGCACTGTGCTGTCTACACCCGGATGTCGCTTATTGTCCTGTGAAGGTGGAGCAAGTGAAGGGTGAGTGGTCTGTGCCAAAACATGAGAAAGGCTGTGTCTAGTAAAATCAGAAAACTGCTATATAGTTGTACAAAGTCTTCACAAGTCTGTCTGAAAGGTAAACCGTCACTTTTAAAGTGGAATTCCATGCTAAATATAATTAGTCTTTACAATGCTCCTCCCACCAACACCTATGCTGACTAACCTGTGTAAGAAAGATGTATATACTTACCTATTTTCAGCCTGCTCCAGTCTAATCACATGATCCCCCGTGCCAGTCAGCGGCAGCTGCATGGGAGAGGAGAGAGCCCTCAACAATGGCTGGGAATGCCTGGAAGCAGTGACCTCACTCATAGGCTTCTATTGCTCATTCATTGTTGGCGCGCTCTCTCTGCTCCCCAGGAGTTGCCATTGATTTACACAGGGGAGCTGGATCACATGATCAGACCAGAGCTGAAAATGGGTAATTCTATACCTCTTTCTTACACAGGTTATCCAGTATAGGTGTTAGAATGGGGGAGGGAACAGTTTTAAGACTAGTTAGGCTTAGCCTGGAATACTACTTCAAAGTATCCTCACCTGGCTATTTACAATGTAAACGCACAGCTTTATTTTGGCATCTGCAGAGATCAATGAATGCCCACGTATTCTCGGGAGTGACATCACCTTGGCCTGGCAAATCAAAATGGCCAAAGATTTGAACCCAGAAGAAGACATCAGAGCCCAGCATTGAGCTCCTGGACACTGCATTGCTGGAATGGAGGAGAGTATAGTTTCGCTTTAAATCTAACCTTAACAGTAAGCAAGAAGTTACTTTAGATATTTAGTGATCATTTCATTCTATGGTTTGTCATGGTTACTTGTGCCTGCATGCCCAACATATTTTCTGAAAGTGAAAGTTGGGCATTTAGAAAACACAAGAGGTGCGCATACACGCTTAACCCCTAGGCGCTGAGCGCTGAGCGCATGCAAATATGCAGCCTTTTCGGTGACCGGGCCTTGGCACCCAGTGACCACATATTAGTGTGCAATAGCGCCGATAGTGCTGTGACAAGAGTGTGTGCGTGCTGCTGACACAGTTACCGGTGGCTAACTGAAAGCTCCCGTTCACTGCCTGTAATCAGGAGCTTTCTGATCATGTGACCGCCATGACAGCCAATCACAGCGGTTACATGGCTATAAGCCGCACCCCACTTCCTGGCGTCCTTAAAAACGCTGAAGTATTGGTGTTTACAAAAGCATGGTTGCAGAAGTCTTTCACTTGTATGGCATGGCACATATGGCTTCCCTGGGAAAGGGAAAGCACTGGGAATTATGAAGAAAATGGCTAATTAAGCCCCATTTGCATGAATCCTAAGGCTTATAAAACTTCACATATGTGTTTTCTTAAAGTACAACTAAAAAGGTAAATCTTTTTTTTTTTTAGTTTTGAATAGAGCTGAGATTCGATTAGAACATCTGTCAGTTTTTATTGCTGTCTGTGTCCCCATTAGGGAGATTCACGCTCTCTATTTGTCCTGTTTACCGTTATCATTGAAAGTGAAAGTAAGAGAAATCCCACATTTTGGATTGTCCCCAGAAAAGTAATGAAGGAGGAATTTTCCAATGAGGATACTAGTTCTGGTGACCTGTGGTCCCCCAGGAATTCACTTAATTTGCAGGGATTTCCTCTCACTTTCTGTTTGGTTGTGGGACAGGAAGTAAAAAGAAATCTCCGCAATGGGACAGAGATGGCGAAAAAAAAAATCTGACAGGGGTTATAACCCTCCCTTGCACTATCCAAAACGAAAAGAAAAAAAAAAAAGTTTTGGCTATAGTTCTACTTTAATGCTTATTGCTACACAAAACTAACAAAGGAATAATAATAAAAAATAAAAATAAAACAAAAACAAAAACATGTGTACGAAGGATAACTTCATCAACTTCTGGGTAAATAATGACACAATGTAATAAGATGTTCCTGACAACTGTAGCTAGATCCAATGTATCAATTTTTTTCTACATTTCAACACACATTGGAACCTTGGTTAACGGGTAACGCGGTTAACGAGCGTTGTGAAAGACGAGCACCCTTTTTTTTTTTAATTCTGACTCGGTTTGCGAGTGTTGTCTTAAAAAACAAGCAGAATTCAAGCTAATGGGGCGTGCAGTACCGCATTTGGCCAGAGGTGACACGTGGAACGGTTCAGAGCCGTTCGGAAATACTCATGATCACTCGGAAATACTCTGCTCCCGAGTGTTTCCAAGCCTTTCTGAGTTCAGCCGAGCTATCCCTAAGTATTTCCGAGGCTCTCCGTCGCCCCCCCCGACTCTGGCCATATACGGTACTGCATGCAATAGAAGTCAAGGCGGAACGAATTATGTTAGTTTCCATTGACTTCTATGGGGAAACTCGCTTTGAAATGCGAGCGCTTTGGATTACAAGCATTCTCCTGGAACAGATTATGCTCGTAATCAAAGCTTCCACTGTACTTGATCTGTGTAGACCAGGGGGAGGCAACCTTTTGAGCACAGTGTGCCGAAAAATGTTTTCAAAGAAATTGAGCGTGCCGATTTAATAACAAAAAAATTTCAACTTCACATTTGCAATCACGAAAAGGATTTTTTATAAAGTAAATGCTGTAAATGACTTGAGTAGTGAGAAATTAACATCCTGCACCCTCACGCCTCAGATCAGCCCCAATTCCTACACCTTCACACCTCAGATCACTATCCCCCCTGCAAATCTGTTTCACCACTGTAACCCCCTGCTCATCTGCCCATCACTGTAACCCCCCCCCCTGCACATCTTCCCCACCACTGTACTACCCTGCACATCTGCCCCACCTCTGTAACCCCCTGCACATCTGCCCCACCACTGTACTACCCTGCACACCTGCCCCACCACTGTACTACCCTGCACACCTGCCCCACCACTGTACTACCCTGCACATCTGCCCCACCACTGTACTACCCTGCACATCTGCCCCACCTCTGTAACCCCCTGCACATCTGCCCCACCACTGTACTACCCTGCACACCTGCCCCACCACTGTACTACCCTGCACACCTGCCCCACCACTGTACTACCCTGCACACCTGCCCCACCACTGTACTACCCTGCACACCTGCCCCACCACTGTACTACCCTGCACACCTGCCCCACCACTGTACTACCCTGCACACCTGCCCCACCACTGTACTACCCTGCACACCTGCCCCACCACTGTACTACCCTGCACACCTGCCCCACCACTGTACTACCCTGCACATCTGCCCCACCACTGTACTACCCTGCACATCTGCCCCACCACTGTACCCAACTGCTTATCTGTCCCAGCACTGTAACCCCCTCTACATCTGCCCCACCACTGTACCATCTTGCTCTTCTGTCCACCACTGTACCATCTTGCTCTTCTGTCCACCACTGTAACCTCATGCTCATCTGCCCCACCAATGTAATCCTTTTCTTGTCTGCCCAACCACTGTAACTCCCTGCACATCTGCCCCACCACTGTACTACCCTGCACATCTGCCCCACCACGGTACCACCCTGCACATGTGTCCCACCACTGTAACCCCCTGCTCATCTGCCCAACCACTATACCTCCCTACACGTCTGTTCCACCGCCATACCCCCATGTTCTTCTGTCTCAGCGCCGAACCACCTTCTCATCTGTCCTAACACTGAACTTATCTGCTCATCTGCCCCGCCACTGTAACCTCCTTTCTCCTCTGCCCCGCCATTGTACCCCCCTGTACATCTGCCCCACCTCTGTACCCCCTGCTCTTCTGCCTAACCACTGTAACCCCCCTGCTCATTTGTCCCATCATTGCACCTCCTTTCACATCTGCCCTACTGCTGTACCCCCTTCTCATCTGTCCCAACACTGAACCCCCCTGCTCATCTTTTCCACTACTGTAACCCCCTTCTCATCTGGCCTAACACTGAACCCCCCCCCCCCCCCCACTAATTTGTCCCACCACTGTAATGCCCTGCTCATCTCCCCCATCACTAGACCCCCCTGTTTTTCTGTCCCACCACTGAACCCCCTTCTCATCCCTCCCACTACTGTACCTCCTGCACATCTGCCCCACCAATGTACCCCTTTTCTCATCTGCCCCACCACTGTACCTCCCTGCACATATGCTCCACTGCCATATCCCCATGCTCTTCTGTCTCACTACTGAATCACCTTCTCATCTGTCCTAACACTGAACCCATTTGCTCATCTGCCACACCACTGTAACCAGCTTTCTCATCTGCCCCACCAATGTACCTCCTGCACATCTGTCTCACCTCTGTACCCCCCTACTCTCCTGCCCCACCACTGTAACCTGTCCCACTGCTCATTTGTCCCACCAATACCCCTCTTTTCACATCTGCCCCACTGCTCTACCACCCCCCATACACAGTGCCATTAACAGGTGTGTTCTTGACACCCTGAATGATGCCTGAAGAAACATCCACCCTCCATCCTTCTGGACCAAACAAAATAAAGGCATTATCAGTGCTCTAATCTCTGTGAGAGATAAAAAAAATACACTTGCACATAACTTGCATGCCCCTCGTGAAAAACATCTGATACTAGGGCTTTGCCTGATTATGGATACACATTGAATGAATTGTTTATATAGGCCATTTTCCTACATAGTTGTTAATAAATCTGAAGGAGATTGTATAGGTATTGTAAGGGGTAATGGTTATCTGTAGTGGTCATGCCTTGTCCACTCCAGAGACCTTCCTTATTGGACGCCCACAGGTGTAGGGACCTAGGGACCTGGTATATGTCTGTGGAAATCTCAATTTGTGGGGCAGCTCTGTCTAAACCAGGAGTAGGCAACCCCCGGCACGGGTGCTGCAAGCGGCGCGCGAAGCCTCTTTTGCCAGCACTCAACTCCCTCCCCATTAGCAGAGCAGCGCAGGGAAGGGAGACACTAATGCATTCCAATTTCAGAATTCCCTTACACCTGCACTGAGGAGGAGACACTGCGCCTCCACACATTGTAAAAGATGGGAAACATTGTTTGGTTCTCACTTTTTTACGCATGTTCTCTGGGTTGTATATAGGTTCCTGTGTTTATATTTTTAGGTCATCTTGTGACTTGCTACAAAATTACAATGTTGGATTCTGTTCACTTGGGAACAGAAGACGGAGGAAATGCTTTCTATCAGAAAGCCGCTACCCATCAGAATATGCAACTGAAGTGACGTTCCGTCGCCAGTTAGAAGTCTGTAAGCGGACATCTTTTTACACCCACCGAAGTCTTGCATGTCACATGTAAAAGGAATTTTTACCAGTAAACTCAGCTTATATAGTGAAATACAGTATTTTGAAATCCGTCAAACTGTTTTGATGTTGGAGTTTTAAAAACAGTGGTGTTGTGTCAGATTAGCAAACCTATGAGATCAGCAGGCTTGTCGATGCTTTTAAAATTCAACAACATCAAACCAGTGTCACGGACCAAATACTGTATTTCACTATATTCAGCTGAGTTTACTGGTAAATATAAGTGTGAAATGCAAGACTCCGGTGGGTTTAACAAGATGTCCACTTGCCGCCTTCTGACTGTAGGCTTACTGCGGATGCATGTACCTAGATGGCCACGACGGAACGTCACTTCCGTTGCGTATTCTGATGGGTAGTGGTATTCTGATAGAACACCTGCAGCAGACTGATAAAATCATCGCAACCCAAGTAAAGTCATTAGACTGAAGTTCAGGGATGTCCTTTAAAGTGGTTGTAAACCCTCCTATTAGAACTTTTCTACATTCAAAGCATACTGTAATAACTTACATGTAGCTTGGTTTTATTTTGCCCACAGCTGCACCATTCCTGAGTAATCAACCTCTGTCCCCTGCAGTGACCTCTTTGCGCATGCGCCGATTCACGTCACACTTAGAGGCGATCAAGCCCTTCACAAACATGCTACGCAGGTGTCCTGTCAGATTGTGTCCCCCATCACATACTGTCCGCTGTGTACTGCGCATGCGCAGTACACAGGACAAGCACATTCCGAAAATAGCCAAAGATGAACGGCGCCTGCGCCGTGAGTCCAGGTTCAAGCCCCACCATCCAAGTGGACATAGAGTTAGACTAAAAAAGAGGCGAGCGCAGTGAGGCCGTGCCCGAAGCGTGGCGAGCGAAGTGAGCCCGCGAGGGGCCCTCTAACTTTGTGTACCTCTATGTCCACTTGCATGGTGGGGCTTGCACCTCGACTCACAGCGCAGGCACCGTTCATCGTCCGAAAATTTCCGGACACTATATGATAGCCGGACACATTTTAACACAACACCGGCGTCATCAGCACATCTATTTTAACAAACAATAAATAATAATAAAATAATAATAAAATAAACAGCGGGTCTTTGGCCAGCAAGATAGGAAGACCCGCACATGATTACAGCAGGAAGGGTGGAAATATACTCCGCTCTGGAACAGGATTCTAGGAGTTGAAATGGCGCAGCGTGCTGCCAGAAAATCGATATAAAAAGTAAGGAAAATTCATATAAAAACAAACATTGAAAGTATTGATTCAAAGATGAATGTGGATTCTGAGGGGTGAGTTTACTCTTTAATGATGAAAAGTAGAGTGTTTTTGAAGCATGATGTGGTTGCAGTATATGTGACGTGCCAGGGATTTATCCATGCAAACTTATAAAGTAACTCTACAGAATGCCCGCTATTAGCCATAAAAGTATTTCCTGTGCCCCTCAGCATTCTCAGCGGACAAGGTCATAGTAGCTGACCGGCTTTAGCAATGAAGTCATGGAAAGTCAGGCCCCAGTAATAAAGTGAAACAAAATTAGTGAGGGGCAAAAGGATAGAGTTTCTGGAAATAAACAAAATATCAGGCATATCAGATGGTGTCTGATTTTAAGATGTAAAAGTAAAAAATAGAATACAGGTTTACTTTAAAGCTGAGGAAAAAAAAAATGAACCATCAAATGTTCACCTGTGGGTTTTGTGCTCTTCTGGCTGGTTTTGGCGTATTCTCGGCTTCCTATTCTCGAAGAGTTATCATTGTGCGTGTGCCGATCTTGCTCCACTAGTCGGTCTGTGCTGGAGGAAATGGGCTTCCAGAGAGGGAGGATGCGGGGACACGGCACGCTGTTGCCTGCAAACACACAAGATAATGGTCACATAAGAAGAGCAGTACAGAGAACAGAACAAAAACAAAAATGATGAAACAAGGTGATGTGATCTGCGATAAACGACATTTACCATAGAAATGAATGAAGGTCTACAGACAGCAACTGACGACTGTCAAGGTCAGTGCAGGAGAGGGGAGGGGGGGGGGGGGGGTAAGGGGTCGAACTTCTGGCTAAGTTTGCCGCAGCGAACTCACCTGGAAGTGGGAGCAGGTACCTGTCAAAACCAGGTATCTGCTCCCCATCCCCAAAAGGTGCCAAATGTGGCAACAGAGGGGGGGAGGCAGACAAGCAGAGCTTCCCCTTTTAGGTAGAGCTCCGCTTAAAGAGAATTACAAAACCTTTTAATGGGTAAACCCTTTCACATTGCTTGCCTGCAAATCAGCTTCACTTTAACACTGACACTTTGGTGTTGATTTACTAAAATTAGAGAGTGCAAAATTTGGTGCAGCTCTGCACAGAAACCAATCAGCTTTCAGGTTATTTTTGTCAAAGCTTAAGCCTCATACACACTGCTAGTTTTTTTCATTCAACCCAGTGGTTAAAAACTGACAATTTAGGTCAGAGCCGCTGTACTAACAATCCAATGTTAGTACCGCGATCTCCCCTGCTGTGCTATTGTCTTCTGACATAAGGACAGCACCCCTGCCAGAACACTCAGGTCAGCGCTCTCAGCCATTGGCTGAGAGCACTGATCGAGAGAAGGTCGGCAGTTTTTTTTGGCCCTATGACAGAAGCTGGACAGGCTGCCCTACACACGGGCCAAATGTCAGCTGGATTCCATTGAACCAACCAATGGCATCCGACATTTGGCCCATGTGTATTAAGCTTCAATTGAACAAGCTTTAGTTAGAAGCTGATTGGCTACTATGCACATTTGCACCAGATTGTGCATTCCCCAGTTCTAGTAAATCAACCCCTTTGTGTACAATGGATATCACTATCAGCTCTTCAACAGACACCACAGTGTTAAAGAGGAACTTAAAAATTTTAAAAAAAATGTGAGCAGGCAGGCTCTTTATCGCACAAGCATGTCTATTCTGCAAAGAAAAAAACAAACCTTCCTATCTGCAATCCTCTTTAGAATTCTCAGCATACCTTGCCGCCTGCAATGAATGAACTCCCATGAGAATCCATAGCAGTTATGTCATTCCAGCCCGGCCAATCAAGATGTCTAATGATCCTAAACATGTCAGCACTGGTTAGGATGAGGGAGGAGGGGAGTTTAGTTCCCCTCCAACTCTGTGCTGCACTCAGAATTTTACTACTCATTCAGTATATGCAAAGCACAGTGTGGAGCCTGCGATGCCCAACCGAATATTCTCTACATAACGCTCCAGACACTACTCTGATTGGAGAAGAGGCCAGCCACTTAGATTTGAGAATTCATGTGACTGAGCTCTCCACGACCCAGATTTTTTTCCACCCATAGATTAATATGATTCAGGCGTTGTATATGATCTCACCTTTTGTATACTGAGATTATATATCCATATATATATATATATATATATATATATATATATATATATATATATATAAAAAAAAAAAAAAAATATATATATATATATATATATATATATATATATATATACACACACACACACACACACACACATACATACACACACACACACACACACACACACAAATATAAAAAAAACGAAAAGAGTAAAAACTGAATACTGTACAAAAAGACAACCTTTCCGGTGATAAGTGATGCAATGTTTTATAACAACTATTACATTGTGTGGTTTATGGTACTTTAGTAACTCATTCATCCAGCTAGCAAGAACTTTGCTTCCTGGATATAAAGTATAGTACATGAAAAAAGTTAAAGCAAAACAAGATAGGGAACATTAATAATACTATTTATTGGAACATCAGGTAGTATAAAAGTTGGGATAACAACGACAACATCTGAATTTCTGCACAGAACTAAAGGGAAGTATACATTGTAAATTTGATGTAACCTCAATTTTGGATACACTATAGAGCCAAATGTTTGTGCTGACCTTTACAGCTATATGGGTTTGTTGGGCATCCCATACTAAAACCATAAGCATGAATATGGCGTTGGCCTCCCTTTACGTCTATAACAGCCTTTAGTCAGGTCAGTGAAAGGGGAATTAGAACTGGTTGCTATTGGTGACTACACCATACTTGCTGCCTGAGTAGGCTCCAGCTGAGGCCTTTAGTGAATTGTTGCCTAGCTCACAGCAATTATCTAATGAATTAATGATTAGATTGTTCTTAACCACATGCTGTGGCCATAACACACATACATAATACACATACAAAGGGAAAACCTCTACACAGAACACGGAGGAAAGCCTCATCTGCAAATAATCAGGCCTGATACAGCCATTTTCATTCATCTGCTATTATCCCAGCTCCCAGGAGAGAGATGGGTAAATCGTATTCTGAATTTTACGGAGGTTAATGGAAGTCCCTTCAGACTGCATTACCGTCCCACTCAGGGACAGACAATCCCCTCTAAGAGGAAGACCCTGACTTCCGGAGCAGCATCCTCTGAATTATAAATTGACCAGTGAACAGAGTATATATTGGTTTTCCAAATGAACTGGGAGAAATTGAAACATGATTTTCAAAGCTCCAATTAAACTCTTCTTCTCGAGCTGAGTAAAAATGTTATCCATCGAAATGTTCCTCTGGCCACCCAATAACCCCCCCCCCCCCCCCCCTTTAACAGTGCAAATTTGATTTTGTGTGCAGCACCACCTGCAGCTGAAAATGAGTATTGCATGGTCACCGCAGAGATCTAATAATTAGCTTTATTGTATCTGAAGTTGTTCTGAATGCCATATGTAATACTAAATCACGGTCTTGCTTTTGTTGCATGTCAGAGTACGTCAAGAGAGGGTCAAGCACTGGTCAAATGTTGGTGCAGTGCAGAGACCCTCTCTTTTTTTTCAATCAGGTAATTTTTTACTAAACATTTTTTTTGTCAGTACAAATATACAATAAAATTAGAATATCAGAAGGAAACAATTCTGAAATCAACAAATGCACAAACAAAACAAAATATAGCGCTTCGCAGACTGGATAATTGACTCACAGGTCAGAGAGTACCTTCAGAGAATCTAGTTAGCAATTACATAGTGCCTACTCAAACAGAAAATTCGTTTTTCACTAGGTAAAAAAACTGCATCCCTGAGACTTTGTCCAGTAGCCTCTCCTATCTGGCCCACTTTAAGCCACTACACCTATTGTGGCTGTCGCCAGAAAACAGTCATACGTATATTAACTAGAGGGGACATCAAATAGTGAGTTATTAGAGTCCACCCTTCAGGTCCATATATTTTGTTTTTCTTTAACTTTCTGGGACTACCCCTATGTTTGTACGTTAATTTTTCTTTCCGCAATGTAAAGTTAGGAATCACACCATTCGGGTGAAAGAGATATCCATTTTTGTAATATGAGTTTGCATGCTAAATATAAAGGATCTTGTCCACATAATGTGCATATAAACTGGAAGTACTTCTTCTGGGACAATTCCCAAAAGTGCAAATTTAGGATCTATTGCCACCCTCATTGAACATGGGGAATTTAAAGTTGTTTACACCTTTTCCCAATAGTGTTGAAGTTTGGGGCAGCGCCAAAGCATGTGGATAAAGGACCCATTGGCTGGGGCACAGTCACAGACCCGCTCTAAGGAAACCTGTAGAGATTGACAGTAATTGCTAGTGCCTATGGTACCAGGGTTAGAAGGGTCAGCACCAAGCCTCAAAATTGACAATTGGTACTGTATAACTTTTTCATTGTTTTATTTTGAAACAAAATTAATGCTGAATTCTAGCATATGCCATACCTGTGAGATCCCCGTTGAAGGGAAAAATCCCTGTAGTAGTCAGTGCTACTACAGTGATTTACAAAGGTGTCCTGGCTGCATAATGAACACAGGAGATCACTTGCTCGGCATGGGTGCATTTACAGAATGCCTTGCATTTTTCTCTATGAACTAAAGTATTCTCTGACTGCATAAAGTGGAGACTGCAATGCCACTACCCTGTGATGCCACTACCTTGTCCAATCTTGGTCTGTACACCTAAGTTAGTACTGCATCAGGGGCAGACTGATCATTCGGCCACTCAGGCACTTCCCGAGGGCCCCGGGCCACTAGGGGGCCCCATCAGGGTTGCCAGCCTCAGTAAAACCAGGGACAGTATGTAAAAATCAGTGTTTTTTTACATCCGTTTCTGAAATGTCCCTTACCGACATCCTTTTGGTCTAAAAATCCAGAGATTATAAATCCCGAGATTATAGCTGCCCCACCTCTCCAGTACCTTCTCAGCCAATAGAAACATGTCTGTGTATACTGTGTGTACATGTATGTGTATACTGTGTGATTGTATACTGTGTGTGTGTATACTGTGTGGCCCCATAATCTGTTTGCCTGGGGGCCCCATAATCTCCTATTGCCCGGGGGCCCCATGAGATGTCAGTCCGCCCCTGTACTGCATACAACACGGTTTCTAGTAGCAAATTCTAGCATTCATTTTTAATAAAATAATTACACAACATAATAGCCAAAACTTTACAAAAGGCCATCATATTTTAGGTGTTCTAGGACAACCTACTCCGGATACAGCCCATAGGCTGACAGTGCTGAATCTCATTTTTTTTAAATGCTAGTTATCTGGCCGTTGCAGAAGACCAAAGGCTTCTAAACGCTATCTGGGGAATTTATAATGAGCGTCGTCTGCACCCCTTAGAATTCTGTTGGGGCACAGCATCAAAAGTGTCAGTACTTGCACCCAATTCAACACACAGACATAGCCACTGTTTAGTCCAATTGTGGCTTTTTGAGTCCAACTACTCTGGGGAACACTCCCCCTCACTTAGTGACAAATCAGTTCCCAAATAGGGCAATGGCATCATCTGTATCCCTGGCCCTTTTGCTTACATTTATCTTTCAGCTGGGAAATCACCCGGCCAACAGCTAAAAGAGACATTACATTTTTTTTTTTAAAGCAGAGGCCCTAGAGAATAAATTGATTGGTTTTGCAATTTTTTGTCATTTGTTGAAAATGGCACCAAGACATCCAGGTAAACCAGAAGTGATGTCACATTATCGCTTCCCAGGTTACCATAGCGGAGACCAGATCAAAGCCAACCCCCGGCTTGTTTAGGTGTCCAACTAGCCAGTAGACATGCTGGCTGGCAGCTCAGTCCCCGAGCGTCCCCTCCCGCTGCTTGTAATAGGAATCGAGTGGCTAGTTAGCTGCTCCGTTTGGTTTACAAGAGAGCTGACCGTGGTCTCTAAAAAAACGTACCGGGATGATGCCTGGAACTGCAGGCATCATCCCAGTACAACCACTTGAAGGTCAATGGCGTACCAGGTACATGACCGTCAGTTTCCTAAAAGGAAAACTGGTGGTAATTCTTTTAGAATTTGTTGCGGCCATAGCGATAGACAACCAGAATGGACTCCTGCACATATTGGTAAGGTTACCAACACTGGTGCAAATGCTCCAGAATAAGTTCAGGTAGCTCTTAAGAGAACCACCACCAGAAAATGGTCATTGGGCCATTTAAATTACTGGAAAACTGTATTTCAAATGTTTCTAATACAGGGTCTTTGCGTCAATCGGTTATGGAGCAACTAAAGCTAAATTTTGAAAACCAAGAAGAAAAAAAAAACGCAAAGGCATGCAATGTTTAACAATACACATAATTAGCGCTATGCTTAAATGCAATGACCAGAAACTGCAAAGAAGACAACTCAAAATCAACCTGTATTGAGGAAGTAATCGCTGAGCTATTATCACATTAGTGACGTGTGAAGAATGATTTACAAGAAACAGATATGGCCATGAGAAAGAAAGAGGATGTATTTTGGTGCTCCGTCACACTGAAACAAACTGCAACATTGAACACAATAGCCTGCAAAATAATGTTCAAACCCTGAATTTGTAAGGGTGCAATGTCAAGTCATGCCCAGTGGAAGATACAACTACAACTTCTCAAACTTCAGAAAATGTTTGAAATACTGGAAGATTTCTTACCAACTGCTCATTTGTGTGTGTGTGTGTGTGTGTGTGTGTGTGTGTGTGTGTGTGTGTGTAACCCATGCAAGCAGTTGCAATCGCTGTTAAAGCAAGTGTAAAAACGAAGGGGTCGATTTACTACCCCGTTTCCCCGAAAATGAGACCTAGCGTGATTGTCGGTAATGGCTGCAATATAAGCCTACCCCCAAATAAGCCCTAGTTATAGTCCGTGTAGGTCTTATTTTCAGGGCAGGGCTTATTTTCAGGGAAACAGGGTAGGGCTTATTTGGGGGGTAGGGCTTATAATGCAGCCATCACCGACAATCACGCTAGGTCTTATTTTCGGGAAAACAGGGTAAAACCGATAGTTTTTTCATGTTCAACCCAGCAAGGCTGAACAAAAAAAAACTGACAGTTTAGGTCGAAGCCAATGTACTAACTATCCGATGTTAGTACAGTGATCTCCCCCGCTGTAGTTTTGTGTTCGGATATGGGGATGGCCCCTCTGCCAGAACACTCCAGTCAGCGCTCTCAGTGGCAAGCTTCTGTTGGACTGGCTGCAGTACACATGGGCCGAATGGCGTCCGACATATTCAGCCCGTGTATACTAGGCTTAAGCGTAGGTTTGCACCGATACTAGTATCGGTGCTGATACTGAGCAATTGCACAAGTACTTGTACTCATGCAAATGCTCCGATGCTTGACCCGATACCTGGCAGGAGTCCAGTACACCCAGCGTCCTCAGTGTAGCACGGAGGGCTGGGCAGCTTCAGAGATGATCGGTGCGGCGGTGTGGGAATTACAAGCACTGATCATCCCTGATAGTCCCGTGTCCTCCCCAGCTTCCCAGGTCCTGCTCTGGTCCCCCCCTCGCCCTGGATCTGTCAGCATGGAGAGTGGAGGAAGGAGTCGGTAAATATGTCATTTATTGGCTCCTTCTGAATGCACTGTCAGTGAAAGGGACTGGGGAATCTGTGTCCTCAGTCCCTTTTCCTGTCCCAAAGGGGAGATGTCAGGGGTCTGTTTAGATCCCTGATCTCTCACCAAAGCTCACCCAACAGGGTTGAAAAAAAATGAATAAAAAATTGTAACTGCACTGTAAATAAAATAAAAAAATAAAAAATTGTAAAGAATAAAAAAGTGTAAAAAAAAAAAAAAAAAACTGACACAGTCCACGCCTCATTAGTGCCACCTATCAGTGCCCATCAGTGCTGCATATTAGTGTCACTGTGACATGACATAAAAAAAAAAATTAGCGGTGTCGGTGAGTACTTGAAAAACAGAGTATTTGGACGCTACTGCTTGGTACAACCCTACTTAACACCAACTTCCCCCCTTTTTTTTTTAAAGTTACCTTCAGCCAAAAATGAAAATAGTTGTGCATAGTTATCACATTTAAAAACTATACTTGTTATTCTGCCATTTAATATTCTTTGCTACTCCGTAGCAGTTACCTGGGGATCCTGCCAGTTCCTTATTCATTTAGCACTTTCGTTGTCTGGCTGACAACACCATGACTAGGGATGAGCCCGATGTTCGAGTTGAACGTAAGTTCAACTCGATCATCAGGTGTTCGCCTGTTCGCCGAACAGCGAACAATTTGGGGTGTTTGCGGCAAATTTGAAAGCCGCGGAACACCCTTTAAAATGGGAGAAATCAAAAGTGCTCATTTTAAAAGCTTATATGCATGGTATTGTCATAAAAAGTGTTTGGGGACCTGAGTCCTGCCCCAGGGGACATGTATCAATGCAAAAAAAGTTTAAAAAAAAACGTCTGTTTTATCGGGAGCAGTGACTTTAATAATGCTTAAAGTGAAACAGTAAAAGTGAAATATTCCTTTAAATTTCGTACCTGGGGGGTGTCTATAGTATGCCTGTAAAGTGGCACATGCTCCCGTGTTTAGAACAGTCTGAGAGCAAAATGACATTTCTAAAGGAAAAAAAAGTCATTTAAAAGTACTCGCAGCTATAATGAATTGTCAGTCCCGGTGAATGGTCTGGCATGAATATTAAGGGGAACCCCGAACCAAAATAATAATAAAAAAATTGAGTTGGGGCCCCCGCCCCCTCTGACGCACCGGGACATCCCTATGGCTTTCCCGTTGCGTCAGAGAGGGGTCGGGGCAACCGGGTTACGTAACCGGTGGAACTGCCCCCCCCTCTGACGCTATGGGAAAGCCATAGGGATGTCCCCGTGCATTAGAGGGGGGCGGGGTCACCCAGCGACATCACCGCGTGGTGCCGCCCTCAGTTATAAAAGTGGCCAGCTGAGAGGACGGTCACTACGGCGGGTGCCTCCCATGGAGGCAGGTCGTCGCATTTTTTTTTTCGGTACATCGGCGGAGCAGGAGAAGACTTTGTGGGACAGTTTTATATTTTTATTTTTTAATAAAGGACTTGTCCCCAAGCCATGTCATGTCATTTTTACCATTTTGAAACTTTTTTGGGGAAAATGGTATGGGTACATTTGTACCCAGTTACCATTTCACATGGGGGGAGGCCGGGATCTGGGGGTCACCTTGTTAATGGGGGCTTCCAGATTCCGATAAGCCCCCCACAACCACCGGGCAAGGGTTGTGGGGATGAGGCCCTTGTCCCCATCAACATGGGGACAAGGTGTTTTGGGGGGTACCCCAAAGCACCCTCCCCATGTTGAGGGCATGTGGCCTGGTATGGTTGAGGGTGGGGGGTGTTCTCTCGCCCCCCCTCTTTTCCTGCGGCCTGCCAGGTTGCGTGCTCGGATAAGGGTCTGGTATGGATTTTAAGGGGGACCCCCACACCATTTTTTTTTTTTAATTTTGGCGCAAGGTTCCCCTTAATATCCATACCTGAAGAGCCTGGTATGGAATTTGGGGGGACCCCCACGCAATTTGTTGTTCTTTCAATTTTGGTTCGGGGTTCCCCTTAATATTCATACCAGACCCGAAAACATGCGCCACTTTACAGGCATACTATAGACACCCCCCAGGTACGAAATTTAAAGGAATATTTAACTTTTATTGTTTCACTTTAAGCATTATTAAAATCACTGCTCCCGAAAAAAATGCAGTTTTTAAAACTTTTTTTTGCATTGATACATGTCCCCTGGGGCAGGATCCGGGCCCCCAAACACTTTGTATGATAATAACTTGCATATAAGCCTTTAAAATTAGCACTTTTGATTTTTCATGTTCGTGTCCCATAGACTTTAATGGTGTTTCGTGTGTTCGAACACATTTTATTCCTGTTCGCATGTTCTGTTGCGAACCGAACTGGGGGGGGTGTTCGGCTCATCCCTAGCCATGACCCTTCCAATCAAACGTACAGGAGCTCCATGTTGTTGGTACCAGGAATTTTCTCCATCCAGTTGAGGTTGCAGTATGATGGACCACATTGGAAGCGTCATACGCACATGCGTGTTAATTTTGTATGAAACCTCCAACAGTGCTCCTTTTGCGTCAGCATCTGGCACTGATGCAAAACAAGCACTGTTGGAGCTGGACCAATGCAACTATGTAAAAAATATACTATACCTGGAATTCATGTTTAAAGCATTAACGATATTTGACTTTACATACAGTCTTTCTCTGACCAGCTTTGCAGTGGCTTGCAGTGTGAGGCGCAGGAAAACATGGAGTGGAGTTCCACCCAAAAAAAAAAAAATTATTACTATTCTTAAAAAAAAAAAAACATTTGGAGAAAAAAATTTTTTTACTCACCTCTAAATGCCTGTTGCTAGTTGGTCCCTCGTAGTCTGCCTCCTTCGGCGCCGGGGCTCCTGACGTCACTTCCCCTCGGCGCAGGAAGGGAGATCGTCTCTGTCCTCTCCCTCTTGTCAATCATCTGGGACACGTGATAGGTCCCAGATGACTGCACGGGCAGTCACGGCGCGCGGAAGGGGGGGACGAGCGGGGCTTTGATTCCCCCGCATCGCTGGACTCTGGGACAGGTAAGTGTCCGATTATTAAGAGTCAGCAGCTGCAGTATTTAAACTATTTTCATAGGATTTTTTTTAAATGATTCACTTGAAGCAAACCTAATCTGACCCAGATTTCAGATATGTCTACAGTGCATCCGGAAAGTATTCACATCGCTTCACTTTTTCCACATTTTGTTATGTTATAGCCTTATTCCAAAATGGATTAAATTCATTATTTCCTCAAAATTCTACAAACAATAACCCATAATGACAATGTGAAAGCAGCTTGTTTGCAAATGTATAAAAAAAAATATTATTAAATCACATGTAGACAAGTATTCACAGCCTTTGCTCAATACTTTGTTGAAGCACCTTTGCCACCAAATACACCCTCAAATCTTTTTGAGTATACCTCAAGCTTGGCACACCTATTTTTAGGGCAGTTTCTCCCATTCTTCTTTGCAGGACCTCTCAAGCTCCATCAGGTTGGATGGGGAGCGTCTGTACACAGCCAGTATTAGATGTATCCAGAGATGTTTAAGTCTGGGCCATGCAAGCACATTCACAGAGTTGTCATCTTGGTTGTGTGCTTAGAGTTGTTGTCCTGTTGGAAAATGAACCTTTGCCCCAGTCTGAAGTCCAGCGTGCTCTAGAGCAGGTTTTCATCAAGGATGTCTGCATTCATCTTTCCAATCCTAAATAGTCTCCCAGTTCTTTCCACTGAAAAACATCCCTATAGCATGATGCTGCCACCACCATGCTTCACTAAAGGGGTATATGGTACTGGCCAGGTGATGCAAGCGTCATGTCTGGAGGAAACCAAGCACCATGCCATTCAAGCCAAAGAGTTCAATCTTTGTTTCATCAGACCAGAGAATTTAGTTTTCTCACGGTCAGAGTCCTCCAGGTGTCTTTTGGCAAACTCCAGGTCATGTGCCTTTTACTGAGGAGTGGCTTCCATCTAGCCACTCCACCATACCATACATACCATGTGGATTGGTGGCATGCTGCAGAGATGGTTGTTCTTCTGAAAGGTTCTCCTCTCTCCACAGAGAAATGCTGGAGCTCTATCAGAATGACCATCAGGTTCTTGGTCACCTCCCTGACTAAGGCCCTGCTCCCCCGATCGCTCAGTTTGGCTGGGCGGCCCGCTCTAGCAGGGATCCTGGTGGTTCCAAACCATTTACAGATGATGGAAGACATTGTACTCATTGGGACCTTCAATGCTGCAGATATGTTTCTGTACCCTTCCCCAGATCTGTGACTCGATACAATCCTGTTTCTGATTTCTACAGACAAATCCTTGGACTTAAAGTGGGGTGCCCCCTAAAAAAAAAAAAAAGTCAGCAACTACAAACACTGCAGCTGCTGACTTTTAATAATTGGACACTTACCTGTCCCAGGGTCCAGCGGCGCCAGCATTCTTACTGTGGGCACCCGGCTGTGGCTTCCACCGCGCAGTCATCTGGGACACGTGACAGGTCCCAGATGACTGTGCGGCGCCGAGGGGAAGGGATGTCAGTGCCCGGGCACTGAAGAAGGCAGACTACGAGGGACCCCCTAGCAACAGGCATTTAGGAGGTGAGTAAAATTATTTTTTTTTCAATTATTTTATAATTTTTTTTATGATTTTTAAGCTATATTTTTTTTTTTTTGGTGGAAACACCACTTTAATGGCTTGGTTTGTGCTCTGACATGCACGGTTAACTGTGGGACCTTATATAGACAGACGTGCGCCTTTTCAACTCTCTTTCTGGACTCTCTTTAGCAGGGCCGATCCTAGGGTCACAGACGCCTGGGTGCAGAAATATTTTGGGCGCCCCCACGTGGGCGTGGTCATCTTACTAACTCCTCCCCTTTTGCAAATGTTTCTATGGCAACAACTTAAACACAGATATGCTCCCCTAAGGAGTCTTTGTTAACCTGGTATCCTCCCATGATCTCTTAACAATAAAGAGAACGAGATGGTCAGAGACTGCAAACATGATACAAGAAATGGTCAGACTGCAGACATAATACAAGTGATGGTAAGAGACTGCAGACATAATACAAGTGATGGTCAGAGACTGCAGACATAGTACAAGAGATGCTCAGGGACTGCAGACTTACTTCAAAAGATGGTCAGAGACTGCAACCATGATACAAGAAATGGTCAGAGACTGCAGACATGATACAAGAAATGGTCAGAGACTGCAGACATGATACAAGAAATGGTCAGACTGCAGACATAATACAAGTGATGGTCAGAGCCTGCAGACATAGTACAAGAGATGGTCAGAGACTGCAGACATAGTACAACAGATGGTCAGGGACTGCAGACATAGTACAACAGATGGTCAGGGACTGCAGACTTACTTCAAAAGATGGTCAGAGACTGCAAACATGATACAAGAAATGGTCAGAGACTGCAGACATGATACAAGAAATGGTCAGAGACTGCAGACATGATACAAGAAATGGTCAGAGACTGCAGACATAGTACAAGAAATGGTCAGAGACTGCAGACTTACTTCAAAAGATGGTCAGAGACTGCAGACATGATACAAGAGATGGTCAGAGACTGCAGACATGATGCAGGAGAGGGTCAGAGACTGCAGACTTACTTCAAAAGATGGTCAGAGACTGCAGACATGATACAAGAGATGGTCAGAGACTGCAGACATGATGCAGGAGAGGGTCAGAGACTGCAGGCATGATACATAAGATGGTCAGAGACTGCAGACATACTACAAAAGATGGTAAGAGACTGCAGACATAATACAAGAGATAAAAAATAAGGAGAAATACTGCGCCAAACCAGCCTAGTATTAGCTGCTGGCACAACAATTAGACACAATTGTATGGAAGAAATGAAAATAGATAGTGCAGCGCTTATAAAATTAGATGTCCCTGCTTCACATGAAGCTGTGCAGGCAATGTAATCCTGCAAGCAGACCGTGTGTGGCAGAAAATAATGAAAAGACACTTTTCCAGTGAATTTGAATATTAGAGCATGTCAAATGACATGACAAATAGTGACAATCTCTAAAAGTAAATGATTAAAACCTAAAAAGGTGTAGATATATCAACAGGATGATCATGTGAACATACCAAAATTTAAATGTATTACCAGACCCTTATCCGTGTGGTAAATAAATCTGTGAAAAAACTCTCCTGAACGCAAGAGAGGCAATTTACAAATAAAAACTAGTAAAACGTGAATGTATAGATTACATGCGATTCACCAGAAATCGCAGGGAAACAGACTAGTATTAGGATAAGTGCATTATTCTTTTGATAAGAAAATTATTTTTGTGCAAAAACACTCATAAACAAATACATTCAACAATATTATCTGGATGAGTTCTATTCAAAGCTAAATAGTCCCAAATTGATAGAGCCGCTCTAATTCATGCATCTATTTTCATAATACAAGAGCTGGTCAGAGACTGCTGACATGATACAAGAGCTGGTCAGAGACGGCAGACATACTACAGAAGATGGTCAGAGGCTGCAGATATAATACAAGAAATGGCCAGAGACTGCAGAAATAGTACAAGAGATGATCAGAGACTGCAGAAATACTACAGGAGATGGTCAGAGACTTCAGACATGATACAAGAAATTGTCAGAGACTGCAAACACACTACAGGAGATTTTCAAAGACTGCAGGCAGGATACAAGAGATGGTCAGAGACTGCAGACATGATACAAGAAATGGTGGGAGACTGCCCGATCAGTGCCCATCAATGCAGGCTCACCAGTGCCCATACGCTTAGCCTCATCAGTGACCATCAGTGCCGCCTCAGCAGTGCCCATCAATGCAGCCTGATGTGGGCGGGTCAGCTGTGTCAGGGTCTCTCAGCTCAGCAAGTCCTTGCATGGCCTCCTGGGGGGCTGATGCTCCTGGTCCTGGGATCAAGTTGTTGCAAACCAGCATCTAGCCCCACAACTTGAGCCAGTCACGTGCGTCATGACTCCCTGGTGTGCCCTGCCTCTGCCTGCCTCCAAGACTCTGGGAGTTTCCTCTGCGTGCGCTACTCTCAGTTCTCCAGCCCCTCCCATTCTGCACAACTCCCCCTAGTCTGTTCAATCCCCCTTACCCCCGTCTGCCCAATCCCCCATACCCCTAGTCTGCACAAGCCCACCTCCCCCCAGTCTGCACAATTACCCCCCTCCCCTAGTCTGCACAATCCCCCCTTCCCCCAGTCTGTACAATTACCCCCCCCCCCAGTCTGAACAATCCCCCCTTCCCCAGTCTGCACAATTACCCCCCTCCCCGTCTGCTCAACCCCCCCTTCGTTTGCTGGGCACAGTCGCAGCGTTTGATGGCACAGTGGCTGCATTTGATGGGCACAGTGGCAGCGTTTGATGGCACAGTGGCTGCATTTGATGGGCACAGTGGCTGCATTTGATGGGCACAGTGGCTGCATTTGATGGGCACAGTGGCTGCATTTGATGGGGCACAGTGGCTGCATTTGATGGGGCACAGTGGCAGCGTTTGATGGGCACAGTGGCAGCGTTTGTGGGCACAGTGGCAGCGTTTGATGGGCACAGTGGCTACATTTGATGGGCACAGTGGCTACATTTGATGGGCACAGTGGCTGCGTTTGATGGGCACAGTGGCAGCGTTTGATGGGCACAGTGGCTGCTTTTGATGGGCACAGTGGCTGCTTTTGATGGGCACAGTGGCTGCTTTTGATGGGCACAGTGGCTGCTTTTGATGGGCACAGTGGCTGCTTTTGATGGGCATGGTGGGCGTTTGATGGGCACAGTGGCTGTTTTTGATGGGCACAGTGGCTGCTTTTGATGGGCACGGTGGGCGTTTGATGGGCATGGTGGCTGCATTTGATGGGCACAGTGGCTGTGTTTGATGGGCACAGTGGTAGCTTTTGATGGGCACAGTGGCTGCGTTTGATGGGCACAGTGGCGGCGTTTGATGGGCACAGTGGCGGCGTTTGATGGGCACAGTGGCGGCGTTTGATGGGCACAGTGGCGGCGTTTGATGGGCACAGTGGTGGCGTTTGATGGGCACAGTGACAGCATTTGATGGGCACAGTGGCAGCTTTTGATGGGCACAGTGGGCGTTTCATGGGCACAGAGGCAGCTTTTAATGGGCACAGTGGGCGATTGATGGGCACAGTGGGCGTTTGGGCACAGTGGCAGCTTTGGATGGGCACGGTGGCAGCTTTTGATGGGCACGGTGGCAGCTTTTGATGGGCACGGTGGGCGTTTGATGGGCACGGTGGCTGCGTTTGATGGGCACAGTGGCTGCTTTTGATGGGCACGGTGGGCGTTTGATGGGCACGGTGGCTGCATTTGATGGGCACAGTGGGTGTGTTTGATGGGCACAGTGGCGGCGTTTGATGGGCACAGTGGCGGCGTTTGATGGGCACAGTGGCGGCGTTTGATGGGCACAGTGGCGGCGTTTGATGGGCACAGTGGCGGCGTTTGATGGGCACAGTGGCGGCGTTTGATGGGCACAGTGGCGGCGTTTGATGGGCACAGTGGCAGCTTTTGATGGGCACAGTGGGCGTTTCATGGGCACAGAGGCAGCTTTTGATGGGCACAGTGGGCGATTGATGGGCACAGTGGGCATTTGATGGGCACAGTGGGCATTTGATGGGCACAGTGGGCATTTGATGGGCACAGTGGGCATTTGATGGGCACAGTGGGCATTTGATTGGGCACAGTGGCAGCTTTTAATGGACACAGTGGGCGCTTGATGGGCACAACTTTGTCACTTACTTCCTGGTGCAGTGCAGGGGTCACTCGTATCACAGAAGCTTGGCAACAAGCAGCAATCTCAGTCTCTTCAGGCTTCAGCTCTCTCTACGCTCCCGCTCCGTTCACTCCGCCCCCTCTGAGCCACGCTGCCTGAAGCACATGGCAGAGGTGGGCGGAGCTTGTACACTAGACGCGGAGGCGGCGCGCAATGAATCCTGGGGAGGCCGCGGCGCGCTCTGAATGCTGGGGCGGCCGCGGTCTCTCACTGACGTCACTGGCTGCTAGCTAGCCGCCGGCTGGGCGGCCGGCGATTCTAGCAAGCCAGTGCGCTCAGCTTCAGCCGGCGCCCCTCTGCTGTTTTAAAATACAGCGCTGGGGTGCGGTGCACCCGCTGCACCCCGGGAAGGATCGCCCCTGCTCTTTAGGATGATCAGTGGAAACAGGATGCACCTCAGCTAAATTTTGAGTGTCATGGCAAAGGCTGTGAATACTTATGTACATGCGATTTTTTTTTGTTTTTTTATTTTTAATTAATTTCCAAAGTTTTCAAACAAACTCCTTTTAGGTTGTCATTATGGGGTATTTTTGTATGTAGAAGTTTCAGATAAATAAAGAATTTAATCCATTTTGGAATAAGGTTGCAACATATCAAAATGTGGAAAAAGTGAAGTGCTTTGAATACTTGCCAGATGCACTGTATAGACACACAGATGCATGCTCTGTCCTTTAGGCTGGATTCACACCTATGCAGTTTTAGTGCTTTTTGCATTTTGCAGATTTTCACTACAGAACGTGTTCCATAGGAAACCATGTTAAATGGATTGTAGTGCAAATCTGCAAAATGCAAAAAGCACTAAAAATGCATAGGTGTGAATCCAGCCTCACACAATCTAAAATCACACACAGAAAAGGTTTGGGAAAAGCGGTAGTATTTACACTCAACAAGAACTTCTCACCTCACTTTCAGATGAAGGTCTCTTTCACATTCTCAAAAGGTTCCCCATTTTCTTATTCTTCCCTTTTTATAAAAGTTTTAACCCTTTTACTGCATGAGTCAATATTTTTCCATTTTCTGCACACATATTTTAGGTCTGAACATTACTAAAAATTGCCAAATTATTATAGATTTTCTGAAAGTAATGACCCTGTAGAAAAAAATGATGGCAGTGGTCACATAATTGTGCTATATTTTATTAAATTTATATTATTAAGACATACACTCAAATTAATTGTATTGCATACAAACACAACCTAATGGCCATATTTACTTTTTTTGTAAACTACAAAAAAGGAGGTTGTGTCGAGTAAATAATTACCAAATAGGTCACGCCTCAAAATTGTGCAGGTCTGTGAAAAAGCAAAAAATACTACGACCAGTGGCGGCTGGTGCTCAAAATTTTTGGGGGGCCCAAAATAAAAAATAAAAATAAAAAATCAATTGCAGCCACTGTGCCCATCAGCAAACACTGCCACCGTGCCCTCAAACGCAGCCACTGTGCCATCAAACCGCAGCCACTGTGCCATCAAACCGCAGCCACTGTGCCATCAAAACGCAGCCACTGTGCCATCAAAACGCAGCCACTGTGCAAAACGCAGCCACTGTGCCAAACGCTGCCAATGTGCCCATCATACACTGCCAGTGTGCCCATCAAATGCCCCCAGTGTGACCCCTGCCCACTCACCGTCTGCCTGCCACTTACCCTGTCTTGGTGGAGCAGCGGGTGACTGCGACGAGCAGGGTCCTCCATGCGTCTTCTGCCGTCCTCATCTCCTGTCCTCTCCTCCTGCTGGGCGTCCAATATCGGCACCTGTTGTTTCAGACAATCAGCTGACAGGTAACAGACCCAGTGTTTAGTGTTAGGAAAGGGAATATTCATTCGCTTTTCTAACAAACAGCTGAGTGACCTGTGAGCGCCCAGCATGGCGCTCGCAGGTCACCTTTTTTTACACCGATTAGAGCCTGTGGCTCTAATCAGGTGCTTCAAAAACACCCCCCACTGCTGTAATTCAGGCGCCCTGCGCCCGAAATGGGGCCGGCCGCCTGAATAGGGGGTGGCAGCGGCAGCCATAGATCGATTCATGCAATGGATGAATTCATGCAATGCATGAATCTATCTATTGGTGATAGAGGGGTGGCAGGAGAGTGGGGGCAGCGCTCGTGCGCCCTTAATGCATGGGCCGCCACTGACTACGACACCCAAAATTGTCTACGGATGATGCTTTAAAAACCTTCACAGCTCATTAATTTAACAGTGAATGATGGCCCTAGAATTACTGCGGTCACCCTGGCATGAGAGACAATATCTAATATGTGTGTCTCAATTGTCATTTTCACCCCATGTGTGCATTTGCATTCACATATCTGTGTATGTGGGGCCGGCGGCTTGTTTTCTTCAATTTCAGTTATTAAACTTTTTTTGTTAATGAAAAATACTCTTTTTTTTTTTATCTCAACTTTACTGCCAACACAAGAGGGCTGATAAATCACAACCTTCATTTTCAACAGACTCCTTGAATGGAGTTGTCCTTTATGTACAGCGGTCTTATGTAATGGTTTTGGATGGAACTGCCCTTTAATTGGAAATAAAACAAAGCATATTTTCTATTAGCCAATTGAAGATACTGTATGAACTTTACAAAAAAAAAAAAAAAATACAATACAATATATAAGGGTGCAAATTGAAGCAGTTTTTTCTCCAGCAGACAGTTCATGTACAAAAAGATAGGGGTGCTCCTCACTGAGGATACAATAGATGCTCATTTCCTATGAGCACTCCAAGCACAAAAAAGCTGTTATTACTAGTGTTAGAAGTGCCATGCGTGGCCCTCCATAAGCCTCAGCGTTCCTATTTTACAGAACATTTCCTTTCTACAAATGTGGACAGTCATGCCATGCGTAGCAGCTGCCCTGTATGGAGGTTTAAAAGATGAATGCAGCTACTACTATGTTTTTTTTTCTTTTTTTACAAATTCATCCAACGATTGATCAACCTAAAGCCCAAATGAACGTTCATTTTTAATCATCTAAATACATTCTAGGTGCATCAAAACAGAAGATGCCTTTACAGTTGGGCTTCTTTAGAAACCAGCCACAGCTTGAGTAGAAAAGCCTGACAGTATGTTGAAGAGAAATATGCTTGATTGGTTTGGAAGCAGTGGTCTCTGCGGGGTGACTTTGAGCACCTTGGGTGCTGGAAGGAGCCTGCCATAACACACAGAGGAAGCCCTTCCTAGAGGCAAGGGAGCAAGGAGAGTGGACAGCGGGAGCAGGTCAGCACTACTGGGAGATCTCCTGAGAGTCAGCCGGGTGGGCTGATGAGTGTCAGTCTGGAGGACTGTGGTGGTGAAGTTAGCCTGGTGGGGCAGCTGCAGCTAGGTAGATTGGCAGTGCCTGAAGAGGTGGTGCTGGGATCAGTAGCCACAGGAGGAAGAATACAAGCTGGACAATCTTTTTGCTACACAACCAAGGGGCCTCAGGTTCCTGTCTGTAATGGGTCATTGCCTTTAATCTGAGTGACTGTCAGATCTTCACACAGTGGTCCAGCTTGGTTCCACAAGTGGAAAAGTGGAGTTGTATAGGGAGACTGTATAAAGGAAGAATGTCCCTGAGCTTCTGCTAAAGTTAAGTGGGTATCCCATAATCTCCCATCCCTATCCAAGTTAATACCCTCAATAAACAACAAAAAATAAATTCACGGACTGTTCACCGTCTCTTGAGTGTCTGTGAAAATTCGGCGTGCCTGGCTTAGCACCAAATTTGGTGTTCAAACCCAGTGGAACTAGCACTACAACATAGATTGGGGTTCCTAGCTCCAAGTGGCCGCGAGATACGGGGCCCCAAAGTCGGTTCGTAAAATGTAATTCTCGGCTGCAGAAAAGTGCTTGACATTTTCCGAACCGATTTTGGGGCCCCGTACCTCGGGGCCACTTGGTGCTAGGAACCCCATCTTTGGATATGGTTGTAGTGCTACTTGCACTGGGTTTGCACACCACATTTGGGATTCCTAGCACTAAGTGGCACCAAAGTCGGTCAACTGTGTCCATCTGCAGCAATGTCATTTTGGGACCCTTTGGGTTCAGAGACCCCAAATTTAGGCTGCAGCTAGGGGGCATCTAGGAACCCTTAACTACCGAGTTTGAAGTTCGGGGGACCTATGGCTGCAAATGGGCACAGTGAGACTGCAAATGGGCATTATTGACCCTCTTTTCCACTTACAGTAGCTGCGCATTTCTCACCCTAGGCTTATACTCGAGTCAATGCATTTTCCCAGTTTTTTGTGGTAAAATTAGGTGCCTCGGCTTATATTCGGGTCGGCTTATACTCGAGTATATACGGTATTTGTTATTTCAATAACAGCTTCCTTAACCCCTTTAAAGTCAATCCAATCTACCATTAATACATGAAAGGCTATCTACACACAGATGTAAAAATTGGGCACTTGGTCCATAAACGTAAAAACTAGCTGAATGCTCTCTGAGGAAGGGTTCCCCTCACCCTTATTATCCCAAAATAAAAATAAAAAGAACAAACTTGTGTATTATGTTAAGGCATACCTCCACTGCAGCACACTATAACCACCTTCCATGTGTTGTGGTTCACTAGTTTAAAAAAAAAAAAAAAAAAAGTTGGCTTCCATGTGGACATTTTCATATAGGGAAGTTATGGGGAGAAACGTAAAGGAGGGGGTCACACCAGAATTGGGACTCTTGCCCAAAATCTGCACAACAACCCAGTCTTCTTTAGCTCCGTCACTGGAAGCCTGTCTGCTAAGTTTACCAAACGTCTTGCGGATTTACTGGAAAATCATTCACTGTATTTATAAAATCCTTTCATCAACATGGTTTTAAAATAAAAGTATGTGTGGAGTGCCCTTAAGCCGCGTACACACAAGCGGATCTTCTGGATGGTTTTTCTGACGGAATTCCGCTCAAGCTTGGCTTGCATACACACGGTCACACAAAAGTTCGCTGAACTTTCAACTGCCAAGAACGCGGTGACGTACAACACTACGACGAGCCGAGAAAATTAAGTTCAATGCTTCCGAGCATGCGTCAAATTGTTTCCAAGCAAGTAGGAATTTTGCACGTCAGAATTGCTACAGACGATCGGAATTTCCCGATCTGAACTTTTTCCGACCGAAAAATTGAGAACCTGCTCTCAATCTTTTGCTGGCTGGAATTCGGCCAGCAATAGTCAGATGGAGCATACACACGGTCGCATTTTCTGACCAAAAGCTCATCGGTCATTTTCCTGTCAAATTTCCGATCGTGTGTACGCGGCATTAGAGCTGCTACATTTAGTTTGGCCTCCCTGTAACCAGGGAAAGCACCTATCAATCAACAGGTCTGCTCTGGGCTCTATTGGTTTAGGCTCAATTGCTTTCCCCTGTATCCTAAGGGATCCTGGGACATATTGGGTTCAGATCCCAGCCTGCCTGTTAATATCTCCTCAGCCAATCCTGCTTGGTATGCAGGTGACCAGCAGGGGGCCAAGGGAGGTATAAATTGGCTATAGCAGAGGTCTTCTGGTCCTGAGGTAGTAAAACCCAGCCTGACGGCTGTGGCATCCTTAGGAGTTTCACCTTGGACTGCAACACTATTGTGGGGTCCCAGCTATGGCTTGGTTGGGGGACCTCTCTGCCCTACCCTTCCTGGAGTATTCTGTGAAAGTCCACTACAGATCCACAATACAGGCTGATAGAATACTGAAGTTTGCCGACTCTGCACACGGCTGCCTGGAAATCAAAAACAGTGAGTGCCAGTCTCTGATCTAGAGTCTTTCCTAAACTCTGGAAGATCTTGAGCTACAACTTTCTGCATTCAGACCTGCAACTCCTTTTTGCCTGTTGCTCAACTTCAAAGACTGAAGTTCGAGTTCATATAAGAGTCCTCATGGTTTGTAATATAGTTTTCTGGCATGTCCCCAGGCTCACCTCTACCCCATCCAAGTTCTACTCCTAAAAGAAAAGAAGCAGCAGCACACTGCTGATGTTCCTTGTAAGTGTGTGTGTGTGTGTGTGTGTGTCTGTCTCCTTTCAACAACTGACCAAGCTGTGTTCTCATGCCTAGCGTGGTCAGTTTGTTTTGTTGAAAATTTATTTTTTTTAGAGATTTAAAGTGCGTAGATAAAAAACCTAGCCTTTGGGCCTTCCCCGGCTAGCAGGCATATAAAACATAACATTACTAACTACCATCTTATCTAATAACAAAACCACAACATTCCATACACTTCACTCAGTTGTTCTCGTACAAATTCAATGCAAGGATTAATGGAATATAAAGGAGATTCCCGTTTCCTCTCAACCTTCAGGATGATATGGCAGGAGAACAGGAACTCGTAGTTGGATTCATACCTGAACAAATGTAACAGGAGTCACTGCAGGGGAGTAAAACGTGGTCAGTTTTTAACAGGAAAGCAAAGGGACTGGCAGGAACATCAGAGATTTCACACAAAGGAAGCAATATTACAGTTAATTAGATTGTGTGCTGGATCAGAACTTTCTCCATCCTATAAACACAGTCGTTCTCAACCAGGGTTCTTTGTAATCCTGGGGGTTCCTTAAGGCCCCTTTCACACTGGGGCTGTGAGCCGCGGTGACGGTAAAGCAGCGCTATATTTAGCGCTGCTTTACCGTCGTTTTCACCGCGGTTTTCGGCCGCTCGCGGTGCGGTTTTTTACCCCCCGCGAGCGGCCGAAAAAGGGTTAAACACCCCCCGTAGAGCTCCGCCGTAGCGGCGCTTTGCGGCGGTATTGCCGCGGTTTCACCGCGGTGTCCCATTCTATTCAATGGGAAGGAGCGGTATAGGAGCGGTGAACACACCGCTCCTATCCCGCTCCAAAGATGCTGCTAGCAGGACTTTTTTTGTCATCCTGCTAGCGCACCGCTCCAGTGTGAAAGCCCGCCGGCTTTCACACTGGAGTTAAAGGGGCCGGATTTTTTCATGCGGTGAACAGGCGCTATTTTTAGCGCTGCACCGCATGAAAAACGCCCCGGTGTGAAAGGGGCCTAATGTCTAGGGGTTCCTTATTCAGCGTTATGATTGCTTTCCCATCTGACAGTTCCTGCATAGTTTTGGTACTGAAGACACTTAGCAGTGGACACTACTCTAACCATTACAAAAGCATCAAGTCATTCTTTCTACTGGCCAACATTGTAAGGGGGCACTTTTCCTACCAACCAGCAATGTAAAGCGAGAGTTTTCTCCAATTTCCCTTGCAAAGGGCACTTTTACACCAATGTTAATAAGAATTTTTCCACTGACCACTGTAAGTGAAGCTTTATTCCACTGAAAACCGCCAATAAAATGGGGTAATTCTCCATTGACCAGAAAAGCAAAAGGCACAGTACAATTTTACTAGTCTACTTTTCTTTTCTGGCCATTATTATTTGTTGCATTTCATGATCATTACTGGAAGTAATGTTGTAAGGATGAGGAAGGTGTAAAAATGATCTGCCCTGGGTGCTACATACCCTATTCTTTTATCCTTATTCTTAGGTCCTGGCGTGATCGGTCCAAAGGAGGAAGTAGCTCAAGCCAGGCCCACCAGCTCAATGTAGCTTAAGCTACCCATAGATGGATCGAAATTTGTCCGGTTCAGTAGGGACCAGCCAAATGCTAATCACAGGCAGTGAGACATTTCCCGATCCGCAGCTGCACAGATAGGGAAATGTCTCAATGCCTGTGATTAGCCAAGTGCAGTGTCGGCTTTCTGGCAGGATCGGGCATGTGGGATTTCGAACGCGCCCGAGCCCATCTCTAATGGCCAGCCTTATTAGCACTAGCCTAGGCAGCAAATGTCCCAACCCAATCTCTCCCCCCTTCAACTTGATGATCACGCAAATATACCATGAGCTGTAGTTATAATTTTTAGTGCCAGACAATCATCAAAACCTAAAAATTATTGAAATGAAAAGCATCCCTCCATGGTAAAACAACAGAAAAGGGCTACAAAAAAAAAAATATATCTATGAAAAGTTTTGCGACACAGTCAATGAGTGTTCATCTAGAAATGCATAAAACATTTAAAGGTTCACACTAGTGTGATTTCAGATATGAAAGTCGCATAGAATGGCATGACAAGCAAAATCCCATTGTTTTCAATGGTGTTCGTTCACACCAATGCGACTCAGTATGGAGCGATTTTGGAAAAGTTTCCTGTACTGCTCTGGTGCGATTCCAGCGAGATTTTGGCCCCAAAGAATATACAAACCTCATCATCCTTGCATCCAAGTAGTACTACATAATCTGAAAGTCGAATCAAAATCTTTTCGCAGCAGTGTGAACCTAGCCTGACGTCTCACTGAGTTATACATTTGGTTAGTGTTGCTATCAAAAATGACTGAATCCATCAGAGTGCGAGTAGATTCCCCAGAGTTTTATAAATGCAATATATGCAAAAAAAATTGCAACAACAATTTACAGCAAATCATTCAAGGACAGGAAAATCACAGCTGGGCAAGATTATGGCACATCACGACAATAAAATCCAGTTGAATAAAAAAATGTAAATAAATAAAAAAACACGCCACAACACTATATCACAATGCTTTCTTTCACTCCTGAACTTGAAGCAACTGATTTCCATAAAATACCAAACATTTTTATCATTGCAACAATAAACTTTCTACAGCAACTAAATTTATCCAGAGCTAAAAACTTTAAAAACCTTTTCAGACCACTCCCCAGACAATTCTAATTCTGGCGTGGGAAAGTTATATTCGTACTTGTAAGCAAATATTTCAGATTCACTTATGTATTATGAAAGAAAGACGGCAGAATTATGCAAACCTGCTCCTCTGGAGGAATAAATGACAAAAATGTTTTTGGTTTACAAGATACGGTATGTTAGATTTCATGATGCACTCCTAAGAGATATCAACGTGTGAATTTATTTCACAGGAAGCAAAAAGCACTTCGCTCCTACTTGTAAACATGCACTTTTTTTTCCCTAGAAAATGTATTAAAACCCCCAGACATTATATATATATATATATATATATATATATATATATATATATATATATATATATATATATATATATATATATATATATACACACACATACATACATACATTTTTTAGCAGGGGCCCTATGGTATAAAATGATGGGTGTTGCAATTTTTTTTTTTTTGCCACACGGTATTTGCGCAGCGGTTTTTCAATTTTTTAAAAAAAAATACACAATAATGATTAAAAAAAAATACAACATTTACCGCAGTTTTTTTGTATAATGTGAAAGATGCTGTTACATAAATGTAAATAGATGTGTGGTGCGATCACTGTTTACATGTGAGGTGAGTAACACATGCATTCGTATTTGCACGTAAGCAGGGGGGGACGGGGGTGCTTTAAATTATTTTTTTATTAATCATTTTATCCGAAACTTTATTTTTTATACTTTTTATTTTTTTGGATTAACTTTATTGCTATCACAAGGGATGAACAACATCCCTTGTGACAGCATGCGCCATGACAGGTCCTCTTTATGGAGAGATCTGGCGCCTATTAGATCCCAAATATCTCCCCTGGCCTCCAATGCAGACACAGATCGGTCTGATCAGATGCTTTCCTGGCCGCTAACAAAGAGGCAGAACCGGACATGACGACATACTCGTCGCTCCTGGTTTTCAGGGTCACAAAGAGGGAGGAACAATGTCAGTTTCTCTCGCTCTATGTTCTGTGCAGCTGATGCCGCATCGCTCCTGGTCTCCACAATCAGACGCTAGAGCCCAGGAAAGGCCACCACCTGCAGAAGTGATCAAGTGGCTATTTAACCAATCAAATCACTTCTGCTACAAAAAGGGAATTGCCAGCGCAAATTTTCATACGGGGATGATGCCTGCACTTATATCCCAGTAGAACTACTGCAACCCAAGGACATCCATGGTCGCCCTATGGGTGGCAAGTAGTTAATGAAAGCCAATTGTGGATTGAATGCTGTGGGTAAGGGTGCTTTGCACATTTTTCTCTGCCTTATTAAACAAAAGACATGGACATCAAGGAACTGATGGATTTACGAGTACGATCTGACCCTTATCCTATAGGGTTTACAAGCATGACCTTATCCTATAGGCTCAATTCATAACGCTTACAATCCTTATTTAGCCAGATTTAAAAATTACAATCCCATGACAAAGACCCTTGTGTACGTTAACACAATGCACTAGTGTAAATTGGTCCCAAATGCTTAAAAAAAAAAAAGCCACATTTTTGTCGCATGCACCTGTCGATCTACAGCAAACCTGTTTATATTTACCCACTTATGAATTCCTTGTTACTATACCTTTAACTGGTCCTAACTAATTAAACTGGCCATGCACTCGTAGATTTTTGTACCAACATTCTCAACAGTACATTTGACTTGACAAATGCAATTCAAAATCATCCTATAAAAATTAGATTTTTTTCTCCATGTTCTTACTGCTGCTAAACAGACAATTGCCAGAGCGTGGAAAACACCTACTCTCTCCATTGTCAAAACGAAATCTCAGATTACACAATGTTACTTGAAAAAGTGAAGGCCAGAGTAACTGATATGATGCAAAAACATTCAGCTGTGTGGTGCCCTAGGTTCACACATTCTCTCCCAGCTGGAATAGACTGTAGTCTGCTCGGCCTACAGGTAGGACTAGACCTTTACTCTTTGTGACCCTCAATGTCTGACTACTACATACTTTGAGATCTTATCTGTTGAGCGACCACATTCTCACTTGATGTAGAGCAGGGGTGTCAAATTAAATTTCATAGCGGCTGCATCACCAGTTTGGTTGCCCTCAAAGGGCCGGTTGTATCTGGAGTACACTGTGTACAGAGTGCACGGTTTCATTAGTGTGTTACATACAGAGTGCAGAGTTTAGGAGTGCGCTACGTACAGAGTGCAGAGTTCAGAAATGCACTACGTACAGAGTTCAAGAGTGTGTTACATACAGAGTGCAGAGTTTAGGAGTACAGTACGTACAGAGTACAGAGTTCAGGGGTGCCCTACAAATCTAGGAGTTCCAGCAGCAAAACTGGGTGTGAGGATGGCATGACAATACCTGGTGGGCCTGATTCGGTTTGTGGGCCTTGTGTTTGACATATGTGATATATAGCAACCTAATGCTGGACAATACTATCAAAAACGCTTTGTACTGGTTTTGTTACCTTAAAGGGGTTGTAAACCCTTGTGTTTTTTCACCTTAATGCATCAAGGTGAAAAAACTTCTGACACTGACCGCCCCCCTAGTCCCTTCGTTTTACTCACCTTCTTTCCCTCGGTGGAGATGCACTGTACCTCTCTGCCCGGGGTTCTCGGCTCTTGATTGGATAGATTGATAGCAGCAAAAGGAAAGTCTTGCTTGCCCCCCCCCCCCCCCAAAAAAAAAAAAAAAATCATGATGTAAATCGATCACTCCAAAGATAACTTAATTGGATGGTACCACAATGGTGGAAATGGCCATGAAGCTTAAAAGGTTACATATAAATTCCCCTCCTGGTGCTGAAGAATAATTCTAAATTACAGAAGTTGACCATGGTTGAGTTTAAATCAAACATGTCAAACATTCCTTACAAAAAGAGTCATATTTACAAGAACTCAGTCCAATGTCATGCTTGTTCTTTTGGCATGAAAGTCATCTACAACTTCCCTTCCTCTTGGCCATGAAAAGTGGGAAGAAGATTTACTCCCATTTTTACTGAAAGCTGATGAGCTTTAAAAAATAAAATAAAAAAAAATAAATAAAAAATAAAGGCCTCTAAGGAATGGCCACTGCTCAAAACAACTATGTTTTTGGTGGCTGGTGATAGGGGTAAATGTTTGCGAACTACATAAAGTAGATTAAAACCCTGAGACATTTAGGCCAGACATAGACAGTTCGATTTGAACCATGTATGGGCAGGCTCAATGTACCAACTTGAGCGTTAAACTTGGGTACAACCAGCCTGCTGGATTTTACATGTGATTATCACTACCAGTTGACATAGCTGCTAGCAATATCCACTGTCTTCTCCCAGCAGAGACAGTTTCCCCCCTCCAGAGAATACAATGGCTAGGTGGGAGGGATTCCCATGTTAACACCAACAGGGAACCCGTGGTTGCAGGAAAGAAATTTGCTCAGTGTATGGGCTGCTTAAAAGAGAAGTATGGTTTTCTTTTTTTTGGGCTAATCATAATAACTTATCTAGGTAGATGCAGCATCAGAACGATGCTGCATCTGTCCCCTGCCGTCTCTGCACTGAGAACCGAGCCACTGAACACCGCAGATGGCTCGGTTCTCACCCCCTCCCCGAGCAGAGCGATGCCGACTGTCAGTCAGCATCACTCCTGCTTTGCTCCTCCGCGCTCATTGGAGCGCTGAGCTGTGGAGGGGCGGGGAGAGGACGTCTCACTGCCATCAATCAAGGCAGCTGGTGGATCCAGACTTGGGAGTCAGTATGACGCGCTGCCTTGACTGAGGGCAGTGACGTCAGTGGAGAGCGGACTTCAGACCGCTCTCCTATGAAAACGGGTCACAGGAGTGCAAAACAAATTGCACTCCTGTGACCCAGAGGAGAAGCCCAGCCTAAAAAGCTCAGGCTGGACTTCTCCTCTAAGTTAGATAAAAAAATATTGATACACCCTGTTTTAGCAGTGTTGCAGATCTCCTCCAGCCTCTTTTGCCACTGTCTACATGCACTTGCTCCAGGGTTGGCTGGAGCCAGTGACAATACTGAAGCACATTTGGATAACAGTTGACACTTCATAGGAAGTGCCTGAACAAGGACTTTTATTGCAGGGTCACAAGGTATTATTTTAATCAAAGCCCCAGATTAAAATGGCAACTGCAGTGCAAGAAAAAAATAATTAAATCTCAAAGAGTGCAAATAACCATGCAAAAATTTGTGCAGAAAACACTTTTTATAAATTTCACTTTTTAATCTGGTCTTCTGTTTATTTACAGGTTCCAAACCCAGTTAAGGATCTCTTCATGCGCAAGCAATTACTTATGTTCTCCATGATGGTGTTTCCCTTAGGATTTACACTCACCAGATCCAACCAGATCCAATAAACATACTTTCAGTTACTCCAGGTAACCTCCTGGAATGTAATAATAGGTATAACTTCAGCTAGTGATACAAGGGGGTCCACCAACTTCCGTGACAGCCTACATCTACAAAACAGAAGATACAGAGTGCATAGTGTTCACTTATCTTTTGTATTTCCACATTAGCATACAATGTTGATATGCATATTGCGAGAGAGTGATGGAACATATGGATCAATGTTGACAAGTTGACATCATCAAATGAAGACGTTACGGATATTTAGAAACCATATGATATTATCACATATCATTCTACAGATTCATATAATAACAAGTGTCTACTATATAATGCGGAGAGGAAAAAATATAACTATCTGACTCAAAGTAAGGACAATAAAGTATAGGGTAATATTATGGAAAGGAAGAGAAAGGGCATGGAGGGGACTTCTTCTCCCCACACGATGGCCCCAAAAAAAGGCAATGGTTTTCAAGAGGATGACATGCCTCGAAACTCCCATGAATTGGGAAATAAGGCAGAGGAGGCCCAGGTAGTAGTAGTATGTTTATCTAACCTGTCATGCTCTACTGTTAAAAGGTGCTCTAAGTCCATGATTGAATCCAATTTTAGCACCCATTCAGTTATGGTTGGTATCTGGGGAGATCGCCAATGACGGGAAATAACAGCTCTAGCTGCTGTTAAAAAATGGCAAAGTATACACATCCCTTTTGGCATCTTTAATGCATCCAGGTAGTATGGATAACAGAATTATTTGTGACCTCACACATTTTTAAACCTAATGAGGATGAGACAATTCAGTAAAATTTTTGTCTTAATTACCCATGTGAATACTTGTTCTTGGCCTTCAACGAGAGGTTCATTTCAGTTCAGATGGCTGGATGAAGAATCAGGAAAACATTCCAGAAACTCCACCTCAGACAATTGTTCGGACAGCTGGAATTGAAGAGCAATTTGTGGTAGAATTTTTTTTACTTAGTCTAGGCAATCAATTGCCTAATTAGCTTTTTGTATATAGTACTTTCATTTAGGGCTCCTGAAAATCCGTATAGTTGTTTCTAGCTCAGAAGTTATGACTTCATGAAATTGGACACAAAAAACCTATTGCATGTGTTATACACCTATTAAAAAAGAATTGACAAAGTACTAGTTACTCTTTAACGTAACCCTTGACCCTAACCCTTAAAGTGGATATAGCATTGGGTAAATTTTTTCATGATCGATGTATGTATCCTAAGAATTAACTCTCACAGAGATCACGGTACTTTATTTTCTCTAGGACAGAACCATCTTTGATCAGGTGTCACACTATACTTTCTGGAGAGAGATATCAGTTCAGAGTTGACAAAATACTGTAAATCAGGGGTAGGCAACCTTTGAGAGGTGAATATCTACCTGAACATGAGAGATCAAAGATCACTGCCGTTCAGTGCCTTTTTTTTTTTTTTTTAAAGAAATTACCTAGACTATTACTAAAAACATAAAAAAAAAAATATAAACTCATGCCGTGTACACACGAGCGGAATTTCCGACAGAAAAAGTCAGACGAGAGCTTTTCATCGTATATTCCGATCGTGTGTATGCCCCATCAGACTTTTTACGTCAAAAAATTCTGAACGACCTAGAAAAAAAAATGCTCGTCTGTATGCTGTTCCGACATACCAAAAACGACGCATGCTCTGAAGCAAGTACGAGACGGAAGCTATTGGCTACTGGCTATAGCACTTTCTAGTCCCGTTGTACGTGTTGTACGTCACATCGTTCTAGACGGTCGGACTTTGGTATGATCGTGTGTAGGCAAAACCACTTGAGCGGAATTCAGTCGGAGAAACCTTAAGAGTTTATTCAGACGGCAAAACCGCTCGTGTGTACGCGGCATTAGCCTACCTTAAAAAAGGAGTGTCAGTCAGTATAGCAGGGGAGTGGACGGTGTGTGGACAGTCAGTAGGGCAGAGGACAGTGTCAGTGAAGTAATGAAAAATGTCATTAGGACAGAGGTAGGTGTTATTAGGGCAGTGGACAGTGTCAGTAGTTTTTATTTTTAATTATTATTTTTTGCAATATCATTTTTTTTTTTTTTTTTTTTAGGAGCCCGGCTGGGGGGGCTTTGGTGATATATCAGGAGTCTAAACAGACCTCAGCAGCACTGGACAGTGAATGAATTAGAAGTGCTCTGTGCTGAGCGGCTTCTTGTTCATTCACAAACCTGCTTCCATTATGAATGCACACAGTGAGTGATAATCCTGCCCTGGTCAATGAAGATGTACACAGCCCTGCACTTGGAAGTTGGGTAAAAGGTGCCAGCGCAGAATTTTTGGACTGTTGAAGGATGGAAAAGTATCACATCGTTTAGTTCCACTTTAAAAGGAATGTAACCTTTTTCATAGTAAGTTTTTTTTTTTAGTTTAATAGGCATTGCATTGAGCAGTCCACAACCTACCTCGTGGACATACTGTATATATAGAATGAGCATGCAGGTTTTAGTGTCAATATACATATTTATGAGATCACTAACTTTTTTATAGGGAAACTAAGGAACAGAAAGAAAAAAGATAGAATGCTGGTGAGGGTTATTATCCAGGTGGATAGAAGGGGGGAGAGTCCTGATACGAGGGATTTTTTTAGACCTTCCTGAGTAGAAGAAAATACATGTCATGAATTAAATCACGCAGACTTTTTTCAAACATTTTTTTTGTATGATTTTAAAGGGAGGTTACACTAGGCGTAATATACAGCCAGCTAGGGTGGAAGGGAAGAATCCTTATACGAGGGACCTTCTACCCAGCCAGCTAGGGCAGAAGGGAGGGATTTTATTGGCCATCAATCATACTGGTTGGGTACCATTGTAGCAAAAGTTTCGGACTTAAAAGTAAAGCCACCAATAGTACCACCAAGTAAAGTAAACCAGTAAAATTTTGTTCAAAAAATGTAACAAATGTTGCAGAAAACTATTTCAAAATTCTTTGGGGGTTTTCAAATCAAGGATCAATTTCAACTGTAGTGAGGATAACATTTCGAAGGGGAAGGAAGGAAATTTTTCTCAAATGAACAACATTCTTAAAATGTGAATGTTGTTTTTGTTTGGGGAAAAATTGTACATATTGTAATGAAACCTTTTCAAGTTTGGGATTCCATTCAAATAGGAAGGCTGCACATAAATTTTAAGGGCTTTCCAATTAAATTAGTTGACTCAATGGATGGGAAAAAAAATGTTCTGACTAAAGATTTTTGTATACAAGAAAAAGAACCGCTGCTCCAGGTGTATAAAGATAAGGCTGATTGGAGTAGCCCTGGCCCGCCTCTGTGGGAAACTTGGAAGGAAAGAAAGAAAGAAAGAAAGAAAGAAAGAAAGAAGAAAGAAGGAAAGAAAGAAAGAAAAGAAAGAAAGAAAGAAAAGAAAGAAAGAAAGGCTGCACATCCAGAACTTCGATTGGTGTTATCTTTGTGAAGCAAATAAAAGGCAAAGACACCAAACTGTGATCACATAGACGCGTTTCACACATACATCTTGTCCTTATAATCATTATGATTAAGCACAAGATGTATGTGTGAAACGCGTCTACGCGTTTTCTTCTTTTAAAGATTTCTTTGGATTGCCATAAAAACTAAAATTTAACCATGTATGGGCAGCTTTAGGCTAGCCATACACTTTTAGATTTCTCTCGTCCAGACCGCAGGCTAAAGAAAGGAAAATGTAATAGATTTAGCATAGATGGAGGAATCTGCATGGCTGGCTATGGTGTTCAGACAACTTCAGCACACTGTTCTGAATCCTTGAACAGTGTCTGCATCTGGTAGAATGCAGTCACTGTTCAACTCTGCATCTGGTAGAATGCAGTCACTGTTCAACTCTGCATCTGGTAGAATGCAGTCACTGTTCAACTCTGCATCTGGTAGAATGCAGTCACTGTTCAACTGATCATTTTCACCTTTGATTTTAAATTGGCTTCTGCCTAACTGGATGGTACTCACAAGGCCACCCATGGCTTGAATTTCAGCAGATCCAGCAGCAATCAATCAAAATTCAAGCCATCAGACATTCACTGTGCTCATTAAATTCCTAAAGAGGTAAAAATGCTTACATCTTCTTTTGCACAGAGGTGCATCAGAGGAGCACAGCATGCTAAATTCCATTAGCAAGACAACTACATATAAAGTGTATAAGAACCGCTAGCGTCAGGGAAAATATATCATTCCAGCTAAATAGCAGCTTCCCATTCCCTTTAGAGACATGTCTCTATTTTATCTTTTGGTTCTGAAGATGTGATGGTGTTGAATGGGCAGACTACACAGTGCAGTAATCTCATCCATTCACAGCTCGCTGACTTGCATCGGTAGGGTCACTATATAAGATCGGAGTTTCCTGCACAGCTGGACTAGGAAAATGTTTTAGCAGCTAAATATAAATCACTTTGAAGTCAGTTTGCTGAAGACACAAACATATAAAGAGATGCTCTTCACGTACTGTAGACCAGAAACAGTTTAAAACATTTCTGTTCTTCCTGCTAAGTAGGTCAAATATGTGACAGCGCAAAACAATGGATCTTTCATTACTGAAGAAAAATGACCTTTATACCCCAAATTCACAACTTCTCTTTCCATTTACCTTGTCACTATGGTTAAAAACAAGTGGCGATTTTACCCCATTAACCATTAGAAAATCGAACGATTGTTCCGAAAACAACTGTAAGGGCAGCCTTAAGCTACCACTCAACAATGCCAAAATGTAAATTAAGTTCCAAACTATCTTACCCAGCACTTGTCCCCTGACCCAGTGGTTCTCAACCTCAGTCCTCAAGTACCCCCAAAATAGCTGTCCAAAATACCAATCCATTGCACCTTTGCAAGATAAAGGAAAACCTGCAAACATGGCCTGTTGGGGTACTTGAGGACTGAGGTTGAGAACCACTGCCCTAACCTAACCCTAAAACCGAGTGTCAGGGAAATTATATCATTCCAGCTAAATAGCATCTTCTCATTCCCTTTAGAGACATGTCTCTATTTTTCTTTGTGCAGCAGGCCCCCCTGATACCTGAGCCCTGTCGCAATCCAACAATGTGCATGGGAGCCTCAGCTCTCCAGGGACTCTCACTCCTCATCGGCTGTGGCTGCTGTCAATCACAGCCAGTGAGCCAATGAGGAAAGAGAGGGGGCGGGGCAAAGCTGCAACTCTGTGTGTGTGAATGGACACACAGCAGCGGCTCAGGAGCGAGCCTGCTTGGGTGCCCCTACAGCAAGAGGAAAAGAGGAGGATCTGGGCTGCTTTGTGCAAAACCACTGTGCAGAACAGGTGAGTATGACATGTTTGCTATTAAAAAAAAAAACACAAGGAGGGCACAGGAAGTGTTGATTTACATACTGTATACACGAGCTGTAGATTAGCCTCTACAGGGATTTCTCAGTACAGTTACGCTGTTCATACAAGGCCCAAAATTCAGTCCATTCCTGTGAATGGACCACCCAACTCCATTCCTATTAGCACCTCCCACTCGACAAACATCAATTGAAAAATTGAAGGAAATGGGTGGAAAGTTTTCAGCAGAACAGTGGACTTCTTCCAATAGGATACAGCTGGACGTGCAAATTCCTCCATTCACAATGTTCAGCATGGATGGAGGAATCTATTGATTTTCTCTTGTTTAGCCCGCAGTCACAGACATTGCAGCTGTCTGAATACAATAGTAAGCATGGGAGATTCCTCAATCCATGCTGTAAAGCATGGATGGAGAACGCTATGCATGTATGGCTAACATTACTCCCTCTGTCTCAAGAATTCAGACATGCAGGTAGTGCATTGTTATCAGTGCATCGGCGCAGACACAGACCTGCGTGCATTGCGAGAAGGTGCATTCTACCATTATATAACACTGCAAAGCAGAAAGCAGAGTCTGAGTATATAATGAACAGATAGAACTGTCCATTTGAAGATATAAAATTATACATTGTAACAAAAATTTTAAAAATCATAGATATGCACACTTACAGGCTGATCTTTTTCCCGTTTATCTTGTCCATGCACACTTTGGCGTTTTAAGGCATATGCTCCTACAAGGCAGAAAAAAAACCCCACCAAACTCGAGTTTTTGAGAGGAGCTAGTGCCTCGAAAAAGGTAAAAAAAAAGCTTAAAGACGCTCAAAAATGTTTATTCCAGCTTTTTTTTTTTAAAGAAAATACTATCTAGGAGGGGGAAAAAAACACTTATGCTCAAAAAAGCTCAGAGGAGCTTGAAGAAGCTCAGGAAAAAAAGGGGACAAGAGTACGAAAAAGGCACAAGCTTCTTCAAGCTGAAATAAAAGGTCAAATGCCTGTTTTTTTTTTTTTTGGAGTTGCAGTGTGCATGAGCCCTTACTGTGCAAACTGAGATGCTGACTGGTCAGTTCCACCTACACATCAACCAGGCACAGGATGGCCACAAGACTGGTCATGTAACGAAGCAAGATGCCACCTTTGATGCATTGGCTAAGCCTTCACTCTTCTGCAACACATTTTTTCAATGAATGTCAACACAAGGACCTGTAAAAATTAAGGTACTGTATGTGAATGGGCGCGGTTCACACTGGTGCTGATCATGTGGCAATATGCGATGGTGGGGAGAAAAAAAAAAAAAGTAGAGCAACCTCTTCTTGTTTCAGCGCAATGAAACACATGGTGATGCATGTCACCATAGTGCACATCAATGCAGAAGATAAAACAGCAGACCAGGACCCTGCCGTGCCAAAGGCCCTTTGCATGTTTCAGGAAGTGAGAAGAAAAGAAAAGTGCATGTTAAAATGCAAAAAGCAGGCCTGATCCTTTTTTTTTTTTTTTTTTTAGGGGTCCCTCGCCGGCTTTTCTGGTACCTCCTCTTGAGCGGGTGCCCTCATAGGAAGCCGCTTTCTATGGGGCACTAGTGCAGACTCATTTCTGAGCCACCTTGTCTGTGTCTTGACACAGACTAGTCAGCTTTGCCCTGCCCTCGGCTCCCTCATTGGGTAAAAAAATAAATAAAAATTATCTTTGTTTTGGTTATAAAAAATTTTAAATAAGTTTTCTCCTTCACTGATGGGCACAGACTGGCATTACTGATGGGCACCACTGGTGGGTATCACTGATGGGCACCACTGGTGGGCACCACTGATGGGGCTGCACTGATAATCACTGCACTGAAGTGCAGAAACCCCCGTCAGCAGAGCTGCTTATCGGACAGCCCGAGGAAAGGAATGCCGATAACCGGCACTTCCTAGTTACGCTGTGATCAGCTATGATTGGACACAGTTAATCACATGGTACAGAGCATACGTCATAGGTTCTTTGTCGCTCCGACACACTTCATCAGAGATGAAGTGTGTTGGAGCAACACGCCACAATACCGATCGCCGCGCTGCACGCACCCGGGGGCACGCACAAGCGACTTGTTCTGAAGGACGTCCTATGATGTCCAGTCAGAATGCGAGAGCCACAGCCTGGCGGTCATTTTGCTATAGGCTTGGCGAGAAGGTGGTAAAGGTTTAAATTATGTCTGCCCTTTCCCTTCTTTCCTCCAACTTCAGAAAAATAAAGGCCTGGTAAAGAATGGGTATATACAGGCTGGTACTGGCTATACAACCTGCTGTGACCAATATAAACCAAAATTCAAATTTCATTATTCGACTATTTTGCTGAAATTGAAAGATCTTCATTCTGTACATAGCGCTTTCCCTAATTTAATAAGCCACAAGCAATATTTGCATGATATTACCAGGCAGCAGCTGTTGAAAATGAATCCAGATAAACATAAGCCTTACAAAATAGATTTTTTAAAGAGTTTTTTTTTATTTTTATTTTTTACACGGTCTTCTGGAAATCTTAGGTCTGTGCATTAATAATTCAGCATCTAACAGTTCGATTGCAGAATACAACAGGAAAAAGAGAAACATCATCTAACCTTTGCTCACTGTCGGCAAGTACCAACAGAGAAGCCCTGAATCAAAATCTATGGAAACTATTCCAGCTGGTATTGATGCTTTTTCTAACGGAAAAGCTGTATATGGTTTTCAAATGAAAAATCGTTTACTTTATTTACTAAAATATACACAATTTTTGTTTTACATTTTTTCCTTGCGGACAGAGAAGTGGCAATACAGTATGTAGTTTAGGACCTGACATCTGCATAGACTATGTGCCTATTTCCACCCTCTTGCATCATTCTGTTCACATACTTTTTTTTTTTTTTTTCCCTCTTCACTACAAAAATCTGAATTTCATATGCATACATTATTTACCTCACGCTTGTGCATGTTCTGGTGCAAAAAACAAAAATTGCATGAAAGCACTGAAACTGAATGCAATGGTGTGAACTAGGGTGATTAGAAAACATTTTACTGTACGTGCATTTTAAAATGCACCCAATGGCATCTGGTGTGAGTAAGCCTCAAATAACTATTGAAATTTATTTCTTGTTTTAGTAATTTAGTTTAAATTCTACAGCCTGCCGTTTGCCGCCATCACAGTGCCTCTCTCTGTATAAGGCACAATGACATTTTATCTGGAGGTCTTGTTTGTAAAGTAACCCATGTGATCATTCTGATTGGCTGTCTCAGTGATCACATGATCAGGATTCGGAATAAGAGTGGATCCTGTCAGGATGGGTTCATACTGGTGGGAACACAGACATTGCATGCGATTCACACTGCATTGCTGTGCAGATCACATGTGATGTATGTGCGATGCAAATTCAGCCATACAGTTTATTTAACCATGTGATTGGCTGTGACCAATCACAGCCGGTCACATGTAAACATGGAAGTGCCAGTGATTGGCTCTCCTCGCCTCACACTGACAGAGTGTGTGGCGAGGAGAGCCAATCAGCGGCATCTCCTCGCAGGGAACACCCAGACATGTAATCAGAGCACTGATCATCAGTGCCCCAATTACATTAAAGCCCCCCAGTGCCACCAATCAGTGCCCATCAGTGATGCCATTCACTGCTGCTTTTCAGTGTCCATTAGTGTCTGCCCACCAGTGCCGCCTATCCGTGCCACCTATTAGTGCCACCTAATCAGCGCCCATCAGCAAAGGAGAAAAATTACTTATTTACAAAATGTACTGACGGAAACTAAGAAAAACTTAATTTTTTTCTAAATTTTTGTGCAATTTTTGTAAAAAATAAAAAAAACTGCAGTGATTAAATACCACCAAAAGAAATCTCTATTTGTGTGAAGAAAATGCTAAAAATGTATTTGGGTACAGTGTTGCATGGCCGCGCAATTGTCATTCACAGTGCGACACCGCTGAAAATTGGTCTGGGCAGGAAGGGGGTGAAAGTGCTCAGTAGGCAAGTGGTTTAAAAAGGAAAAAATAAAAAAAATCATGCCTTTAGAAACACTTTAACAGCCCTGTGCCAGATGTAAGTCTTCCCTGAACAGTTCATGTTGGGTTTAGAGTAGGACAGAAAGGCAGCAGTCACACCTGCATGTTCCTGGGACGAAATGAAAAAATGTGAGCCGTGCTTGCAGTGGCATTGTCTATGGCACCCTTAATGTAGCTAGCAACCAAGTAACAAAATGTGTAGTAAAAAAAAAAGCTCAAAGCTGGAAAAGGTCCTGGAGCTTCTTTTGTCGCACATAGGGCAGCCCATTAAAAAAACTCAACATGACGGTGTGAATGGGGCCTAAGGGCTGCAGTAGAGTAGAATGGGGCCTAAGGGCTGCAGTAGAGTAGAATGGGGCCTAAGGGCTGCAGTAGAGTAGAATGGGGCCTAAGGGCTGCAGTAGAGTAGAATGGGGCCTAAGGGCTGCAGTAGCGTAGAATGGGGCATAAGGGCTGCAGTAGCGTAGAATGGGGCCTAAGGGCTGCAGTAGAGTAGAATGGGGCCTAAGGGCTGCAGTAGAGTAGAATGGGGCCTAAGGGCTGCAGTAGAGTAGAATGGGGCATAAGGGCTGCAGTAGAGTAGAATGGGGCATAAGGGCTGCAGTAGCGTAGAATGGGGCATAAGGGCTGCAGTAGCGTAGAATGGGGCCTAAGGGCTGCAGTAGAGTAGAATGGGGCCTAAGGGCTGCAGTAGCGTAGAATGGGGCCTAAGGGCTGCAGTAGAGTAGAATGGGGCCTAAGGGCTGCAGTAGCGTAGAATGGGGCCTAAGGGCTGCAGTAGCGTAGAATGGGGCCTAAGGGCTGCAGTAGAGTAGAATGGGGCCTAAGGGCTGCAGAAGTGTAGAATGGGGCATTAAGAGGCTGGCTTAGTCCAGCCTATATATTTGATTATATGCCCTGGGATCGAAATGTAAGTGCTGCTGATCCAGACTGCCTGAACCAATCTGTGTGAGGACAGCTACTGTTAAAAAAAACAAAACAAATGTCATCCAAATACCATTCAATTCAAATGCTGTCAACTTTACAGAACATCTACATATATTTGTGAATGGGAATATTATTGCTTTTGTACACACCAACCTGTATTTCAGGAAATGAGCTCACTGTTTTTATGTAATATTTTTGTCTAGGAACATGTTGTGCAGCTTAAACAGCTCAACTAACATGAAGAATCAAGCAGGATTTTATTAATAAAACTAGGTTTCCAGTCTACAGATGAGAAAACTACAAGGAAAGCTTGTTTTTATATAGGTTGGTCTGAGCCTACTTGGGAGATTGTGTTAGCAAGGGATTTAGGTTGCATTCACACCTTCACAACCCGTTGCTTTTTTTGTGCGTTTGTTGCACAACAGCACAGGGCAGCCCATTTAAATTGAGTTTTTTGCTCATTTCCAGGAACAAGGTATGAATGCGACCTCAGCCTGTTATGAACAATTACCTATAACCAGGGCTTTTTTTCTGAGAGAACAGGTGTAGGTACACCCTCTTTGCCACCTCCAAGTACGGCCCCCTGGTTCCACCCCCTACCCACCTCCCAGTACCACCCCTTTAAAAAAAAAAAAAAAAAAACAGAGCAAAGTATCATTTTGTGGTGCTCAGTCATTTGAATGGAATATGTTCATAACAAGAAAATAAGTAAACTAGCCCCCCCTCAGCAATAGACCCCCATAAAGAACCCCCCCAGCAACAATAGATCCTCAACAGGAACAATATACTTCCATCAACAATAGATCTTCCAACAGCCAGCCTTAATAGACCATCCAGCAGCAAGCAACAATCGCTCTCCCCAGCAACAATGGATCCCCCAGCAACAATAAATCCACTCCAGGAACAGACAGACCCACAGCAACATTAGATCTTCCAGCAGCCAGCAACAATATACCTCTCTCTCAACAGTAGATTATTCCCAGCAACGAGATACCCCAAAGTAACATAAGACACCCCCCTCCAGCAATAATAGATCCTTCCCTCAACAATAGACACCCCCCCAGTGACAATAGATCCCCCAGCACCCCTTGCCATTATATACATTTAGCATTGGAGGTGCCAGAACTGCATTCCCGCCAAAAAAAGCCCTGCCTTTAACATAAAACGAAAGCACCTTAATCAATCAGGTTTAGATGAGGCTTGGAGTGTTTGCTAGCATGGGCAGCAGAAAAGCTTTTACAGGTATGCCTTGCTTGTAAATGTTTTTTTTAACAAGAAAATTGCTTGTAAATGTTTAGTTAAGGACTGGTTCACATTTTTTTGTTCACGTTTTACCGTGCAGAGAGCTATCAGTATGAGCTCATAGTGACTATTCATCCATGTCTCCGCACAGCACTGCGGTGTGTTGCGCTGCAGTACCATCCAGTGCGCTGCAGAAAAATACTCAAATGTTGCATTTTTCTAACCTGCACTGCACATCAATGTGGTGGTATGAATGGGACACATAGAAAACAATTGTTTTCTATATTCCCCTAGTGGTGATGTGGATTTATCCAGTATGGAAAAAACACAGGTCACCGCACAATTGAACAAGCCTTTAGGGTGGCTCCAAAGTTATAATAAAGCCACTATATATAAATATATTAATTTGCACTCTGATGGTAAAAGCAAGGCCAGTCACTGTCACTACTAAAAGTGACACGGAGAGAAGACATACTCTAGCTGAAGAAATCAGGCCAATCTGTGGACTTCAAATAAATTTGATATATCAGAGTTCATTGGCTGTTGCTCCAGAACTTATCTAGGTTTTTTATTTTAAATGTACATATAGTGGTTTATGGTTAAAGCCCAGACCATTGGAAAGATTTCTGTTTACTTCCTGTTCCAAAGATTCAAAGTGGAAGAAAATACCCGCTTAGTTCTCCTGTTGTAATGTCAACTGACGAGATTTAATTTCCAATCACTTTCTCTCCCAGTGACAATGGTCCCCAGGAAAAACTTAGAGGGTGAATCTCTTAATGGGAAACGCAGGTAGCAGCCAGACAGGGTTTCTAACACCACTATAACAAGAAGTAAAATATATGTGGGAGAAGATAAAGATTCCTTCTGCTACCTTTTTGAGCCAGTAAAGGGGGTCTTTTGGTCCCCTTACCTGTTCAAAAGAAAAAAAAGTTAGAGTGATTGTAAACCTCAGACATTGAACAGAGCATATCCCCTCTGTAGCGTGTACTTGTCTCAAGAGAACCAAGGTTCATTTCTGTCTGCTGCCCCATTCCTCTGCTATCAGCATGGGTCACTTCTGACAAGTTTTCCTGACACCAAGATAAAAAAGGTGACAGGGGAGGGATCTCCAGCTGATTGACAGCCTCAGCTCCGTTCCTGTGTGGTGGAAGGTGTGTCCCTTCCCTCCAATCAGTTCTCCAACCCCCTTTTTTTGATAGCTCAGACAAGCTTTACAATTCTGGACTTTGGACATATGTAGAAAAAAGCAGATAGCAGATAAACAGGTACAACGTATGTACAGTAGTATCACCTGGAGGTCAGTCACATCATTTGGTATATGTAAGGATTTACAAAAAATAAAATAAAAAATTGAACCATGCCCCCAATTCTCAGTCTTCCCCGTCCCACTGCAGGTCTTGTGGTTTCTGTTAAGTAAATTTAGTGGATATCCCATCAGACTGTGGGAAAAAAAAAAAAGAGATCCCTTATTTCGATAAGGAAATGCAATAATCAGATTCCTTTTAAAATGTGGTTTCCAGCTGAAAACAACGAATGGGGTTTAACCCTAAACTGTGTCTTATTTTTTCCTCCTCCTCTAGAATAGAAAGAAGGTTCAGACACTTGAAGGTCGTGATATTCTTGTTGAGACCAATTTTTCTCTGTAGGCTCAATTTTTACATGAGGATGACCGGATGCAGTAGGAGAAAGTCAAAAAAGTCCTATGAACTTTTTTTTTCTTCTTTTATTGAATAGGTAAACCATGATGGGATTTTATTCTAACTACCGTTTTTTTTGTTCATTTCAATAATGCATTGTAGGGATCAGATATAGGGAGCCAAGGGACCCCCTACCTGTTCACTATGATAAAGGAAACACCTGCCCCAATTTGCATATAATCTCCATATTTCCAAACCTTCACCTTGGACACATAAGAGACATGAAACGACTACCAGGATGACCACGGTTATTCTTAGGGTCCCCAATTCTTTTCTAGGACTCCGTTCTCTTGCAGCAAAGGTCCAATACTGACACTATCAAAGGCTAAAATAGTACACTGCCCTCAGAGGTGGAAGCCACTGGCTTCCAAAACCAGCACTAGGTGGAAGTTCCCTGATCTGCCAGTAACTTGTCCTACCTGAAGGTCTTGTTACGTAGTTGGATTTCATCTCTCAGACCGTCTCTCTCTGACTTTTGGAGAAGTTGAGGAAAAACAAGGAAAGAAGTAAAAGTGACACAATTCCAACTTCCTGCTGCAGGTTTTCTGGGCTATGTAAAACTTGATTTCAGATGTGTGGAGGCTGTGCCTTGCATTCTGCCTGGGTCCGCTCGGTACAGCAAACAATGAACACTCCTCCCTGCCAGTGGAAAGACTGTACTTCCTCCTCCAGCCAGCTCTCACTGCACAATGACACTTTGACTGCTCTGAGATGTTTATTGCCGATTAAAGATCAACACACAAACAATTCTTTTCCCAGGCCAAAATGTGGCTCTGATGCACTATAAGTCCCAGCATGCATGCCTTCATTTTCAGTGGCGGCTGGTGCTCAAACAAACTGAAAAATTCTGAAAAAACAAACAAACAACATCAATCGCAGCAACTGTGCCCGTCAATTGCCGCCACTGTGCCCATCAAACGCCGCCACTTTTACTTCTTTCCTTGTTTTTCCTCAACTTCTCCAAAAGTCAGAGAGAGCGCCACTGTGCCCATCAAACGCAGCCACTGTGCCCGTCAATTGCCGCCCATCAAACGCAGCCACTGTGCCCGTTAAACGCCGCCACTGTGCCCATTAAACGCCACCACTGTGCCATCAAATGCAGCCACTGTGCTATATCAAATGTGTGCCACTGTGCCATATCAAATGTGTGCCACTGTGCCATATCAAATGTTCCCACTGTGCCATATCAAATGTGTGCCACTGTGCCATATCAAATGTTCGCCACTGTGCCATATCAAATGTTCCCACTGTGCCATATCAAATGCTGCCAGTGTGCCCCCCACCCGCCGTCTGCACTTTCCCCGTCTCGGTGGGACAGCCCCTCGATGTCTTTTCCCATCCTCTGCTATGATTGGACACGTGATAGGCGTCCAATCACGGTGCCTGTCCTTTCAGCCAATCAGGTGATGGGTAACAGATCCAAGCACCTGATTGGCAGAGAGGCAGTTTAGTGTTAGGAAAGCAAATATTAATTCGCTTTTCTAACACAGCTGAGTGAGCCCAGCATGGTGTTCGCAGGTCACCTTTTTTGACGCCTATTAGAGCCTATGGCTCGAATCAGGTGCTTAAAAAATAAAAAAATAAATAAAAAAAAACACCTGCCGCTGTAATTCGCGCCCAAAAAGGGGGGTCGGGCTTCTGAATAGGGGGTGGCAGCGTAATGCAATGCTTGAATCTATCTATTGGTGCTAGAGGGGGTGGCAGGAGAGAGGGGGTGGCGCCCATGCGCCCTTATGGACGCACCGCCACTGATATATATATATATATATATATATATAACCACTACTATTTAACCATTGCTGCAATATACTGACTGCATTAACAACTAAACTGCTATATGTCATACAATGCACAAGTTGTGAGTAATATACGGTATATAAAAAAAGTAATTTGGAGCATGTCATTATAATGCAGTTACCCAATTAGCTATTAGGGTGCAATGTATTGTTAATAACTTAATTGCTATATGTGTTACAATGCAAAAAAAGTGAGTAATATACTCCATGTAAGCAAAAATAGTAATTTGGAGATTGTTATTTGTATGGAGCCATTAGGGTGCAATATATTGGCTTTCTGCACTAATAACTAACCAATCCATTGCTGGTGAGTTATACTCAAGGACAGTCTGCTGTGTAAAAGCTGAAGGTATTACAAAGAGATGCATGATATAAATGAAACACTACATGTCTCCTTGCCACTGGACTGTTGGTATGAATCAGTAGAGCCCAGTGATGTGAAGTCTGCCATGGAGATGCAGCAAATGACAGTGCAGGCAGAGTACTAAGCAAGGGCCCTGCATTGTCAGGACAGACATATATAGCAGCACAATGCATTCCAGTCCTGGCTGTGATGGATCTGTAATGACTTACTACTGCATAGTGACAGAGGATCACACATCACCACACTTCAATGCACAACACTTCCTCTGCCCCTGGCCTGTACAGAGTATAAACAACCCCCCCCCCCCCACCATTTACCTTTATTATAACTCTCATAGTCTGCAGTTCTCTCCCTCCTTGGTTTTCTGTGTGATGCCATCCTTCTGATCTGCTGCCAGTGCCAACTGCCCTCCCGTGGGAGTCTATGCCTGGAACTGGGTGCAAATACCTGTCTTAGACAGCCCCCCCCAAAGTCGGTCAACTGTGTCCATCTGCAGATATGTCATTTCGGGACCCCTTTGGCGGCAGATAGGGGGCATCTATGAACCCTTAACTACTGAGTTTAAAGTTCGGGGGACCAATGGCTGCAAATGGGCACAGTGAGGCTGCAAGTGGGCATTGTTGACCCTCTTTTCCACTTACAGTAGCTGCGCATTTCTCACCTTAGGCTTATACTCAAGTCATTACGTTTTCCCAGCTTTTTGTGGTACAATTAGGTGCCTCGGCTTATATTCAGGTCAGCTTATACTCGAGTATATATGGTACTGATGGTAAAAAGGAGCAGACAGAGCTGAGCTGCAGAGTCACGGCAAGGAGAGGGCAGCAGGGTGAGCTGAGCTGCTGAGTCACTGCAAGGAGAGGGCAGCAGGGTGAGCTGAGCTGCTGAGAGGGGGGGAGCAAGGCGAGTTGAGCTTCTATATCATTCAGTGGCGGAACTTTCACAGTGGCAGCAGTCTCACTTTCAACTGGGCCCTGCCGTTCTGCCACTGTGCCCCCCCCCCCAAGACCCTGCATCTCCCCCTGCACTTCTGGCTGTCCATTTAGAATGCAGTGGGGGGAAGTGGGAGCTTTATGTTGCCTGTGGGCAGCAGGATCTCATTGGGGCTAGTAGTTCTCTTCCTGAGTGTCAGTGTATGCAGTGGAGAGGGGAGGGGCCTCTGACCCAAGCATGCATCAGTTTCACTCTTCAGTGTACAAGTGAGTCGTTCTGCTTGTACACTCTTGCCGATACATGCCCGGGTCAGAGGCTCCTCCCCTCTCCACTGTATACACTCGGGAAGAGAACCACTAGCCCCAGGGAGATCCCCCCGCCCGTGGACACCACAGAGCTGCCGATAAGCCTAGGGTGAGAAATGCACAGCTACTGTAAGTGGAAAAGAGTGTCAACAATGACCATTTGAAGCCTCACTGTGCCCATTTGCAGCCATAGGTCCCCCGAACTTCAATCTTGGTAGTTAAGGGTTCCTAGATTCCCCCTAGCTGCAGCCAAAATTTGGGGTCTCTAGATCCAAAGGGTCCCGAAATTACATTGCTGCAGATGGCCGATTTTGGGGCCCTGTATCTCGGGGCCACTTGGTGCTAGGAACCCCCAATTTGGATACGTTGTAGTGCTAGTAGTGTTTTGCACACCAAATCTGGTGTTACTAGCACCAAGTGGCCCCAACATACGAGGTCCCAAAGTCGGGTCAGAAAATGTCATTCTCTGCTGCAGAAAAGTGCTTGACTCGAGTATAAGCCGAGGGGGGCACTTTCAGCACAAAAAAATGTGATGAAAAACTTGGCTTATACTCGAGTATATACGGTAAATAGGGAGGCTCTCTGGGGACCCTGGTGTAAGTGGAGGCTCTCTGGGGACCCTGTGTAAGTAGGGAGGCTCTCTGGGGACCCTGATGTAAGTAGGGAGGCTCTCTGGGGACCCTGATGTAAGTAGGGAGTCTCTCTGGGGACCCTGATGTAAGGGGGCTCTCTGGGGACCCTGATGTAAGTAAGGAGGCTCTCTGGGGACCCTGATGTAATGGGGGGGGGGGGGGCTCTGGGGACCCTGATGTAAGTGGGGGATCCACAATCAGATATGTAATGATAATTTATATACACACACACGCACACATACACATATACGTATATTATATACATGTGTATGCCCGCTCAAGTGTATGACTTTCTTTACGTCGCTGCTATGGGCTCTAGCCCGAGATCTATGGTAGACCCAGCTACGCCCCTGGTGGGGTCTCTTCATGGTTTCTTGCAGCAGGGCCCTGAAGATTCTAGTTGCGCCTCTGCTATCATTGCTGGGGAAGCTGCTAAGAGAAGAACTTCTGTGTTTCTGCTGTGAATGTTGAGATGTAGTACTCCACAGTGTCTGCAGATACAAAGGTCAATGAGGCCCTGTTTTAAAGCTCATATACAGATTAAGCTTTTTTATATACTTGAAAGATCTTTAGTCTGCTTAAAGGTTTACTTTAAACCTAGAATGTTCTGGTTAATTATATACAATCTAATATGGCTCACCTGCAATTTAAACATTTTATACCTTAATGCATTCCCTGCGTTAAGGTAAAAGATATGTGTATCACCCCCTCACACCCCTACCCCTATACTTACCTGAAAAAGAGATGTGGGCACAGACTGCTGCACTAGATCCACTCATGGCTGCATCACCAGGCAAGGGGAAATGAGTGGTGAACGTAGGTGGGTATACATCTTCTTCAGAAGTTAGCATTATTTTAAACGTGATGAATGTGTAAGAGGGGTTGGGGTGGAGAGATGGAAGGGAGGTGTTATTTGCCCAGGGATAGGCTCGAAGACTAAGAGCCCTACCTAAGACGAGGAAACAAATGCATCTACTGGTATCCATAAGCTAAAAAAAACCCTATCTGCAGGTGTTTTTTCTGGTGACCCAATTTACCTGAATTCTGATCTAAACCCCTCTCACCCTCCTGCCTCCTGTGCCCTTCAAAGAAAATGCTTTCATTTTGCTGAAATACTCACCATCCAACTGGACTGATCCATTCACGGTGCTTCTTTACCTCCACAAAAAGAGCTCATCTCTCCGTCACTCTGCTTTCTTCCCCTATCAGTATGCTCCTCGTCAGCACACACCAATTGGTTGCTTGTACTACTTGTCTCTAGAGCTAGGGAGTAGAGCTTTAATCTAAGCATGCACATTGTCTTTAATCCAAAGACATGCAGGTAGGTTAATTGGCTTCTGTCCAAAAATTGGCCCTAGTATATGAATGGGGACCTTGGATTGTGGGCTCCTTGAGGGTAGGGACGGATGTGAGTGTGCAATGTACAGGGATAGGGACAATTGTAGACACTCACTCAGGTTGAACTGGATGGACTGGTGTCTTTATTCAACCTTACTAACTATGAAACTATGAAACATTGCCCCTGTCCATGTGTCAAAAATGGCTAAACTCTGCCAGATTGCCACAGCTCTGTCCCCTCTTCGAAGAAACCCAAGACAGTCCTATGCAACCAATATAATTAAAGTGTTACTAAACCCAGGACCCTGCATTCACTATATCTGGTCTCTGACAGTACACATAACATGGGGATGCAATTATTTTACTAAATATAAACTGCTAAATATCTTTTCTCATCAGCAGTATATAGCAGTCTTGTGACTTCTGAAGGATCAGAGAAGACAGGATCAAACAGCCTTTTTACACAGTGCAAAAGATTAACCCCTTAGGTTCCACAGTGAGTATAACAAGCATGCTTTACTGCATATACAGACTGATTTTTACTGTAGTGGCACTTTAACAGTTCTTTAATGATATGAATAATGCAATTATTATTATTACTTCTTTAAAAACTGTGTTCAAAAGGCAGTTTGCAGTAGAAGAGACCCTCTCCTATCCTATGTCCAGCTCCTTAGAGCTGCAAAAGAGTGAATATTTATGTCCCCCGGCATAACCTTTACATCCAATATTTCCCAGGGGCACTATATGCCCAAATCACTCCCTATATCAGTGATGGCGAACCTATGGCATGCCTGCCACAGCTGGCACGCAAAGCCATCTCTGTGGGCACACGAGAGGGTCCAGGACAGAGCTAGAGGTTTCTCTCTCCTCTCAGCCCCCATCCCTCTCTTTCAGCCCCCCTCTTTGTGTCCCCCTCTCTCTGTTCACCCCTCTCTCAGCATCTCTCTCGCACCCCTCTGTCTTTCTGCCCCTCTCTCTCTCTCTCTGTCCCCCTTCTCTTTCTCTGTTCCCCCCTCTCTCTCTCAGCTCACCTCTCTCTCAGCCTCTCCCCCTCTCTCTCAGCCCTCACCTCTCTCTCAGCCCCCTCTCTCTCAGCCCCCCTCCCTCTCTCTCAGCCCCCCCCTCTCTCCTGTTCCCCCTCTCTCTCTCACACCCCTCTCTCTCTGTCCCCCTCTCAGCCCCCCCTCCCTCTCTCTTTTCCCCCTCTCTCAGCATCTCTCTCACACCCACCCCTCCCTCCCTCTCTCTCAGCATATCTCTCTCTCTGCCCCCCCCTCTCTCTCAGCCCCTCTCCCTCTCTCGGTTTCCTCTCTCTTTCAGCATATCTCTGCCCCCCTCTCTCTCTGCCCCCCTCTCTCTCTCTTTCGCTCGCGAATTGCTGTGTTGGCACTTTGCAACACAAAACCAATGTATTTATTTCAGTTTGGGCACTCGGGCTCAAAAAGGTTCGCCATCACTGCCCTATATGTTGTGGATATATTCACTGGCTCATACCTCACTACTTTGTCCTGTAAAGACATAGGGGCCAATGGATAGAACCATAGCATGCAGCCATGAACACAGATGTTAAACACCTCTAGGAAATGTCGGGTGTAAAGATTATGTTGTAGGCTGTAGTAAACAGGCAAGGAATGGGCAAGAATTGGTTATTTCATGTGCCTTTTGGGCACCATTTTTTTTTTTTTTTTGCGCAACCTAGTCACCTTAGGATAATGTGAACCCTACATTTCTGAAACTGTCAAAAAAGCATTCCATTTCTCATAAGAGTGTCACTATGTAACACTCTATGTAAGGAAACAGACCCTGGTCTCACAGGTTGTTTGAATTGCATGAGGCCATGCCCTTGGAATGTCACCTGACAAAAGTCAACAGGAGAGGAATGCGGAATTGCAGGGGACGACTTTGCTGTGATCCAGAAGCATTCTGAGATGGGTGCCAGAAAAAATTAACAGTTTACAGCAATGCTGAATCCACAGATCACTCATTAATTAGGAGTAGGGCCAAAACAACTAATCGATTACTATTTTCATAATTGATTAATCGGCCAGTAACATAATGGGGTTTAAAAAAAAATAAATAAAAAAATAAAATGAGCCCTTTAGGATTACAAAAAGAGCAAACAATCGCTACTGTAAATTTTACTTTCACTGTTGCACAGTAAAAAAAATTAACCCCTTACAGTAGCGATTATTTGCTCTTTGTGTACTATTAAAAGGGCTAAATGATTATTTTATTTTTTAACCCCATTGTGTTACTAAACGTCTGATTAACTATGTGTTTTTTGTAGAAACGCACTACAGTTCATTTAACGTTCACATATATGCTTTTTTCAGCTGCTGCCTATTTGGAAAGGGTCAAGGACTTTTTTCAACGCAAAACGGTGCTTTTTTGGTTCAATATACTTCAATGAAGAAGCTGCAGAAAAGCATGTAATGCGTTTTTGCCGCCATTTGTGTTTTTTTTTTTTTAAATCTGCCCAACAACAAATTGGGCAAAAAAAAAGGCATAAGAAGTGCAAAAAAATGCAAATCACAGCAAAATCACGTGCGCAAAAAAATCAAAACGCACAGCAAAAAACAATGCAGGAACAAGTCAAAAGCAAACTGCATAGGTGTATACCGAGCCTTATGCTGGCCACACGGATCAATTTTCAGACGAGAATATTCATACGAAAAAGCTTTGTACATTTGCTGAAAGAATGTTGTTTGAAATTTTCACTTGTTTTTAACATTCCGTTTTTAAACTAATGTAATTTCTTGAAACGAAAACCACATACACTGTCTGAAAATTCCTTTGACCAAGAAGTTTTCTATTATTTCGAAATTCTCCCGTCATTGTGGTTGAAAACAAACGTCGATGTTATGCCGAGTAAATTGACCCATGTCACGCTTCAAAATTGCGCCCGCTCGTGGAATGGCGACAAACTTTTACCCTTAAAAATCTCCATAGGCAACGTTTAAAAAAATCCTACAGGTTGCATGTTTTGAGTTACAGAGGAGGTCTAGTGCTATAATTATTGCTCTTGCTCTACTGATCGCAGCAATACCTCACATGTGTGGATTGAACACCGTTTTCATATGATGCGGGCGCTACTCACGTATGCGTTCGCTTCTGCACACGAGCTCGGAGTAACGGGGCGCGTTTAAAAAAATTTTTTTTTCTCATTTATTTTACCTTTTATTTTTACACTGTTCTTTAAAAAAATGACAAGGAATGTAAACCTCCCTTGTAATAGAAAAAAGCATGACAGACCTCTTAAAGTGGTTGTAAACCCTCGTTTACAACTTTATGTTACAGGTAAGCCTATATCAAGGCTTACCTGTAGCCAACAAGGATATCTCCTAAACCTGCACGGTTTAGGAGATATCCCTGTATTTGCATGTGCCGGCGTCATGCGGTGCATGCGCACTTAAGGCAACTGAAGCAATGGCGCTATATGCCGATGCTTCAGTTGTACTGTGCCGCTCTCGGGCGCATGCGCGGAGTGACGGCATTGCAGCTTCGGCAAATCACAGCGCTAGAGCCGCGATACCCGGAAGTCACCCGGAAGAACATGTCCGCAGTCAGAGGGGGAGATGTGGACCGATGCGGGGGCTTCGATCTGAGGTATGTGATACAAAATTAGCTAGTATGCTATGCATACTAGCTAATTATGCCTTTGAGGTTTTTTTTTCTGTTTTTTGCTGAGGGTTTACTTCCTCTTTAATTATGAGATCTGGGGTCAAAAAGACCTTAGATCTCATATTTACATGGTCGAAAGTGACGTTTTGACATCACTTCCGCCCTGCAATGTTATGGAGACGGGTGGGGGCCATCTTCCTCTTGCTCGTCTCCATACCCAGCAAGGGGAAACATCCAATCGCCACTGCCGACGGCTCCGGTAAGCAGTGAAGAGCACCGGAGCACGGCGGGAGGGGGGCCCTCTCCCGCCGCTGATAAAAGTGATCTTGTGGCGAATCTGCCACAGAGACCACTCTCGGAAAACGGACCGCCAGGCCGAAGAAGAGGATACCGGGGTTATGGCAGCTAGCTGCTGCCATAACAACGATATTCCTCTTCAAAGTTAGGACCTATATTGGCGTACAGCGGTCCGTAAGTGGTTAAAATGCATTTTTTTTTGATCAAGACATTGTTTTTGTATGGCCAGCATATAATATAATAAAGTTGTCTTTGAAAATCTGCAAAAAACTGTCTAACTTTTTTTTCTTTTAAATAAAAAAATTTGATCTCGGAGTCTGATGATATTTACTAGATTCAACCTCTAATAGTATATACAGTGTATCACTTCCATCAGTTATTCTCAGAGTGGATTAAAGATTTTACTCCCTAACCATATACAGGCATACCCCACTTAAGTACACAATGGGGTTTATTTACTAAAGCTGGAAAGTGAAAAATCAGGCTCACTTCTGCTTAGAAACCAATGAGCTTCCAGGTTTTATTACCAAAGCTTAATTGAACAAGCTGGGGTTAGAAGCTCATTGGTTTCTATGGAGAAGTGAGCCTGATTTTGCACTTTCCAGCTTTAGTAAATAAGCCCCATTATGTACTTAAAAGTGGGGTATGCCTTTAGTTGGTTATTTATATTTACCACAGATTTTTAAGAATAAATTGCCTTTTTTTTTTAAACTTTACATATTAACTAAATTATACACCACACTTTTTTTAAGGTTATTAACTGATTAATCGAAACAATAATCGGTCAAGTAATCGATTATGAAAATAATCGTTAGTTGCAGCCCTAATTAGGAGCATCCGAATCAATCATCCCTAATACCAGAGTAAAGAAAGTCATGGTCTGCATAGTTGTGGATCTGAATATCTCCCAATCGGCATTTTCAGAACAAAAAATCCAAAATGACAGCTAGAATGTTTAGTTCAGGAAAGGATTCCTTTAAGCACGACGCTTCCAAAATATATGAAAATCTTCACAGGAAAAAACAAGTATTAGGGTCTTTCCCATCCACTTGCCTCCTTCATAAGATTTTATTGATTACAGGTGTGTCTTTAGACTTAACTGTGACACATGAACACAGCAAAGAGTATGCAGTAGCCTTCCAAACTGTCCCCTCATGGCTATTGGCAGTAGGCCCCATCTTCACACATTCCTACTGGCCCATCACAAAGATGGTCAGCCTCACAAACCAGTAGCAATGTGCAGGAGGTAGGAAGGGACTTGTCAGAACAGCCTGATATTTGGCCACGAGGTCTAGGAGACTGCTGAGGAATATGCCCCCGAGTGACTGCCCTTTATACTAGTATCAGTTTGTCCCCTTTCCCACCAGTGTGTAGGCAGGTGCAGTCTATATTCTTCACTGCAGGTGGCGCTTAACTGCAGTGGCAGTGCAAAGGGAGAGTAAGTCAAGAGGAACATGTTTCCTCTATGGTCACTGGGCAAGCGATCTGATTGGATGCCAATGGCCCATGTGACTCTGGTGGCCATTTTTGGTCAGGCAGGGCCTATTTGAGACCATGGCTCCTGAGTTTGATGCACATTTGGCCTGTAGGTAGTGCAAGGACAGGTCACGCATTTGTCAGGGACAGTAAGAGCTGCAGGAAAAGGTTCCAGACAAGTAGGGAAAGTCTAGGGATCTGCCAATTCACCTGGCCTCACATCTTGGGCACATTAACCCTTTCACTATTTTTTTTAGTTTTAGATGTTAAAATGCACATTTTTGGCCTCAAGATTGGTTCAAACCCTCAAAAATGTATTTAGAATTAATAAAAAAGAGGACATAACCCATTCCAAATGGGACTTCTTTGAGACACTGTGCCCACATCCCAAGTAATTCATACAATATAAAGAAACTATATAAAACTAACCAAATATTATATTGGGACTGTTAAGGTACCATCCATGTGTATTCATAGCATACACAATTACATTATTTGTTATTAATTTATAATTATAAAATTGATCTCTAGAAAAACAATTAATGCTGTTCATAATGCCCTGATAAACCGACCAGCCATACCATTATGACCATTGACAGGTAATGTGAATAACATAGATATCTCTATTATAGCCGATTGATGCACGTACTTATAAAGCTTGTAACAAAACAGCCTATGCTCTTATACGTATCCAGTATAAGCTTTGATCTTTCTCATCTTGGCTGATGAGGAACCTCTCAACACATTTCTTCGGTCAACAGACCCACTTCCTAAAGGAGGTATATAGGGGGTACGGATTCTAAAATAACAATAATTAATATATACAAAGCATTGATTCCTTATTAGTAAGATGGCATCCCAGGTGGTAATCACAGCCCCATTACTAACCACAGAGGAAAGGAAAACCAAGAGAGCGTGGGAGGAAGCCACTGGACAGACAAGCTACCTCAATAATCACGTGTGTGCTTCCATAAAAATGTCTGCTCAGTCGCTTGCGGATAACAGCACTGAGGTATATTTAACAGACCACAAGGGACAACATGTTCAGATGTTCATGGTTAGGGTTCATATATACGGTAAATATAAAATTATATTTATATTGCCGTTTGAGGCTTTCCTCATTTCCTGTCTAGTGAAACTGTTGTCTTTCCCTAACAGAGCTCCAGATAGCAATGAAAACCCAGATCTTTCCCCAATCTATCAAAACCTAAAAAAAAACTAAAATAAAAAAAAGGAAGAAAAGTTTTGACTGGAAATACAATGGTTTCATATGTACAAAATAAAGCTATAGAATACTTTAAAAACAGGGGGTAAAAATAGTCAGACACCAACCTGTACTCGCTGTGTTATCTTGTTCCGAGACCAGTCATGGAGTGAAACTAGTATGGAAAGGAACTCAGGACCGGGTGACACGGCATCAGGGTTACTTAGGAGCGATAACATTTGATTAACATTTTAGCAAACAGAAGGTCGTTAACATACACAGCCATCCCAGCCCTGGCAATGGTTCCTCTTCAGATAACAGCAGCCCAGAGGCAGGTAACACATTTTACCCCTGCGTGCCTGGGAAAGTATTGACAATAAATTAGAATTTTTCTCCTTCCAAACTGATATGTGAGAGACAAGTCAATTTTGTCCTCAATATGGAGTCTTGAGGCTCGTGCATTATTATCAGTACAAAATTCTCAAACCTGCCACTGAGTAATGTACAAGTTATTAAAGGAGATCTAAATCAGGAAATAAAAAAAGCTTCCATTGTTGACCTTTAAAAAAAATACGATTATCTTCCCATCTTTGTTTTTCTTAGGCCCCTTTCACACTGGGGCATTTTTCAGGCGGTACAGCGCTAAAAATAGCGCTTGTACAGCGCCTGAAAAAATCCGGCCCATTCACTCCAGTGTGAAAGCCGGCAGGCTTTCACACTGGAGCGGTGCGCTAGCAGGACGGTCAAAAAAGTCGTGCTAGCAGCATCTTTGGAGCGGTATAGGAGCGGTGTATTCACCGCGGCAATACCGCCGCAAAGCGGGAAATTTTAACCCTTTTTCGCCGCTATCGGTGGTTAAAACCGCACCGCTAGCGGCCAAATACCGCGGCTAAAACAACGGTAAAGCAGCGCTAAATATAGCGCTACTTTACCGTCGCCGCCGCTCCCGCCCCAGTGTGAAAGGGGCCTTAGTTGCGGGCCCCCGATAAGCACACAGATTGGAATGTCAGGTCAGTGCTTCAGAAAGTAAAGCCTAATACACACAGACTCAAGCTGCAGGTGCGTTTTCAATAAGTTGCACCAGTGCAAAACTATTTTTAAGGGCATGGTAGCCCACTTTTATTTAAAAGAATGGAATAGTTCACAAAAGACATCAATTGCCCATGCAGAGAGTTCCACTATTACTGTAGGTTGCACAATCAGAATACTTCAGCCTCCTGGTGTACTCTGACACACTGTTGCTTCAGGCCTTAGTGCACAATGCAAGGTCCATAAAGACATGGATGAGCCAGTTTGGGGTGGA